>JARHVA010006727.1:5000-630000 GCA_037957365.1 Torreya grandis | reverse complement strand
GATGTGCCATATGTGTGTATAACATAATTAGAAATTATATCATGTGCTCTTGGTAAGTTTTTATTATGTACCTTTGCCTCAAATATGTTTTTATTTTCTACTAATAACCATGGTTTGACAAAGTTTGAATTATGTTTTGTCAAAAGTGGACTAATATGTATAATAATAGATCCTTATTAGGATGTGAGTGTGACATTACATTGAAAAGATCAAGCACAAAAATTAGATATAGTAGCTTTATTTACATGCTCAATGCCATATCCCAGAGATGTAAAGAATTTATAGGTACATATATTGAACTCACAAGCTGGGTCAAGTATTATATTTTAAACTTGATTTTCATTAATGCAAGGTTTATTTATGTGATGGTTTGAGGAATGATTTATAATTTATTCATACAAAGGCACATATCTGACATTACCCCTTTTAGGTACTTTTTGCTCTATTGTACTTTTTCCTTTTATATCATGTTTAGAACATTATATTTGTCTATTGTCTCTTGATTTTTGACCTCTTTTTTTAGAAACCCTCTTTTGAGAATGCTTGTTTTCTTTTCTTGAGTTTGAGTTGGAAAATTTTATTCTTAATTTTTTTGTATCATTGGCTTTGGAATATTTTCTTGTTCTAATTGTTGCATTTGTAAGTGTTTTTATTTTGAATCATCCTTTTGATGTATTTCTTGTTCTTTGTGGAATTGTTCCTTGTGTACCTCATTTTCATTTGTTGTTTCTTTCTCTTTTGTATTGAAAAAATATATATTTGATTTATTTTTATTAGTATAGCCCAGGCCTTGATGGTCATTTTGATCATATGTGTAAATAGGATAAGTGATGCCTTGGGAATGTTTTCTCAATCCTTGACCATGATAAATAATTTTTTTTTTAATATTTTATTCCAAAACCATATTTTTTGGAAAACTAAGTATCATTATTGAGAGGTATATTTGGATATTTTTATTGAACTGAGATTTATTTTAGAACATTTGATTTCTCATTATTAAGCATTTACAACTATGTTTGATCTAAAATTTTCTTTGGTAACTGCATTTGTTGTTTTGGCACTTGTACTTTAGGAGAAGTAATCATAATGTGAATGGATTTATTTATTTATGTATCAATTATAAGATCACCACTATCTTTGACACATTGTATTTTGTTCTATAATGCTAAATACTAATCTATATGATGCCCATGCATTATATGATACACATAGTAATATTTGTTGTACCCAACATCCCCCTTCTTTCCATAAAAAATAGGGACCCACCTTTTTTTGGATTATAGTCTTGAATTTAAGCCCCTCTTCTATATGTTTATGCAAAATATGGGAGAAGATTGACTATTGGACTTTTCATACTCTGTCAAAGTAGCATTGTTATTGTGTTTTCAATGACTAACTTTATACCTTTCAGGAGTCTTGATCAAAATTTATGTTTTCAAACTTATCTTTTTTGGGATTTGGTCTTCAAAATTTTTATTTTTCAATAATTAGTATTCAAGTTTATTATATCAGACATTTTTTCCATGACAATCCCCCATGCTAAATCTCTAAAGCAATTGAGCTCTATTGAACTTATCTTCATCAAATTTTTCTTTGTCAAACTTTTTCTATTAGACATTTTATCTGATGGAATTTGATCTTGTCAATACATTTTACCCTTAATAATTCTACCAAAATAATTTTATCATAGACTTATTCTTTCAATATTTTTACCCCAAGCTTATTGTTTTGAATTTATTGCATCAAAAAAATTATCTAAAAAAATTTGCCCAAATTAGACTTATTCTTGCATAAATTTTATCTAAAACATTCCCTAGTGCCAATATTCCTAAAACAATCTTGTCGATACTTTTTTCTAATAGAATTTCCCTTTAGCCCCTTTGATCTTACCCTTCAGGATTTGTGTAAACTACCCATCAAGACTTTTGTAATGGACATTTACCCTATGAAGTAAACCTTTCAGACTTTTTGTCATGGGAAATTTGCCCTATGAAATAGACCCTTTGAATTCCTTGAAGTTTCCCTTTAGCATTTTTTTGTAGCCTTTTTTCCTGATAGAATGATCTTTCATCTTTTTTTGTATTAACCCTTTACCTTACTAGACTTACCTTTCGATCCTATTGCCCTAGACCAATTCCTTCAGAAGTTATGGCTCAAAAATTTTGTCTAATGAAAATAAATTATGGGCTTTGTGTCTCAAACATTTTGTCTAACAGAATTAGTCTTCAAGAAAAAAATTGTAGACATTTTGTCTAAAATAATTCCCCTGATGGAATTAAGGTATGCAGGTATTTTGACCAATGAGGATAACCCTTAAGAGTTTCATAATGACCATTTAACCTTTTTGTTGTGACCATTTTGACTGATAGAATTTCCCTTTGACCTAATTTCTATGGGAATTTTTCCCATTGAAACAAATCCCCCACATAAAAAGCTTGAAATAATTTGCCCATAACAAAAACCCTACGACAATTTCCCTGAAAGCCCTATTACTAAAAATCCATAGGAGTGACAAGTGGAAACATCCCAAGATCTCAAATGGAAGATCAACAAACTACAAGAAGAAGTCGAGTCAAAAAATCAAGATCCTAAAAGCCTTACATAATTACCAAATAACACCTTTGCATTCATACACTTTACTATATGTGCTAAGTCATTCTACATTTATGTTTGCAGGACTGAACCCATAAGTGATATGTGTCAATCTTGTAGGATTCAAAAGGTTAATAACCAAGATCTACAATTTGTGTTAACTCATGTACTAAATACCTAACAGTGCATAATCAAGCATAGCAACAAAGGATTTTCAAAAGTTTTGTGAGAGTGCCAAGTGGCAACATTTCAAGATACTAGTACATAGAGAACCAATAGTGCATGAGAGCCCAGCACATGAAGATCAATGGTGTGAATCCTAGGTAAAATTTTCAAAAATCTAGACTTAGTGAGAGGCATGAGTAACATGAAATGCACAATTATTTTTGGTTAGTCATAGTTTCACTAGTTCTAAAGCATTGATACAATGATACATATCTTTGATAAAAAACCTACAGTTCCAATTTCCACCACCCAAGCCATTCAAACCATTCAAAATTAAAAGTATTAGACTTTGTTCATGTATATTTTTGTAAACAATTCATATATTTTGAAGTTTTGCATTCAGTTTGAGCTATAATTGTAAAAATTGCTTTCATATTTATACACATGCACATGTTGCATAGATTTTGCAAAGGTTAATTTAAACTGATAACTACAAGTATACTCTTATATGGTTTTCAACTACAATTAGAACTCAATTTATAACTATCACATGTAATGACCTTGCATGAACTTGGAGGATGAGGCGACCCCTTCCCCAAGTCTATATAAACAATTTTAATCCAACTTGGCTTTTTGGGATGAAAATTTTTCATATAGGAGCATCTTCAATTTTGATCATCAGTGAATGTGTTTGTTTATTTTCTTTCCAATTTATATGTAATTAGTTTTTACTTCTTTTGTTGTATGTTTCAATAATCTTTAGTGTGTAATAGTTGTGAATGGATTCTTGAGTATTTTGATTGAAAGACTGATCTATAGATGTGTAACAACTATTGAAAGATTAGTGAAATATATTGATTAGGATAATCAATTTGATTGATTCATAATTGTGAATGTGCATGAGTGCTTTCTTTGATGCAATTTTTTTTTGGTGTGTAATATCTACCTCAGATACTTCACTAGCCTGAGCCATAATATCATAAGTAAGAGTGTGCAACAACTACCTTAAATATAACAACCTTTGTTTGAGGCCTCTTAATTTCCTACATTAGTATCTCTTTAGATTTCTTACCCATGTTTGATTGTGTGTGTGCAATTACTACTAGTAATAGGCATAGGTTTTGAGAGCACTTGTCCTATTAGAAAATAGCTAGGGAAGTGATTCCTAAAAACCATAGAAGCTTTATTTTTTGCCTTACCATTCACTCCTTTATGAGTTTTTTTATACCTACCCACTCTATATTAGAAGCCAACTACCCATCCAATTCATGTAGAGATTCATAATCCTTTAGGCATCACACCTCTATCCAAAAAACCTTATCAACAACTTGTATTCCCTACCAACTATTCCATCAAAAGGTTATCAAATACTGAATACCTTAAACTCATGCCCTAGAGTGGATTTTACCTCCATTGAGATCATAAAATGTTAGAGGCTACCTCATTACATTCTGGTGTTCATAAAACCTGCATCAATAGTTAATTACCACTAGAAGGATGGCTTGAACCTTCAATTGTAAATGAATTTTTTTATTGAGAATGGATTGGCTTGGAAAATCATCCATAGATATCTTAGGTATTCAACATGATCTCCCTGATAACCCATTCACATACCTTCCTAGGTTCTATAATAATCACCCAAGAGCTATTGAAGGTTATCTTGCTACCTACGCATATGTTATGAATGTTATAGATATATAATTTGAGGATATAATATGTAGGTTGTTCCCTTTCACGTTGGGGGAAAAATGCATGATTCGATAGAAGAGTTGGCACCTAGTTTCATTACTAGTTGGAGTGATCTTGAGGAACATTTTTTATTTGATTTGGCCCAAATAATGATCCTCATACTTTAAATAATAATTTAACATATTCCATGAGGTTATTTACAATATGTATGTTGGATATGAATTATACAGAAGATATGAATTGTACAGAAGATATCCAAAGATAAATCTTGTTATTATTCCCAAACATGAGCATAGGGGAAAGATTTCCTTTTAATCCATATACTATGCACAATAAGAATACTCTAGAGCCCATCACTATTACAATAACTAATCATAATTATGGACATGATGAACCTAAAGATTTTAACCCCCAAAGTCATGATGTGATCGAAGAGGAATTGATCAAGCTAGGAGAATTGGATCATATTGATTCCATCCTTATATTTGATGATATATCTCAAGAAGGAAATGAAGATAGTGAGTAAAGTGTCAATTTAGAAGAATATTTTCAACCTTTCAAACAACTCTATGAGATAGAATATGCCCAGGTAGAGGATCAATTAATTTGCCTTGCAAAATAAGATAATATCTTTAAAGATGGTGTTAATAACTCTTGTGACTACTAGTTTGCATCAAAATCTCTATCAAAAAACTCATTTGATGATTATATTTCTGACTTGTTCTCCTTTGATCATGCAAGCTTCAATGTTGAGATTTTAGATTATGTTATTCCTAAGGTAGGTACATATTTTTATCATGAGGCAAATGAAAAAATTATGTTGGCTTCCCCCAATAATTTTTATTCTATTTCTGAGTTCACTTTTAATAGAATTAATTCACATAAATGCTCATGCCTTGATTTGATAGATATTAAATTAAATTTAATGCCTAGTTCTAATATAAAAGACACTATGGTTGATAATGTGATTGACCAGGAACCCCAATGTGTGTGGACATCAACATCATTTGACATTGAAGTAAAAAACTTTGATTACACATATGATGGCCCTAAATTTGTATATCTTCTAGAGCATAAGTATTCAATAGAAATAGATTACTCATATGGCAATAATCAAAGTCTCAATTCAAAAGAACAATAGAAAAAGGATACAGAATAGGTAGTAGATGGGATGATCCATCCAGAATTGATAATTAATGAATCTCTCACTCTTGAAATCAAAAATAGTGATCCCCAGGTAAATAGAATTTTTATTCATAATTTGAAAAGTCAAGAGCTGATTCATTCTAATAGTGAAGGTCACATCCAAAATGAGATTTTAGATGAAGTTTTTGAGGAAAGTGTTGTTCATGATTATACTTATGATTCTAATTCTATCTTTGTGGACCTTCCTCATAATGATTTTATAGAGAACGAAGACTTTCAAGACTACAGGTTAGATGTAATATCCATTTTAGGAAACACTTTGGATGAGTTATTTGTTTATTATGTCTAGGATGTCCCAATGAGTAACCCCAATTTTTTATTTTATAATATGAGGGAAAGACTCAAAATTATACTAAATAAATACAAGGATACTCCTGCTTATCTCATGAATTTAATGAGGAAAACCTTGTTATTACCAAAGAGTGAGAAGCATACCAAACAAAGTTTCCAAATCCATCCCCCCATCTTGTTTGGGTTTTATTTAGAGTAGTAGGTTAGGTTTCTTTTTTTCTATAATTTTATTTCTTAGATTAGTTTCCAACTTTTTTAGATTAGATTTCATGCTTTCTAGATCAGATTCATGCTTTCTTAGTTTAGATTTGATGCTTTCTTAGAATAGTTATTTTTCTTTCTCTAATAATCAGAATTGTGTTTGTTCTGACTATAGCCAAGTTAAAATCCAAATCTTCTAAGATTATGACTTGTAAAAAGGGGGGGAAATTAAAAAATAAAATTTGGCAATTTGAGACTAGTTCAAAAAATTGGGTATATTTATATGTTTTGGGTCTTCGGGATAAAGATAGGTAATCATGAACCATTATGGATGGTGTCACAATTGAATACTTTTATTAGGCATGTGAAAGTTTCTCTCAAATTACTTCATAAAAATTTAGAAATTTTCTTGTTTTATTATATCAAATGCACTTATCACATTAAATACCCATTGGAAATGACAATTCTGGGTATAGGTGTAGCCAGTAGGGATGTTCTAATAATGACTTGTTTTATAATTATACCAGATCACTGGGGTTCCAAATCTTCTCTTTTCCATTCAATAAAAAAAAAAGAAAAAAAAGAAAAGAACTAATGGGTTCAAAATATCAAGTGAAAATATAAATAAAATCAAAAGGTTCACATGATGAAATAAAGTCAATGTACCATGCATCATGATTAAGGAAAAATAATGGAAAGAGAAGGAAAAGGAGCCCAAGGTATCTCTATTGGGGATATGGATGTCTAGTTGGTAGCAGAGCAATGCCTAAGCTTCCCTTGATTTAATGATCTTTAAGGAGATACTAGAATGAAACCTACAACCCCATCAATGCCCTTGAAAAATGTATCACAAGAAAGGATAAATAAACTACATGTTTGACACACACTGATCCAATAAATTAGAAGGTAAGTATGTTGTGTGAATTAACTTAGGAGTTTCTTTCATGTTTCTAATTTAAGTATTCTTCTATGACACACTTCATGATTGATTTAAGATTACAAACCAGAGTTCTAGGTTCTTGAATACTCAGGAGTATGCTCCCTTTAAGTCACCATTTGAACATCCCCCTTCTTTCCATAGAAAATGGGGACCCACCTCTTTTGGATTATAGTCTTGAATTTGAGCCCCTCTTCTATATGTTTATGCAAAATTTGGGAGAAGACTAAATATTGACCTTTTTGTACTTTGACAAAGTAGTATTGATATTGTGTTTTCACTGACTAACTTTATACCTTTTAGGAATATTTTTTGGGTTTTATGTTTTCAAACTTATCTTTTTTTGGGATTTGGTTTTCAAAACTTTTATTTCACAAGAATTGGTCTTCAGTTTTATTGTGTCAGATATTTTGTTCATGATAATTCCCCCATGCTAATATATCTAAAGTAAATGAGATCTATTGAATTTATCTTCACCAAATTTGTCTTTGGTGGACCTTTTCTATCATAAATTTTGTCTGATGGAATTTGATCTTACTAATACATTTTTCCCACAATAATTCTAATGAAACAACTTTGTCACAAACTTATTCTTTTGGAATTTTCCCTCAGGCTTATTCTTTTGAGTTTATTATGTTAGACATTTTATCTAAAATAATTTCCTTGAATAAGACTTATTCTTGTGGACATTTTGTCTAAAAAATTCTCCAGTGCTAATATCCCCAAAACAATCTTGCCGATATATTTTTCTGATAGAATTTACCTTTAGCCCCTTTGTGTCTACCCTTCGGGCTTTATGTAACCTACCCTTCGAGACTTTTGTCCTATAAATTTTTCCTATGAAGTAGACCCTTCAAAAATTTTGTTATGGGCACTTTGCCCTACAAATTAGACCCTTTGGATTCCTTGTAGTTTCCATTTAGCCTTTTGGTTATGGCTTTTTTGCTCGATAGAATGACCCTTCATCTTTTTTTACATTAACCCTTTGCCTTACCAGACTTACCCTTTGGGCCTATTGCCCTAAACCAATTCCTTCAAAAGTTATGGTCAGAAATTTTGTCTAGTGAAAATAAATTATGGGCTTTGTGTCTTAAACATTTTGTTTGATAGAATTGGTCTTCAAGAAAATTATTGCAGAAATTTTGTCTAAAATAATTCCCTTGATGGAATTAAGGTCTATGGGAATTTTGTCTAAAAAGGATGACCCTACATATTTTTATAATGAGCCTTCAAATTTTTTGTTACAACCATTTTTCCTGATAGAATTAACCTTCGACCTAATTATCATGGGCATTTACCCATCAAAACAAATCCCCCACACAAAAATCCCAAAATAATTTTCCCACAATAAAAACCCTAAAACAATTTTCGTAAATTCCCTACTACTAGAACTCTATAGGAGTGACAAGTGGAAACATCACAGGATCTTAGATGGTAGATCAATAATTCATAGGAAAAAGTAGAGTAAAAAATTCAAGATCATAAAATCCTTGTGGAATTGCCAAATGGCACCCCTGCATTCATACACTTTACTTTATGCTCTAAGTCATTCTACATTTATGTTTGCAGAAGTGAACCTGAAAGTGTCAGGTGTCAAGCTTGCAGGAGTCAAGAAGTTAAACACAAAGATCTATAGTACATGTTAACTCATGTATTAAATATCTAATGGTGTGTAATCAAGCACAATAGAAGATTATTTTTAAAAGCTCCATGAGAGTGCCAAGTGGCAACATTGTAGGATCACAATACATAGAGATACAACAATGCATGGGAGCCCAATATATGAAGATCAATGGTACAATTCCTAAGTAGAATTTTTAAAGATCTAGACATAGTGAGAGGCACAAACAACATGAAACATACAATTATTTTTGGTTCATCATAGTTTCACTAGTTCTAAAGCATTGATACATCGATACTTATCTTTGACAAACAACCTATAGTTCTAGTTTCCACCACCTTGACCATTCAAACCACGTAGCCTTAAAATAATAAGACTTTGTACATGTATAATTTTGTAAAATATGTATGTATTTTGAAGTTTTGCATGTAGTTTGAGATATAGTTATAAAAATTGCCTTCATCTTTATACACATACACCTGTTTCATAGATTTTTTTAAGGCTATTTGAAAACCATAACTACAAGTAGACTCTTATATATTTTTTTAACCATAGTTAGAACTCAATTTATAACTATCACATGTAATGACCTTGCATGAACTTGGATAACGAGGCAACCCCTTACCCAAGTCTATATAAACAATTATAATCTATCTTGGATTTTTGGGTTAGAAAATTTTGAATATAGGAGCAACATAAATTTTGATCATCAGTGAAAGTGTTTGTGTATTTTCTTTCCAATTTATATGTAATTAGCTATTACTTCCTTTGGTTTTATGTTTCAATAATCTTTAGTGTGAAATAACTATGAATGGATTCTTGATTATTTTGATTGATGCACTGATCTATAGATGTGCAAAAATTGTTGGAAGATTTATGAAATATATTAACTAGGATAATCAAATTGATTGATTTATAATTATACATGTGCATGAGTGCTTTCTTTGATGTAGTTTTTTTTGTGTGCAATAGCTACCTCAGATACTTCACTTGTTCAACCCATAATCTCTTGAGTAAGATTGTGCAAAAGCTACCCTAAATAGATTAAAATTTGTTTGAGGCATATGAATTTCCTACATCGGTATCTCCTTACACATCTTAGATGTGTTTGATTTTGTGTGTGTAATTTTTGCTAGAAATAGGCATAGGTTCTGAGAGCATTTGTACAATTAAAAATTAATTGAAGTGATTCTTGAAAACCATATAAGCTTTCTTTTTTACCTTACCCTTCCCTCCCTTTTGAGTTTTTTTAGACCTACCCACTCTATATTATAAGCCATCCACCAATAAAATTCATGTATATATTAATAATGCTTTAGGGACCACACCTCCATCCAAAAAATCTTATCAATAACCTACATGTCCTACCGGCTATTCCATCAACAAGTTATCAAAGACTGCATACTTGTAACTCATGCCCTAGAGTGGAGTTTACCTCTATTAAGATCATAAAACATTAGATTATACCTCATTATTTTTTGGTGTACATAAAACCTACATCAATAATATTTATATCCCTTTATAGGATGTGGTGGAGGTAAATTGATCACTTTGTTTCAAATCATATCTCTTGGGATTTCACGTGGACTCTTACTAACATGTTGGTCACTTTTAAAATCATTTGTTTTAGATTTATTTTATTTTAGATTTTCATTTGGATATGAAACATTTTTTAGAATAACATTAGTATATGAGGATGTAAACAAATGATTAACACTACCATGTGTTAGATTTTAGGCACATAGAATCTTATTTTTCAATAATGTGATCTTTGAATAGAAATATTAATTTTGATTTTGTAACTCTTCTATTTTCTTGATCATGAGGAAGATTTGATATTTTAGGAATTATAGGAACAAACCCTTGGTATGCCATTTTTAATATGCATGCATACACCATATACCTTACCCCTTGAAGGAGTGATAGCTGGGACCTAATTAGAGGGATGATAAATATTACCCTCATTAGGGTTAGAGGAAGAGGCTAAATATTATTTCCATAAGATTATGAAAGAGATGCTTGAATTTTATATCAATTATGATCATTCTTTGATTTGATTATTTTGAAGTGATTATATTTTGAATCCCTTATAGATTAGACTAATTTAATCAATCATGAGATATAACAAGTAATGACCACTATAAGGTATTAAAACATGAAATAATTAAGAGAGGTATCCATATTCAACATGATTTTGGAAAGTATAAAATTATGAATTTTAAATTTTAAACACATTGAAATTATCAATTAGAATTTAGAAAATAGCAAATAATGAAATCCTATGTCAACTAGTTTTGAAACCAAAGTTCAAGGACACCACAATGTGCCAAATGAAGATAAATCAATACGAGGTGATTGGTTGTGTCTTTTGAAAATATGAGATAGGTTTTTTCTATAAAAATAGGAAAATAGATGAACCCATAAAATATAGGGAAATAAAATTATATGTACAACATGTAGATCTACATTTACTAAAAATAATAAAATGCTATATTTGTAAAATCCACATAATATTTTGAAAAGCCTAAATATGTTTTTATCTATATTTACATATTTATGAAACACATCTAAGGAATTTTTAATTTGATCTGACATGAATGATAAATAGGCCAAACAAAGTAGAATGCTTCAAAAGCAAACCCTAGAATATTCTAAATAAAGAAGAGGCAATTGTGATAAACCAAGAATTTATTTTAGATATATTATAAAATTTTTATATAAAATATTATTTTTGAATAAACCCAAAAATTAATTGCAAAATAAGTTCACCATTTGCCTCATATGCCAATATTTACTAAAAATAGTAAATTACAAAAATTAAAATTTTTGTACCAGATTTTGGTCAAAAAGAAGGTTTTTAGTATACCAACATGAGTATAAAATACCTCTAAGAAATTTTAAATGGATCTCTTTGAAGGCTGAAATGTGCCAATCAAAGAAGAAGCTACTGGTAAGCATATACACATAAAGACCTTGTGACTAGAGGAGGGTAAAACCCTAGGGTACATTTTCAGATCTAAAAATACATCACAACAAGATGAAACCCTAGGATGCTTGGAATCCCTAGATAATAATATGTTTACATTCATGTGGATCTAGTTTACCAATTTATTAACCTTAAATTAGATAAGAGGCTATCTTACCTTGGTAGTATAATAGCTTCAATAATATATAAATGACAATGCATAAGGGTGATGATAAAATCTATAGCAAGCTAAGTAAATGTTAAACTTAGATATAAGCATACATTAAATTTATTATGCTGAGTGTGCGATGATAAATTTGAGCAATTGATTTAGATATGCAAATTATATCCAAAACACCCAAATCTACAATCCACCATTAAAATTAGAAACTATTAGATCAAAATAAAATAAAATGAATATTTAAAATAACATTATAATCTAAATCCAAATGTTCCTAATCAATATTCAAATAAAAAAACTAAAGATTATAGATGGAGATTGTTTACAAATAGACTTAGAATTTTAGCATGATATAAGTTTTACCAAAAGACTTGGATGATAATTTAATAGATTTAGTTGATAAAAGATTTTATCATGAAATATTATGGATTTTATAGTTAGTTTGGAAATGGAGGAGTGGATTATTTAAACAGAATAAGGGGAAGAATCAATGGACACAATTCAAAGTTGGGTGTAGGAGGATCAATGGTGGAGAATTATTCAAGCAATTAAAAATTCCTTGGATGATTCTAGAGGATGGAATGCTTTAGAGTTAGAAGCCTCTAGAATCTTTTTGTAAATTTAGTCATGATTAGTAGGTGATTAGATGGATTGATTAGGGACTAGGGATGTAGCAGATCCTATGAATAGGCTAGGGTTAGTGGGATTGTAATTTTAAATTACAATATAATGGATAAGTGGGGTTAGAATAAGATTAGATGATAAATGAAATATTATAAGAAGGGTTAATTGACTTGTGGGGTAGGAATAAGGTTAGCATGATTAATAAGAATGAGGTTATGTTATATAAATGACTATGAAGATGGGGGATAAGATGAATTTGATGAAATTAGTGATGTTAGTGTCAACTAAGAATAATATTAATGTCAATAAATGAAGTGAGAAAATTTAGATGCATACATTTTGACCCTCTTTAAAAAGGCATTGGAGTCAATGAAGTGGATGGAGAAATGGTATTTAAAAGAAGAAAGACACTCATGGATGAATGTTAGTAAATTATATTAGTGGATATGATGCCACCTCAAGGGGACATGTAGAGAAGAATGAGATGGATGGCCACTCAAAAAAAGAAATGATGGGTGGGATGTGTGAAGAGATAAGGGGTTGGGATGCTAGATGTGGGACTGATGATGAAGAAGATGAAATTGACATGAATAATGAGCTAAAAATTGATGATTCCCCTAGTAAAGACTTATCCATAGGGAGTGGAAAATATTATGTCATGGTTGTCGACACATCCCAAGGGGGAATCACCATAACATGATGATGATAAGCCAAAATGTTTCAAGGTTTTTATGTATGCCACGAAAGGACACATGTCATGGAGAGATATAGACCAAGATAATAAAGGCCATGAGATTTCAATATATCCTAAGGACACATGTTAGGAGTGCATTGGACCAAAATAAGACAATGAATTGATAAGATTAATGATGAGTGTAGCTCAAAGATAAAGTCTATGGATATGATGAAGTCTATGAGAGAGAAGAAACAATAATTGTCCCTTCATGAATGAAATTAGTGATGTTAATGTCAACTAATAATAATATTAGTGATGATAAATGAAGTAAGAAAATTTAGATGCATACATTTTTTCCCTCATTAAAAGGGAATTAGAGTGATTGAAGTGGAAGGATTAATGGCCTTTAAAATAAGAAAGACACTCATAAATGAAGGCTAGTAAAATATATTAGTGGATATGATTCCCCTTTAAGGGGACATGCAAAGAAGAATGAGATGACTGGGAAATTGAAAGAAGAAATGATGGGTGGGATGTGTGAAGAGATAAGGGTTTGGGATGCTAGATGTGGGATTGATGATGAATAAGATGAAATTGACATGAGTAGTGAGCTAAAAATTGATGATGTCCCTAGTAAATATTCATCCAAAAGGAGTGAAAAATAATGTGTCATGATTATTGACACATACTAATGGGGAATCAAAGTAACATGATGATGATAAACTAAAATTATACAAGATTTTGATGTATCCCAGGCAAGGACACATGCCAGGGAGAGATACAAACAAAGATGATAAAAGCCATGATCTTTCAACATATCCCAAGTAAGGACATATGCTAGGAGAGCATCAACCAAAATAATAAAATGAATTAAAAAGATTAATTACGAGTTTTCTCAAAGCAAAATTTGAGAGATATGATGAAAGAGATGAGAGATAATAAATGATAGTTGTCCCTTCATAGATAAAACTAGTGATGTTAATGTTGACTAATAATAATATTATTGATGATAAAATGAAGTAATTAAATTTAGATGAATTCATTCTACCCCTCATTTGAAGGGCATTGGAGTGAATGAAATGGAAGGAGTAATTGTCTTTAAAATAAGAAAGACACTCATGAATGAAGGTTAGTAAATGATATTAGTGGATATGATTCCCCTGTAAGGGGACATGCATAGAAGAATGAGATAGATGACCACTCTAAAGAGGAAACAATGGGTGGGATGTGTGTAGTGATAAAGTGTTAGGATGATAGATGTGGGACTAATGGTGAAGATGATTAAATTTACATGAGTAGTGAGATAAAAATTGATGATTCCCCTAACAAAGACTTATGTACAAGGAGAGGAAATGACTATGCCAATATTATTGACACATCCCAATGGGGAATAACCATAACATGATGATAAGACAAAAGTATATAAGCTTTTGGCATATCCCAAGCAAGGACACATGCTAGGGATATATATAAACCAAGATGATAAAGGCCATGAGATTTCAACATATCCCAAGTAAGGACACATGTTAGGAGAGCATCAAGACAAAATAAGACAATGAATTGATAAGATTAATGATGAGTGTATCTCAAAGTTGAATTTAAGTGATATGATGAAAAATATGAGAGATAAGAAATGTTATGATTAAGTGACCAAAAGATTAATGGGAAGAATTGGACTGTAATGCATGAAATCAATGAGCTAAATGTGATTAATAGTAATGATGTCCCTAACAAGGACACATGTAAGGGGGAAGATATAATAAAGTTACTATCCTAGTCATGCCCCAATTGAAGGAGGAAACTGTAAACTTTAAATTATGAATTGACCAATCAATGATAATGGATGAGTGATGGAATAAAATAAGGATGTTGTGATTTTTTTGGCCTAATTGACAAATGTGGGTGATTTATGAAAATATTAATGAGATGATTGCAGGGATGGTGATTAATTAATAGATTGATATTATAGCTCAAGGATTTGATTGATGAAAGATGTAAGGGTGAGGAATGATAAGATATATATGATGATGAATGTCAAGGAAAGAGGAGAGAGTGGTCGAGTTGACCTTGGACATGTTATATGACTAATCATTACCTACATAGTCTTAAAATACCTAAGGCCAATGTAGTTCAGACTAAATTAGAGGATGATGATGATGGATTATAATATTAGGATGATGATGATGACTGTTAGAAATGTTAGTTGTTAGATATATGGTAGGTGTGATGATGATTGGATTGAGTGTTGAGTTTGATGTTGATGACTAGAGATGTGATCAATGATTGCTTAGATGATATATATGTGATGATAATAAGACTTCTAGGAATGATTGGATATTAGACAAGTGGACTTGAATGATTGGGTTTAATATAAATGAATAAGATAAATGTTTAGATATGGGATGTTAGATGTAATGATAAGTCATAGAGGAAAGGAGAAATGATGATTATGTCTATTATCAAGCCATCTTTATTATGATAAGTATCACCATAGTCTAAGCAATCCAATGTAAATATAACACTAGGTAGTATTCCCCATGATATAAATATGACCAAGAAAACATTATACCAAAGTGCATGATTATAAAAATGGAAAATAATGAATTTTGCATCATTGTGGGCACCTAAAACCATTATTATAAATTTTGGTGTCATCATAGTATCCTCATTCATTTCACTATAGAAAAAAGGACATGATGCAATACTAATTAAGAGATTAATAAAAGAAGATAAATAGAGATAAGAAAACAAATATATACATATATATATATATATATATATATATATATATATATACATGATAAAAATACAATCACACAAGTCAAATAAAATAATAAATAAAAGATAAGTTACACACATAAGTATTTGCATGCAGTATCATTATGTCTTGTCTAATTGTCATGATGAGAGTCGATGGGATTGTTGATCAGGTGATGAGTTAGACTAAGTCATTCATGATGATCATGATGTGACATTATATTAAGGATAAAAACTTGGATAAGATATGGAATTGGATTAGACTAGGTTCTATAATTAGGAAAAGCCTATGGATAAGGGCTTATATGCCAATATTTGGACATAAGACAAGACAAGATGATAAAATGATTAAGACCACTAGGATATAAGACAAATCAAGATGACAAAATGACTAAGACATAAGATAAGATGACATGTGACAAGGTGAGTGAGAAGTTTTGGGATTTTATGGATTTTATAATTTTTTTTGGTTTTTACAATATTTAAAATTTTAGGGCTTTTGAGAAAATGTATGTACAATATATAAATGGGGTTACTATCAAAGGGAATATTAAGCCTAGAAACTAGGATAAGGATGGGTGAAATTTTATATGGGATGACAAAAGGATGAGGGTCAGATTGAAAAGGGGATGAGGATCAAGGAAGAATGGACTAGGGATCACCAACAAACACATCATGAAGGAAATAAATATCTAGTTTCTTAAGTGTCTATTGGAGGATATGCCAAGATGATTCTAGAACATTTCTCAAGACATATTTCACTCCCTTACGAAGGTTAAAACATGAGACATGTTGGACACAAAAAGATGATGTAAATCATGGTGGATAAGGATATTTTGGATGACAGATGGGTAAGATACATAATGATAACATGGACGAGATTGACAATGGATGGATTTTTCCCCCAAGTGTTGAGGTACAATATAGACAATAGAATATTTTACCATGATTCTAAAAATTGGTTTTTAACATGGTACTTACCCAAGGTACCAAAATATTGGTTTTCACCATTAAATGAATGATTTTTTTTGAAAATTTTGACTTTTTTTTAACCTTTAGCATCTTGATTTATTAGGTATGTGTGAGATTTAGGATGTAGACATTTTCATATTCTTTAGCCAATGCCCATTTTAGATATAAGTGATACTAGCATGATGTTGTCAATTTTGGATGTATTTATATCTTTATGACCGTCATTGATTCTTGATTGAGACTTATCCAAACATATAAACCAGGTGTCTTCATCATCCCTACAAGAGACATTTTTTCCTTGGTATAATGATGTGAGGTAGGGATGGGTTTATGTTATAGATTTGATCATGATGTATAAGAATTGATTGAATGATAGGATCATGATACGAAGGTGTGATGGGTGTTTGAGAATTAGGACTAGTAGTCACACACATAATTGGAGGTGTTGGACATTTCATATTTGATTAGTGCCATATTATAAAAGAGTTTAAGAGATTCAAGACACTTTAACTTTATAGTTCATTTTTGATTTGATTATGTGAAGGATTATAGGTTATACTGATAGTTATTTTGATAAGGATTTGATCTTTAGACTTGATTATATTTTGACTTCCCCTGGTGCTTGATTTTGGGCTTCACCAGGGGAATTGGATTTTTGACTTGATAAATGATAATTAATTTGAATTTTGTTGGACCCCTAATTTTGACTAAGTATTTTGGATTATGGAGCGGTGTAATAAAGCATGGTGCAAGAAGACCATGGAAAAAGAATACCATGGAAAAAAGACAATGGTGATGAATATGATGACATGATAAAAACCAACCAAAAGAGAGGCATAATAATTAGAGGACCCAAGAGCGGAGGTTTTGGTATATTAATGAAAGACTTGGGGAGTGTGAAGGAAGTGGGAAACTATTGAGGATTGATTCTCAAGGATAGAATAAAATTCAATCATACACAAGTTTCACACTGTCCCTCATGAAGGAGGACATTTAGAAACAAGGATCCAACATAATGATAATATATGGGCACAAAGGTCTAGGTTCTTAGGTAAAAACAAGTAAATATATACCATGACTCACAGTCTACTAGAGATCATTGGCTAGTCACTAAAAGTTTCATAATTAATGTAACAACTTGGTGGAGGAAAACTGAGTATAAATAACCCTATGTAGAGAAAAATCATTGGTATTATGTAACAATTGATTGTGGTAATATAAAAATCATAGAAGTTACTTTAGTTTTAATGTTATACTACATTTTTAGTTAAGTTATAACATTACTTTATCATTATGTTTACTATGTAACTTGTGGTTCATATTTGACTATAATGAATAGAACCTACACTGTATGAACTAGCATAACGCATAATTTGAATCTCATGGAAGTTATATTCATAATCATGTTTGTTTATTTAATTGTAACAAAGCCCACAACTATGCATTTCTTTTTCTTTTTAACTAGTAGTTAGGAAATATGAACAAGCATAAATATATGACAAGTGTATTACTGTGAAACATAACCCATGAGAGCCAATTTATTGTTGAATGCTTCAGGTGACCAAACAAGAGCTCAATCTTGCAGGAAATGCTAGCATGCTATCTTGTTGGGAACTAGACACTTAAACACTTTAGGAAAAGTTTGATAGAAAAACACAAAATTTTGGTTTCATTATCAAAACTCGTATCACTTATTACATAGTAATGTAAAATACTCAAATGATTATCCCTTGACAATATTAAACAATGGATTAATGAGGTTGAGGATAATTTTGCAATTCTCTATCTTAACCAAGATTTTTTGCATGTGCATAGGTTGAAAAAAATTTATATAGATTTTTATATGAAACTTTCTTTGTTGAAGTCCATGTTCATTTGCATGCTTGACTCTCTTCCTATGCTCAAAAATGATCATGAAATTTTGGGAGGAGGTAATCTTGGATGATAGAGCATTACAAGACTTTACTATGTTTAGGAACACCATGGGCATGAGTTGTTAACATCTGGTGGAGAGGGGTATTGAATAGCTATATCTTAGAGTATGTTGTAACAAATTACTCTTGTCCTGAAGAAGCAAAGTTATAGTTTCTTTGAGAACCATGTGGTTGGTATATTAGACATTTCCCACTAGAAGTAAAAAAGTTGTTTATTGATTTTGAACTTGAAAATCTACCTATGAAGGGCTAAACATATCCTTTCATGAGTAGCATAGTTAGGAGTGGAATGTAGGGGTGTTAGTGAAGGATTGTTAGTTTAGAATGGTATCTAGTTAGTAGGATTTGTGAAAGCATAAATATGATGAAGCTTGACAAAAGGTTATAGGTTGAAGTAGAGTAAGAAGGGGATATGACTTATGAAGTGCTATTAGGATCTACAAGGAAGAAGAAGAGTACAAGGAGGACTCATCAACGTTTGGACAATGACCAATGGAAATTTTGTCATATGTGGGAAAAACTAGCTAGATAATAGAGATTTAAGAACCTAATTTAAACCAACCCAGTTCCCCAACCATAATGCAAGCTCATGCTTTTGAGATAGATGATTTAATTATACATAAATAGGATACATATAATGTATATTCAGAGACTAGCCCTATAAGAGAACCTATTACTAAGAAAATTTTCACTCATAGTGAATTGACACTTTATTTTCCTCTTCATAGTACTTTCATGGCCCAACTTGGTATGCTTAGTGGACTCAACATTAGTAGTGGGTAGAGCATTGATCCAATCATAATAAATCAACCTGCTACTATGCCCAATGTTTTAGGTGTTGTTGGAGGAGGCATAAGTGGACTAGGAGGTAGATCAAGAGGAAGTGGTGGACTTCTACCCCCAAGAATAAGACTTGGGAGTTCTCAACAGCCACCATTAAAAGTACCTCTACTACTGACTATGTATTATGAAATGACACTTCATTTAACAAAATACCAAGGTATGGAGAATACCATAGATCATGTTTATAAGTGTGAACTCATCTAGAGGGTACTTGGTATAACTTATTTTGACAGAAAAGAAACATAATTTAAAACCACACTTTTGTAAAGATCACACAAGTGTTATAGGAAGTATGACCGTCAATAGGAATTAACTGACTTCACCAGCTCAAGTCTACATTTCTTCAAGAGTTTGATATTTTAGAATTTCAGCAACAAAGTATTATTACACTAGAAGATATAAAATAAGAGATAACAAAAAGTGTACATGAGTACGATGCATAATTCAAAAACTCTTTTCTAAGATCTCATTCAATATTAATGTTGGTCAACATGCCAAATGGTTTTTGGGAGTCTTGTTGCTTCCCTTTAGAGGAATAGTATCTCAAATAACCTTTACCAGCTTGCACAAGGACTTATAAGCTACCTTCTGTGCAAAAGCTATTGTTAGCATCAATACTAGAATCAGTCCTTTATGGAAGCTCAAATAGATTCAATGGCATCATAGTTAGAAAATTTTATTGAAAATAATGTTCATGATAATTGTAGTAGTCTTTGGTGTACCGATTGTGAGTCTGAGGGTCATAATAGAAATATTGTCCATGAAAGAACATCCATAATGTACTGAAGTAGTCTTGTGAAATTTTTCATGAAGAGAATGATGTCCACTCTTATCCTATATTACAATGGGATAAACACTCTAAATTATATGATTTTTACAAGATATGGGATGCATATACCCATGACACAAATGACTTTTGCTTGATCATCAATATACATGAGGTAAATGCACATGGTATGCATCAAACCTTTATCTCAAAAAATAAAGATAATGGTGGATAACATGGATGAGGCTAGGGATGGGGATGAGGAAGTGGGAATTTTACACCATGAACATGTTATCAATGTGGGTCTCTTGATCACTATTAATGAGATTGTTTGGTTTATCCATGTGATTTTTATAAAAAGGAGCACTGGTTGGAGGAATGCCTTGATTTGTACTTAACCATAATAAAATAAGGAAATGAAAAAGGTGTTAGTATGATATACATTGAGAAACCACATTGGCAATTGTGATTGAGCATTCTAATGGCTCAATAGGTTAATATGACCATACATAGTGGAGGACAGTCATAGTCCACGTCTATTCCACTGATTGAGAAGATACAATGAAAAGAGACTCATGAAATGAAGTATCTTAATGCTCATCAATATAAATATGTGCTCTACGATAATATGACTTTAGTACAAGAACTACAAGGGGAAATTCAATTTCTTAAGGACCAATAATCCTGCTAATGATCTGATCTATGAAAAGCCATGGAACCTTAAAATCTAGCATGAGATGATTTCCAAGAACTTTATAAGTGCCTGTTAGAAGAATATATTATCTCAAAATTGAGTAATTATCTTAAAAATTAGGTGTTAAGTCTAACTAAAGATCATCAATTCAAACCATGCTTGATGACAAGATACTCTTTTTCCTCCTGGCCCTCAAGAGGATAAGGAAATACTATTGATTGCTACCATCAATGGATGGGTGATTTGAGATATTTTATTTGACATTGATGCTAAGGTCAATGTCCTCAAAAAGTATACATGGAAAAAAATGGCTTTCCTGATATTACAACCATTGCCTCACATTTTGTTTATGGCTAATAAAACTTGTGTTCTACCAATTGGCATTCTTAAAAATGTAACTATTGATATCCTTGGGGTACCTTTAAAATCTGACTTTGAAGTTCTAGAATTAGCTAAAATTGATGAGTTTATAGACCTATTGGGTCATCCTTTGTGACAGAAAAACAATGTTGACTTAAGATTCAAAAAGAGATACATTAATTTTAAAAATAATGATCAATGAGTCATCATCCCATTAGACCAAGCACATGGGACCCTATATGTAGAACCTACTAGCATTAATGAGGATATTAATCATATCTAAAATGTCACAACTAGAGGTAGTGAGCATCATGATCCTAATATTAATTGTAGTACCAATATTACATCATGTCCCTTTTGGTACTACAAGTAATGCCTATAATTATTGGTCCCAAAGTGACTATGACGTTACTGGAAGAGTGTGTGGTACCACTAGTAGTTGTTAGGACATTCTACACTAGTACCATAAGGGCCATCAATTTATTTTTCTTATTACCAAATAATTCATGTAAGGACTAATCATGGTTATACCACTCGAAAGGCTTGATGAAACTTTATAGTTTCATAGGAAAATAGAAGTCTACAACTTCATCTATTGACTCAGAGCCTTCTATGACTTTGATACTGATCATATGAATTCACTAGTTCACCTCTTTGATGGTATGGTAGAAAGGTGGTGGTGAACTCATAATGATCATCCTATTGATTAGGACCAAGTATGATTTACCTTACATCACTAGTTTTACCATGACAACCACATCTAGGGTACAATTGGCTATAGTAGAGTTCAAGCACTAGAACCACACCTAAAAGCTTATGAAGTAATGCGGTTGGCTAAAGAATATATCTTGACATAGTACCTATGAGTACATGTATTTTACTAGACTTTACACACTTTGGATAAAGCACAATATGTTCATGAAAAATGATATTTAGGTACCTATTGTAGCATATAATTACACCTTTGTGGGAGAGTTTTTTAGGCTCTCTCACTCCTAGCTACAATATTAGAATAACCTTAGGATGTGGGTATCTTGTAGTGAGATTGAACCTCTAGGATTTTTAATGAGGTTAGCTCCTTAGATGCTTCACTTTGTCTTATTTCCAAAACTAAAACCTATAATTGACTAAGGGAAAGGGAGAAAAAGATAACATGAAAGGGAAACCTAAGCTAAGGATGGTGATGCACCAAAAATATGACCTCCATCTCCTTGGCATGCAATAAGAATATGGTTGAATACATGAACCTAATTACACTACTCAAATGGTAGCCTCCAAGCATCAATATTTTGTGTAGAGGTTCGAGCTTGATGCATGATCTAAGGTAATTATTCAATAAGTCTGTCAAAGACTCTAGAGAGAGCTTTCACTTGCCATAAAAATAAGATGATAGAGCACACTATATGACCTACAAGGATGAGCTTAACACCTAAAAATAGGTATAATGGAAAGGATAAGATGAGAGGAATCCTTATCTATCACTTTCATCTCTAAATAGACCATGAAAATACACTAAAACACAAGCGTTTGAGGAGGTATGAATTCTATCTTACTCATCAAAAGAGGCAAAATACAAATGTTCTTCAAGCATGGCCTTCTCAAAACATGGGTTTGAGAATATTTTTTTACAATGGCTCAAAAGCCTATATATATAGAAGAAAGGATAAGAGAGAAGAGGGACTTGCATGTTAGAGTGGGGAACTGAGAGAAGAAGTTATTAATGATTGGGACCACTACTATTTTTTTCAATATTTTTTGTATTTAAAACATGCAATTGATCATGAGATATTATATTTTAATGAAAACCATCAAATATCACCACAAAAATCCTCACGTTCCTTATGCATTTGAGTCCCCCTTTTGGAACTAAGAGAGCCATGTTTGAAGGCATCTGCATGTTCCTAGACATATCCATTTGAGCTTGGGTCACTTTTCATGTTTTAAATGTGAGTTTTATACCATGTCATTAGAGTCAAAAGGATAAATCCTCATCCTTTTCTACTAACTAGTTATTGAAATCCCACTAGGACCCTTTGAAAACTTGGCTTTTTCTCACCTGTTGATCTGCTTGAGCTTGGACTCCCATGACCATCGATATCCTTACTAGTTGAATGCACGTATGCCACTTATCTTTGACTAATTATTCCTTTATATTTGCTTACCATTTGAATTAATATCACTCTATTGGATATCATCTGGGCCAATTCCTTCAATCTTTGTTGTTTGGCCAATAATTATTTTGGGTTATTAGCACTTTCCCAAAAGGATTAACCTTTTGGGCCTTTTCCTTTGGACTATTTGTTTTGGCCTTTTATTTCAAACTATTTGTTTTGGACTTTTACTTTGGCATTTTTCTTCAGGCTATTCCTTTAGACTATTTTCCAAACTTATTTCCTTAAACTTTTTTCTTGAAATAATTCATTCAAACTTTTTGGCCTTGAACAATTTATGCAGACAAAATGTCTAAAAGAAATCATGTCTTCAAGAGCTCTATTTTGGGCCACTTTCATAAAAATAATCCTTCAAATTTCTTGAAATGCCCTTTAGCTTTCTTGAAATGACCTTCAACCTTCTGAAATTGGATCGTTTACTGAGAATAACCCTTTAGATTTTTGAAATAGACTGGCAGATTTTTGAAAATGGACCTTTAGATTTTTGAAAAGTGCCCTTCAAATTTTGAAAATGACCCTTTAGGAACCTTGAATTGAATCACTTGCTTGAAATATATCCTTTAGGACCTTTGAATGGACAATTTTATCTAGAAAAGACCCTTTGGGAAAACTATTTGGGGCATTTACTTTGACAAAAGACCTTTTAGAACTTTTCCTTTGAACAAAATGTCCAAGGAAATTCCAATATTTAGCCCAAACAAAAGAAACTCCAAAATAAAACATTTGGTGAAAAAGAGTCCCGAAAGAAAATAAACTTGTACTTTTGCTTCATTTTGTTCTCCACTTCTTCTTACTTTAGGCTTCTTTAATGACGTTATTGATGTAGGAAAGCATAAAGTCTTCCCTCTGATGAAACTTTATGTCTTTCCCTCATGAAAGCCTAGAGTCTTCTACTTGTAAAAAACCCAAAGTCTGAATACTTGCCATTTTTGCTTGATCATGGCCATCTCTTGATATCAGTTAGAATTTTGGTATGTGGGCCAAAAAAGACTAACTTTTTTGGTGACTTGTAGGGAAGCATGCCTGCTATGCTTTAAGAAATCAGCTCATATACATGACATTTGGACCCATAAAATAATGACAAATCTGATCCATGACTACAAGTACAACTTTTGATTTGAAATAAGTAACTCCTTCCTCCAAAACAAGAAGGGAAACAAACAAAACAAGAAAACTAACTAAACAAAGCAAATGTGCAAACAAAGCATTTATTTAAGACAAAACAAAAATAAACTAGTATGCTTGAATAACACTTGGAGGAAAACAAATGAACTAACTATGTACAAGGAACTTAGCTCTTTAGTAGCAATGTTTTAAAGGTATCCCATTGACTGGGATTCAAAGATACTCACCATCCATCTTTGCAAGTTAGAAGGCATTATGGGATTTGTAGCTAGAGATTGTGTATGGGCCACTCCAAAGGGAATCAAACTTTGTGTGCCTTCTTGGTTTAGCTATATCCTCATCCCACTCGAGGACCAAATCTCCTTATTTTAAATTTTGTGAAGAAGCTCCTTTGTCAAAATCTCTCTTAACTTATGCTTGATGAATTTCCATGGCTAGCATGGATTGATTTATTATCTCTTCCATCTCCATAAACTCAACATACTTAATCTCCATAGGCTCATTCTCCAACAATTCAAGTTGATGCATTATTTCTAAAGCAATAATTTCAAGATAAATAGGTAACCTTGCTTCTTTAACATATACTAGCTTGTATAGAGAGTTGGTTATTGACTTTTTGTAGGTGATTATATCAGCCCATAGAGATGACTTCAACTTGAGGTTCCGTGACCTCTGATTGTATTCAATAGTCCTTTTTATGATCTTTAATAGGTTCTTATTCATAGATTCAACAAGGACATTGCCTTGTCGATAATATTTTGATGAAGTGATAAAATAAATCCCATGTTGGATAGCCCATTGGCTGATCCTAGTTACCACAAAAGAAATTAAAATATCAAAAATAATATTTGAAGGAACTCCAAATCTAGTAAGCAAACCTTCATATAAATCTAAAACATTGGTTTCATTTGATTCTTTCAATGTCATTACTTTTGTCCAATGTGTGAAGTAATCTGTAGCAATTAGAATCCATTTATGTTCTAAACTTGAAGGGGGATTATGAGACCAATAAAGTCCAATCCCCATTAGAAAAAAGGCTGATCCACTGTAATTGGTTGAAGAAGTAAAGCTGTAAGTTTCATTTTTCCTAAAAACATAGCACATTGTTTACACTTCGTAACCCATGCATGGAAATAACCAAATATACTAATCCAATAGTACCCATCTCATGATCTTAAGGACTGTAGTTCTTAAATAAAAATTTCCTCCATCATGTCCATCATGGAATTCTTCAAGCAATTTATAAGTTTGTCTTGGCTCTATACACCTTAGCAACATACTATTGATATCTTTCTTGAACAAAACACCATCAACAAGCAAAATGGAATTGATTGTAACCTGAAATATCTTCTTTTTGAAGTACTTACATGAGAGGGATAAATACCATCTTGGAGATAACTTACCAAGTAATGAAACTAGCTAGAAGGTGAGGTATGATCAGTTACAACCTCTTCATGTTTTGACACCAATACAACCTAATTAGTCTCTTGTAAGTCTTGAGATAGATGCTCAGGAAGTCCTTTGTCTCTAATCAACTTTGTGACCTTAATTTATACATTATACTCCATTACTATGGTTATGCAACCATCTATCTTCTCATTTATATCTTTGTTCAAAAGGAACTCCTTGATGTTTGGATGGAAAACCATTAGGTATATCTTATTACTAGACAACAAGTATCTAAATTTTTTGAGAGACTTTATAAATAAAAGTACGTGATTTAAAAAAAAAAGTACCTTGTTTCATACTCTTCCAAGACTAGAATAAAGAAGGATATTGGCTGCTCTAAAGCTTTATGATTTTGTTGTTTAAGAATGCTTGAAATGGTGTCCATGTTAGCATATATATACAAAATGAAATCCTTTGTGAAATATGAATTTATAACTATAATAGCACTAGCTATGGCCTTCTTAATCTCCTCAAAAATCTTTACTCTTTCTTTGGACTAGCTAAAACTTTGATTCTTCTTAAGCATGGTTGTAAGTGGCTTAGCTAAAATGACAAAATATGAAATATATCTCCTAATGAAATTGATTTTCCCTAAGAAGCTTTGAAAAGCCTTTTTTTGATTAGGAAAGGAGAGTGAAATAATGGAGTCTACCATTTTAGAATCTATGCTTAAACCATACTTTGAAATCACATGTCTAAGAAACTTTCCTTCATGAAATGAGAAGACACACTTTTTGGGATTTAGAGATACCCCAAATTGCCTACACCTTTCAAAAACTTGCTTGAGATGAACCATGTGATTACTTGAACTCTTTGAAAACACTATTATATCATCTAAATAAAAAAGTAAAAACTTGTTAAGAAGGCCTTGGAATGCCATATCGATGGCTCTCTGAAAGGTTTTTCCAGTATTGGATAAACTAAAGGGCATCTTTCTACTCCCACTTGGTTGTGAAGGCTATCTTAAATTGTTTTTCTTCTTTGACAAAAATTTGATTGTAGCCACTATATCCATGCAAAAAGGAAAAACTCTTTGAAACTACAACCATTTATAAAATTTATTCCATTGATGGTAATGGATGGTGATCTTTAAGTGAATCTTTGTTCAAATAATAGAAGTCAACACACAATCTAATTTCACCATTCTTCTTTCGTATCTGAACAAGATTTGCCACCCAAGTTGAGTGCTTGATTAGAAATATAATATCTGAATCTATGAGCTTAAGAAGCTCATCTTTCATCAAAGGCTTAAGCTTAGGATTAATGGACCTTCATCTTTGTCTCACTGGTTTAGTTTTAGTCTCTAACTCAATGGTGTGTTGAGATAGACTTGGGTTAAATATATTGAGATCACTATATTTCCATGAAAATACATAAACAAAACTTGTGCATAACTTAATTAAAGATTATTTTTGTGAAGGAGTGCATACCTTGCTCAACTTCAAATTCTTACTAGCTGTAATCTCTACATTGACATAGTGTTCTTCTTTTGTTGACAAGGATGACTTATCTCTCCTTAACTCATCATCACCACTGAAAATGTTGTCAAGTGTGACCAATCCCTTGGGTAAATTATTTTATTTTATTTTCACAATATGATCACCATACTACTGAAAGAACTTTGATTAGTTTCTTGATGAAAACTCAGCCTCTTCTTACAATAATCTCACAATTTGGTTGTCATCTTCGAACACTTGCCAATTCTCATGATTATCTAGAATATAATGACTTACAACCACCTATATGTGTGACTAATTTTTTTCACTTTTTATATCAAGTGGGATACTAAATTATTCCCCAATGGTAACCAACATATCTACATGTTTATTCTCACCTTTTGGTATTCCCTAAATGTTAAACACTTGAAAATATTCAAGTAAGTCCCATATTATATACTTATAATATTTAAGATTTTTTTTTTGCATATATTAAAACCTCTTACTTGGTGAACTATAAGTTCACTATCACCAAAAACTTGAAAAGTGTTGACTTTCATCTTCTTAGCCCACTACAAATCGTGAACTAGTGCCTCATACTCTGCAACATTATTTGAACAACTAAACTAGAAATTAATAGAAGAGAAATACATTTGATTTTTTGGAAAAACCAAAATCATTCCATCCTTGGTAACATGTTTATTCCTTGATCCATCAAATTACAATTGCCGTAAACCTTCACTAGACTCATCATCCTTAACCATGGCTGAAATTGGTGCATCATTCTCATGAAGGCAATACACACCAAGTACTTATTATTAAATTAGCTTATAAGGATCATGCTCATTAAAAGTAGAAGCACACTCATAAATAAAAAATATATGGAACTCCATCCAAAGGTGATTCTTTTTCTACTCCACTAGTTTCGGGTACCTTATCCAAGATGATACAGTTAGAGTTCACAACACTTGGCATTTATGGCTCCAAATAGAAATGTGAAATAGGTTCATAATGAAGTGTTAACATAGTACCATACCAAGTTTTGAACATAAAATAAGTCTAATAATTAGATAAATATCCCTCAATCTTTGAGGTAAAGCCCCTTGAAATGCACATAGCAAAGTAAGGAGGCAAGTCTACCACGATAACATCTTATTGAATAGTAACATTGAGACAAACATGTAATGTTAATTTTATATATTTGATGATGACTACCATATTTTTTAGTGACTAATCCAATTTAAATACCCCTTTAGTATGTTTCTCATAAACAAGGCCAAGCTTGTCTGAAATTTACTTAGGCATAATTGTGCTACTACCTCCACTATCCACCATATAGTTATGAACTAAAGTATCACACACTATCAAATAAAGGTAGAAAGGAAAAGTTTTATTTGATTTTATATTAGTTTTTTCCAATTTTACCATCTTAATTATTTTCTATAATTGTTTCTTAGTTGTTTGATCTGAATTAGTTAAGACAACACCTTCTTTCTCAATCGGTTTTGGAGACAATTTGAGAGATGAAAGCTCTTGGATGAATATATATTGTTGTCTTGGAATGGAAAGAGAATCCTACATGATAATTATGATATTAAACTTCTTCATATGATCCAATATATTTAAATGAGACTCAATAACCTTTGGTTGTACTTCTTGAAGCATTGACTACTTACAAATTAGAGGTATTTGATGAACTTTACTAACCTCTATATTCTAATTTTTTTGAGTTGTAAGGGTAGAAAATTGATCTTTTATACTCTTAGAAAAAAATTAGGATTAATTGAATAATTTATAATTTATTTAGCCTCATAAATAGGTCTTATTTTAGCTCTAGTTATAGCTTCAACTTGACCACTTGAATTGTTAGTTTCAACACCCTGAATAAAAATAACATGATCATCCATTTGCCAATTCAAATTAATGGCATCAGGATACCCTTAAACTTGTAGAGTTTTTCCTTGTGATTCCAAAATTATATCTTGGTACTGATCTCCTTGAAAATAAAACTCTTCCTATGTCATTTGTGGCATAGTGATGTTTTGTGATACCAAGGCCTAGTTTTGAGCATCATTGAGATTTGAGGGATGCCAACCTGAATCTTGCATCAAGTTGTTTTGAGGTGGGATGGGAAAAATGGATTTTGAAGTAGAAGGATCATTATGATTAATGGAAGAATATGGATTAGCTGGAGTTATGATTCATTATGCTTGGTAAGATGTTCTATTATCTCTAAAACCTTGATAAGGAGGTCTTTGATCTCTAAAGGGCTGATAGGTAGTCTTATTTTGTTGTTGATAAGGCCCATTAGCCTAAAATTATTTCCTCTTGAATTATACTATTTCATTCTCAAAGGATTGTAGTAAGCCTTTCAAATCTCCTATGTCATTAGCTTGACTAGTAAGAGCTACAATTTGACCTTGAGGGGATATAATAAGAGATAAGGATGGAATTTGAGGAATTTAAGGGGTTGGTATAGACATTAATTATAGGAATATAGGCATTGGAGGTCTTGGATAAAGCTTACCATCTTGTATCAAACTATTCTCTGCCCTTATGACTATATCATCACACTAATGTCAGAGTTAAGGGCTTTTAAATAATACAAAATTGCATATTTAGGGGATCGCCTAATCAAAATACATATCTTGGTCCATATTTTTTGGAAATTGATGTTAAAATCAAACATGAACCCATGAAGATATCTTTTTATGGTAGTTAACTACTCAACCAAAGAGAGGTGATCAGATTTATCCTTAAATTGCTTGACTAAGGCTATACCCAATTAATCCTAGGTAGAAATAGAGTTTAGTGGGAGGTTTCTATACCATTACAATTATTTTCCTTTGAAGGAAGCAACAAGAAATCTAATATCAAAATTATCTTGAACAACATTATGGACTAAACAATGATTAGCTACATCCTAGATGTGATCGATAGGGGTTGTTTGATTTTCTCTTAAGAATAATGGGATAATATTGAGGGTAAACATAGGAATGTCATCAAACTAGGTTAAATTCAATGGGATACATCTATTAAATGGAGCAAACACCTAGTTTCTGATATCCATTTGGATAGTGGGGATTGGAGTGTTTAGAATAGTAGGATAACTAGGAGACAAATGTTACTTTTGAGGATATGAATTTGTCTTAATAAACCTTGATCTCTTATATGATGTAGAAGACAAATCTATAAATTCAAAAGGAATACCTTTAATAGCCAACCTTGTGGTAATATTTGACATGAAAAAATTACCTAAATGATGCTATGAACTTTGAAACATAAAGAATGTTTAACTTGTGATGAAGATGGATATTCTCCTCTACTACAAATGCTTCTCTTCAGATCAAAAATTTAGCTATGCCAAGGAGTAAGTGTCCCAATAAGCATGCCAAAAAATATTGTAGTTATAATTTCACCCTTGTGGGAGAGTTTTTTAGGCACTCTCACTCCTAGCTACAATATTGGAACAACGTCAGGCTATGGGTATCCTATAGAGAGATTGAACCTCTAGGATTTTTAATGAGGCTAGCTCCTTAGATGCTTCACTTTAGCCTATTTACCACACTAAAACCTACTATTGACTAAGGAAAAGGGAGAGAAAGATAACATGAAAGGGAAACCTAAGATAAGGATGGTGATGCACCAAAAATATGACCTCCATCTACATGGCATGCACTGAGAATATGGACAAAGACATGAACCTAATTACACTACTAAAATGGTATCCTTTGAGCATAAATATTTCATGTAGAGTTTTGGGCTTGATGCATGATCTAAGGCAATTTTTCAATAGGTCTATCAAAGACACTAGAGAGAGCTTTCACTTGCCATACAAATAAGATGATAGAGCACACTATATGACCTGCAAGTGATATGACCTAAGTTCCCCAAAGCTCTAACACAACTTGTCAGAATTAAGAGCACACATGATTACCTTTGTATAAGCAACTTAAGATTGTGGAAATAACCAGAATAAAAAATAACTATCAATGAGAAAACACACAGAATATGAGAGGCAACACACAATTGTATTCAACTCATTACAAAGGAAATTACAATAAAGATATCACACTCTTCTTCCACCTCTATGAGGCTTCCTCCTCAATGGATCCAAGTAATCTTCCCACCTAATTAATCTTCTCTCATAGGTCACAACTAACAACTAACACAAGCTATTGTTCACCTCATTGTACGTCCAATACAATCAAGTACGAACCGGTACTCCAAGTAGATCTCACCATGATCCTACTCCTGATGTATTACTGTCACCTTGATCTTGCTCCCCCGTCGATCCTCTTCTGACTCTCACATACACACATCCATGTAGACCAACCTGATCTTACTTATCACATGTAGATCTCCACCATGATCCTGCAACACCCTGCATATCAAACCTGATCTTACATACATGGGGAATCTTACTTGATTCCACCATGGGAAGATCTCTCCTAGTTCTACTTGGGTTCTACAAGTTTAACACTTAAAAATATAGCCCATGAGTCTATTATATAGATCTCATGCATACACTAATTTAGACAAGCAACTCAAAGACTCAAACTGGTCTTTATCATGTAAACTATGTGTTCACTTAACTGACTATTCGTCAATAGCAGTTCTGACTGCCACAGGCAATCGACGTCAGTCCCTGCCTTCTTGGAGGTGATTGACACCAGCCGATCTCCTACTGATGCCAGTTGCTTCTGTGCTTCCCCTGACTAACGTCGATTGTGGCCTATCAATGCTGGTGATTACATACACTCAGAAACCTCCTCCTTCTATTTGCAACAAGGTGAAGCTTTTAGCTCCACACCCTAACAATCTCCCACTTGGAGATAAACAACTGCACCTATACCCATACCAATACTCTATCTAATCTGCATCTTGGCTTGTATTCCTCTTCAAGCTCCCACTTGAAGACAACCCACCACACTCCTTGTGGTGTTAATCCTGTGCCTAAATTTATTCATTCTCAGCTTACCTTCTTCTGCCATTGCTATACTCCCACTCAATCAGAAACCCTTGTGAGTAACCTGTAATCAACAAACCACTAACTAGATCTAGCCATCTGTTAGTCAAACTCACTCTGAGAACATCCAACCTCGCTATGATACCATTTGATAGAACCTAAGTTCCCCAAAGCTCTGACATAACTTATCAAAATTAAGAGCACACATGATTACCTTTGTATAAGCAACTTAAGATTGTGGAAATAACTAGAATAACAAATAACTATCAATGAGAAAACACACAGAATATGAGAGGCAACACACAATTGTATTCAACTCATTACAAAGGAAATTATAATAAAGAGATCACACTCTTCTTCCACCTCTATGAGGCTTCCTCCTTAAGGGCTCCAAGTAATCTTACCACCTGAGTAATCTTCTCTCATAGGTCACAACTAACAACTAACACAAGCTGTTGTTCACCTCATTATACATCTAGTACAACCGAGTATGAACTGGTACTCTAAGTAGATCTCACCATGATCCTGCTCCTGATGTATTGCTATCACCTTGATCTTGCTCCCCCATTGATCCTCTTCTAACCCTCACATACAGACATCCCTGCAGACCAACTTGATCTTACTTATCACATGTAGATCTCCACCATGATCCTGTAACACCCTGCATATCAAACCCGATCTTACATACATGGGGAATCCTACTTGATTCCACCATGGGAAGAACTCTCCAAGTTATACTTGGGTTCTACAAGTTCAAAACTTAACAATACAACCCATGAGTCTATTATATAGATCTCATGCATACACTAATTTAGACAAGCAGCTCAAAGACTCAAACTGGTCTTTATCATGCAAACTACGCGTTCACTTAACTGACTGTTCATCAGCAACAGTTCTGACCACCACAGGTGACCGACGTTGGTCCCTGCCTTCCTAGAGGTGACCGATGCCAGCTGATCTCCTACCGATGTTGGTTGCTTCTGTGCTTCCCCTGACCGATGTCGATTGTGGCCTGCTGACACCGGTGACTGCATACGCTCAGAAACCTTCTCCTTCTATTTGCAACAAGGTGAAGCTTTTAGCTGTACACCCTAACAACAAGGACAAGCTCAACACCTACAAATAGGTATAATGGAAAAGATAAGATGAGAGGAAGACTTGGATATCAATTTCATCTCCAAATAGACCACAAAAATACACTAAAACACAAGATTTTTAAGAGGTATGAATTCTATCTTATTCATCAAAAGAGGAAAAATATAAATGTTCTCCAAGCATGGCCTTCCCACAACACGAGTTCAAGGATCCTTTTTTATAATGGCTCAAAAACCTATATATATAAGAAAGGATAAGAGATAATAGGGACTTTCATGTTATATTGGGGAACTAAGAGAAGTTATCAATGATTGGGACCACTTCTATTATTCTCAAGATTTTTTGTATAAAAAATTTGCAATTGATCATGAGATCTGATATTTTAATGCAAACCATCAAAGATCACCAAAAAACTCCTTGATCTCTTTAGGCATTCAAGTCCCCCTTTTGGAACTAAATGATCCATGTTTAAAGGTAGCTACATGTTCCTAGATATATCTATTCAAGCTTGGGTCACTTTGCATGTTTTGAATGTGAGCTGTAGACCATGTCATCATAGTCGAAAGGAGAAATCCTTAACTTTTTCTATTGATTAGTTATTGAAATCCCACTAGGACCCTTTGAAAACTTGGCCTTTTCTTACCCATTAATCTACTTGAGTTTGGAATCCCATGACCATCAATATCCTTACTATTTGAATGCACTTATGCCACTTGTCCTCAACTAATTAATCCTTCATATTTGATAACCATTTGACTTAACATCACTCTATTGGATATCATTTGGGCCAATTCCTTAGGTCTTTTTTCTTTGGCCAATAATTCTTTCAAGCTATTTTCCTTATGCACTTTCTTTTGGACACTTCCCCAATAGTATTAACCTTTCAGGCCTTTTCCTTCAAACTATTTGTTTTGGCCTTTTCCTTTGAATTATTTGTTTCAGCATTTTGCTTCGACATTTTTCTTTGGGATATTCCTTTAGACTATTTTCTAAACTTATTTCCTTAGAATTTTTTCCTAAAATAATTCATTAAGACTTTTTGGCCTTGAATAATTTTTGTGGACAAAATGTCTGAAGGAAATCATGTCTTTGGGAGCTCTGTTTTGGGCCACTTTCCCCAAAATAATCCTTTGAATTTCTTAAAATTCCCTTCAGCCTTTTGAAATTAGACTATTTTTCTAAGAGTAACCCTTTGGATTTTTGAAATAGACCATTGGATTTTTGAAAATAGACCTTCAAATTTTTGAAAAGTGCCCTTTGACTTTTGAAAATGTCCCTTTGGAAACCTTGAATTGGATCACTTGCTTGCAAGATATCTTTTGGGAATTTCAAATGGCTAATTTTCACAAGGAAAGACACTTTGGGAAAAATATTTAGGGAACTTAATTTGCCAAAATACCTTTCAAAACTTTTCCTTTAGACAAAATGTCCAAGTAAATTCCAACATTTAGCTCAAACAAAAAAAAAACTCCAAAAGAAAACACTTGGTGAAAAAGAATCCTGAAAGAAAATAAACTTATGCTTTTGCTTAATCAGGTTCTTCACTTCTTCTTACTTTAGGCTTCTTTGGTGAAGTTTCTAATGTAGGAAATCCCAAAGTCTTCCCTTCAATGAAACCCAAAGTCTTTCCCTCATGAAAGCCTAGTGTCTTCTACTTGTAAAAAACCCAAAGTTTGAAGACTTGCCATTTCTACTTGATCATGCCCATCTCTTTAGACCAATCAAAATTTTGGTATGTGGACCAAAAATGGATAATAGTACCCATTTATATATTTTTTAAAAAAAATAACATGGTCTTATTGTTTTCTTATTCATCCCTAAGGATAGATTTGTACCTCACACTACAAGCGATGCATTGTAGTTGTTGGTGACCCTAATCCTATAGAGGATTGGATATAACACATACATGGTGTAATAGAAGAAGGTTTGGTCATTTTTAATTATACATTTAAGAAATATACTAATAAATATTCCCCCACTCCAAAAATTGTCCTTCATCAAGTATGCCATGAAGAAGTTCATAAATAAAAACAAAAAATAGTGTTCCATGTTGATGAAGGTGAAGGATCCAAACTACCCAACCCATTGAAAAATAATTTAGATGTTCCCATAGACTATGGAACTCAAAATATTCATGATAATTTTCTTTATATAGACTACCCATACATAAAACCTCTTAAAACCATTCAACATAACATTGGCATAGATGAAACATGAAATATAGCTACTATGGGTAACTACTGATCTGACACTAAGATTTGTAAAGTGTATGAGTTTCTAAAAGAGTACCAAGATGTTTTCCTAAGGAATTGTAGTGAAATTAAAGGTGTTCATTTGTCCTTAGGAAATATGCACATCAAACTAGTTAAAGGTGGTCACCCAATTAGGAAGTGGCCGTATATAATGAATCCAAATTTATGTGCATGGGTGAAAGAGGAAATTAATAGTATGTTTCATGTTAGAGTTATAAATCAAATTAATGACTCCAAGTGGTTCAAACCCATGTTAATAAGCATAAATAGATATGGGTTCATCATAATTTATGTTGATTATTCAATACTTAATGCATCTTACATTATTGATCCTCTTCTAATGCCTTTCACTAAATAAATCCTTGAAGATGTTGTTAGGTGTGAAATTTACACTTTCACAGATGGAATTTATGAGTATCATTAGGTGTAGATCATAGAGGAGGATTGACCTAAGACTACATTTACTATTGAGTGGGGGTATTTCACATATACCATCATGTCATTCAGGTTAAAAATGCACTCATTGTATTCTCCCAAATAGCTGTTGAGGCCTTTAAAGACTTCATCCATAAATTAATTTAGGTTTATTTAGATGATTGGATAGTATATGTCCTTGTGAAATACCACTATTCTAATCTTAGGATTATGCTTAAGTATTACTATATGCTTCAAATTTCACTCAATTTAAATAAATACCTTTTTGCTACACCATTCAGTATTCTCCTTGGTCACATAATATGTTGAGCTAGAGTTCTAGTTGACCCCAATAAAGATGTCCTAATCCTCTCTCTACTAACACCAACATCCCAAGAATTATTTCATGACGTTCTAGGTCATACTAGGTACTATCAAAAATTCATCTAAGGTTATGCATGGATTGCCACACCATTAAATAAACTCTTAATACATAATGAACACTTCATTTGAACCCACTCTTTCCAAGAAGACTTTGAATCCTTGAAAGATAAGCTCATCATTGCACTGATTATCTAGTTCCCTAATTGGACTAAACCATTTCATGTCTATGTTGATGCTTTTGGTATGGCCGTTGATGAAATAATTAGACATCTTGGGGAAGGCCACCATGATCACCCCATCTACTTTTCAAGTAGAAAGCTTACTCTAGTTGAGAGAAATTATACCATAATAGAGCACAAAACACTTTCCATGGTTTATGCTTTACAAAATTTTTGACATTATCTATTGGTGACTCCTTTTGTGTTCTACATATACCATGAATCCTTGATCGGTAAATAAACCTATGTTACACATATGCATATGTCATTAGATTATGTTATTCTAAGAATCCTAATTATCTATCATGGTCAAACCAAGTAAGACCAATTTTGGTCCTAAAAATCTCTCCAAAATTGATTCAATTGAGCCAACATGAGCCATTGTGGATGACTTGCCTGATGTACAGTTATTTCATGTTTCATGTGTTCGTAAAGAGTTAGAAGATATAAAATCCTTGTTAACCACTACCATAGCCCTAGATCATCTATATCCATAGGCTAAAAATCAACTAGCCATCTATGTTTCACCTTTATATCTCATTAGAGGAGATTTATATAAGATTGGATGAGATGAAATACTTTGACACTGTGTCATGAAACACGAGCATCCTGAATTACTCTGTGAAGTTCATGAAGTAATTACTGGTGAACACTATGTATATGAGGTTACTACATGTAATTTTTTTTTAGTTAGTCTATGGTAGCCTACACTTTTCCAAGATGCCAAGCTATATGTTAGATAATGTGATATTTAACATGATGTGGGGAAACTAAATCACTAGGATACCATGCCATTATATCTTATTCTATTACAAGAAGCATTTGATAAATGGGCCATTGATTTTGTTAGCCCAATCAATCCCACCAAATGACATATAGGTTCTTGTTATATCATCATAGTAATTGATTATCTCATTCATTAGTCTAAGGACATGCTAATGTGATATTATACTATAACAACCACTGCACACTTCATATGTGAACATATTATAACAAGATTTGGATGTCCATTAATTTTTACTAGTGATCATGATACACACTTCCTTAATGAGACTATCTATTTATTGCTCACTAAATTCATGATTTCCCATCACAAGATAACACCATATCATCCTCAGTCTAATGCCACTACTAAAACATTCAACAAAATCTTAGGCACAACACTTATAATTTTTTTTAATATTGAATGCACTGATTGGGATGATCAAGTGACTATAGTTCTTTGGGCTTACATGTTAACTTACAAGTGCCTCAACAAAAGTACACCCTTCAATTTGGTTTTTAAAACTGAATTAGTTATTATGGTTGATTTTTTGGTACCTTATATTTTCATTACACATGTTGGATAACTAGATGATGAATCATCATTGAAAGTACTTTTGGATGCTTTGTTATGATTAGATGAAGTACATTTTCTTTCTCATTAGAGTCAAGATGTTGATAAATACAAACATAAGGCATGACATGGTCTTTACCTAAAGCCTAACACATTTATGCTAGGAATGCAAGTTTTACTCTATGACTCCAAGTACACATGTTATTCTAGAAAGCTTCATGTTCATTGGGATGGTCTTTTTGTTATTCATAGTATTCATCCTACTGGTGCATGTCATTTAAAAATATTGGATGGCCATTTTTTCTTGGTCATTACAATGGTAGCTAGCTATGACCATAGTTCTCCACTTGAAGTCTCATTTCAATTGTATCAATAAGGCATATGGTATTAGTTTAGGATTTCTTATTTTTAGTAAAGTGTTAACTTAGTTGTGCACCCCTTTATATTTTTTCTTTCTTTTTGTAACTTAGCACTTATGTTTTCATGGAAGACCACAATGCATATTTAGTGTGGGGTAAGGGGTGCTACTTGTGTTGAGAAATGGTCTATAAGGATGTGCACATAAGCAAAGGGGTCTAAGGATAGAGATTTTTGACAATAGTAGGAATATTTAAATGGTTTTACAACTATCATGCACTCTATGAAAAGAATGGGACAGACATGCCATTATTATAAAGAGATAGTGGTTATGATAAGCATGCCAACATTGTGTCATGACAACACTTTTAATCTCGATTATGGTAAAAAGTGATAGTCAAATAAATGAGATTGTTAATTGCATTGATTGTAATAATTTATGGTTGAAGAGAGGGGGTAATAAATTCAAGTTACCCTCTTGAATCTATAAAAAGACATTTAGGGGCTCAATCTAGACTTTACCTTTGTTTTGAATGTGATTTTATAGAGATGAAGAGAAAAAAACTGAGTTTAGGCGATTCTTGGATAAGTGTAGAGTATTGATTCTCCATTAATTGATCATTAAGTAGGATCTTCTCTGAGTGATCAATCAGAAAATAACTAAACTAAAAGAACATAGAGGAAATTTAGGGATTGTAGGTTGTAGAGGTCAACATCTATAATTAATGGGAATTAAAGCAAGAGATTTGAGACACTTTCATAATAAAAAAATATTATTTTTGGATTATTGGATGGACACAAATCAACCTTAGGCTCTACAAAGGGTGTTTCAACCTAAGAAAAAGGTCCAACAAAGCGAGCCACTACTAGCTATTCTAGAGGAAGAAGAGTTAAGTGTTGGTGGAAAATAAGTATTAATTATGGAGGAAATAGTCAAAGAATATAGTGATCACATGAAAGGTAAAGGAATATGAATGGAACACCAAACTAATAAGAAATATGAAGTGCCTACCCCTCCACCTTTTCTAATAGAGGAGGTGAAGTAACCCAAAATGGTGTTGCATGTGGAGAATTGGGTATCAAATATACCCACTTGTACTATTTTTTACTATAACCATTACCAACTTTGAAATGAGGTTGAACTTCAAAATGATAATCATTAGTGTACTAGGTTGCACCCTATCTAAGGAGAGGATTGTTCATGTCCAAACCCCAAACCTAAGCTAACATGGGATTGCCTTAGGATGTGGGTTACCTAATGAGTAGGTTAGACCTCTAGATTTTAAGGGCCTAACTCCCCTGATTTATTTATTTTAATTCTCTATAAGACCTAAACATGATTGGATGGAAAGGGTAAAGGATATTTCAAATGGAAACCTATCCTAAAGTATGGTGATTCACAAGATAATAATTTTATCCACTCATTCAATCTTGAACTCTTAACACACTAATAAATAATATATAGAGCTAAGAGACTTTCTTCCATGATTTTTAGGCAATAATGTTTCATCTAGAGGTCAAATTAATGACTAAAGTGAGAGGGTTAAGATAATAAGGCTCATTTTAAGGCACTTGAAATCTTGTTTCCACTCCAAACCTAAGTTATCCACTTTACAACACACTAGACAACCTGCTAATAAACTTGTTAATACTTAGGTGTAACTTGAACCTATTAAAAGGGAATGTCATACCATTTTTATCTATCAAACAAGCATAAAAACATAAAGTATAGACCATGAAGAATCTTCAAGATACTCTATTCATCATTCAAGTGGTGCATGAGTATAAGTACTAATAGAGTCTCCTCATACCAGCCTAAGGGATAGAAACTAAGGTAAAAAGACTAAAATATATAGAAGAGATGAGGAGGTAAAAATGGTAGTATGGCACAAAAGAGTAGATAAGGGGTCATGAATGACCAAGTTGACTCAAAATAGCATTTACAACAATTATATAAACCTCCTTCAATCCTCCTATGCATTGATGTTCCTTAATTTCTACTTACAACATAGAAATGAGAGTAGTGGAGGCTGAGTCAAATTCAATTTGCATTATAAAAGGGTTGAATCCACTTAAAATATCCCATCACTCTTTTTAATATAAATCACTTAGTATTTATGGGTATAATTAGGCTTCCCAAAAGGCATTAAGCATCCCACTAGCCTTTGTCATGAAGGTTAAACCTTGAAACTACCTCCATCTTGTATAATGGCCTTGAAGAGTGAATTTTTCCATTAAAAAATTATTTATTAGATATTAAAACCTACATTTATTCCTTTCAGTATCTCTTCTACGCCAACCTTGAGCAATCTTATTAACCAAATAGATATTAGGCCTAACTGTCTCAGTGTTAAAACTTGGTAGTCATTAGAGACCTATAAGAATCTTAAAAACCTATGAGATTAGGGTGTTAAAACTTAAATCAACACCATAAACCATAAAAAATTCTTATATAAGCCTTAAACACTTGGAAATCCTCTTCAAGATATCCAACTTGTGCTACTAGTCTAGAAATTCTTCTTTATCAAACTCTTCTATTAACAACTATGAGTGATCTTCATTAATTCCTTCATGTTACTTAGTTTCTTCAAGATGTATTTCATATATTACAATAATGTTCAATGATTTATGAAAAAATATTTTTATATAGTCCCTTTCACTTTGCATATGTCAACCACTTTTGTTTTTAACTTTTTGCCCACCTTGCCTGCACAGGGTTAGTATTATGGGGGTTTTTGAAAATTTCCACTATCTTAATTACAAAAAAATAAATTTTAAAATATTAAATCAAGACATTTTTAATCTATAAAAACAAAAATATTTTGGAAAAATAATAAACATCTAAAAATAATTGCTATCAATATTGAAGATTACAAGTGTGTGACACCCTTCCCTGACAACAATGCCAAAAAAGAATAGCAACTAATTCATAATTGGATATAATTATATTAGTTAAAATGAAAAAGGAGAGTAACCATGGATATTTACCTTATACCTCATTTAGATGTCAACTGAGGGACATAGACATGATAAGATGATGTCACTATATGTTCACACTCAATCTCTAATTTGACATTCTGCTAATTGTATTTAAGATGTTGAAGTCTAGTAAATGAAATGATTGAAATGAAAGATAAACAAACTATAATAAAATAAATGCTTATGCATGATAATATTCCTAAAACAAATCTTAAACAAGAATGCAAATTACATAATTCATAAATGAAACACACAATGTTAAAAAAAATAAAATAACATGCTTTACTAACTAGATGGGTGGGATTGTTGTCATAGTTTTCCAAAGGGGGCCTTTCCTCATTCCAAATATATATTAAAACCTTCATCTTACAACAATATATTGAACTTATAATTTATCACTCATATTAATCAAAATTCTATCAACAAATTATTGCATGAAGTTACAATCGCAATTGCTTAACACAATGTACTTCTGACAATCTCTATTCAACATATACTATTTTCTATATCTATCTCAACTATACTACTACATATTTATATACCACAAAGGATATTGTTTTATGTAAAATAATATATACATTATATTATAAGATACATTTAAATTGGAATAACCAAAATTGGTTCTTTTTGCTAAAGACATTCTTCATGTGAATCTTGTGACTTTGTTGTAGGACAAATAGGGTTATTTCATTCTTCAACCACTTCCTTATTGAGCTCCATGGAGGTTATAATAATTTCTATTAGTTAGTTAGAAGAGAATAAAAATATATTCATCCACATATTTAATCACATAGTGGCTATAGGATGGTCTATGTGATGAGATTCTTTTTGCTACAAGATGCTCCATGCTATATACCTATTTCTCCAAAACATCTTCAAAACACATTCATAGAAAAAGTATTCTAAAGCAATAGATAATCATCATATATTTAATTTCAATACATAATTTTAAAAACTCAAAATATTTTGAAAACATAATGCTAGATGGTTTATGAAAGTAAGAAACTATATGGAAAAGTGTTCAAAATCATTGTAAACAAGCAGGATGAGTAAAATAGATGGACATAATAACAGGGCATTTATGGGGCTCATCACACCCCCCCAAATTAAGATCTTTATTAAACTCAAGAACCATACTTGTTCATTCCTAGTGCACAAATAACTCTCAAATCCATGGGTTCTATAGTGCCCTTGGAAAGGTAGGCATAAAAATGTCGCCTTTGCTCAAATATTTGCCAAATTTTGGTTTCTCGGGCTTCATCCACTAGGATTTTATCCTAATAGTCTAGAATTGGATACCAAAATAGGGGTGGATATAAATTTAGGTTCATTAATTTAGATCTCATGTCACCTTCAAGAAGAATGTATTTTGTAGTCCTATAAATGCTACATTTAAATTAAAAGGGGAATAGGGCTCCCTCTTCTTCTGTGTAGTAGTGAGCTCATTTCAATGTTTGATACAAGACTCTTTGGTTGAAGGACCAATATATTTCCTCAACCCAAAATAAAAATATTGAACTTCATCACATTTCTATCCAAACCAAGTTTTGACTTCTTTCTTTAACATGATATTGTCCCATTTCGTTAGTACAACATCAAGTACCATTGATTCACCATTGATAAGTAACTAGATTTCATCTTCCTTTGTCCTGTATTCTACTATTTCTCTTCCTCTTTTCTATTATTTTAACAAATATGATGAAAATGTTTGCAATTGTACATCTCCAACATATAGATTGGGATTTCATTCTCTATCATATAGAACAACATAATTGTGTAGGTAGAACTTGCATAATTGTGCTTGTTCTTCCTATGAAATTAATTTATAAATGGAAAAGAAGGGAAGGGGATCAATAAATTCATGGGGAATATCAAAATAAATTATCACAAATCTAAACTTGTGCCATTTTTCTTCAAGATAAACTAAATAAATTTTTGTAGGAGGCCTGCAATCAAGGAGTTCTTGTGTTATACTAGCCATGTCCTCAACTTTATATTTTAGTTTGGTGATGATATCTTCCTTAAAATAATTTTACTTTTTAAATTTCCTATTTCCTTTCCTTAGTTATTTTAGAGAGTCAAATTGATTATCATCCAATTCAATAGTTTATAATATATTTTAAAATAGGAGTGATACCTAATCTTAAGGGAAGCTTTAGGTTCCTCTTATTAATTAACCTCTATATAAGGTTATAGGATGTTGGCTACAGGGTGATTCTTGGCTAAGGGATACAACTGACAAGTTACTATAATAAGTGCATCCAGACCTCCACTAGATTGATCTTGTAGCTATTTCCTTAATTTCTCAATTTCTTTCAAGGCTTGCTCAAGAGTAGAAAATTCCACTTGCACTGTAGCAGTTTCTCCAATTGTTCAACTTCTTCCTACATGGGTTACTCATGTAACTCTTGTTTTACTTCTTATTTTATTGGTTCCTCATATAATTTTGCAAAACTATGTTCCACTTATTCTTCTTCCTCATGCATTTATTCAAGATTGTGTTCAACTTGTTCTTCTCCTTCTTGCATTTATTCAAGTCTCTACTCAATTAAATCCTCATGGAATTCTTCAAAACTATGCTCAAATTATTTTGATTTTTCTTGATGGAATACTAGAGAACATTCTTCCCTATCTGTTTCAATCTCAATAGATTTATTTTTACTAGCAGTCATTTCTTCTGCAGATTACTCATTTATTTGAATAATGGAAGAAGTTTTAGTTCTCATCTTTATTTTTAATCTATGAGATCTATGAGGAGTGGGGGTTACTTTGGTTTTATTGGAAGAAGATTGGAATTTATCCTTAGACTCATCTAAATTATGTTGAAGAATGAGTTTCCTCTTTTTCTTTCTCTTAGACCTTACTGCAGGTTCTTGTGTTGTTGTAGGTATACCTTCTTCCATAAGTTGTTGTGTAGATATAGGAATTTTTTTTGCTACAGATCCTTGTGGTTTTTCAAAGAAGGTTTCTTCTATTTTTTTCTCCTCAACTTCTAATTATTCTTCTAGTTCATTTCCTTCTCTATCACTCTCTTCATTTCCTAGAATTTGGAAAAATTCCTCCCAGCTGATGTTGGTTCTAGTTATTTTCAAATAGTCTTTAACAAGTAAATGAATGAGACAGTGGTGGGAGAGAGATTTATAATTACCTTTTTGAAAATCCTTTGACATCTTGGTGATCATATGAAGAAAAAAGTTGGGAATTTTTATCTCTACTTTGTGCTACAAATGATTTAGGAACTTAAAGTGTATGCCATGCATCATCGAATACCTTCCTTTATAGATGAAATATCTAGAGATAAAATCAGTAGCTTAGCTCATCTTCCTAGTAGAGATAACCTTGTGATGCCCTTATTTGAGGTTTCTAGGCATTAATTTACTCTATTAAACCTTTTTCTCTTAGCTTTAGCATCATATTTATCTTGCCATTCTTCCCCTATTCTAGGTAGTCTAGTTAATCTACTGATGGTTATTTTTGTCAGCTTTACTTCCATCCCTTTTATGGTGCCCAAACTATTATGAAATGTACCATCAAATTCCTCTATAATTACTTCATCTAAGGACTATATTGTCTTGAAATAATTCACCCATCCTATATGCCAAAACAAGGCCAAGATTTTTGGGCTATTGGTCAAAGGGGTAATATCCAGTGGTTCATGTTTTAACAAATCACCTCCCATATTATGTGAGTTGTAGGTTTGGGTTATTGCAACAAGTGTTTTGAGTAGTGATAGAATGATTTGTGAATTTTGCATTGAGAGGTGAAATAATCCTTTTAAGTTAATGAGAAAATTTCCCCCAACTTAATCTATCAATTGACCTCAAAGGGTGAAGGCTGACGTACACAAAACACTCATGGGAAGAGTAAGGCATGGTAGTAGTAATGGTGTCAATGGTCACATAAAAAATGATGGAGATGGTAAGTGGGCATGTTAAGGAGAGGATATAGGGGTGCATTGATAACATTAATTATATCATATTTTAAAAATAATTAAAATGTATGATAAGAAATAAATATAAAATAATTACCATATTACTTATAGAAATACCTTTCATAAATATGCAAATGATAATGTGGAGTGGCAATCATGGAATACACTAGCATTTAAGTGGGATCAAATGCTTTATTTAGGATGGAATGTATGAATACATCCTATAGGAAGATATGTGTCCTATAGTAATAAGTATTATCTTATAGTCGTAAGTTATATCCTATAGTAGCAAGTTTTTTACTTGTAGTGATAAAATTTCCATTTTGTAGTAAGAAGATAAATGTATTTATTTTCCAAGGGAATGAATCTGAAAGCAAAAATAAGGGAAAATAAAATATTTTTATTGTAGTAGTGCCTTTTCTCTCTCTTTTTTTTAATGAATGTCAATTAACTAGTGACCTAGTTTTTTGAGATAACATTCATCAGTAATGCTTGAAGATTTTCATTACTAAATTTTCTATTTTTTTTAATTTTTTGGTCCAAACTTCAACTGAAATCACAAGAATCTAGAGGGTCGGATTTTATTCATCCTAAACCAAGCCATTAGTAATGACTTGTTCTTGGTTGTAAGAAACTTCGTTACTCTTGGAAAATATTAGAGAAGGGTTGAAAGAAATATCCTTTGACTATAGGAACATGTTGATTTTATTCATAAAGAAGAGATGGATGTTGTTCTTCAAGAAGTTGGCGAGTAAGAATTTCCTTAGAAAATGGCTTTTTGTATAGCTTGCGCCTGTGGCCATTAACAAGCAATTAAAATCAAATAGAGTCAATGGTTGTGAGTTTTATAGCTCCATTTTCAAAAAATCATTCAATATCATAAGGCACAAGCCATCTAGACTATAACTTTCCTTTATGATCCTTGTATTTAGAGTAAAAAAGGAGTTCCTAGTCTCTTGGTTATAAATTCTTAGTCTTGATATTCTTGTTGTGCCATCCTACACATTGTCTTTGAACTATTTTAGTATGATGACATGCTTCCTTTCTTAATTCATTAAGTGCATTTAGTTTCATGATCCTATGTTATTGATCTTGAGAAATATCTAACCCTAAATCAAGTGTTGTCCTTAATGTCTTATGTTCAAACTCAATGGATAGAATAGGCTTTTTACCATAAACTAGTTCATATGGAGTAAAATCAATTGTGGTTTTCCAAGTGATTATATAATCCCAAAATGCTTCTAAAAGATGAATTGACCAATATTTTCTATGCAAGCTAATAGTCTTAGTGAGGATATTTTCTAGTTCTCAGTTTGTCACTTCCACCTGACCATTTGACTAAGGTTGGTAGGGGTTATATTTCTTGTGTCTGATTTCATATTATTTTACCAAGGTAAATGTGAGGTTTGATGTGAACTGTGGCCCTTGGTCTATGGTGATCTCTACTAGAACTCCATAGTGGGTGAATATTTCTTCATAGAGGAACTCAACTACCTTCTCATCTTAGGCATGGATTAAGGATTTGACCTTTTCCCACTTGGTGACATAATTAGTACACACCATTATGTATTCATTATTATTGGATTTAGAATTAATGAGACCTACAAAATCTATTTCCCATTTATTAAAGGGTTCTAAAACTAGTTGTGGCTATAATGGTATTTCATCAGAGTGAGAGGGATTTCCCATACACTAGAATTGATCACATTTATGGGTGTGCATCATGGAATAATTATACAAAGAAGGCCAATAATATCTAGTAGTAAGTACTTTCATGGTAGGTCATTTGATAGCAAAATGACCCCCACAGGGCTCATCATGGTAGGCTCTGAGAATATCATAAGCTTCATCTTCTTAGATACATCTTCTCATAACTAAATCTGGTCTAGTGATAAAGAGATAGCCTACAATCTAAGAATAATGTCTACTCTTTTGGATCAGGTGTTGTTTATCCCTAAGTGAGAAATATTGTGGTAGTGATCCTACAGTAAGATAGTAATATTTGTGAACCAAAGAGATTGAATTATCACAACAAATAAATATTCATTAGGAAAAGAATCATCAATAATAAGACTATTCTCATCATTGTACAATTGAGATAGAAAATTTGATACTACATTATCTTTACCAGGTCTCTCCATAATGGTAATATCAAATTCCTAAAATAAAAGCAACCAATGAATTATCCTACCTGTTACAGTATGTTTTTTCATTAAATACCTTATTACTACATGATCTATATGGATAAATACTTGGTAAACTATAATGTAGTGTTGAAATTTGTTGATGGTGAGAAATTTCTTCTCTATTATAGTGTACTTTAGTTTATCCCCTTAAAGATTCTTGTGATAAAATAAATTTCATAACTCAGAGATTTAACTTTTTGGCCAAAGAAAACTCCTAGAGTGGTGTTATATGCATTTGTACGAATGTGAAAAGGCTTATCTAGTCAATCCCTCTCAGAATAGGAGTTGTTATGAGTAGGTATTTTAGTTACTACAAGGCAGTTTAATAATCATCAACTCATGTAAATTCAAAATCTCTAGTAAGCAATCCAAATAATGGGGTGATAATTTTACTAAAATCTTTGATGAATCATCTATAATAACTAGCATGTCTTAAAAAACTTCTAACATCCTTTTGCTTCTTTGGTGTGGGTAGATCCTTGATGATACTTATCTTTTATAGGTCAACTTGAATTCTAGTAGGATATATAGGATATCCCAACACAATCCCTTCAATCATAATCATGTAACACTTTTCATTGCTTAGAGATAATTGATGGTCTTGGTAGTGTTGAAGAACTTTCTCTAGGTTAGTCAATGTTTCTTCAAATGTCTACCCATAGACAGTGAAATCATGCATGTATATTTCAACATAGTCATGCAATAGATCATAAAATATGCTCAACATATCCCATTGAAAAGTAGTTGGGGCATTAAAAAAAACAAATGGAAAGATGACATAGGCATAGGTTCCCTAATGGCAAGTAAAAGTGGTTTTGTCTTGGTCTTGTGGATAAATTCATATTTGATTATAACCATTATAGTTGTCTAGGAAATAAAATTACTTATTCCCTACTAACATATCCAATACTTGATCAATAAATGGAAGGAGAAAGTGATCCTTCCTAGTAGCAACATTCAACTCTTAGTAGTCAACACAAATATGTCATTTCCCCCATTTCTTAGGGATAATGACTATGGAAGAGACCCAATGGATATCTAAGATAGGATAAACAAATCTTATATCCAAGAGCTTTTACACCTTAGTTTTGAAAATGTCTTTGACTATAAGATTCATTCATCTTTGGGGTTGGTGAATAGGTTTGCATTCTTCTTTAATGTAAAGGTGATGCATGTATAAATCTAAGGGTATTCCTCTCATGTCATGGTAATCCTATGAAAATGTTGTTGTGTGCCTTCTCAGAATTGTAACTAAATTTATTACTAGGGTGTTAAAAAAGTGCTAATATTGAGGGGTTTGTTTGCTAGGATGTCTACTTGTTTTTTAAAGAAAGCGTGGTATCTACATTGGTGATTAAAGGAGCATAACTGCATTTGTGGGGAAGTAATTGTTAGAATGACCAAATGTCTCTTGTAGTTTTAGAAAAATAATTCTTAAGAAAAGTATTTTGAAGAGGGCATGGTGTATAGTCCAAAAATTTAGTGGGTATATGATCTTATCAATAGGTGTTATGTAAGATACCAGTAAGGATGATGTCTTCTTCTTACCCCTACAAAGATGGACTCTGGTCAATTATGTAGAGAGTCTACAAGGAGATAAATTATTCAAGGTCAACAATCCAAGGGATTGGTCCATCATTTGGGGAAGGTTAAGCTGGTGGATACATAACCAATTTCTTGGTGTCATTTCTATTAAAAATTAGCATTTTTCCTAACCTAAAACCAATAAAGGCATCAACGATAGTCAAACATGGCCAACCAAGGATGAGAGGGTAACCCCAAAAATTGGTATTCAACAACAAGACAATAAAGTTTTTTAGATATTTCCAAGAATCCACATTGATAACAAGGTCCTCAACAATTCCTTCAGGCTTAATAATTGTTCTATCAACCATCTAGAGGATGGTAGGTGTTAGATGAAGAGTGGTAAGCTTCAATTATTGCATGGTATCCATGGTCATAACATTAATGGATGCACCCAAGTCAATTAAATTATTGGAAATAGGTTAGATATGGATATTAATATTAACTATAAGACTTCCCAGATCAAGATATTTTGGGGGAACTATGTTTCCCAACATAATATCTGCTAATTGGCTAATGACTTGAACTATTTAAAGATCCTTCTTCTTTCTTTCCAATTTTTTCAAACATAGCTCTTGAATATCTTTATTTTAGATAGGAACATCCTTTATTAAAATAAAGGGATTTTGACACACACATTCTTGAGTTATCCTAATATATCAAATTCAGGCTCTTGTTTAGGACATGATATGCTCAATCTCTCTAAAAAAGGAGGATTGCTAGTGTTTTTTGATTTTATGATGGACTTAGCTCATGGTTGGCTATGGATTAGTATGGAGTGGAGTTGGTTCAAAGTGTTCTATGATTATGGGTGAGGTGGGTTGTGTAAGAACATGACTTGAGTGAAGCTGAACTTGATTAATATCCAAAGTATATGTTGGATATTGCATTATTTTAGTGGATTGTGTTAGTTGAACCAACTTATTGGTAGGATTAGGGATGGGCTGGGTGGGTAATTGAGTGGTTAAAATAGGTTATTGAGTATTTTGAATTATGGCATGTTATTATGGTTATTGCCTTTGTTGAGGAAAGATTTGATTTCCTCTCCATTGTTGTTACCATAGATTAGAGGGATAAAATCATTGCTAGTTTTAGAATTGTCCCTATTGAGGTTGTTGTCCATTATATTACATCCATAACATATTTTGGGATAACTTCTAGTTTGTTTGGAACCAATCTAGATTAGGTATATTCATCCAAGAACTGTATTGAGGATTATTTGAGAATTAAAAATTTGTAAATATAGAGTTTGATGGCATACCTAGTATTTAAACCCATAGTTTCCATTGAGCCATGAAAAACACTTGGTTATCATCTTCTCTTATAGCATACAAATCTATTATCTTAGGAGTTTCCATGATGATACTGGCTACCTGAGCCTTCATGGAATGGCATGTATAATTTTCCTTCTTTTTTATGCATTTAGGATAATAGGTGGCTAAGGCTTTCTCGATTTCTTCTTGCTTTCTTTGTGTATGTAATTTATCAAGGTGAGTAGCTAGGTGAATGATAGTGTCCTAATTAATATCTTATAGAAAATTTATAAATTCACCTTTAGATAGTCTGACAATAGATGTTGTAGGAAGGGTTCTGCCTCTACTTTTGTTCATTGTTGATCTCAAGTAGTTCATACATATAATTGTTAGTTCATCAAATATAAGTGTAGAAACATCACCACTAGACATTAGATCTAATGCCTCTAGAAAATCATATCTAATTCCTTTTAGAAATATCATCTTGATTAATTCCTTATCCATTGTGACCTATTTGGATGAACAAAAATCTTTCCATATACTCCTCTAGTGACTCATCATCAACTTGCATCATTTATAAAATGCCATCTCTCTTGTATTTTTTGCCCCTAAAATAATCTTGATATTTCATCAAAAAGTTATCCTTCATTTCTTCCCAAGTAGAAATGATATCCTTTCTAAGTCCCATGAACCATCTAAGTGCTACAGCTTTGAGTGTTGTTAGAAATAGTTTGAGTTTTTAAGCATCTTGATTATAATCATAGCTATGGCATAAGATGTCAAACTCAAAAATAAATGTATCTAGATCCTCAGATGTTTTTCCTCTAAAGGTAGGCAAGGTAGAGCGAAGGATATTTTTCATGGATGAATTTACATTAGGATTAAATATAGGGAATTCAAAAGTAGTAGTATCATTAGTAGTGTTTTATTCCTAGTGATCCCCCATGAATACTTTTTATGTTGGTATGCGGGAGGTTTTTGCTACCCAATGCTCAAAATTCTTATCAATTCTTTTATTTCCTAGGGTGTAGAAGATGGATACTTTATCTTTTTCCTTAGAAATGTATGGATTTATATATAATTGGGATGGTGTGGAGGTTTTATAAGATTTAACTAGTGTCTCAATAAAGATTATTCTAAATTGGAAGATTTTATTGGCCTGATGTTTTTTCTAGGGGTAAGAATAACTTTGAATGCCTCCTTAGCAAGAAATTTGGGTGACAAAGGGAAATGAAATTCAGATTTATAAGGAGGTGATAAGGTGGGAATTATTCAAGGTGGTGCATGTGGGTCTTTTTTTAGGGGTATGAACCTCTTCAAAATCTCCATCTTGTTCTACAAGTTCAGCCAAAAATTCTTCTTTAATAACCTCTTCTATTGACAATTATGAGTGATATTTAGGAATTCCTTTGTGTTCCTCAGTTGCTACAATATGTATTTCAGATCTTAGAGTAATGTTTAATGATTTAGGAGAAAATATTCCTATATATTCCCCTTCACTTTGCATATGTCAACCACTTTTTTTAAAAGTTTTTACCCACCCTACTTATACAAGGTTAGTAATATGGGTTTTTTTGAAAATTTGTACTATCCTAATTGTAAAAAGTGAAATTTTAAAGTATGAAATTAGGAAAATTTTAATCTATAAAAATAAAAATATTTTGGAAAATAATAAACATCTAGAGACAATTTCTATCAAGATTAAATATTACAATTGTGTGACACCCTTCCCCAACAACGATGTCAAAAATGAATAGTAGTTAATTCGCTATCAGATATACATATCTTGATCAAAATTAAAAAAGAGAGTAACCATGGATCTGTACCTTCTACCTCATTTAAATGTTATCCTAGGGACATAGACTTGATAAGATGACATCACAATATGTGCACACTCAATCTCTAATTTGACATTATCTAATTGTATTTAAGATGTTGGAGTACAGTAAATGAAATGATTGAAATGAAAAACTAAAAAAGTATAGTAAAATAAATGTGTATGCATGGGAGGATTTATAAAACAAATCTTAAACAAGAATGCAAATTACACAATTCAAAAATAAAACACACAATGCTTAAGGAAATAAAATAACATGCTTTACTAACTAGATGGGTTGGATTGTTGCTATAGCCTTATAAAGGGGGACCTTCCTCCTTACAACTCTAGATTCAAATATTCCTCTTACAACACTATATTTAACTCAAAATTTCTCACTCATATTAATCAAAAGTGCAACAATGAATTTTTGCATGAAGTTACAATCATAATTGCTTAACACAATATACTTCTAACATTATCTATTCAACATATACTATTTTTTATATCTCTCTCAACTCTACTAATACATATTTATATACTTAAAATGAGATTATTTTATGCAAAAAAATATATAAATTCTATTCTTAGATACATTCAAATTGTAATAACCAAAATTGGTTCTTTTCACTAAAGACATTCTTCATGTGAATCTTGTGACTTTGTTATAGGATAAATAGGGTTGTTTCTTTATTTAATAATTTAATTATTGAGATCCATGGAGGTTAGAGTTATTCCTATGATTTGGTTAGAAGATAATCAAAATGTATTCATCCATGACTTTGGTCACAGTGGCTACAACATGGTTTGTGTGATGATATTCCTTTTACTGCATGATGCTCCATGCTATATATCTATTTTTCCAAAACATCTTCAAAACATATTCATATAAAAAGTATCCTAAAGAAATAGATAATCATCATATATTTAATTTTAATACATAATTTTAACTATTCAAATTTTTTTGAAAACATAATGCTATATGATTTATGAAAGTAGGAAACTATATAGAAAAGTGTTCAAAAGCATGGTAAATAAGCAATATGAGTACAATAGATGAACATAATAATAAGGAATTTATGGGGATAATCACACCCAAAAACCCAACGAATATGTTATTCTCTTCAAATATACTCATATGCCAAGGATAGGTTAATCAAGGTGGTTGTAGGTGTTATCTTCCATTTTATAGGATAGTGGTTGAAGTGGAGGTTTGAGGTGGATCGGTGGTGACCTCACATTGAAGGTCTCACTATCCATCATGGGGCCATATACTATCTCTTCAAACTTGAGACCAAAAACTTGACTATCTTCTTAGTGTTCAGTTACCAAGGAGTGTAACGCTATGTTGTATCGACTGAGACAATCTAGGTGTACCTTCTGAGATGTATATTTATTTGACTAATTAGGGTGTTTATAGCACTAATCCCTTATTTTAATTCATCACAAACTACCCATTCTCTCCCCCCATACTTTCTCTTGAAGGGATCTCCATAACCACTTCATTGAAATGCTCCCTAAGTGCTTACTATAATATGTTAATTGACTAACTATAGGTTTTGATTTATAACCTTAACAGGGTATGAGACCGGTGTGAATCCAAATCTCTATGATCTTATAGCCTCTAAGGTTACCAAGGGTGAATAGGCTCATTTATTATGATTTAGGCTTAGTAGGGAGGATATATGGGTGGATAAATATGGAGGTGGAGTGATAAGGAGTTCGGAACATGAAAACAAGGTGCTAACATAATGAACATGATAGTGATGAGTGTAAAATGATAGAGGTTCATATTGTGACATGGAGAGAAGTATAAAGACCTATAAATATTGTCAATATTGAAATTGAACAACTGGGACATAGAATCTTATAACAATGAATATTTGAAGGCATAAACACATCATATGGAGCCTTAAGATGAAACCTTAATAACTCAAAAAACCTTAATTTCTGTTAAAAATCTTAAACTTTGTAAAAAAAAGGGATTGAGATTTTTTAGAGGTGAAGAAGATGATTTATAGGCCCCTTAAGGCTATTAAGGAGGTGGAGAATCTTGTTTTAAATAGTAGGAAGATGTTTCACCATGACTTAACATTCTATTTTAAGCTTACAACTATTTTTTTCAAGGTCTAAAATTAACTTTGAACCATGTATAGTGTTGATAGATAGTCAACTCCAAATATATATGACCCCCTCCTTGAAGGTATACTTTGGGATGATGAGAGGCTACTTTGAACACTAATTTTAAGTAGAGAGGTATGGTAAATCATGAAACATCTCTTAAAACTCCTTAAACTAATTCACATCCTCAAATGGATGCATTAAACATTTGTCTATTGCTTAATTTTACTATAGACTACACACAATAAATAATCATAAATATTTACACTTATATAAGCTTAAACATGTGATACAAGTGTTTAAATTTCCATGGGAGGCTCCTGTAAGACTTGGAAAAATAGGATCAGTCATTAGATTGAGAAAACCAAACAAAATTTCATGAAAATTGCCCATTTGAAAATTTCCTATGCATATGTGAAGGGCATACACATTCCTTAACTTCTTAAGGAAGGGTCATAAAGTTGAAGAGACCAATATCCATAAGAATTACCATTATTAGAAAATGATTGAGTTTACTTATTGTGGTCAAGAGCTAAGACCTCCACTCTCTCTCTCTCTCTCTCTCTCTCTCTCTCTCTCTCTCTCTCTCTCTCTCTCTCTCTCTCTCTCTCTCTCTCTCTCTCTCTCTCTCTCTTCTCTCTCTCTCTCCTCTCTCTCTCTCTCTCTTCTCTCTCTCTCTCTCTCTCTCTCCTCTGTATAGTACAAGAAAAAAACTAAGGAGTTATCCAAGTTTGAAAAGAAGGGGGACGTGAAGTGCAAAATGGTTTTGGGCTTGTTTAACCTCTATTTGTCATGAAAATTTGTAGGGACATCATACTTGAGTCCATCTTCAAATTTTGATCTTCCCTTATATGGTATATGCTATACAATTCTATATACTAGTGTTTTTCACCACTTTCTCCACTTTTAGACTTTACAATGCCATATGGGGGTCAAATGATCAGAATCATGAATTAATAATCCTCTCCAAGAAAGATAAAATGTAGGTAGGAAGTGGAGAGGCCACAAAGTGATACATGGGACCCACTTGGCTCATGGAAAGGCATAAAAGGGTTTCAAAAAGGATTTTAAGACTTATGAAATGTAAGGGGGAGTATTTTGGCATGGATAAAATGTATTTAAGGCCCCTTTTTAATGCATTTAATCAATATATCTCCCCATCATTTATTTTTATAGACAAATGGGCTTATATGAAGGGGGTTTGATGGGTGATTAGTTGTTTAATAGGGGAAAATGAAGGAGTTTTATGGTTTATATGAATATATAATGGATAATAGACCTTTAATACATCATGAGCTTCATTTTATGGCCTCAAACCAATGTTAAAACATCTTCACATTACCAAAAGACCAATATACTCTTCAAATAGGGCTAAAGCATTGATTTGACTTCTAGGACCTTTTGACAATGATATTTGTCATCCTAAGACACTATGATGCCTAATATATCACTAAAAGGACTTTAAGACATTCATGACAACATGTATCAAGCATTAATTATGACACATCATGATGCTCTTAATAAAGGTGCAAAGACTCTCAGTGAGACAAGGAGTTATGACTATGCCAAGGTTCATTATGAGTAGGCTAAGATGATGGTCACCAATTTTTTTTGATATTATGGGTTGACATTTTGCCTATGAGGCCAAAAATGTCAATATTTTTGGTGACTCTAATAGGTGACCATCCTACTGGTCAAGAAAACCTAGTCACACTTTATGACAAAGTGACTCAAATAAAGTAACATAACATGATGACCACTTAGAATATCTAACTTATTTACACTTTATGACACCTCTTTAACTTACAAAAAAAATAAGGCACACAAATACAATCAAGGAAAAAAATTATAAAACTAGGAAGCACACTTAACAACTAGGAACAAATAAGGTAAGGAAATGAAGAAACAATACACTAGCTACAACTTATGTGATACACTTATTTGGATAAGACAACTAACTACTGCAAAACTAACCTAAACTTGACTTCATTCCCCCATGATCAAATTGGAATGTTTTTTTTATAACTATATCACCATGATGTGGAGTTTTCATATGATGATTTAGGTATAATCAGACATTGATCAATGTGTGACTACTTCCACCTGTATTTAACACTTTCTTGGTCACTTAGAAGAGTGACTGTACCTTTTGGCTTCATCCCTATGTGTATGGGTTGAGTATGATGGTCAAGAACCCAATCATATTATTCAAATATTATCATATTTAACATCATTAGTCCTATCTTCTCTCAATTCAGGAGTTGTAACTGATTCTACCCATTAGATTTAAGGTGAACAACTACTAAAGTATCCTTGACAAGGTCCTCTTGAAGCTTTGATTGGTGTAGAGTTGGGGTGTCTAACATCAAGAAGAATTATTCTAAGTCCTCCTAGAATATAATATCATCATGATCAATGAAAAAATCATGGGATTAGATTATATTTATACCATCAAATTTCAAGACATCATGTTGATCACTCACCTTCTTTTCTTGGACAAGTTTCTATCAATGTTCTTGGTTTGTTGAAGTTTGTTCCTGTTCATCTCCAATAGAGGTTGAAAACTCATCAATCCATTAAATTATAAGATATTCTTGTCTTGGCACTTCTTGATCCATATTTCCTTATTCACTTGGAAGATCAGCCTATTATTTAACTTCATCATTCAAGTCTACCACATTGAGTATTTTCATCTCATTGAAAAATTTCAAGTATAGCTACTACCATTGATATTATAACTCATATTTGACCTTGGTATCAATAGAATTAACATGAAGGTTGTCTTATATTTGGTCTCCTAGGGAATGAGTCACTTGTGATTCATCTACATCAGCTCTAACATCATGACATTATGTAATATCCCCTTCAAATAGGGAATATAGAAACACAAAAGCTCTGAACAAAGATACAATTTTGTAGAATAAACTCAGAAGATAAACAATAATATAGTCTCTCAATAGCAAATCACAGATCTTATCACTTGTTCTTCTAGATGATTACACAATTGAATCTCTATCATACAAAATAAAATAATACAAAATATTCTATCTTAAAAACCCTGGGCTTTTGCAAATTTGGAAATTGAGCTTGAATCTAGAAATTCTGTCTCAACCTGCCATGTCGAACACACAGTCACCAGCGTCAGTCGATATACTATCGACATCAGTCTCTGTCAGTCCTTCTCTACCGATGGTGGTCTTCATTCGACTGATGTCGGTCACTGGGGATCTCTGTCTGCCGAGGTCGGCGTTTGCATGGATCTGTATGGACCTGTACAGACTTTGTACGGTTGCTAATTAAGCACAACCTGTCTGTTTTCAACCCTTGATCTGAAAATATATGGATCTAATATAAAAGATCTCTATCTATATAATTTATTGAATCAAAAACTAAATAAAGAAATACCTGAAAAGCTCTGTGATAACTTCTGTATGAAGTTACCTCTCAAATCTGTAAACCTCTATGATAACTTCTGTATGAAGCTATCTCTCAATTTGGCAATAAATCAACTGATATCTCACAGCCTCTGAATCTCACAAAATGAAGATTTGACATTCTCCATTGTAATGGAATCCTGGAACCCTTGGCTCAATCTTCACAGAAGAATTCTTCAATATCAAAAATCAATAATCAATGCATAATCATTAATGGCCTCCATGAGAAACCCTTATACCCTCAAAAAGATGTGCTTGCCCTAATTAGGGTTTTCTTAAATTAGAATTAGGGTTTCTAATTAAAAATAGGCTAAATAATTAATATTTGATTAAATCAATCAAATATTAATATCTCCCTCAATACATGTCATATCCTTGAATCATTCGAAGTTGGTGAACTAGGGAGTGATTCCGCACATGACCATACCAAAATAAAGGTGCTCCACTGCATGTCAAATATCCCTAAATAATAGGAGCTCAGGCCAACTATGTTTGAAATAGCCTAAATGAAAGCCAACTGTAGGAATCCTACAAATCAAATCCAAGCCAATCTCCATCATGACCCTCTATCCATCCTATCAGCCTATGAAGGTCGCATAATAGGCTAACCATGAACTCAGAACATGTCAATAAAAAAGGGGACATGACACATTATAGCTACCCCATATCATCTAATTTCTTCTCATGTCCACCTTATGATCCATTAGAATGCATTGGAGTTCTAACCACCATTTATTCTTCATAGACACTTGAGGTGTCTTATTTATTTTTATCTTGGGACTCATATACAACTAGTACATGGTCAAGTTATTTAAGTACTTCCACTTCATTGATCAATCTAAATAGTTTATTCATCATGCTTGGATGTTCCAATTTTTATTTTGATGCACTTGACTTCCCCTCAAGAGAGGAGAGGGTGGGTGGGTAATACACATCATTAGGATGCTAGATTATTTTAAGGGTATCCTTCCAACTAGGGATATTAAATGATTTCTTGGGAAGCTCTTAGGATTGGGAAGGGATGTAAAGAGGGGAAAAAGTCACTTGAGTAATAACATATGAAAGATACTCCAAGCCCCTAGGTGACTGAGCCAACCACATTGGAATGGATGGTACAATGCCTTCTATTTTTTCATACCTTTAAAGAACTTCCAGATATCAAGGAGACCACTCTAAGAGAAAATATATCTAGATTAGAGACTAGTCTATCAAGGGCTCTCTCTAATGATCTATTCCCTCTAGATAGTGGGAGGAGTGGGTGAACCAATGTTGTGTTAAAGATAAAGGGAAGAGTGGGTAATAGTTGTATGTTTACTTCTAACCTATAGCTCCTGATATATGATTTTTTATTTATGGATTTGCATTTTTAGTAGACTTGGCATAGAATATGATTGATTTGAGATAGAAAATGATGGTGGAGGTTTCTTGGATTAGAAATTTTGGTCTTCCCACCTCAACCTTTTAGTATTTAAATACAAATGATAAAAATTTGATGGTTTTTTATGACAAGGAGAAGTAGGTTGGTAATATGATTGATTATAGGGGAAGTGAGGCTACCATGGAGGTGAAGGAGTCTTATAATAAAACGGATGGTCTTGATAGTATGTAGGATGTCCATTATGTGGCTAGTTTAGATTTTTATACTGCTCATATGGGTTATGATGGTGATGATATGGAGGTGGAGGATAAAATACTACCTCGTAGGCTGACATGACTCCTTAGATGACATATGTCTCACAATATGAATGAAACCAAGAAGATCTTACCTTTAAAACAATGGAACCATGATACCTCTAAACTTGAAACTGATTACAAACCTTCCCAAAGATGCTTGACTCTACCCAAGGTGATTGTAGATTTTTATATTGATGTCCTTAGCTTCCAAATGTCATCCAATGTCTTTAGATCATGCTTCAATACACTTGAAAGGAGTCCCACCAAGCATGCCAAAATTTTCAGTGCACTAGGTTACACCCTATCTAAGGAGAGGATTATTCATGTCCAAACCCCAAACCTAGGCTAACATGGGAATGACCTTAGGCCATGGGTTACCTAATGAGTTGGTCAAACCTATAGATTTTAAGGGGATAGCTTCCCCAATTTGTTCATTTCAATTATCTCTAAGACTTAAACATGTTGGGGATGGAAAGAGTAAAGGATATTACATAATATAAACCTATATTAAAATGTGTTAATGCACCAAATAATAATTCTATCCACTTATTAAATATTAAACTTTTAACACACTTATAGACAATATATATAGAGCTAAGAGACTATCTTGCATGATTTCTAGGAAATAATTTTTCATCTAGAGGCAAGATGAATTACTAAAGTGAGAGGGTTAAGAGAAGAAGTCCTAGTTTAAGGAATTTAAAATCTTATTTCCACTCCAAACCTAAGCTATCTAGTTCACAACACACTATACAACCTACCAATAAGCTTATTAATACTTATGTGTAACCTTGAACAACCAAAAATGAATGTCGTATCACTATTGTATATTAGATAAGCATAAACACACAAAGTATAGACCATGAAGAAGCTACAAGATGATGTATTCATAATTCAAGAGGTACATGAGTATAAGTATTGGTAGATTGTCCTCATACCATCATAAGGGATACAAACTAAGGAAAAAAATCCTTGAATATATAGAAAAGATGAGGAGGGAAGAAGGGGAATCTAGAATAGAAGAGTAGACAAAGGGTCATGAATGACCAAGAACACTCAAACTAGCAGTTATAATAGTTACATAAACCTCCTTCAATCCTATTATGCATTGATGTTCCTTAATTGATAATTTTGGCATATAAATGATATCATTGGAGGCTGAATTAGCTTTAATTGTCATTATCAAAGGGTTGAATCCACTCAAATTATCCCAAAAGGAATCGAGCATCCCACTATCCTTTGTCATGAAGGTCAAACCTTGAAACTAACTCCATCTTGTATAGTTTCCTTGAAAAGTGAAGTTTCCCATTCAAAACATTAGTTATTATATGTTAAAAACTACATTGACTCCTTTTAGTATGTACTCTATGCCAACCTTGAGCCCTCTTATTGACCAAATAGGCCAAACAGGTGTATTAGGCTTAATTATCTAAGTGTTAGAACTTGGAAGCCATTAGAGACCTATAAGAAGCTTATAAACCTATGATATTAGGGTGTTTAAAATTTAACCAACACCATCAACCACAAAAATATGCTTATATAAGCCTTAAAAACTTGAAAATCCTCCTATTTTTTTGACTAGTTTGCTTTCCTTAAGCCTTGATAGATTGGAAATTTTGAATATACTTGTAGAGACTTATAAATATGAATCCTTTATAATGTCAAGGTTTTATGAGATGGATTAAGTCCCAAACCATTGATTCCAAGACTTAGAATCACTAATAACTATCAAACACTCTTTTTTAAGCTCAAAACTTTTAAAAAGTGTGTAATTATGAGGATTACGTACCATGTCCATATAATAATGTACCATAACGTGAATCCTCTCTTAGTTTACTTCACCTTAAATGAGTTTTTTAGACCATTCTAGGATGTTAGGTCATTAAAATATTAATATTTCTAAGACTGGGTCTGACTAGGGTTTTACGGATGTTTAGGAGTGCTTAGGAGTCTTAGAGATGATTCATACTATAAAAACATCCAAGTTAAAAATAAATTCCATGAATCTCAATGGGATTAAACTAATCAACTTTTATTAATGGATATGACTCCCATGCAAAGTATGGATGAAGATATGAACATTACAAAGTGACCCTAGGGTAGTCTACAGGCCATTTCTAAGTGCCTAACTTCTTAAGGTTGGTTAATAGATTTTAGGTTCCTAATTGAAATAAATATATAATATATTATTAGTGTAAAATGGTACTTAAAATATCCTAAGATATTTAGATCTGATAACCTACGTGGTAGAGTGGGTGAGCTCTTAAAGTTGGTGTTTAGATGGACTATGTGTAGGGTTAGGTGCTTTGAGTGAGGTTTTAAATATATTATGAGTTTTACTCACTCATTTCCACCTATAACCAATATATAAAGTCTTAAACACCCTCATAATTTCCTCTTTTACCATATAACTTTATATAGGATCTTGAAGGAGTCTTGATGTGGCACTAGGGCCTGTAATTAGGCTTAAAGCCTACTTAAATGTGTGTATTATCCTATCATTAAATTAATTAACTATATTATTGAGTGTTAAACCCATTTTGAGGAATATTTAGTACCTTTTCACCATGTTTCACTGACTAAAAACTATCTAAGGTCTCTAATTCCACTTGTAAATCTTCCAAACCCTGATTCTACCTATTTAGCACCTTGGACCGTCTGTCTTAGACATGGCCTAGTCTAAGATAAAATAGTGGGTATAAACACTATTTGTCTAAAAAATAATATAGAATCGGTCCATTTTATTACTCATTAATACCCTCTCTTCCAATTTTAAAAACCTAACTCTACCTAAAAGGGCCTCAAATGACTATTTTGGCTCAAAATGGTCTCATACCACTTGCTAACTATATGGCTGAGTGTGGAACCCTTGAGTTTGAGGCCATTTTAGGTGGTTTGATGGACTAAATACCATTATAAATATCTAATATATCTGACCTCCACCATTATTCATCATATTCTATGGTTTTGTACTAGCTTGTGGGAGGCTTGAATGTTCCCAAAGGTGATGTGCCTACTAGGTCTAGAATAGGCCTTTAGGCCTGTTTGGTCTTAATTAAGTTTTACAATCCTAAAGGACATATAATATGGTTGAATACCCATAAATATATAATAAATTTATTTATATTCTATTTTAATTCTTATGTAACTATCCATTTTTTGCCCAACTTTAACTATGTCCTTTTTCTTTCCATGTTGCTTGCAGGTACTCTTGGTAGTCTGTATATTTAGGTGAAGGTGGGGCTGTGGAATACTTATCTCCATTTAGTGTAATGATTAATGAGTTTCATAAATTCATTCATAACCATATTTTTTTTTCATATTATCTATTATTATTCCTTGATCAAATTAAACTATGCACACTACACACATAGTCCCCTAGGGTTCAGATACAGTCATGAATGAGAAACCTTGAGGAGCTATGTTTTAGTTTTTTATAATTCATTTAGAGTCACTAATACACCTATAATGACATTTATTAATTATTCCAATGCTAAGGTAACCTCCATTATCTTGTGTGAACCACTTTATTGAATTACACTAGCTTGTTTGGGCCTACTTGAGTCATCGCTTCTTCATAGCGTATAGGTGATCCCTGAACATTGGACTACCTTCCTATACATGAATTCCATTCCATTGAGTAGTGACCTAGGGTTAATATAATCAATTAATTTTCATGAATTTAACCCTCCATTAAATATTTTCCTTGAAATCTCTTGACTTTATTATTCCTAATGTATGTGAATGCCCTCTTAGGGCTCATTGGCTGAGTTTTTATTAAACCCCTGTGTATACACTACCTTGTCTATGACTTGACTATGAATAGGATATTAGTATTGTAAAAATTTGATTCTTGTATTTTAATTTAATATATTACTCTTGTATTTATACCAATTTACTTTACTTTGGCCTCTGATCCATTAATACCATTATAGACTCTTCTCCTTAAGTTTGTCTCATATGACTAGCTTCTAGGTGTATATTCATACATTCTTGATTGATTGAGGGAGGGTAATCCTTCTTGATGTGATTTTACTAGGAACTTAGGATCAAATTCACCTTGAGTAGGTCTCTTTTAGTTCAATCTTTCTTCCCATTATCTTAACAAAGACTTACAACCCCTACAACATATCTTATCTTGTCCTTATCATAGTGGCTATAGAATTACAATGTATTAAACCCTTTTAAAAGAGTATTAAAGTATCCTAAATAGTTATATTAGGCCTCTTTAAGTATCATTAAAACTTTAAATTCCTCAATAGACACCCCATAACCCCATGAACATGCCCTTCTCTTCAACTCTTCTCATATGGTAAGGATAGGATAGTTAAGGTGGTTGTAGGTGTTCCTCTAGCATTTCATAAGAAAGTGGTTGAAGTGAAGGTTTGAGGTGGATAGGTCATGATCTCACCTTGAAGGTCTCACTATCCATCTTGGGGATATTCACTATCTATTTAAACTTGATACCAATACCTTGACTATATTCTCAATGTTCAGTTACCAAGGAGAGTAACCCTATGTTATATGGACTAAGATAGTCTATGTGAACCTTATAATATGTATATTTATTTGAATACTTATGGTTTTTATATCACTAAATCCTTGTTTTAATTCATCACAAACTACACCTTCTCTCCCCCCATACTTACTCTTGAAGGTATCTCCATAGCCACTTCATTGAAATGCTCCCTAAATGATTATTACAATATGATAAGTGACTAGCTATAGATATTTATTTACAACCTTAATAGGGTATGAGACTGATATGAATCCAAATCTCCATGATATTATAGCCTCCAAGGTTACCAAGGTGGCATAGGCTCATTTATTATTATTTAAGCTTAGGAGTGAGGATATATTGGTGGATAAAGATGGAGGTGGAGTGATAAGGAGTTGAGAAAATAAAAATAGGGTGTTAACATAGTGAACATGGTAGTGATGAGTGTAAAATGATATAGGTATGTATTTTGACATGGAGATAAGTATGGGGACCTACAAAAACTATCAATCATTAAACTTAAATATTTTGGACATAGACTCTTACAACCATGAAAATTTGAAGGCATAAACACATCATATGGAACCTTAAGATGAAACCTTAATAACTCCAAAAACCTTAATTTTTTCTAAAAACATTAAATTTTGAAAAAAATGGATCGAGTGTGTTTATAGGTGAATAAGGTGATTTATAGGACCCTTAAAGATACCAAGGAGGTGAATAAACTTGTTTTAAATAGCATCAAGATGTTGTATCATGACTTAACATTCTATTTTAAGCTTTCAACTATTTTTTAGGGTTTGAAAGCAACTTTGAACCATGTACAATGTTGATAGATAGTGAACTCTAAATATTTATGAACCCCTCCTCAAATGTATCCTTTAGGATGATGAGAGGATAATTTTAACACTAATTTTAAGTAGAGAGGTATGGTAAATCATGAAACATCGCTTTAAACTCCTTAAACTAGTTCACATCCTCAAATGGATGCATCAAACCTCTGTCCATTGCTCAATTTTTCAATAGACTGAAAATAGTATCTATTCATAAATATTTTACATTTATATAATCTAACACATGTGAGGCTCCTTCAAGACTTGGGAAAATATGATCAATCATTATATTAAGAAACTAGATAAAATTTCATCAAAATTGCCTAGTTGAAAATAGCATGTGCAGATGTGAAGAGCATACACATAATTTAAATTATTAAGGAAGGTTAAAAATCTAATGAGAACAATATATAGAAAATTTCCCATTATTGTAAGTTTCTTGAGTTTACTTCTTGTTGCCCAAAGCTGAGACCTCCACTCTCTCTCCTTTGTACATTACAAGTAGAAACCTAAGTAGTTGTCCAAGCTTGTAAAGAAAGGGGAGGTGAAGTTTAGAATGGTTCTGGGCTTGTTTGACCTCCATTGGTCATGAAAATTTTTAGGGAAATTACATATGAATCTATCTTCAACTTATGATCTTCCCTTGTATGGTACAGATAATATAATTTTATATAATTGTAAAAATGCCCCTAAAAAGAGTGTTTTCACCACTTTCTCCATGTTTAGACTTTGCAACACCATATGGGGTCAAATGAGGGGAATAATGAATTAATAAGCCTCTCCAATTAAGATAAAATTTAGGTATGAAGTTGAGAGGCCATAAAGTGGCATGTGAGACCCACTTGGCTCACGGAAAGGCATAAACGGGTTTCAAAAAGGCTTTTAAGACTTATGAAACATAAAAAGGAGTAATGTGGCATGGATAGAATGTCTTAAAGGCCCATTTTAAATGAAATTAATCAATATATCTCCCCCTTCTAATATTTTATAGATAAATGGGCTTATATGAAGGGGGTTTGAGGGGTGATTATTGGTTTAGAAGGGGTAATGAAAGAGTTATATGGCTTAGAGGAATATATCATGCATAATAGACCTTTAATACATCATTAACTTCATGTTATGGCCTCAAAACAATGTTAAAAAATCTTCACATTACCAAAATACCAATATACTTTTCAAATAGGGCTAAAGAATTGATTTGACTTCTAAGACCTTTTGACAATGATCTCTCTCATCCTAAGACACTATGATGCCTAACACATCACCATAAGGACTTTAAGACACTCATGACACCATGGATCAAGCATGAAATATGAAACATCATGATCCTATTAATAAAGGTTCAAAGATTCTCAATAGGACAAAGAGTTCATGACTATGTTGGGGATCACTATGAGTAGGGTAAGATGGTGGTCACTAAAAGTTTTTAATATCAGGGGTTGACATTTACCCTATGAGCCCAAAAATGTCAAAAATTACTATGTCGAGTAACAAAACAATAGGAGTGAATTAGTTTATGATTTTAAAATATCCAATGTCATGGAAACTGTAGGCTTCTTGCATATTTTTAACCTCTCATATTTTGGAAAATCGATTGAGGCAATAAAATGTATGCTTTCACACATCCATGAGGACCATGTCTATTTTTTTAGGTGACAAATAAAAATTACAATTGAAAGAATCAATAAGGTTTCAAGGTTACAATTCTCTAGTTTATACCTTGAATTTTATTTGGAGGAATCATATGAAATAGAGAAGACCACCACAACACTAGAATACTAGAAGCAGGGCCATGCCATGCATATTAAGAATGTACAAGACCCTACCTTATGAGTAGTAGTGTGCATCATTATGAACAAAGTTGTTAGCAATAATAAGTGGATGGAGGTGGACATGGCCCACCTATATGTCTCTCACCAGGTAACTAAGGTGATAAATTATAACTAAGTAATGTTTTTTTCCAAAAAAATTATAATAGATGTAGAGATGACCCATTGAACAGCTAGCTGTAGTTCTTGTGTGGTGTATTATTTTTGTTAATGGAATTTGATGAATTTTTTTCACCTATTTACACCTATGGATAACTTAAATGTTTATGCCTATATGAGAACAAGTACCCTATAGAGTGATATAAGGAGTTCACATGCCCTAGTTATATCACTCTAACTTTCAAACACAAGATGAAGTCATGGTATGATGGTATGAAGGAAGCCTTTGGAAATGAATGGTACATTCCAAAGGACTCACCCATAAATTTTGTTAAACAATCCAAATTTGTCATCAAAATACATTTTCATCTAAAAATTATTAGGATGGCCCCCTCTAAAGAGTTCTCTACTTGGTTGAAACTACCCTATGCTTTCATAGTGTGGTAATTTATTAACTTAGTCAACTACATATATGATGTACAAAACCTCACCCTTGAAGCTAAATTAATTAACTAAGATATTCATACAATCTAAAAAGTGTATGGATATCTTGGTAAGAAACCATATAGATAAAAACAAGAGACTAACAAAACTAACATCAAGGTTCACCCAACCATGGTTAGGTAGTCAATTAATAATCTATTTTATATGTTTCAACCTAATAAGAAAGCTTTAAGAACCAAAAATCATGAGAGAAAAAAACTTCCTCTAGTGCCACCACTTGAAAATAACTATACCAAGAATGATGTCAACACAAGTTCACAGTCAAATCCACCAAAAAGGCAAAGGACTACCTAGGTGCCACCACTAAGGGTTTCACCACCAAAGGCATCCCCACCAAGGGATTCACCTAGATGAGATCCATAGGTAAGGAAACTAAAAGGCTTGATGCCATCAACATGAAGCACTATATTAGAATAGGAAGATCCTAAGGATGGTAAAAGGGAAGAGCTATAGGAATTACTAGGAATCAGTGGGATAAATGAAGAATAAGAAGAGTCAGACTCAGAAAAAACACCCTTCTCAGTGAAAGAGGAGAGACCACCTTTGAAGAGGTACAATTAGACATTGAAAATCGACTTGTCAAAGAGATGGATGGTTTTGACATAGAAGGATTGATTGAAATGGACATTGACAACTCTTCTTTGGCATAAAACATAGATGTCAATATTCTTGAGCAAGATCCCATCAAAGGGAAGTAACCTACTAACTTCATAATCTATTTTACCAATAATCGATAAGTATTCTTGATAATTTATTATCTTTGTATTCCTATTTTCATCTAGAGGATTCCAATATAGAGACTATGAATTAGATGTATGTTTTATTGTACATGTATAATGAGAATGCCATTTTAAAATATCCCCTAATAGCCTAGTTTTAGATTCAAAAGAAAAAATAGTTCTCACTCCTATTTGGGTTGATATCCAATAGCTCTCTCCTCTAAAATCTAGCACTAAATTTTTAAAATTGGCCTTTAAAGTTGCATGACAAAATACACTTTCAAATTCTAATGTGTGCACCATAGAATAAAAACATGGAAGAGTGGTGGAGATGTATGATAAAGAAGTTGATGTTTGAAAGACTCTTGAAGATGAAGTGGCCATGATGAAAAAATAGTTAGAAATCACCAAAATAATGAAGGTTAAGACTTTGAATTTATTTAAGGCTATTATGGGCTAGGAACCAACATTGCATATGGGGTTCCTTAGAGGGAGAGGTTGTTGATAAGTTGGAGACCCTTGTGGATCTCCTATTAAAGAAGTGTAAGGAGCAGCCTGCACCTAGAAATGAAAAATTATGGGTGACTGAATAGTTCATCGAAGTAGTGGAAGTATGTAGGCATGTATTAGAATGGGTTGGGGTGGTGATCCCCATCTTAGATGGGATTTTTGAGAAGCTGACACAACCCCGTGAAATTTTGAAGGTTTAAATTCATACATAAGAGTATTAGTAATAAAAATTGGTGGATTCCACTGAGTATGCTAAGGCATTTAAGGATGTCAAAAGTATGGAAGAAATAATAAACACACATCAGAAGAAAATAAATTCCAACTTTATAGTGATATAAGGATAGGTTGTGAATGAGGTCACCAAACTTGAATAAGTCAAAAAGAATGCTTCCACATTCCTCAAACAACTGGACAATAAGGTAAGCAAGTGTCTTGATCAACTTGAGGGGACTAAAAAGTTGAAATAAATGATCGAGTAAATAACAATAAAGTTGTTTGATAGCATATCACATTGGGAAGGTGTTAGGAAGTAGATTAGATAAATTATCCCTAAATATTTAGTTGAGGCTAGGATCAATGCTTAATTTGGGATGGATTAAGAATGTAATGTGGGGTGATGTTGAACCCCTAATTTTGACTAAGTATTTTGTCTTATGGTGTGAAATGAGCATGTTTAGGAAGAGCATGGTATAAAACAAGCATGGCATGGAATACCATGATAGAAGAAGACCTAGTTAAAGGATAGGCAAAAAAAATGGATGACCCAAGAGTAGAGGACTCATTATATCAATGAAAGACTTGGGGAGCACAAAGGAAGTGATAAATGGTTGAGGAGTGATTCTTAAGGACATAATAGACTTCAATCATACAAGAGTTTTTCATTAAAGAATATGAAAGAGGACATTTATCAATAAGGATCTAAAATTAAATGATAATATAGGGGAACAAAGGCTTGGGTCTTTAGGGAAACACAAGTAAATGATTTCCATGAATCTGAGTCTATTAGAGATTGTTGGATAGTCATTAAATGTGTCATAATTAATGTAACAACTTTTTCAAGGAAAACCAAGTATAAATACCCCTATGTAGAGATTTGTAATATGGTTGAACATTGGTATTATGTAATGATTGATTATGGTAATAGTAAAATCATGGAAGCTACTTTAGTTTTGATGTTATACTATAGTTTTTAGTTAAGTTACAACATTGAGTTATCAATATGTTTATTATTTAACTTGTGGTTTGTATTTGACTATAATGAATAGAATTTACATTGTATGAAATTGTGTAACACATGCTTTGAATCTCATGGTAGTTATCTTCATAATAATGTTTATTTGTGTGATTGAAACAAGTTCTACAACTATTTTTTTTGTATTTAGTCAGTAGTTAAGACATATGAATAAGCATCAATATATGACAAGTGTGTTATTGTGTAACATAACCCAAAGGAACCAACTTATTGTTTCATGCTTTAGGTGAGTGTACAAGAGCTTAGTATTTCATAAACTGCCATTTTATTATCTTGTTAGGAACTAAACACTTCAGTGCCCTAAGAAAAAGTTGACAAAAAAACCCAACAACTTTGATGGTCCCCTAGTGCCTTAAAGAGGGTTTCACTAGGGAAAGACACCTTTTTTATTAGGATAATGATTTGAATTTTCTTAATTATGACTTATTATATCAAAGTTGATTTGATCATCATAAATTAATTTTTGAATAGGATCTTAGACCTTTATATTTTTAACACATATTATGTTACTTGAAGAAGGGTCCAATGATGTATTTTCATGTTCACCCCTATGGAGGGAAGTGATTAAATAATCATTGATAGGAATAAAGAGGATTATTATGGATAGAGGTAGGGGAGATGTAAGATGAGGTTAATTAATGGTGGTGGGGTAGCATGGTCCTCAAGGGGTTCCTTGGAGACCTAGTTTTGATATCAAGCAAAAGTCTCATCAAGATTAGTAAAAGGATCACTAAGACTATCTATAAGACACACATATGATGTGGGATTAGATCAAATCTAGCTATATTTGATAGATAAATATTGTAAAAATTCTATTATGACTTCATCATATTGATTAAGATCAAAATATATGCCTTGTGATTAGTGGACATATGAATTGGAGATATCCTCATATGGGAAGATGTCATCATGAGATACAATATCTATGAGGGATGATGTTTATTATGAGTAATTTTATTTAGACACTAGTTTTGAACATGATCCTAATGCAAATAAGACTTTTATTGACTCTAATGTTGACTATGATAAGGGTGCAGGTGACATTAGTGAGGCAATGCTACTAATATAGAATTCTTTGTCCACAATTAACCCTCCAAATGTTGTCTTCAAAATTATGGGTGAGAGGTAGATGTTGGAGGGATAATGGATTTTCCAAAAATTGGCCCATCTAATAAAGACTCATTGGAAAAGGGAGGACTAGGTTCATGTGTAATAGACTCATCTTTGATGGAGGATTTGTCAAAGATTGGGGGATCATGGAGGATGGATGTTTTGTCTCAACCTCAAATTGGAAAAGGAAGGGCTTGATCATGATCGGGAATGAAATTTTAGCATTCCTCTTCTTGTTCACCCATAGATGTAGACTTATCTGATTCATTCTCAATTTCAATTTCACCATGTTCGATGAGGTTTTAGACATAGTTTTGTAAATTATGACATCAATTAATGATATTCCCCCAAGTTTGATGATATATATAGTAGTGCTTATATTTATACTAAGAGGGCTTAGGATTGGAGGGATCAATATTTTGTATGGGTGGATAAATCATCATGTTGATGTTAACAAGTTGGTGGAAGAGGAGTGTCAGTCCTCTCTTCACTTTGTGACTTGGATGTGAAATCATTGGAATTTAGATCATATGGTTTTTATCATAATTAGATGGGTGGACTAGTAGTAAATGAGGTTTCCAAGATTAGATTCCCTTTTCTAATAAAGGAAGGGGTAGGTAACTAGCTATGATTGGTGGATGGAGGATTTGAATTAGATTAGGTGGTATGGAGGCTACGAGTATACTAATGTATATAGGTGTAGATTGGAGGTAATGTTGGGTGGATGAGGTCAAAGTCTATAGGACATGGAGTGCTCACTTCAAGGAGGAAAGAAAGGAGTATATCCATATTGGCCATGAGGCATTTATCAATCAAGGTATTTTCAAATCTATTTTGGATGCCATGGTGAAATATGGGAGAAAATACAGATGATGTTGTTTACCAACCTCAATCTTTAGGTGTCAGGGACTGCATGGAATATCGAGGGATAAAAATGGGATGCATGGAACAAATTCGGATAAAGGCTTGATTTTAGTCTAATCTCAAGTTTGATCATCATATTATGTTTGATGGTGTAAGACAAGATCAAGTATATGAAATTAGGATGTAAGCTAGACTTTGATGATTTTCATTATATTTGACTAGGTGAGTTATGACAAGCTCTAAGATTTGATAAGGGGCTAAACTAACCTAAAAGACTAATTTTGACTAAGGATTGATTATATTAATAAGACTAGGTAAATACTAAGATGATAAAATCAAATATGGTTATATGATTTCATTGATAGGTTGATAGGACTATGATTATGTGTATGAATAAACCTCAATTGGACAAAAACAAGCTAATGATGAGGACCTTGATATGTAAAGAGCTATCTACCAATGTCGGTGAAGACCAACATACAATTACAAACTTGATGAAATGACTAGTATATATATATATATATATATATATATATATATATATATATATATATATATATATATGGGATGAGAAGGTAAGGATAGGTTGAAATATTATTAGGACTAGGTTGTATAAATGAGGAATATAGTGATAGATAAGGTGATTAGGGTAGACAAGGTCAAAATGTGTAGTGTGATAAGATAAGGTCAAAAATAGGTTTGGACTAGGACTATAAGGATGAGTAAGTCAAGGAGATGTGAGGATATGGTGATAAAAAGGACTAGGATATGACTTAGATTATTTATGGATAAGGTGGATTTTAGTGATAAATATGACACTAACAAAGATTAATGGTAAGGCTATGTGAAGAGTGTGAGGTTAGACTATTATAAGATGTGATGGAGGGATGCCAATACTTGATTAAGGTATGTAAGGGATGGGGTTATGACTAGTGATATTTGGATGAGAATAGACTAGGATGTGACTAAGATGAGAGGGGTGATGAGGGATAAGATAAGATATAAGATGAGATAAGCTAAAAATATGTACATGTATGTACAAAGAAAATATGTATAAGAGGATATTGAAAAGGATGTATAGAATGATACAATGATGAGTCAAGGACAAAAATATGATGGTATGTGAAAGAAACATATAAATGTGTGTATAGGATTGGAAAAAATGTTTACTCGACTCACAAACAATGTGGGTCTAGCACAACATACACCAAATCAAGGAAACCATAAACATATCATTAGTGAACTAATTTGGGTGTGTAATTTGATGACTACACCATCTAATAACTTTGTGGTTAATGATATAGGATGGTGACCCATTATGGAATCTACCAAACCCTCTCAACCCTATTGTCACATGATGGTAACTTAGGATCTGATACTAACTTTCACAACAAGCCACCTATTAGGACCGATGGTCCTTGCTAAGTTTGACAAGGTATTTAGGTGTATCCTTGATATATGCTAGGTACATGGGGCCCAAATTTATATAGTGTGTTATCTAATTCTTGGGAAATAAGAATTAACTATTTCCCTTCACATAAGACTTATATGGGGTCAACTTCTTGGCCTAATAATAGTTATCCATGGTTTTTATACTCTATTAGAACATAGTGCGGTTGAATGCGTAGTGATGAAATCCACGTCACTAACCCATAAGACTATGACAAGTGTATTAGATCAATTATACATCATGTTTCATATTAAAAACAAAAATGGGAGGGTTTATAAATGTTTTTTGTTCCTCCAAAACTCACCACTAGGATATAGGTAGGAGATCATACACCATTATACACCTCAAGTATAGACAAGTATATAAAAAGTTGATTTTTTTATTAATTAAGTGTGATATACATAAAATATATACAAGATGATTTTCAAAATACAAATTTTTTTAACATGGATCTTACAAATGAATTAATTAGTAGTTTTAATTTGGAAATCTTGAGGGGCAACCTGTAAGAGAAGATGTTAGACAAAAATATGACCTATAAGACAATATTTCAGTTAAAGACAAAATATGACTTGCAAGAAAATTTGTTAGTAACTTTATAATTAAAATAAATTGAGATAAACTTAACACTAAATTTAACCCTATAAAATAAAAAAAATAGTCCAATAATCCCTAATAAAAAAATGAAAAAAAACACGATTTTGCACTATAATGTTCTCAAAATGTAGGGCCAAGACATGGGAGTTTGGGGGTGGTAGCCCCTAGCATGGTCAAGGAGTAGTTCCCCTTATGGGGTTAAGGTGAAATTACCCTTAAAATTTTAAGGGTCTCACTCCTTTTTGGGTCAAGGGATAGTACCCCAATTTTGCTCCCTATCATGAAACAGGCTAGGGTCAAGGGGCAACACCCCTGATGCCAAAAGAAATTTGGGACTTACAAGATCCTTGGAAAGACTCAATATTCATATAAAATGGTCCTAAAAACACACTCAAAAATGAAAATTTAAAGGAAAAAATTAATGTAAGATCACTATTATAGTAAGCAAAATCATAGATACATAGTCAATATTGTGAAAAATCATATACTGAGAGTGAAAATCATAAATAAATAGATACAATCATAGATTAGGACAAGTTATTTTTAAAAATTAAAGAAAATGGTCATGGTTACTTTTTTCAATCAATTTTCCACCCTTGGAGAGGTAGTTCAATCCTCCTCAAAATTTATTGGAACATGGGATTACCTCTAGGCCTATGAGTTGCCTATACCATAGGTAAACCTCTAGATTAAAGTACTAGCTCCATTGGTTTATCTATTGAAGCTCATCACCTATTCTACCTGCTCATTTGGAAGAAAAGAGAAAGAGATATAATAGAAATTAAATCTATATTAAATTGGTTATGCACCAATTGTACCTTGATCCTTGCCAACCAATTATAGGTACACTTTAAACATAAACCTAACCTGAACATACACTAATCCAAATCTACCCCTTGCATTAGTATTTCTCATGGAGGTTTGTGAAGCAAACATAATCTAATAGGATTAAACACAAGTTCATGACATGACACTAGTGTATAGAAAACTCACTAAACTCATGATAAATCCATTAGGACACTTTAATAGACCTATAATAGACTTTCAAAGTTGAATATAGATGCAAGAAAGGACAACATGCTAAGGAATAGAAACTATCACTTAGCAAGATTAAATAAATCAACATACACATTGAAATAAATCATGGATAAGGTAAACTAGATCATTCTTTATTTATCTAAGGATCTAGATGAGCAAAGATTCACCATATTCAGGTGGGGGATACAAACTTAGCCAAAAGTGGCTCATTATATAGAGAATATGAGAGAGAAGAGAAGAAGGGTGTAGGATAGAGAGATTAGACAAGTGTCTATGTGAATTAAAAATAATATAGGAGTTATAGAACTACCTTAATAAGTCCATGATAACATGTTTAGCTTCTAGGAATATTCTCTAACTCTCTAAGTGGCATGGGAGTTGAAAAGCTTATTTGTCACCTTGACTAGCTTCTTGAAACTTCTTATTGACATGTTCAAGGATAAGTAGCCTTCTTGGTGGTTATATAAGTTTCTACCACCCCTTTTCTCTAGTCTTGATACCTCTCAGGTGACCCCAATAGGTTCTCTATGACACATCACCTCATTCTCATGCAAAGTGTCTAGAGGGATCTTCATCTCCGTAGGCCTATTTTGTACACAAGTGTCAAAACTTTGTTTTATTTACGTTATCTCATCCAAAATTCATGTATGTACTATTCATACCATATTTTAACTATAAAAATCCATTTTTAGGCCTCAAAATAGCTCCAACAAGTCATTGTCTACTGAAAGCCCCAACTAGGCCTTATTCCTTATAGACCTAAAATGATGAAAACCTCCTTGTGTGGATAAATTGAAAATATAAGGGCACATTATAGTACCCTCTATTTATTTACATATCCAAGTTTAATTTTATGCTTTTAGAGTGAGTGGATATGTCCTTTCCTACCCTTTCTCCCTCCTAACTAGGACTCAATTAGGCCTCCCCACAAAGAGAGTGAAAAATTATTGTATAGAATATCAACACATGAAAAACCATAAATAATCATGTGATTCAATTATAAAACATTCTCCTTTATCTCCATATCAAATTTGAATCTTGGACTCACTGTACATACCTTTAAAATAGAAAAAAATAACCTTTTATCCCTATTTCATATGGTTCCATATAATATTGTACAATACAATGGTATGGGATGATGATCATGAGAGTCTTAGAAAATTTATGGGTGGTTTTAAATTTTTTATAATTCATATGGAGGCATTAAAATTGATTTATCTCTCATCAGGTCCTTATGGCTCTTCTAGGCATCTTGGAAGTGACTTAGTTTCTTAAGGATGATTCATAAAGATAGATGTATGAATCCTCCAAAAACTTGCACAAAATGGAAGTGAATTAGGGTATTCAAATTTCCATAGGAACCTAATTTCCCACAAAAATCCTCTTGACAATACCAAGCAAAAGTAAGTGACTTTTTGGGTTGGAAGTGAGCATTATGAAAGGTCTGAGCAAGAAAATGGGTTATTGAAAAATTTCTTGAGTAGGTCTAAGTTAAAATGAACTTAATGAGGTATATGAGATCCTCCTTGACACATTTAAATGTTCATCTATTCACAATACTTCATCAAATTACTTTCATATTCCATTAAATGGTACCTAAGGTTCTCAAACCAAAATACCTGAGAGACCCTAGTTGACTGTATTCTCCATCTCTCTCACTATCAGAGGTCTAAGAACTCATGGAATGCTTGATCATGATTTTCACCATATCCTAAAGTATCCAAGTCTCAACTTAGTTTAATCCATTGACTTCACTTGACCATAATCTCTTCAAGGTCTGTTGATGTTGCACTTTGTATACAATTATGCCTATCCTCTTGAATAAGGTCTAACTGGGTATGTTTCACTTGAATCTTAACTCTAAGGTTTTCATAGAAGAAATTTTACACTATTTTAATCACCTCCACTTACCTTATTATCCTTAATAACTCTATATATTTTCTAAACCCCTTCCAAACCAAGTAAATCTCCTAATAGGCCTATGTTCTTGCATAAATTAAGTAGGCAAAGTATGAAATATTCCTAATAGGTTTAAAGGTTAGTCAGAGATATTTTTGAGATCCTATAATAAACATAATACTATACTCTAATTAACACACACAGACACACACACACACACACACACACACACACACACACACACACACACACACACACACACACACACACACACACACACACACACACACACACACACACACACACACACACACACACACACACACACACACACCATGAAATTCCTTAGGTAGGAAGATGCATGATACCAAGAATTATGTAATTTTCACCCCTATTTGGTCTCTTTTGTGACCTCAATGTCTTGAGAGATTCAAGATCTTTTCTAACCTTCAAGTATTCATCCACCACTATATTTAAGTTTTAAAAGACCTTCAGTTTCTCATGCATATCTATAGGTGAATTATTAGGATAGTTAATTGTGTTTAAATTTATTTAGAATTTTATAACTTCTTGAATAACTAAGTGCCCTTCTCAACACTTTGAAGATTTGTGTCCTACTATCAATCCCTATCCCAAGACTAATTCTTTAATGGATTTTTGGTGGTTGTTAAAGGATCAGTGTTGTTATGTTAGAGAGTTTTAGGACCTTCCTTGAAAAATGAAACCCTCAAACTCTTTGATGGTATTTATGGTCAATAACTCCCTCAAGCTTTACATCTCTATGTTTCCACCAATGCATTGTGTCAAAACCATTTCTTATTAGCTGACTGTAGGTGATGTATATGAATGGGATGGATTGTATCTAGTCTTCTTAAGTCTTGTTGTATTATCAATTTTTACCCTTAGAGAGAGTTCTTTAGGCTCCCTATAATTCAGCTACACAATGGGAACAACCCTAGGCTATTTTTATCCTATGGTGAGGTTGAACCTCCATAGTATGCTAGATTCCTCTTTGATGTTCACCTAAAACTAATGCTAAATTAATGCTTCATGGGGAAAAGGGTTATAAAGAGGATAAGGTCTCCTAAGAAAGTTAGCTAGGTGATGCACCAAATAAAAATGAGAGACTCCCATAAGCTTGAACCCACACTATATCTATAGAAGATAATGCTAACTCACACAACCTCAAGATCAAATTAGTTACATAACTATTAAATGAATGTAAACAAAGAGGATTTCTAAGACTCACTGAAAGATTACATTAATGGTAGAAAGAACACTAAACTAGACCTGTAACTTAGCTTAAATATACCATATAAAAGGAGCAAAAAAGAATGACCATCAAGTAAGGTTGTCAAACCTCCTCCCTTATATATCTTGGTGATCATTGGAAACTCTCTAGTACATAATTACTTAGTGGATAGTGGGAATAGTACCTCAGTAATACCAAAGTCTATATATGATCAGATTGCTTTGACATATGAGCCCCAATCCAAAGGAGTGTTACAACTTGATGTCTCTTTTACTAATCCATCTACCATAATAAGAGACCTCAATATGACCTTGAATGCCTGTCCTAGTGTCTCAATCATTCAAGATGGATTGATCTTGATATGCGTCCTCACTTTACACTATGCTTAATAAGGGAGTTCATAGCAAAGATAAGAGGCTATTTTTTAGTAGATTAGTCATATATGGCATTCAAAATAAGATATGGGGCCAAAGTGTCAATCAAAGTTGAGCCCATTACACAATTCCACATAAATCCCTATGAACTAGATAATGTCAACATCAATTTCACCATCATTGATGAGGATGAATTTGAAATGGGGTAAGAGCTAAGCAATCATCTATAAGAGATACAAAACACATTATTGGATGAAGTATGGAATGAAATCTAGTTTGTATATCCCTTAGAGGGTGTTGAATAAATGGACTTGGGTGTTTACTATTTGCATGAAGAAATCCAACCCATGTCATGCCTCATGAGGTCTCAAGTAGATCCTAATGATTTATGGAAGTTATTATTTGATAGCTCAAAGAGCAAAGATAGAGTGGGTGTAGCTATTATGCTAATATCCCCTTCAAATGATAAGTACTTATCTTCATATAGGGCCTAATTAATCTACTCCTATAATATAATGGAATATGAGGGTCTCATCCATGCCCTTCAATGGGATGGTAAGAAAGGGATTAAACAATTACAAGTCTATGGGGATAGTGAATTAGTTGTACACAAAGGCAAGGGCTATAACACCACTAAGAACCCCTAAATGAACTCCTAAAAACATAGAGTGTGGGACCTAATTGAGGATTTTGAGGCCTTCAAAATCCAATCAGTGCCAAGAGGCCAAAATCAACATGTTAATAGGCTAGTAGCTATAGGGGCTAATTTTTATATCCACAATGAATTGAAAAGGACAAAGGTAAAACCACATGTCAAAGTGGTAATATGACCATCAGTTTTATATAATGAAGCTCATTGCTAGGTCTTTGAAAATGACAAACATATTACATGTTCCTTGAATCAAGAAGCAAATTTTTACCCCATTAACCAAGAAAAATTTCAGCATTAGTATGAGGAGTAGATTGTTCAATTAAGGTCCATTAAGATTCATAAAGGGCTAGTCACCCTAGAAGGAATCTTTCACAAAAGGGAATATTTAAGGAAAGATAAATGAGTGATGTCAACTAATGAATAGAAATATGAGAGAATTAATATCTTTGAAGATCAACTCCTTAAGAATGGAAAGGTAAGCACTAAAGTCGAAAGACATGCTTACATAAAGCTTTGTAAGGAATATGCAAACATCTTTACATGGAAATATAGTGAATTGAGGGGATTTGATCCTAAATTAATCTAATACACTATAGAGATAGAGGCTAATGCCAAACCTATCAGTTAGAAGAAGGGGTGCATAAACCCCAATATTGAAGAGCTCATGAGAAAGGAATTGGCCAAGCTTATTGAATCTAGGATCATCTTCCCAATTAATCACTCTCATGGGTAAATAATCTAATACTTATCAAGAAAAAGAATGGGGAGATCAGATTATGTGTGGATTTTAGGGATATTAATAGGGTCCCTTTTAAGGATCATTGTCCTCTACCATCCATGGAGTAACTCTTGTAGTTAGTTACTAGTTCAGAATGCTTCTCTCTCTTAGATGGGTATTCAAGTTACAACCAGGTGATACTAAGAGAGGAAGACCAATACAAGACTACCTTCACCACCAAGTAGGGCACTTTTTCTTATTAGATGATGCCTTTTGGATTTTCCAATGTTAGGCCAAAATTTTAAAGAGAAATGGACATGGCCTTCCAAGGATTGCTAAATCAAATGGTAAAGGTCTACTTAGATGACATCATAATCCTCTCCAATAATGTTAGTATTTACATGGACCATCTAAGGCTGATATTCCAAAGATGCAAAGAGTATGGGATCTCTTTAAATTCCAAGAAATGAGTGTTCATTGTTCAAGAAGTTAAGTTTTTTGGGTCACATTATTTCAAAATAATAATTATTCATTGACCCTGATAGAGTAAGTGCCATCATAGCCTTATCCTTTCCAAAATAAAAGAAGGGGATCCAAATCTTCCATGGGAAGATTAACTTTGTAAGCAAGTTCATACCTAGTTTAACAAACCTAGTTAAACCTATCACCACCATGCTAAATAAGATCCAAGTATTTTATTGGTCAAATAAAGGCAAGGCAACTTTTGAAGCCATCAAGTAGGCTATTGCCCAAGCACCCTCACTCTTGAATCTTAACTTTAAAAATACTTTATCTTGTATACATTTTCCAATGTTGACAACATATCAGTTTTGTTGATGTAGAAGAATGGAAAAGGAATGGAACAACCAATTTCCTTTTTTAGTCAAGGGTTGGAAGGATATGAGGTGAGGTACACTTTCATTGAGAAGAAAGTTCTTGCATCCTTGAGAATCATTAATAAATTCAAGTCCATTCTCTCTAACAATAGGATCCATATTATGGTGTCTCATCCTAGAGTTAGGGACTTCCTCTTTAACAATGATTTGAATGAGAAGAGAGCATGCTAGATCAGAAAGGTCATGGAATATGATGTAGAGATCAAGGTCACCAAGCTGGTCAAAGGTAAAGGTTTGTGTGAGCACATGGAAAATGACCTCCAGGAAGACAATGAAGATGTTTTGGTGACCCAAGAAAACTCACAAGTAGGTGCACCTCCACTTCAAAGGAGTTGGCTTCAAGATATGGCTTACTTATTGCCAATAGGAGAATACCCATAAGGTTTGGATAAAGCCAAAATAAGGTATTTTAGGATTTTATTTATACCTTATGCATTAGTTGATGGCATTATTTTTAGAAGGGACCTCAATGGGGTACTCCTTAGGTGCATAGATGATGACCAAGTGACCATGATCTTGGAATATTTCTATGATGGACCTACAAGATGCCAATTTGCACCTAGAACCACCATAACAAAGGTAATAAGGGTTGGTTATTACTAGCATAATATTTTCAAGGATGCTCATGCATGGGTTATAAAATGCTATAAGTATGCCCTCTTTACAAGAAAGTAGAAAGTACTAGCCTTTCCACTCCATCTTATTTAGGTGGATCAAGCCTTCATGCAATGGGGTTTAGAATTCATAGGGATGATCAATCCACCATCAAGTGTAGGTCATAAATTGGTGCTCACTATAACTAACTACTTCACTAGGTGGGTGGAAGCCATTACTTTGAAGGAGGCTAGTAAAGGTGCAGTCTTGGATTTCTATGATAGCCTTATGACTAGATTTATTGTCCTAGCCATCATAACTTTAGATAATGCATTGGAATTATTTGGTATGATTACAAATGAGTGGGATCTCAATCTAGGCATCTACCTCAATACCTCTTCCAACTACTATCCTCAAGAACAGGGATTGGTAGAGTCAACAAATAAGAATTTATTAAGGATCATCAAGAGGACCATGGAAGAGAATCAGAGAACATGGCACATGAAGCTAAGGATAGACTTATGAACTAATATGATAACTTCTAAAACTACCATTGACAATTCTCCATATATTCTTATATATGGAATGGAAAACAAATTTCCTATCTCCATTGAGATGCCTACATTAGAGTTGGGCCATAAGCTTGAGTTTATGGAGGATGAGCCCATGAATGTGAGGATGATAGAGCTCATAGAGCTGGAATAAACTAGGGACCTTGCTATGAAAAATTTGGAATATCATCAAGCTTAGGTCAAAAAATCCTTTAACAAGAGATCTATAGCAAGGAGCTTCAAGGAAGGGGACCTAGTCCTCAAATGGGACTCAAATAACACCAAACCAGTCAACTATACCAAGTTTGATAGCTTGTGGAGTGGTCCTTATTTGATCCATAGATGCAAGGAACATAATGCCTTTTAGCTTGCCTAATTGGATGGAAAGGAATTACCCATCCAAATCAATGGAATTCATTTAAATCCCTATTATTTAATGTATTTGAATCCTTTGTAACATATTATAAATGTTGGAATAACTTTTATTGTTTCCTCTAAGTTCCTGGTGCACATTTAATTTCTTTTGTGTTCTTCCTTTTTAGTTGGTGCCTTGGGATTTTTTTTTTTTTTGATCTTGTTGCTTTAAGAAAGGTTCCAGATAAGGATAGCCTTGGGTTGTATTAATAATCAGTTGAGATAAGACTTGGGACTTCATACACCTAATGGACTAGTCAAGGCAAAATAGACTAGGTTGTCAAGCATAACATGCATGCTTCCTAATGAGTTTCCAAAGATGTTGGATATTTTTGGCCCACATACCAAGCTTTTACCCAAATGGATTAGGTTACTAATGAAGGAGTAGATTGATAAAATTTCTAGATGGAATGAGTAATCCAACATATTGTCCAAAAAGCCAAGGATCTCATTTTACCCACAAAGATTTTATCTATCTCATCATTCATTAGAAACTTGATCCATATGGGCACAAGATTGGTATGTGGGACAAAAATGGCCAACATATTTGGCAAATCATAGGGAATCATGTTTGTTATGCTTGACAACCTAGTCCATTTTGCCTTGACTAGTCCATTAGGTAGAGTCGCAAGTCTTCTCTCAATTGTTTATGACAACAACCCAAGGCTATCCCTATTTGGAACCTTTCTTGAAGCAACAAGATAAAAATAAAATAGAACAAGAAAGTGCCCAAGGCACCAACTAAAAAGGAAGCACACAACAAACAAGAAATGTGCACAAGGAACTTAGAGGAAAGCATAAAAGATATTCTAACATGTACAATATGTTACAAAGGATTCAAATCCATTTAATGATAGGGATTTAAATGAATTCCATTGACTATGATGGTTAATACCTCTCTATCCAATTGGGTAAGCTAAAAATCATTGTGTTCCTTGCATCCATTAATTATATAAGGACCACTCCACAAGTTGTCAAACTTGGTATGGTTGTCTAGTTTGGCCTTATTTGAGTCCCATTTGAGGACTATGTCTTCTTCCTTTTAGATCTTTGCTATATCTTTCTTGTCAAAGGACTTTTTGATCTGATCTTGATGTGATTCCAAATTTTTCATAACAAGGTCCTTGTTTTCTTCTATCTCCATGAGATTTATCATCCTCACATTCATGGGCTCATCTTCCATCAACTCAAGCTGATGGGCCAACTCTAATGTAGGCATCTCAAGGGAGATATGCAATTTGGATTCCCTTCCATACATAAGAACATATGGCTAATTTCCAATGGTAGTTTTAGGAGTCACCCTATCAACCCATAAGGCTGTCCTTAGCTTGGTGTGCCATGTTCTCTAATCTTCCATGGTATTCCTAATGATCCTTAACAAAATCTTATTTGTGGACTCTATTGGTCTATTTCCTTGATATTAGTTGGAAGAGGTGCTAGGATAAATGCCCAATTTTATAGCCCACTCACTTGTCTTCATACCAAGTAATGTAAATATATTATCTAAAAATATGGTGGTTGGGATACCAAATCTAGGCACAAGGATATCATATAAATCTAAGACTACACCTTCACTAGCCTATTTTAAAGAAATGGCTTCCACCCTCTTGGTGAATTAGTCAATTACAGTGAGCACCCATTTGTGATCTATACTTGATGGTGGATTGAGCATCCCTATAAAGTATAACCCCTATTGTATAAAGGGTTACTCCACCTAAATAGGATGGAGTGGAAGGGATGTTAGTTTTTTCTTTCCTACAAAGAGGGCACACTTCTAGAATTTTCTAACCCATGCATGAGCATCCTTAAAAATATTGGGCTAGTAATAACCAACCCTCATTACCTTTACTACAATGGTTCTAGGTACAAAATGGCCTCCTACAGGTCCATCATGGAAGTGCTCCAAGAGACTAGTCACTTGGTCATCATCTATGTACCTAAGGAGTACCTCATTAAGCTCCCTTTTGAAAAAAACACCATCAACTAATGCATAAGGTTTAGATTGAGGACTGAAATACCTTCTCTTATCTTTGTCTAAACCTTGGGAGCATTCTCCTATTACCAATAAGTGAGATATATCTTGAAGCCAACTCATTTAAAGTGAAGGTGCACCTACTTATGAGTTGTCTTGGGTCACCAAAATAACTTTATTATCTTCATGGAGGTCATTTACCATGTGCTCATGCAAACTCTTTCCTCTGAATATATTGGTGACCTTGATATATACATCATATTCCATAACATTTATGATCTATCATGCTCTCTTCTCATTCAAATCCTTGTTAAAGAGGAAGTCCCTAACTCTAGGATGAGATAACATAGGATGGATCCTACTATTGGAGATCATGAGATTGAAATTCTTAAGGCCTCTCAAGGATTTAAGAGCTTGATTCTCAATGAAAGTATAATATTAAGGTGTGGAGCCTAAAAGCTTTACCAAAGGAGTGCATTACCAAAGTTACAAGTTTACACAGTCACCGGCGTCGGTCAGGAGCAGTTCAAGAGATGCCAGTGTCGACAGGGATCAGCCGATGTCAGTCACAAGAAAGTAGACAAGAACAAGTGTCAGTTACCTGTGCATCTAAAAAGCCATTTCTGTGGACAGAACCGAGTGTTTGCATGATGAGTTTAAGTCTTAGTCTTAAGTCCACATCTCTATTATTAGTAAGACTATTTTTAGAGCCCTTGTTCAAGAGGCTTAACTGTTGGTTGTAAGTGCATGCTCAAGTTTTCCTAATTCTATAATAGGATAGATCTTCTTAGCTTATAATAGTGTATGTGAATGTTGAAGAATAGTATAGAATTGTATAGGTGAATCAATCCAAGTTGTTGGAGTTGATTGTACTTGAGAGAGAGAGATATTGAGGGAAAGAGATCTATACATCTGAGAGAGGTGTGGAAGAAAGAAGTTTCTTCAATTGTATTCCTTTTGTAAAGAGTTTAATACAAGTTTTTAGGGTGGTTTCTTGTATCTCTTGTTCTTTGCTATTATCTGATTCTAGTTACTTATCTATCTAATTTAATTTCATGGTTTATTGCTTTCATAAGTGTAATCAAATTGTTGGTTGATCCCCAACAAGTGCTATCAGAGCCTTGGTTGCAGGTTCATAGCTTGATATCCAATAAGTGGTATCAGAGCTCAGGTTCACTAATAGGTGGTTCATATCTGTGTAGTGTGTATTGATTACAGGTTACTCACAGGGATTTCTGTAGGGATTTATATTTGAGTGGGAGAAGCAATGGCAAAAGAAAGTAAACTGAGAATGGAGAAGTTTAATGGCAAAAATTATCAACATTGGAGAATGCAAATAGAGGATTATCTGTATCAAAAAGATCTATACTTACCGTTAGGTGGGATTGTAAAGAAGCCCACAGACACGGATGATGAAGAATGGGAAGTTCTTGATAGAAAGGCTCTGGGGTCTATAAGACTGAGTCTAGCATCTACTGTGATATCTAATTTATCACAGGCAAAAACAATGGTAGAATTGATTACTACTTTAGCAAATTTGTATGAAAATCCCTCAACTTCTAATAAGGTATATCTTATGAAGCAGTTATTTAATTTATGTATGCAAGAAGGTGGATTTGTATCTAATCATCTGAATGACTTCCATGGAATTGTAAATCAATTAAGTTTAGTCAATATTGTATTTGATGATGAAATTAAAGCTCTTTTAATATTATGTTCTTTGCCTGAAAGCTGGCATAACTTAGTAATGGCAGTTAGTAATACTGCATCTACCTCAAATATTTTAAAAGTAGAGGATGTTGTTAGTGCTATCTTGAATGAGGAAATTCATAGGAAAAGCACAGAGAAAACATTAGGGAACGCTTTAAGTTTTGAGATCTGGGGAAGGCAAAAAGAGAAGATCAAGAAAGGGAGATCAAGATCTAAGTCTAAGGTGAGAGGTAGATCCAAATCCAGAAATGGCAGGAAGCCACAATACTGGAATTGTGGAAAGATGGGGCACATAAGCAAAGATTGTTGGTCAAAGCCTAAGGAGGACAATTAGCATGAAGGAAAAGAAGAAGCAAAGGTTACAAGTATTGCACAAGATGCTTTAATATTCTCTTTGCATAATAATATGGAATCTTGGGTTTTAGATTCTGGTGCATCTTTTCATGCTACCCCTAATTGAGAATATTTTAGTGACTATATCCATGGAGATTTTGGAATAGTGTATCTAGGGGATGATGAGCCTTGTAAAATTATTGGCAAAGGTAAAGTGTAGCTGAAAATGCAGAATGGCAACACATGGTTGTTGAGAGATGTTATGCATGTTCCTAGCTTGAAGAGGAATTTGATTTTTGCAGGAAAGTTAGGGGATGAGGGTTGTACAGTAACTCTCACAGCTAAATCTTAGAAGGTGACCAAGGGTGCACTTATTATGGCCAGAGGTAAGAGAGTAAGTACTCTCTATTTATGTAATTGTGTTACTAACAATTCTCCTTCTGTATTATCTACTTCAGATGTGGATGCAAAATTGTGGCACTCAAGGCTTGGCCACATGAGTGAGAAGGGAATGTCAATTCTTAAGTCTAAAGGTAAGCTTTCAGATTTGAAAAGCATAGATCAGGATTTTTGTGAGCACTGTGTTTTTGGAAAATAGAAGAGAGTGAGTTTTCTCAAGACTGGGTCACCAAAGAAGAAGCATAAGTTGTAGCTTGTTCACACAGACGTGTGGGGACCGGCTCAAGTTACTTCTATTGGAGGATCACATTACTATGTTTCATTCATAGATGATGCTACAAGAAAGGTATGGATCTATTGTATTAAGAAGAAATCTAATGTATTTGAGACTTTTAAGATTTGGAAAGCTATGGTTGAGAATGAAACAGGCAAAAGATTGAAGTTCCTGAGATCTGACAATGGTGGTGAGTTCTGCAGCTATAAGTTCAATTGGTATTGTTATATGCATGGAATCCATAGGCAAAGGATGGTTCCAAGGACACCTCAATAGAATGGAATTGCTGAAAGGATGAATAGAACAATTATGGAGCATGCAAGGTGTATGAGATTACATGCTGGTTTGCCCTTAGAGTTTTGGGTAGAAGCTGTTGACACTATAGTGTACCTGATTAATAAAGGACCCTATACAGCTCTTGATGGTGGAATTCTAGAAGAGGCATGGATAGGTAAAAAGGTAGATCTCTCATTTCTCAAAGTTTTTGGTTGTGAAGCCTTTGTGCACATTGATAAGGAAAATAGAAAGAAGTTGGATGCTAAGTCTATGAGGTGCACATTTATCGGCTATGGCTCAGATGATTTTGGTTTCAGATCTTGGAATCTAAGAACTAACAAGATAATTAGGAGCCGTGATGTTGTTTTTAATGAAAAAGTGATGTATAGTGATCAGTTGAAGAAGCTGAATCAATCTGGGCAGAGCAATGGAGAATTAGACGAGGTGACAGTCCAATATGAGCTCATGGGAAAAATAAATAATCACTTGTAGGAAAACATAGAGACTAACATCGGCAAGGCAAGAACTGACATCAACAGAATAGAAACCGATGTCGGTCATACAGAGACTGACGTCGGTAGGATAGGCACCGATGTCAGTCAGGCAGAACTGGCATCGGCCAGTAACAGGTCTGGAGGTGACCGAGGTCGGTCACTATCAGAGAATTTGGGTGGACAGCGTGTTGTGAACGAGTCTCAGGCACCCATCAAGAGGTCATAAAGGGTAAGTAAGCCTCCAATTAGATATTCCCCTTCATTATTCTATTTATTGCTAACTGATGGTGGAGAACTAGAGAGTTTTGAAGAAGCAATACAAGTGGAGTCTAAGAGTCAGTGGGAGCATTGCATGGTTGAGGAAATGGAGTCCTTAAGAGAGAACCAAACATGGGATTTGGTTGAGTTTCCAGATGGTAAGAGGACACTGAAGAATAGATGGACCTACAGGTTCAAGGAAGGTGAGAATGGATAGATGAGATATAAGGCCAGATTGGTAGTGAAAGGATTTGCAAAAAAGCCAGGTATTGATTTTGGTGAGATTTTTTCTCTTGTTGTTAAAATGACTTCTATACGGGTTGTATTGTCTTTGGTTGCTATTGAGGATTTGCATCTTGAGCAGCTTGATGTTAAGACAACGTTTCTTCATGGAGATTTGGATGAGGAAATATATATGGAACAATTGGAAGGATTTGAGGTCAAAGGTAAGGAGAAGTTAGTGTGCAGATTAAAGAAAAGCTTGTATGGCCTCAAGCAAGCTCCTAGATAGTGGTATTTGAGATTTGATAGGTTTATGACTTAGCACGGCTATAGTAGGTGTCAATCTGACCATTGTGTGTATTTTAAGAGATTGGATAATGGTAGATATATTATTCTATTGTTGTATGTAGATGATATGCTGGTTACAGGATCACACATGCAGGATATCTCTGAGCTTAAGGTAAAATTAGCTCAAACATTTGCTATGAAGGATTTGGGAGCAGCAAAGAAAATCCTTAGCATGAGCATTAAGAGAGATAGGAAAAATCACAGGTTGATCTTGTCTCAAGAGGATTATGTGAATAAGGTGTTGAAATGGTTCAATATGCAGGATGCAAAACCGGTAAGCACACCTATGGCTGGACATTTTAAGTTGAGTAAAGAACAATGTCCTAATTCACATGATGAGGTAGAGTACATGAGTAAAGTTCCATATTATTCCGTAGTAGGGAGTTTGATGTATGCAATGGTGTGTACTAGACCAGATATTGCCCAAGCAGTGGGAGTTGTAAGTAAGTATATGGCCAATCCAAGAAAGGAACATTGGAAAGTAGTTCAGTGGATCCTTAGATATCTGAGAGGAACCAACAGTAGGCATTTGTGCTATGGAGGTTTAGATACTTCTCTACATGGTTATGTAGAGTCAGATATGGCAGGTGATTTGGATGGCAGGAGGAGCACCACATGATATGTTTTCACTGTAGGTGGAATGACGGTTATCTGGATATCAAAGTTGTAGAAGGTTGTTGCCTTGTCAACTATAGAAGTAGAGTATATTGTAGTCACAGAGGCTAGCAAAGAGATGATATGGATGACATGGTTCATGGAAGAGCTTGGAAAGGAGCAAGAGAGTTGCAGATTATATAGTGATAGTCAGAGTGCAATTCATTTGGCTAAGAATTCAGCCTTTCATTCAAGAACAAAGCACATATAGCTTAGGTACCACTTCATAAGATAGGTATTAGAGGATGGTGAGTTGAAGCTAGAGAAGATCCATATAGATAAGAATCCTGTTGATATGATAACCAAGCCGATTACAAAGGAGAAGTTGAATCTTCATTCAACTTTTGTTGGTCTTCATGATTGATTTGAAGATGGAGGAGCTAAAAGATGTTGCTGTACAGGTACTGGTGCAGCTATTTATCTCCAAGTGGGAGATTGTTAAGGTGTGGAGCCTAAAAGCTTCACCAGAGGAGTGCATTACCAAAGTTACAAGTTTACACAGTCACCGACGTCGGTCAGGAGCGATCGACGTCGGTTAGGAGCATTTTAAGAGACACCAGCATCGGTAGGGATCAGTCGATGTTGGTCACAGGCAAGTAGGCAGGAATCGGTGTCACTTACCTGTGCGTCCAAAAAGCTATTTCCGTGGATAGAACCGAGTGTTTGCATGATAAGTTTAAGTCTTAGTCTTAAGTCCATGTCTCTATTATTAGTAAGACTATTTTTAGAGCCCTTGTTCAAGAGGCTTAACTGTTGGTTGTAAGTGCATGCTCAAGTTTTCCTAATTCTATATTAGGCTAGATCTTCTTAGCTTATAGTAGTGTATGTGAATGTTGAAGAATAGTATAGAATTTTATAGGTGAATCAATCCAAGTTGTTGGAGTTGATTGTACTTGAGAGAGAGAGCTCTTGAGGGAAAGAGATCTAGAGAGAGATCTATACATCTAAGAGAGGTGTGGAAGAAAGAAGTTTCTTCAATTGTATTCCTTCTGTAAAGAGTTTAATACAAGTTTTCAGGGTAGTTTCTTGTATCTCTTGTTCTTTGCTATTATCTGATTCTAGTTACTTATCTATCTAGTTTAATTCCATGGTTTATTGCTTTCATAAGTGTAATCAAATTGTTTGTTGATCCCTAACATATACATCACCTCATATCCTTCTAGCCCTTGACTAAAAAAGTCAATTGGTTGCTCCATTCCTTCACCATTTTTCTACATCACCATAATTGATATGTTGTCAACATTGGCAAATGTGTAAAAGATGAAGTCCTTAGAGAATTTAGGATTCAAGAGTGAGGGTGCTTGGGTAATGACCTACTTGATGTCTTCAAAATCTACCTTGCCTTCATTTAACCAAAGAAATACTTGGATTTTATTCAACATGGTGGTGATATGTTTAACTAGGTTTGTAAAACTAGGTATGAACCTTCTCACAAAGTTAATCTTCCCAAGGAAGCTCTAGATCCCCTTGTGTTTTGGAAAGGGTAAGGCTAATATGGCCCTTACTCTATCAAGGTCAATGTGTAATCCTTATTTTATAATAATGTGACCCAACAACTTACCTTCATGCATAGAGAACACACATTTCTTAGGATTTAAAGTGATACCCTACTCTCTACAACTTAAAAATATCAGCCTCAAATGGTCCATGTGCTCACTATCATTCTTGGAGAAGACTGTGATGTCATGTAAGTAGACCAGTACCATTTGATTTAGTAGTCCTTAGAAGGCCATGTTCATTACTCTTTGAAAGGAAAACTCAACATTGGATAATCTAAAAGACATCTTATAATAAGCAAAAGTACCTCACTTGGTGATGAAGGTAGTCTTGTACTGGTCTTCTTTTCTCACTAGCACATAGTTGTAACTTAGATATCCATCTAGGAGAGAGAAGTGTTTTTAACTAGCAACTACTTGTAAGAGTTACTTAATGGATGTTAGAGGATAGTGATCCTTCAAAGAGACCTTATTAAGATCCTTGAATTCCACACATAGTCTGATCTCCCCATTATTCTTCCTGATAGGTACTAGATTAGCTACCCATGAGGAGTGCTTAATTAGGAAGATGATCCTAGATTCAATAAGCTTGGCCAATTCCTTTCTCATGAGATCTTCAATATTGGGGTTTGTGGGCCTTTGATTCTACTTAAAAAGCTTGGCATTAGCCTCTATATCTATAATGTATTGGGCCAATTTAAGATCATATCCCCTCAAGTCACTATATTACCAAGCAAATATATTTGCATATTCCTTAAAAATCTCTATGAAAGCATGCCTTTCAACTTTAGTTCTTACCTTTCCAAACTTGAGGATCTTGTCTTTAAAGATAAGTACTCTCTCATATTTCTCTTCATTAGTTGACATCACTACTTTATATTTCCTCATATGGTTCCCATCGGGAGAGAGACCTTTTAGGGTGACTAGCCCTTTAGGAAGTTTATTAGACATTAATTAAATAATTTTCTCCTCATATTGATGATATAATTTTCCTTGGTTAATGGAGGAGAACTCTGATTCTTGTTACAAGAAGCATGCAATATGTTTGTCATTTTCAAAGACCTACCAATGAGATTCATTATCTAGCACTAATGGTATTATTACCACTTTGAAATGTGGTTGCACCTTGGTCCTTTACAATTCATTGGAGATATCAAAATGAGCCCCCATAATTGCTAGTATATCATGTTTATTTTGACCTCTTGGCACTAATTGGATGTTGAAAGCCTTAAAATCCTTAATTAGGTCCCATACTTTATGTTTTTAGGACTTCATTAAGGGGTTTTTAGTGGCATTTTGGTCCCTGACTTGGTGTACAACCAACTCACTATCCCCATAGACTTACAATTACTTAATCCCTCTCTTACTAGCCCATCAAAGGCCATAGATGAGACCCTCATATTATATTACATTATAAGAGTAACTTAATTGGAACTTATATGAAGAGAATTACTTATCATTTGAAGGGAATATTAGTGTAACACCTGCACCCACTCCATGCTTGTTCCTTGAGCCATCAAAGAAAAAATTTCATAAACCATTAGGATATTCTTGAGGCCTCATGAGGGATGACATGGGTTGGATTTCTTCATAAAAATAGTAGACACACAAGTCACATTATTCAACACTCTCTAATGGATCTAACAACTTGATTCCATTCCATAGTTCATCTAGGAATATGTTTGGTACCTCTTTTGGATGATTTTTTAGCTTTTGTCCCATTACAAATTCATCCTCATCAATGATGGTACAATTGATGTTGACATTATCTATTCCATAGGGATCTATATGGAATTATGTAATAGGATTATCTTTGATTAACACTTTGGCCCCATATATTATTCTAAATGCCATATATGACCAATCTACTACAAGATAGCTTCAAATCTTTGTTGTGAAATCCCTAGATAAGCATAGTGAAAAGTGAGGAGGCACATCAAGGATCAATACATATTAAGCCATTGAGACACTAGGATAGGTATATAGGTTCATATTAAGGTCTCTAATTATGCTAGATGGCTTGGTAGAAGAACTATCAAGTTACAACACTCCTTTGGACTGGGGCTTATATTTAAGACCAAGCTAATTACCTATGGACTTTGGCCTTACTAAGGTATGAGCCCCACTATCCAGTAAGTAATTATGCACTAGAGAGTCTCTAATGATCAATGAGATATATAAGGGAGGAGGTTTGACCATCTTACTTGATTATCCTTCATTTGGTCCGTTGGCTACATTGATGAGAACTACATTCACCTTGATTGGCACAAACCCTCTTGATGGTTCACTTGACTAGTCATAGAGAACATATCCCACATTGGCACACTCAAATTAGATTTATTCATTTTCTCAACAATGTTGATGGGTGAACCACCAACCGTTTCTTGTTCTTTGGGAGCCACTACTATTGCTTATTGAACTTGTGAACCTTGAGAGGCCAACACATTATCCTAATTTTGACCCCTTGGAGCTATTGGAACCTTTGGAGTGACATTAAGTTCATTTGGATTTATTAGTGAAGGAGTAATGGTAGGAATCTCTTTGAATTCTTCCTAGTTACCATCCATGTTCCTTATTTTAAATCTTTTATTTTTAGCCACTAGAATGTAGACTTGGCTAGAACTAGCCTACTAGTTGGATGCATAACACTCATCTTGTTCACAGTTCATCATTATAACATCCAAATAATTTGGTCCTTGATTAGATGCTTTGCCTTGTGGAGGATATTTTCTTTTGGTCATCATATGTACCTCTACATTTTTGGCCATGAGAGCTTGGTTATACCCAAAATTAGCAACTTGGTTACATTGATCACTGAAGGCTTGGTTAAGTTCAATATTTAGGACAATATGTTGACCAAAATATTGATTCCAAGGCATGATACCATCTACTTCTTGAGCCACATTATTTTGAACTAGTAGCAAGGTGTTGGAAGTTCTAAAAACATTAGGATTGTAATTATTATTCCTATTGTATCCATGTTACCCTTGTACTTAGTTTTGACCTTGGCCCTAGCCTTGATAGTTCTTGTTATACGATGGTCTATTTGCTTAAAAGGATTGTTGTTGAGGTTGATATGAAATTTGATAAGGCTTGTTGAAATCCTACTACCTTTTAATATTTACTATATTATTTACCAAAGATTGAGACATGCTCTTGATATCTTAGAAGTTCTTTTGGTCCTGGGAGTCACTAGATTTACTAGTGGAAGATTTTTTTTTTTTTGGTGTATGTATTATAATAATTATAGATGTAGGAGGGATGAGATCAAGTGGAGGGATATCAATAGGAGGTGGTCTGATTTTTAGAAATAGGGGCATTAGTGGTATGGGTGTAAAATTTCCATCTTGAACCATATAATTTTCTACTTTGATGGCTACCTCATAAACATCTAGAAGTATATTCCCCCCATAGATTGGATCATCATTGCTATGTCACTATTTAAAGCTTTAAAATAATACAAAAATGCAAAGTTAGGGGTTGGCCTAATTAAGAGCTGGATTCTATCCCAAGTTTTTTGGAACCTTGTATTGAAGTCTTGTATGACTTCACGAGGACCTCTCTTAATGGTATTTAGTTTCTCTACAAATGACAAATGGTAAATTTTATCCTCAAATAATTTACACAAGGCTTCTCCTAATTGGCCCCATGTTTTAATGGAATTAGTAGCAAGGTCTCTATACCAATCTAGGGCCTTTCCTTTAAAATAAGTAGCTAATAACCTAATAGCTATATTTTCCTTAGTGACATTATGGATATTTCAAAGATTTGGTATGTCCATGAGGTGCTCTAAAGGTGTTGTAGCTTGGTCACTAGGATAATAAGGAACACTTTTAAGGGCTGTAACTAGGATATGATCATATTAGGCAAGGTCCAAAGGACTTTGGACATTAAAATCCACAAAATATCTAGTGGATACCATGGCTTTGAAAGGAGTTAATATTGGTATTCTCTTATGGGTAGGCCTTGAAGATGACTTAGGAGCAAAGGTTCCTTGATATGGATGTGTATTAGCAAACCTTAATATTTTTTTTGAATTTAAAGGTAGTTTAACAAATTCAAAGGGAATACCTCTTGAAGCTAACCTTGTTGTCACCTTTGGAATAAGAGATAGATACCACTCTACACTAGAGTGTTGATTATTCCTTTTGTAGTCGCCATTTCTTGTTACTTATTAGCTTAACTACTACAAATTTGATTAAACAAACATCAACTTTGATAAATCTTCCTTTTGGACTATGGTCCCACCGAGCATGCCAAAAATTGTAATAGGCTTAATTTTCACCCTTAAATAGGGTTCTTTATTCTCTCTCCAAATAATCTACATGATGAGAACAACCTTAGGGTGTGGGTATCTTGTAGTGAGTTTGAACCTCTGAAGAAGGTCAACTTCCTCTTGATGCTCACCTAAAACTAATAATATACTAATGATTCATAGGGAAAATGGTTAGAAAGAGGATAAGGGATTCTAAGAAGGTTAACCAGGTGATTAAATAAATAAAAATGGGAGAATCCCATAAGGTTAAACCCATATTAGATACATATAAGACAATTATGGCTTATTTAATCTCACCATCTCATTGGTTGCATAAGTATTTCATAGAAGAGGTTCAATAAACAATGAATGTAAATAAAGAGGATTTATAAGACTCATTAAAAGCTCACATTAATGGTAGAAGGAACACTAATATATACCTAAAAACTAGCTTGAATACACCATAGAAAAGGATCAAGAAAGAAATACTATGAATGAGGAAGATTATCCTTCACACAATACCATAGTGCACATCTCACTCAACACAAATCCAAGACATGAGATAGGTAGAAAAGGTCTTATATTGCATCAAGAGCCAATTTTTACAAATGCTTAATGTGGTTGACCCTTATCAAGATTTAATATCTTAGAGAGTATCCCTATCTCCCATAATGATAAAAAAAGTCTAAAATCTTAGAATCATTCAATGGAAATGAGACTAGGATATATATGAGAAGAAAGAGAGAGAAATAATGTGGGAGCATGCCATTAGAGAGGGAACACACCATATCAGATCATTAATTAAACATAACTTACCACATTTTACTTCTTATCTAATGAAAGCCTTGCCACATTTTTGATCAATCAAGACATTGCTCATGGCTTATTGAGTGAGAAAGTCCCCAAAGGCTCCAAGGATGCATTGAATGCTCCTAGCTACAATTTCCAACACTCCATTTTATTTGATCTTTCACACCATATCTTAATAGAAGACAAAGTTTTATGCTCATGGATCTGATAGAATCATGGATTTGTGTATTTTAGGTAGTTGCTTATAAAAAATATGGGCATGTTGAAGGATGAAGACCCTTTGCATTAATCACATATTTGTTTTATCTACATGTTTGGATCATAGGTCTATCCTATAGATCAAAAACAAATCTAAGATTATTGGTTTTGTTATAGCTACCATATTAATATCGACCTATAAACTATATAATCTCTTTTTTTTAGATTATAATAGGTCCAAATAGACCCATTCTATCTCTACACGAACCTAGAGTTTATTATATACACAAGCCCTCCTTTAAGAATGACAAACACAATTGTAGATGAATCCTAGAAGCTATAAAATGTCAAACTATAGGTCTATATTAATATCTATTAGTGGTCCCTTTATGTCATTTTTACTTTAATGCATGGATATGGAATTTTAATGGTGTTTGATTGAGATTCAATGCTGTTAGGATGACCCTACAATGCCTATGTTTGCTTCCATAAAAAACTAGCCTTGGATTCTTGACCTTTATTTTTATTGGTCATCAATACTAGCTCAAGCCAATCAAATTGTACCAAACTATCATTTCTCTCATTAGTCTCAAAGATATTACTAAATTTTTGACTTCTGTTACACCATTGAGCTTGCTCGATATGAATCACCACAAGTCATTGAGCTACCTTTGACTTGTTAATCTCTCTTTAATCCGGTACCACTTAGAAGTCTCATGTTTGATTTTAGGATCCATTATTAGCCTATCAATTTCAATGCTTATGCCACATGTAAAAATCTCAAGCTCCTTGAATGTTTGACTCATCTCACACCGTTGGATAGAGATGTATGATGAAACATGAATAGTTAGATCTGTTAGGACCCACTATTTAAAAACTAATGGCTATTTTATGAGCTTAAAATTGACATCCATGCTCCCATCAAATGACATTCACATGAACATCTTTGACATTCATGAGACCATCATTAACATTTCCACAACTATCAAATTTAACATAAAAAGGGTTTTTTTATCTAGCTTTATTTTGATTCTCACATGAACATCTCCTATTAATTAACCAAATTTGAAAGCTTGGATCTGGAAGCAAAAAGGTCATGGAGGCACCAAAATTACAGGAGATGTTCTTGATAGTATAAATATTGAACCCACTTGATCTATTAGTTCTGGAAGCTTTCTAAGTGCATCTAAAAAATGTTCAAGTGATCTAATCTATGTTTTTTGCATGATGTTTATGTGCCTATCATAGAAAACATAGTCAAACTGTCAGAGAGGTCAACTTTTCACATACATATCTTTTGATGCACTTCATCAGATGACCTAAAACTTAGCACATATGTTCTTGGGACAAAAATAAATATACACATGTGACCATTTTCTCTTGAGATTGCCACACATGTGGGATATGCCCTCATCAATATTCTCACTTGGCTCTATTTGATCTTCTTTGGATATTGGATGAGTATGGAAACTTAGCAAATTTCATGTAAGAGACTAACTTTGAGTCTTCATATATTTTACTATACTTAGAAGCATGCCCTAGAATTTAGCAGATATGTTCTTGGGACTAATGTGATCATAACCATAATACTAATTCTCCCTGACTCATTCAAAAATGGAAATGATAATGTTAGCAAACTGCCTACTTAAAATTTCTACCACTAGACCCAAAATGTCAAGATGAACACAATGAAGAAACATATGAATAACATACACATTTATAGTCATTCCAAGCACTCTTAACACCCCATATGGTATTTAAAATTATATACCTATCATTTAAAAATTGAATATTTACACTTTAAGTGAACTTTAAGTTTTTTCAAAAGCTTTTTGGGTAAAATGAGATCCTTGGATCCCTCATTCCATCTAGAACTTTTGTCCATCTACTCATTCATTAACAACATGATCCATTTAGGAAAAAGCTTGGTATGTGGGCCAAAAATGTCCAATAGATCTCTAAAACTCTCTTAAATTTTTTTCAAAGGCTTTGTCCCATTGTGATTGAGGTCCTAAGACACCTTTACTATCTTTAAGATCCAAGCTCACCATCATTCATTATATGAGATGAATTTCCCCAATAGGTTGATTGTAGGTGTTAGTTTGAGAGATTTGACTATGTTTTAGCATTTTTAGGTATTTATACCAATATTTAGATCTTTCCAATGACTCCTTCTCTATTATGTTAACACCTTGAAACCCTTTATAAAGTCTTAAACCCCTTGCTATATCAAATATCATTATTTAAAGATAAATTCTCCACTGGTTGTAGGTGTTTGTGAGGAAAGGATAAGCATGAAGTTTGATTTTTTTAAATTTAAAATTACACCATTATGTTTTATAATGTTTAAACTCATTTATATCCTCTCTTAACACCTTAAATATTCATATAACACTTTCAAATAACTTCACCACCTCTATCCCTGTCAAGGCATACAAACAATATTGTAGGTGCATATATGAGAGCTTGACTTATCATAAATTCTATATCCTTCATGTTCCTTGGAAATATTTCATAAAATATATATCTCTTTCAAACATAAAACATCACATTGTTTTTATGGCATAGACAACCTTCATCATCACCGGCACCATGGATTTATATTAGGTTGTAAACCTATAGGTGGTTGAAGATGTTTGTTTAGTAACCTTGGAAGTATTGAAACCTTGGAGAGTGAAATGTGGTAACTATGACTAAAATATCATTATCACCATTTTATCAACATATTAAAATGAAGACACAACTCTAAATTCTTGGAAACATGTACTTGAAACCACTCAAATCAATTAAATTATAGACACATAGAACATAGTCCACAAAAGGTGAATGAAGAAGGTGAATTTATTGAGACTTTTTATGTATTATATGATATATTATAAGGTTCTTAATGGATTGATAATATAGTATATGTAAATTAATAAACACTTAAATGTGTCAAACCAACTCAAGAACTCAGAAACATAAAAAAATTGCTAGACACTTCAAACTAATCATAAGAGAGAATTTTCATGATAAAAGGACAAACATACATGTAAATAATATGATTTAATGTGTGTGAGACATATTAAAACATCTTATAAGTTACTCGAATTATTTTCATGCAACTAAGAATTCACAATTTGTTCTAAAGTTTCTCCAAACTCAGTCTATGGTGTCTTGAGCTCTCAAAAAATAGTCTAGGATCTTAGTGATTGTTCATAAATATAAGAGAACAAATATAATTAAAAATGATTAAAATTTTAATCCCATATGGTTACCAAACATTTTCCAAAATACTATCCCATAACTCTAACTATACAGACTATACCATCTTCTTGAAGTTTACCTTCACTAGCTTGTGAATGAGTGATGGAGGAGAGAAGTGTTTTTATACAATTTTTGGATCTTTAACTTCCTTAAAATATTTATTATGACCTATAAGTTATTAAATTATACATATTAAATGTTTTCACTCTCACATGACTTCAAAAAATCTATACAACTTCCTCTAACTCTTCAATATGGTGTTGAAATCTAGCAATCTAACCTTTCATTGACATGTTGATAGGTGTGGCAGTTATTTAACTATTCAAAACTCTTTGGAAGGTGTTTTTTTATGATTTTGGAAGTTAGGTAACTTTTAAATATATCAATTTTATCCAAATATCACATTTATATGTATTTTTACCACTTTAGATCTAGCAAATGAACCTCAAAGTTTCCAAAACTTCCTGAAACAATATGATAAGATGTTTAACACATGAAATGACATTAAGTAAACCCTTATAACCTATGACACAACTTTACCATGAATTATTCCTCATGACATGCTTAGATCACATTATGACCAACATATGACTTTACCTTAACTTATCCAAACTAACCTTAAACAATGCTAACAAGGTTAAATGAAGATTTGTAAGGACCATATAAGCATGACATGAACACATGACAAGAACATAAAATTTTTAGAATTTGAGGGGGTGGCCAAATTTGACTTGGGGTAAAATTTGGTCAACATTTTTTTATGATTCATAGGGGTATCAGGCCTACAATGCTAATAAGACCAGTAACTTTGCATGTCCATTGGGTAATGAAGTCTCTTGCACTCAGTTTCAGACTTGGAAAAACTTTGAAAATGATTTAAAAAATTGATTGACCTTCACAACACACAAAATAATGAACAACAAGACATAAATTAAATAAAGACACAAACACATGTGCTATCAAGTGCTTAAAGGACAAAAAAACAACTTAAGTAAATAAAAATATATACAAACTAACCTGAAACAAACTTTATCCTCCTAGATCAGAGGGGAAGATTGCACCATATCTTATTCCATGAGATGAAATGTGAAATGAATCAAATTTCCTTTTGAACCTTGTTCTTTGGTCTTCATCCACTTCTTTCCTTCTACTATTTATGGAATTATCTCAAATGCAATATTAAGAGCTGAAAACATATAACCTATGAAAGTGAATTGCTCTTGTGACTCAACCATCTTCTCATAAGACTCCTCAACTGCAAATTATTTTAATGGTGCTTCATCTAAACATGGTTATATATACTTCATATAATTTTGAATGATATAAAAAAATTTACCAGATGCAAGCTCATCAAGATCTTTAAGGATCTTAACATACTCAACCCAATCTTCATCATTATCCTCAATGAGGACATCTTGTTCAATCTCCTTGTGCATATGACCTTCAACCTTACAATTACTTTCAAGATCTTAGATAATTTCAATATGATACTATCAATAATCTTTTATTTATTTCTCTTAAAGAATCACAACCTCTTTAATCTCATCTTCTTGGTCATTAAGAACTTGGTCAACTTTAACTTTCTTGATTAAAGAGTCTTCAACTTGACCAGTAGGAGGTGTATGTTTTTGAAGGCCTTCATATTCATCACTAATCTGATTGGATATTTACCATAAGTCATCTTTCTCCATGGAGCCAAAAATAACTTCATATTATTTTAATTTTTCAAAACTAGCCTCTTGATGTTGCTCATGAGTCTCAACCAACTCAATTGATGTAATGTCCTTCTTCAAATCTTCCTCTTTGATATCTTGATCAAACATTTCATTGAAAGATACATCATAATTATCTTGTCTTACTTCACTCAATAATATTTATTTGTGATTATATTCATCAATGGTAGTCCCTATAGTGAACCATTTTTCATAGACACTTGAGGCATCTTCCTGATTAACTAGAAATTTGGCTTGATATTCTTTACTTATCTCCCATAGGATGGATTCTCCTTCAAGACGGGATGAGGTAGGATGGTGGTGAATAATTTTATGGGTTGTAAAGGGATTATGAGGTGTTATGTATGGCTAAATTATTAGATTTGGAATGGAGTTTTATTGAAAATACTTTTGGGGAGATGACAAGTTGGATTGGTCAATGGGAGAGACATGTTCTTCAACAAGATCTTTACTTTATTCATAGCCTTCTTGAGGATCTTCAATATCTACAAGTTAATAATTAATATTTTTACTTTCCCACCTCTCTAATCTATCTACCCATCATTGGATATAGCATCTAATTTCATGTAAAGCATCATTGATGACATAGTTGGCTTCCTCTTAAACTAACCTCCACTTATTCATAAATAATTGAATTTACTTCCTCAACTTCTCTATGAGATGAATAGGGAGAAAACCACCTTCATTAAAAAATTTTATATTACTTTTTATGATTTTAGCACATTTGGCATGAGTACCTGCAAGGATTTATCTTTAGGTGAAATTTAAGTAGGAGGAGGAGGGTAATAGTGGGGTTTTTATCAAGCTTCAACTTGTTGAGTTAGGTTCCTAAATTGAGCTTGTAAGGCCTTATATAGTTTCTTAATATTTTCTTCTCAATCAATGGTATCATCTGATTCCTCATGATAGGGCTGATGGAAATCATGTTGAAGTTGATATGGATCATATTGAGGTTGATAGGGAGACACTTCTGGGTACTCTTCTTGATAGCCTTCCTTATAGGCTTCTTTATAGGGCTATTCAGAAACATCATGGTCATATGAAGGGGGGATAGGATGAACATATGAATGCCATGACTCATAGGGATTATAATAATTTTGATGGGGGTTGTTGAGAGACATAATGGGGGTGATGACAAGGTTGGTATGGGGTGTATAGTAAAAACTCATCATATCCAACCATACCAAATTCATTAGTCAAATGAAACAAAAGGTATTTAGAAAATTATTTTAAATATAAGTATTTGGGCTTCTAATAACTAGATAATTTCATTTAGATTTACCATTAGTGTTTGATGAATGCCTCTAAAGGATGATGGATAGAAGAATACACTAAAAATTATTCCACTCTTTTGGACTTTAAGTCCCACTGGGCATGCCATAACTATTATCACTCAATTTTTCACCCTTGGAGAGGTAGTTTAAGCCTCCTTAAAATTTAGTGTAACATGGGATTACCTCTAGGTATATGGGTTGCCTATAAGATAGGTAAACCTCTAGATTTAATGGCTAGGTCCTTTGGTTTGTCTATGTAAGCTCATCACCTATACTACTTGCTCATTTAAATGAAAAGGGAGAGAGAGAAAATAAATTAAACCTATATTTACAAAGTGATGCACCAATTTTAACCTAATTATGGCTAGACAATTGCAATTACACTTCAAATACAAGCCTAACCTGAACATACACTAATCTAAATCTTCCCCTTGCATTAATATTTCTTGTGGAGTTTTGTAAAGAAGAAATTAATCTAGGGTGACTAAACACAAGGTCATGAAATGACACTAGTGTAGAGACAACTCACTAAACTCATGAGAACTCATTTAGGACACTTCAAGAGACCTATAATAGACTTTCAAAGATGAACATGGACGTAATTAAGGATAACATGATAAGAAAGAGAAACTATCACTTAGAAAGATCATCTAACTTAACATACACATTCAAATAACTCATAGAGAATGTAAACTAGATCATTATTATTTTTATAAGGCTAAAAATGAGTACGGTTTCACCATATTCAAGTGGAGGATAAAAATTTATCCAAAATTGTCTCAATATATAGATAATGTGTGTGTGTGTGTGTGTGTGTGTGTGAGAGAGAGAGAGAGAGAGAGAGAGAGAGAGAGAGAGAGAGAGAGAGAGAGAGAGAGAGAGAGAGAGAGAGAGAGAGAGAGAGGAGGAGAGAGAGAGAGAGAGAGAGAGAGAGAGAGAGAATGACACTAGTGTAGAGACAACTCACTAAACTCATGAGAACTCAATTAGGACACTTCAAGAAACTAAGGATAACATGATAATAAAGAGAAACTATCACTTAGAAAGATGATCTAACTTAATATACACATTCAAATAACTCATAGAGAAGGTAAACTAGATCATTCTTTATTTTTATAAGGGTAAACATGAGTAGGGTTTCACCATACTCAAGTGGAGGATAAAAATTTAGCCAAAATTTTCTCTCTCTCTCTCTCTCTCTCTCTATATATATATATATATATATATATATATATATAGAGAGAGAGAGAGAGAGAGAGAGAGAGAATGACAAGTAATGATAAGTAATGATGAAAAATTTGCTAGTATGATGTTATAGACAGGGAGGGGTTTGGAATCAAGACTAGATCAAATGTATAAAATTGCTGAGAGGAACATATAAAGGGTATGGTTATCTCCCTTCTAATTTTGGCTCTACCTAAACTAAGGTGATAGGACATATGGGGTAGTTTTCTCACATGGATATATTTTACAATTTAATCTCCAAGAGGATTTTTGACATAAGGAATAAATATGACTAGGGCATAACCAAGATTGCACACTTCACCTATGAAGGGTTGTCACATAGAATGCACAAATGATATAATTCATATACAAGATAATAAATACAAATGAAATTATGATTTAAATTTTCATTCTAAAGAATTTTCAACAATAATAGGGCTAAACAAAAGACTATAATACTAGGATTTAAAGCACATACTACAATTTTTTTTCAAATATGAGAGATCTTATGCATTTTCAAGGAAAATAATACTTATAATATGTAAGGGGTGTATTATTTGTAGGGTAGGATAGGGAAGGACATTAGATAATTATAAAATGGAGGGTGGTGTGCTAGTGGCTCCCAAACAATAGGGTATCTAGCATTATTTCATGATAATTTTTCTTAGAAAAGATGAAGAAATAGATATAAATTTAAGATAATGGTAAATACAATATGATCCCTAAGAGACTAGAACATACACTAACACTAATATTTCAAATGAATTTCCTTATTCAATCCATAAACTTAGGGTGCCCTAGCAAGTTACTCAATAATAGATTCTTAAATAATGAAAAAAATATTTATAATCCAAATTGAAAACCAATATGACAACCATTAATGGGCATGGAATAAGATATCCAGTCAACAACATTTAAAAAATAGGTCACTACACTTCATCAATAGGAAACATCAAAGAACCACAAGCATTTTCATTAACTTGAAAAAGAAATATTACAAACATCAACACTTCAAAATTATACCATGGGGACAAGCATGGTGAGATTGCTATTTTGAAAAGGGAGACATAAAAATATTATCAAAGCTTGATAATGGTTGTATAGTTGTAACCACCTTAGCAAGGGAGATAATATCTACAAACAATAATTGATCCCAATTTTTTTTTGTAGAACCTAGACTTAGAAAATATGGATGCCTAAAATAATGACATACAACAAACAACAACCAACAAAAACCTTATAATAGAGGACAAAACCCATATTTATACATTTTTTAATCTTGAACTATTGGTTTCAACTTATAAAATTTTAAAATAAGCCTTCAAGTTTACCAAGATACTTCTAGATAGAATATGCCCTTTACCACACCTAAGATCCTCATCCACTTTCAAGAAAAGAATCATTGTTGCAACTACCTTTGCAAGGAATGATGAAGATTTGAAAATAATATTTTATATTTTGATTGAAGATGCTGGTGAATTCATGATTTGGATGGTGAAATTCATAGTGGAGGCCTGAAAAATATTTTACATTATATACAACCCCTTGGTGATGCTCTTGACCACTCACCTACAAAGTTGGAGGGAGAGAATTGTTTGAAGAGCCAAATAGATTTTATCCTCATGTGAAACTTATCTATAATTCTCTCCTATTGATTGATTACAAATCATGGAAAAAATTAGACACAAATTCTCTCCTTTGTGAATGCTAAGGAAAGCCCATTACCTTATGATGATTACAATTGGAAAGCTCTAATTGTGATGAAAATAAAAAAGATCCATATTTGTTAATAAAATATGCTCTAGAATGGAAATTATATGTTCTTATACACTTTGAATCATTGCCACATCCATGAAATAACTATCAATTTTAGATTTTAAACCAAATCTTGCCACATACTAACATTTAACAAACCACATTAGATCTAACTAGGCATTCATGGGGCCTAATAATGACTAAGTGAATTGATTGGCTCTAATCTAAAAACTTGTCACTTCTTCATGTAATTGGAGACCTTTAAAAATTCCACCTTGGCTCACATAAATGGATCATACTTTCTTGAGAAAACATGAGCCATAGATCTTACATGAGATGCTCAAGTTATAATTTATGAAATATAGTTGTGACACTTGTCATGTCTATGTTTTATTCATAGGATCCTTGACTTTTTAACATTAGATACACACCATTAGATCTAGTTGGGATGAACAAATGCACTCTATCAAATCATGATCTAAGGGATGGGCCATGATTAGATATTGCCTATTTTTGGCCTTAAATATGTGCTATGTGGTAGCCATGTAGGTTTCTTATGTACTTTTGAATATCCAAATTTGGTTATACACCATCAGATCATCCTACTCCATGTCAATGCACACCATTGGATCTGCCTCCATTTGAACTCAAATAACTATTTCACGAGGCCTAAAATTGATGCTTACATGATTATCTTAGAACATTTAAACCCAAATAGCTAATTTTTATAGCTTAAAATTGACATATGTGTGCCCATAAAAATATGTCCATGAGACCATTATACCTACAATTCAAGAAAATTTCTTCAAGACTTTGCTTGTTGACATTCCTATGTTCATCATCCCTTTGGTCTTTGAAAGATTTTTCTTGGTCCTTTTGTCTTCAACTTCTTCTATCTTCAACATAATTATCCCATGATAATTGTTTTAGGCTTTTGTATTTGGCACTTCTATCTTTAGAATTTCATCCCACAACGTTTCTTTCCAACAATCTATCTTCAGCACTCTTGCTCCACAACAATCCTTTCAGGCATTTTGTCAAGATAATTCTTTAGAAAATAATGTTCAACACAATTTAATCAAAGTATTTGATTTCAAACTTTTCTTGAGATATTTGAGTCTTCAGCCTTTCATCTTCATTAGGACAATTATTTTAGACATTTTGTCTAAAATAATTTCCCTATAGAAATTTAACTTGTCATTTTCTTCAAAGAATTTGAGCATACACTTTTGCCAAAGGAATGACTTTTGTCAGGATTTTTACCACAAGAAAAATGCCGAAAGGGTAAGAACCCTTAGGAATTTTTTCCATGGACAAAATGTATGAAACAAACAAGACATTTATACTTAATAATTTCATTGAAACAATGGAATTTCATTGAGAGTTTTGTGTAAGAAAAATAATTGAAGGGTAAGTACCCTTCAAAATTTTTACTACGGATAAAAAGTCCAAAATAAATAAGGAATTTTGCACTTTTGCCGACGGGTAAGTGCCCTTTAGACTTATTGAAAGTGTCCTTCAAAAAAATTTCAAGGGAAAAATTCACAAAATAAATAGCCCTTTGGGGATTTTACAAAGGTAAAATGACCCTTTGGAAAAATTTTAAGGCTAGAATGTTATAAAGAAATAGGGAAAAATGTTTTACTTCAAACAAATAGACTTTGTCAAGTTTTTTGTAGTGGAAAAAATGTCTGATGGAAATAATTCTTTGAACTTTTTGCCTGAGACAAAAACCCTGAAGACCTATTTCCATCAGACATTTGGTTCATGCAAAAATCTTGAAAAATTCTAAGGGAAAGACTCATTTTCCAAGCAAAGACTAGATTAGGACTTAGTTAATTTTCACATGATCTCGACATTAAAGTGAACACTTGAATACATAACTTGGGATAAGGACTTATAATTGTAAACTTGACAAGGGCCTAATTTCTTCATTGAAATTTTGGGCACTAACACTGGCTCTCTCCCAAGGATGCATACCCCTTATGGGTGTGCAAAGAACTCTAGAATATAAGACCATGTGCCAATCCATTAGTTGATGGATTCAAAACATAAAAAAATTCATCAAACATTCATGAAAGATCTAAAAAACATGGAAAACTTATAAAAAATAGATTAAGAGGTTTTATAAATGAAGATGCAATATAACATAAAGGGGAACTATATAAACAAGGCCCAAAGGAAAATGACAACAAAAAAAAAAACACTATACAATATGGTACACATGTTAAAGACTTAATCAAGGAAGTGTTTTAGATGTCTACCATTGATTGGCATCTCCAATATTTCACCATATATATATATATATATATATATATATATATATATATATATATCTCAATAAGAAATTATGCTACCTAATCTCATAGTCAATGGAATAGGGACCCATCCACAAGGCATCAAAATTGCCATGTTTTCCTTTCTCCTCATGTTTGTTGTCCTAAATTAGAACTAGATAACCTATTTGGAAGGTTTTTGGAGTGAGGTTCCTATCAAATATTTTCTTTATCTTCTCTTTGAACTTGAGGTGACTTTCATGAGATTATATTTGAATTACATCAAGCTTAATAATTTGGTTCATCCTACTTTCATAGTGGTTGATCTACTCATCATCCCATAGTTGTTACATGAAATGATGGGTGGGAAACTATAAGTTAATAGTTATAAATACTTGAGCTCCATAAATAAGATGAAAATTTCTTCTACCTATAGCTCTTTTAGGCATAATATTATCAGTCCATAAGGCAAAATTTAGCTATTCACACCATTTCTTCTTGTTTGCTTCGAATGTTTGCCTGATGATCTTGAGCAAGTTCTTATTACTTGATTCAAATTTCTCATTCCCTTGAGGATTATAGTTAGAATCATAGGGTAATTCAATCCCATAGTATTTGAATAATGCAACCAAATTTTTATCTTTGAATGTCATGGCATTATCAATAATTATCTTGACAAGCACACCAAATCTGTAAATAATCTTTTTTAATAAAAAATCTATAACTACCTAGTGTGTTGCTTTATTTGTAGGGATCACTTCAACCTAGTTTTTGAAGTAGTTAGTTGTAACTAGTATCCATCTATGTCCAATTCTTTATGAATCAATAATTTCTCCAATGAAATCCATTCCCCATTGTCTAAATGGGCCTTCAATCATCACAAGTTACAAAGGAAGAGAACATGAAGCTTTCATCCTCCCATCAAAGTGATAACATATCTCACACTTTTTGACTATCTAAGAAATATATTTGAAAAGCAATGGCCACCAATAACCAACTCTTAGAATTTTATGAGATATAACTTTACGTGTAAATTGGCCACCACATACTCCACTATGGAAGTCTTCAATCAGGTGACTAGTTTGTTCTTCTATCACACATCTTAGGAGAACCCCATCTAGACTATTCCATGCTATCCCATTTTTAGTCAAGAGGTATTTTTGGGAGACAATTTTGAGACATTTTATTTGATTCTATTCCAAGTCATGGGGGTAACTCATATTTTACAAGTAGTAAACAATATATCTATACCATGGATATATGTTATATTGACTCAAAGAATCATCAACATTAAAAACATTAGTGTTTACCTCAATAGATTACAAATTGGTCTCAACCATAGGCTTGGATAGACCCATCCCATTTACTAACTTTGTGGTATGGAAATCCATTTCTTACTTTTGTAACTTGTTGACCCACCTGAACCTCTTGTTGGATACTTTAGTCAAAGTTAAAATGTCCTTCACCATGGTGTGCATGATGTAGGAAATAATCTTTGAACTTAGAATATATAGCTTGGATTTTTTAGTAGCCTTTGAAAGAGTGAAATATTGTTTTCCATGATAGTATAATTTAGTTTAGGACCTTGCATAACATTGTTAAAGAAATCTATGGGTTTCTCATGACCATCCTCATTATTTTTCAATAGGATGGTAGTAACAGTATTGTATGATGCAAAAGAGAATATTTGGAATGAATTTACATAATTAGGGCTAGCCAAATAAGATCAGAATTTAAATAGTGCCATTGAACGATTGCATGGTCTTCTCCTCCTATTTGATAGTCTAGTCCTTTTTTAGCATGGAAGTAATAAGTAGAGTAATAATCTCTACAGAATTAGACACAAACCTCCTTAAAAAGTTAATTTATCCAAAGAAAGAGTGAATTTCATTTTTGGGCTATGGGATAGGCACTTTTTCAATGGATTCAACCCTTTTGGGGTCAATCATGACACCATCCTTAAACACTATATACCCTAGTAACTTAGCCTTTTGTAATACAAAGTGGCATTTATTTGGGTTAAGTGAAATGCCAAACTCCTTGCATCTAATCAACACCTTTTCTAGATGTTCTAAATTCTATTATCTAGTCTTGTAGTACATAATAATATCATCTTGATACATAATAATTAGCTTGTTAATTATCCCTATAAAAGTGACATCCATAGCTTGCTAGAATGTTGTACCAACATTCATTAACCCAAAATGCATCCTCATATATACATATGTGCCCTAAGGCATTATGAACATGGTCTTGGATCTGTCAAATTCCTTTACCACAACTTGGTTGTATCCTAATAATCCATCTAATGTGGATAATATATCTAATCTAGTAATACTTTACAATAGGTTTTCCATAGTGGGTAGGGGATAATTATCTTTTAAAGAAGCTTTTTTTAGATTTTTAAAATCCACACATAAGTGGATGTCACCATTTTTATTTCTTATAGGGACCAATTTTTCAACCCATGATGAATAACTAATGGATTGAATGATACCACCATCCCTTATCTTCTTTAGTTCAACCCACATCTTGATGGCCAAGATGGGGTTAATGAGTCTCTATTTCTACTTGATAGGCTTTTTATTAGGGTGCAATAATATGAAGTGCTAAAACAAGTCTTTCCTATATGCCTTCATCTTAGAATATGACCATGCTAAGAAATCTTGGTACTTCTTTAGCAGCTGTATGTAATCTTATTTCTCAATTGCATTTAGGTGAGTACCAAACCAAACCTTTCTTAGATTCTCATGAGAACCCAAGTTTTACTTAGTCACATATTTTATAATAAATGAGTCTCTTGACTTGATTATATCTACTCCATAAAAATATGCTTTTAAACTGACTATTCCTCTTAGGAGAGTGTTTGTCTTCAGCTCAATAATGTCCTTCCCAAACAAGGTTTTCTTCCCATCACTGAATTGAATCATAGATTCCAGGTCTATGATCTGATCATGGAACTCAACTTCATAATTTATAAACCTTTTAATCTATTAATCATCATCAAATACCTACATATGATGACCATTATCTAGGATTGAAGGCCTGACAAGCACCTCCACTTGATATTGACAGTGAGGGCTCATATTTTCAATATCAAATTGAGCAACTAGCCCTTCAAGTATATCAAATTCTTGGTTGAAAATCCTATCATGATAACATGAATTGAATGCATCAAATAATTCAATAAGATCCCAAACAACATTATGATATTTTTTTAACCTCTTATTTTTTGTGTAAAAATAATTGCAAACTTACTTTACTACTATCTCAAAATCACCCTTAACAATCAAACATTTAATTTCATATTCATGGGTAATACTTAAACCAAGCAAAAGTGCCTAATATTCAGTAGTATTATTTGTGCACTAAAAATAAAGTTGAAAATAAAACATAAAGCATTTACCATTAGGGTCATAGAAGACAACCTCAGCTCCATTTCCAATACTAGAGAAAGACCAATCAAAACACATCTTCTAGACTAAATTTTCTTTGTTAGGTATAACATCAAGAATAAAAATCTATTCACTAGTATCAACATTCCCAATAAAGATGACCAAATCAACATTTGTGTATAGTACTTCATTGAGAGCATGGTTTGGATCCTTAATAACATGTAACATCTTTGGCTCTCTATAAGGTCTAACATGTATTTGGGGATGGCATTAGTATAAATTCATCTAAATGTGGATCCATTCTATACAACCCTATTGATCAATAGTCTAATTGTTTACAACTACATGTTTGATTTTCGTGCTTCTTGAAATGTGATGTCCTTGGGTGTCCTTAATGAGCTCAAAGTGAATATTACATTAGCCTTTGGTAAGTTTTATTCCACATATTCATGAGAGGTTCCAATTATTGGACAATTCAAGGGGTTGGTCATATAGTTGGTAGTGCATCCAAGAAAGTATTTGAATATAGATGTGGTAGTTGTAGAATACCCACCTAAATGGGAGATGTTTCTATCACAAAATTGGGCTACTAAAATGGGTAGAAGTGTGTATATGGACCTTTCTTATGCCACCATTCCATTGGAGGGTAAGATGGTTAGACCTTATTCTACCCATCCTTTAAATGGTAGGATCAATCACCATTTTCCAACCCCTATATTCTACTTTCTATCCATCCTCTATTCACGTATAGGTGTGTTTCCTCTATCATTTTATTGATTATGGAAAATAGGTCCCCTTTGTGCTTGATTTAGATTTAGATCTCTCTTGTAGCTAGTAGAAACATGAGGGACCCCCTTTTCAGCTTTGACAAGCTTGTAAGATAACTTTTTGATAGTGAAAGCCAAAATCTTAACAGTCTCTTTGAGATTGGCTATCTTAGTGGACTGTGTCTTTTTTGGATTGACCAATTTTAGATTAGCCCACTTATTTATGGGATTTACCATAACCTTTATGTTGTTCTCAATTTAGATGGCCATATTGAATGCCAACCATAGGTTTTTGGGAGCCTTATCCTTCAACTAGCTTGTAACCTTCTTATCAAAGGCATCATAATACTTTATCAAGCATGTTGTATGATTAGGCCTAATATTTTTAGATAGTCGTATCATAGTCTTATTGAACCAAGTGTTTAATTCTTCAACACACTCATTAGGATTCTTTTTTATATTTTCAAATTTAGCCAAGATAAACCTTGGATCAATACTAGCACCATATTGAATTCTAAAAACATTTTTCATCTCTTCTCATGAATCAATGCATCCATCAGGAAGGGAATTGAACCATTCATGAGCATCTTCCTTCAACGTGTGAACAAACAACTTAATGCACACATTATTATAATTAACCTCATAATATTAAATGATATTTTAAAAGGCCCTTATATGTTGATCACTACTCACTGCACTATTCCCTTGGAATTTTGGGAGGCTTTTCCTAACTTCATTTGGGACTTCATTAGGATAGCCTTCTATTTCATTGAAATTAATAGGCCTAAATCTAGGAACATGGAATGCAAAATGTGATTTCTCATCTTAATCCCTATGCATCATGATTGGTTCAATATAAAGTTTAAGAGAAAATATAAAAGTGATATGAGGGGGTGAATGAGGTGAACTTGGTGGATCAAACTTGGGAGGGGATTCAATTGGTTAGGAAGGAGCTAGAAAATGAATGGGACTATGTGTTTCAAAATTAGTAGAAGATCTATGATAGTAATCAATAATGTTGGGGTCAATAAATATCTCAATATTATCAAAATATAGACAACCTTAATAGCTAAGATCTACCCTTTAAGAGGATTCCAAACTTGTCTCCCTCTTCTTTGATGAACACTCAAATGAGAGACAAGTTTATTTGATAGGTCACTTCTGAAAGATGATCCCAGTCCTTCCATTTTGCAAACAAAAAGATATGAAAAACTAAAAGTTATAAAAACATTGAGAATATTGACCAATATTCCTTGAAACCAATAAATAAATTTGGAGTTTCCATTAGAATCAAACTTGTAGAAGATAATAGTTGGTAAACTATTGTGACACATGCTGAAATTAAACTGATGAAACATGATGAGATAGAAAAAAAGACACTAAAGTTTTCAGAATAATGTTCAAAAGGGAAAAACACCTTTCAAAATTAAATGGTAATAGTTATTTTCAATATATACAATAGAAGTCAGATTTTTAAGCCTTAAAACTTCTTGGCACATCCATAGTGGAGTGTTATGATGTTGATAGCTAAGATAGTCAAATCTATGTAGTAACAATAGATAACTTCACAAGATGAAATACTTATAGCTCTAGCTCTCTGCAAGAGTCTCTAACAACACAAGTGACCTAGAATTAAATTTAATCCGTAACAATAACACCATGAAAGTGTTGATTCCTAGTTATACACCTCATACAGTCAACTTTTCACACTTGAGAGAGAATGATAAGTAATGATGGAAAACCCACTATTATATCATTATAACTAGGAAGGGGTTTGACATCAAGATTAGACAAAATGTATAAAATGACTGAGAAGCACCTACAAAGGGTATGGTTAACTCCCTACTACTTTTGGCTCTGCCTAAACCAAGGAGAGAGGACCTATGGGGTAGCTTGCTCACATGGAGAGATTTTTCAATTTAATCTCCATGGGGATTTTTGGCATAAGGAATAGATATGACTAGGGCATAACCAAGTTTGCACACTTCACCCATAAAGGGTTATCACACAAAATGCACAAATTCTCTAGTCATTTACAAGCTATTAAAGATAGATAAAATTATGACTGCAATCTTCATTCTAAAGAATATTCAACAATAAAGGGGTTGAATAAAAGACTGTAATGCTAGGATTTAAATCACATATTACAAAAAAAAAATTAAAATATGTGAGATATTATACATTTTCAAGGCAAATAATACTTATAGTATGCAATTGGTATATTATTTATAGCTAGGATAGGGTAGGACAAGTTTAAATAATTATAAAATGGAGGGTGGTGTGATGGTGGCTTCCAAACAACATGGTATCTGGTAGTATTTCATGACAATATTTCCTAGAAAAGATTTAAAAAAAGATTCAAATGCAAGATAATAGTAAATATAATATGACCCTTGAGAAACTAGAACATACACTAAAACTAATCTATCAAATGCCTTTCCTTATTAAATCCTTAAACCTAGGGTGCCTTAGCAAGTTACATAGTAATAAATTCTTAAATAATTTAGAAAGAGATTTATAATCTAGATCAAAACCCAACATGACAACTAGTAATGGGAAAATAACAAGATATCCAGTCAATAATATTTGTAAAATAGGTCACTACACTTCATCAATAGAAAATAGAAAATAACCACAAGCATTTTCATTAACTTGAAAAATAAATATTACAAACATCAACACTTCAAAATACTAACATGGGGACAAACATGGTGAGATTTCTCTTTTGACAAGGGATACATAAACATGATCTCAAATCTTGCTAATGGTTGTACAATTGCAACCACCTTAACAAGGGCGATAATATCTACACAACAATTTATCCTAGAAAAATTTCTACAAAATCTAGACTTAGAGAATATGGATGCCTAAAATAATGACCTAAAACAACCACCAACCATTAATAACCTTATAATAGAGGACAAAACTTCTATTTATACATTTTTGAATCTAGAATTGTGGGTAAAAACTTTTGAAATTATAGAACAAGCCTTCAAATCTACCAAGATACTTCTAGCTAGAATATGCTATTTACCACACCTGAGATCTTCATCCACTTATTAGAAAATAATCATTTTTGCAACTACCTTTACAAGGAATGATGAATATTTACAACAAAACTTTTATATTTTAACTATAGATGCTAGTAAATTCATGATCTAGATGGTGAACTTCATAGTGGAGGCCCAAATAACTATATGTCATCATATGCAACTACATAGAGATGATCTTGACCACTCACCTACATAGTTAGAGGGAAAGAATTGTTTAAAGATCCAAATAGATTTTATCCTTATGTGAAACTTATCTAAAAATTCTCTCTTATTGATTGATTGCAAATCATGGAAACTTCTATACATAAATTCTCTCCTTTTTGCATGCTAAGGAAATCCCATTACTTTGTGATGAGTACAATTCAAAAGCTCCAGTAGTGATGAAAATAAAAAATATTTATAGACATTAAGAATAATTCTCTAGAATGGTAGTTAGATGTTCTTATGTGCTTTGAATTATTGCCACATCCATGAAATAACCATCAATTTTAGATTTTAGACTAAAGCTTGTGACATACCAACATTTGGCATGCCACATCAGATCCAATTGGGCATTCATGGGGCCTAAAAGTGGCTAATTTGATTGATTAGATCTAATATAAACACTTGTCACTTCCTCATGAGATTTGACCCCTTTGAAAAGTCCACCTTAGCTTGCATCATTAGATCATCCTTGCCTAAGTAAACATAAGTCATAGGTCTTGCATGAGATGCTCAAGTTTGAAATTATGACACACAGGTATGCCACTTGTCATTTATATGTTTTCTTCAAAGGGTCCTTGAATTTTCAACATTGGCTATGCACCATCAGATTTGGTTGGGATGAAAAAATGCACTCCACTGGATCATGATCGAAGGGGTGGGGCATGATTGGATATTACATGTTCTTAGCTTTGAGGATCTATCACTTGATATATTGTGGGCTTCCTATGCACCTTCAAATATATAGATTTGATTAAGCACTATCAGATTATACTTCTATATGTTAATGTGCACCATTAGATCTACCTCCACTTAAACTCAAACGACTATTTCATGGGGCCTAAAATTAATGCTTGCATGACCATCTTGGAAAATTTAAACCCCAATTTCTACTTTTTTTGGCTTAAATTTGGTGTTCACACACCCATTAAAAGATGTCTACAAGATCATCATACCCACAATTTTGGAAAATTTCTTTAGGGCTTTGCTAGTTGGCATTCCTAATTTCATCAACCCTTTGGTCTTGTGAAAATTTTTCTTGAGCCTTTTGTCTTTGGTTTCTTCTATCTTCAAATAATTTATCTCACAACAATTATTGTGGAATTTTATCTTTGGCACTTTTGTCTTCGACATTTTGTCCCACAATATTTCTTTGAAACAATATGTCTTCAACACTCCTACTTTGCAATAATCCTTTTGGGCATTCTATCAAGATAATTGTTTTGGATAAAATGTCTGAGATAATTTCCCTAAAGGATTTGAATTCACAATTTTCCTAAGAGATTTGAGTCTTAAATATTTTATCTTCATCAAGATAGAAAATTTAGACATTTTGTTTGAAATAATTTATGGTGTTATGGTGTTAGAAACCATGGATTTCCCTATCCAAGAAGAAAATGATCTAGAGGAGGGTATTAGTGAGGTGTAATCATTTTAGTAGTCCTAAAGGAGTAATTAGGCCCTTAATAATAAAAAACAACAATAACCCCTTACTACTTCAATACCCCCAATAATTTTGTTTGAAATAATTTCCCCATAGAGATTAAAATTGGAATTTTCTTCGATGAATTATAGCATACACTTTTGCTGAAGTAATGAATTTTATCAAGAATTTTTCCATAGGCAAAATGCCTGAAGGGTAAGCACCCTTTAGAATTTTTACCATAGAAAAAATGTCCAAGAGAAATAAGCCTTTTGGACATAATAATTTCACCAAAATAAAGGATTTTCATTGGGAATTTTGTGTGGGAAAAATGATCGAAGGGTAAGTGCCCTTTGGACATTTTACTGTAGATAAAAATTCCAAAATAAATAAGAACTTTTGCACTTTTATCGAAGGCTAACTGCCCTTCAGAATTATTAAAATTTTCCTTCATAAAAATTTCAAGGGAAAATACCCAAAATAAATGGCCGTTCAGGGATTTTGCAAAGGCAAAATGACCCTTCAAAACATTTTCAAGGGCAAAATGCCCTAAATAAATAGGAAAATATGTTTTACTCAGAACAAATAGACTTTGTTGAGTTTTTATAGTGGATAAAATGTTTGATGGAAATAAGTCTTTATAATTTTTGTCTGAGGAAAAAATCCCAAAGACCTATTTCTTTTAGACATTGTATTCTTGCAAAAAGCCCAAAAAAGTCTAAGGGAAAGACACATTCACCAAGAAAAGACTAGATTAGGACTTAGCAAATTTTGACTTGAACTTGACATTAAAGTGAACACTTGAAGACAAAACTTGGGCTAACGACTTAAAATTTTACACTTGACAAGGGACCAATTTATTTAGTGCGATTTTGGGTCCTAAAAACATGTTTGAATTCAAAAGCTTGTTTGACATCTTGACTAACTTCTTAAAACTTCTCTTCTTCTCGACATGTTGAAGGACAAGTGGCCTTCTTAGTGATCAAATAAGTTTCTCCCACCCATTTTTTATACTATTGACACCTCTTAGCTGACCCCAATAGGTTATCTTTGACATGCCAACTCTTTCTCATGTAAGGTGTCTAAAGGGCTCTTCATTTACTTAGGCCTATTTTGCACACAAGTGTCAAAACTTGGTTTCAATTAATTTAGATCATCAAAAATTCATGGATGTACTATTAATACCATTTTAGACCTGAAACAATCCATTTTAAGGCCTCAAATGAGCCCTAACAAGTCATTATATACTAAAAGCCCAGATTAGGTCTCATTCCTTGTAGCCTTAAAATGATGTAAACCTCCTTATGTGTATAAAATTATAGAGTATATTTAGAATATAATGGAATATTATAGTACCCTATATGGATTTATATCTCTAGGTTCAATTTCATGCTATGAGAGTGAGTGAAGAGGTCATTTTAATCCTTTCTCTCTCCTAACTAGGCCTTAAATAGTCTTCCTTGCCAAGAGAGTGAAAATTATTATACAGGCTCCCCACATGTTACAAACCCAAAATAATCATTTGATTTAATTATAAAACATCCTCCTTTATCTCCAAGTCAAATTTTATATACAATCCAATGGCATGGTATGATGATCATGAAAGTTTTGGACATGTTTTGGGTGGTTTATAAGTTATTATAATTCATTTGGAGGCATGAAAATGCATTTCTCTCTCATTAGGTCCTTATGGCTCTCCTAGGTAGCTTGAAAGTGAATTGGTTTCTTAAGGATGATTCATAAATTTGAATTTATTAATCCTCCAACAATACCATAAAATGGAAGAAAATTAGGGTATTCAAATTTACCTAGGAACCCAAGGTCCCATGAAAATCCTCCTAACTATACTAAGCAAAAGAAAGTGACCTCTTGGGATGGAAGTGAGTATTCTGAGAGGTCTAAGAAAGAAAATGGGTTATTGAGAACTTTACTGAGTTGATATTGGATAAAATGTCCTTCATGAGGTCTTTTACATCCTCTTTGACACATTCTAATGTTCATATGTTCACAATACTTCATCAAACTCCTTGATTATGTCACTAAATGGTACTTAGGGTTTTCAAACCAAACTACCTAAGAGACCCTAGTTGACTGTATTCTCCATCTCTCTCACTATAATAGGTATTAGAACTCATGGAATTATTGGTCATGAATTTAACCATCTTATCAAGTCTCCAATTCTCATCTCAGTTCACTCCATTGACTTCACTTGACCATCATCTCTTTAAGGTCTACCCATATAGGACTATGTGTACAATTAGGCTTGTGCTCTTAAACAGGGTCTGACTGAGTATATTTCACTTTAATATTGAATATAAGTTTTTCATAGAATAAATTTTACACTTTGTTAATCACCTCTACTTACCTTATTCTCCTCAAGAACTCTCTACAATCTCTAAACCCCTTTCAAACCAAGAAAAGCTCCTAGCAGGCTTGTGTTCTTGCCTAGACTGATTAGGTAGAGTATGAAAGATTTAAATTAGGTATGAAGGTAAATTATAGATATTTTTGAGATTATATAATCACCATAAGGATATCCTCCAATCCCCATAGAGATATCTCTCTCAAAATTTATGAACTTACTTAGGTAAGCAAACTTGTGCTAATAAGGACTATGTACTTTGTGACCCCTGTTTGGTCTCTTTTGTGACCTCAATGTATTGAGATATTCAAGATATTTTATAACATTCAATTTTACATCCACCACTAGTTTCAATTTTTAAAATACCTTGAGTTTCTCATGCACATCTACAAGTGAATTACTAGGATAGTTGACTATGTTTGGACTGTGTGTGTTCATTTAGGTCTATGACCCTTGGTTTAAAACCTAGTGCTTTAAGATCCCTTCTTGAATTTTTAATTTCTTCAAACTTTTATCACTTCCTACTTTATTGAGTTCCCTTCTCAACACTTTGAAATTTTGTGTCCTACTACCACTCCTTGTCTCAAGACAAATGCTTTAATGGACTATAACTAGCTATTGAAGGATCAATCTTGTTACATTAGAGAATTTTAGGAACTTCATTAAAACATGAAACCCTAAAAATATTTGATGAAATTTATGGTTGAGAACTCACTCAATCTTTTAACTTCTATGTTTCCACCAATCCATTATTTCAAAACCATTTATTAACAACTAATTGTAGGAGATGTTTATGAATGGCTTAGACTATTTATAGTATTATTAGGTCTCTAAACCTCTCTTCATACCTTTTAAAATTATTTTCCCCATTTTTAATGAGGTCCTAAGACACATCTAGTATCTTTAATCTCCAACCTCACCAACATTCATTGTATGATACCAATTTCTCCAACAGGCTAATTGTAGGTGTTGGTTTTAGAGAGTTGACTATGTTTTAGCCCTTTTAGGTTTTTATACCAATATTAAAATATTTATAATGAATCCTTATTTGTTTTTTTGACACTTTAAAACCCCTTATAAATTAATGAAACCATTTTTCTATCAAAAATCATTATTCAAAGACAAATCCTCAATTGGCTATAGGTGTTTGTGAGGTAAGGTTGAGCATGAAATTTGAGTTTGTTTCCTTTCAAATTAAACCATGATGTTTTATATTTATTTATCATGATTTTAAGAATGTTACATGATTAAAACATGATTATTTTGAGTTTTATTCAAGATCAAAAGAGATCAATTTTGGTATTATTTTAGAGTAGATTTTTTGTTCAGTCTCTAATAGCTAACAATTAGGTTGGTGGTTTATGTCAAAATTTCCACTGTCAACCTCAAAAATGAAAATTGAAAATCATTTTTTATAGAAAAAAATTACCTTTCACCTAGAGGATGAGATTTCTAAAAAATTTATCCCCAAATTTGTCCTAAATATTTTCTTCAACTTTCAAAATCACACATCACACACAACATTATCACAAAGGAGAGATCCCAATGTGATCACCAAATATGTGAAGATAAATTTGGGTAATTGATTTGGATATACAAATTATATCCAAAATAGCCAAATCTAAAATCTACCATTAAGTTGGAAACCATTATATCAAAATGCAATAAAATGAGCATTTGAAACAACATTCTAATCTAAAGCCAAATATTACCAATCAATATTAAATCAAAAAGACTAAAGATTATAGATGGATATTTATTACAAATAGATTCATAAATTCAACATGATATTAGCTTGATCAATAGTCTTAGATGATAGTTTAATAATTTAGTTGATATAAGATTTTATCATGAAGCATCATGGCTTTTCCAGTTAGTTTAGCAATAGACGAGTGACTTCTTTAAATAGAGGAAGGGGGAAGAATCAATGGAAAAAAATCAAGTTTTGGTGTAGGAATATCAATGGTAGATAATTATTCAAGGAATTAAAAAATCCTTGCATGATTCTAAAGGAGGGAGTGTTCTAGAGGTAGAATCCTCTAGAGTCTTTTAATATGTTTAGTCATGATTAGTAGGTGATTAGGGACTAGGGATGTAGGAGAGCCTAGGAATAGTCTAGGATATGTGGGATTAGAATTTTAAATTCTAATATAATGGAAAAATGGTGTTAGAAGAATATTAGATGATAAATGACATAATAGAAGAAGGATTAATTAACTTGTGGGGTAGGAATAAGGTTAGCATTATGAAGAATAATGAGGGAATGTTATAAAAATGACTAGAAAGATAGGGGATAAGATGAATTAGATAAAATTAGTGATGTTAGTGTCAACTAATAATAATATTAGTGATGATAAATGAAGAAAAAAAATTAGATGCATACATTGAGTATAGGCTAAATATAAAAAGTAAAAATAAACTATACATGTAAATGAAAAAGAAGTAACATATATTGATGTTTCTAATATTAACATAGAATTATATCTAAAATAGGTCTAAAATAGTCTTTTAGGATATTATATAAAGTTTTTAGATTCTAGATCTGATGCTTCTAACACAATAGACACTACCACCAGCCTAGGATGGTTGTGTCAATGTTATTATCTAGGTTTGATGCAAATGTCCTATACAGAATACCTATTGGAAAATTATGCAACCACCTAGATACTTATGGTTTTGAATTTTCCTTCACTCTAGTGCATTTAGATCTAGGCCATGGACTATCACTCCTCGTGGAATTATAAAACCATAATTCTTCATCTTCATAGTGACTATGGGGAAAATTATGTTAGTGGGAACACAATGTCAAGCTGACCCTAAAGACCCTATTGTTAGTGGGAACTACCAACATAGTCAATACTCCAAAAGAGGGCCTCAAACTAATATAGTTCTCTCATACATATTTTATTATGTTTGAATCATGCAATATGTGGAAAATAAGTACAATATTGACCTAGCCTGTAACTTAGAAAACTGATGCTTTGGGATGCTCCTTTAGTACTATATACCTATATATGTGTTTTAATTATGATTGGTATGGAAATAGGGAAGATTTATTTAATTTAATGCTTGATAGAATGCTTTTGATAAGTTTCCTTTGTCTCTCTTGGTCTTTGCTAAGGTGAGGAATGAATAAGGGTTGATCTTGTATTTATATCAATTCTTTGGATAATTAAATCACATTAAATAACTTAGGCCAACCATTAGTATACATTTCATTTTCAAAATGGATAATGTTAGGTCACTAGACACTTATACCAGGTGAGGACATTAATGTCAATGTTAGTGTCTATCTCAGATGTTAGTGTTTATGGAGAAAGAAAGTAGGTACAAGTTCTCAACTTACAAAGATTAAAGATAAGTACATTTTAACCATTTTGAGCATGATATAAGGCATGTGTAATCAACATAAGATTGGTCAGACTAAGAGATATAGGTCAAGGGGTATAAGATAAATAAAATACAAGATTTGTAGAAGTGGGAAGAGGTCTAGAAGTGAGATAAACATTTAAGGTCTGAGTTTTCCAAGTGTAAAAGATTAAGGTGATATATATTCCATAAATATCATCTAAATTAGGTATCCCATTAAGCATATATTAGTTAGGAGATATAAGATGCAAATTTTAATAGATTAAAATAATTAATTTGTAAAGGAGAATAATGGTGAACAATGAGAAGTAAAAACAAAGTGAAGAAGAGATAACTAGATCAGATATTAGGAAATATATATAAAAGAAATAGGGATAATATAGGATATTAGGGATAATTAGGAAAATAGAATAAACCAATTTGTCCTACACCTATAAAGATCCTTATGTTGAAAACTAGGATGCCACTTCCCTAACAAAAACAAATGAGTTATCACTAGTACCAGTAGAAGGTCTAAAAGAAAATTAAATAAATAAGATATAAGAGATATTGTATTATACATAGTATAAGGTCACGAATGACATAAAAAATTATTATCAAATTTGGAAACACTAGTGGGAAACTCCATAGCTCTTCAAGACCCTAGGTGTGGAATAGAAAATAGTGGTGATAAGTACCACCCATAGCAAATGAGGCATAGGAAGTAATGAGTATATAGATGTATAAGATAATATATATGATTTTATATGAATAGTTGAAGATAGTTATAATATGGAACTGATAGAAAATATTTTATCAATTAAAAGGTGAAGAATTAAAGAAGAAATCAAGAAGAAATAATACATAGTGATAAAATATAAAAATAAATAGATGATGGGAGAGATACCAACCTTAGGGATAAGAGATAATTAGAATATAATATTGATATTATTATAGAGGAGACACAAGAGGTAAATAAATAAATAATTATATGAGGAGATGAAGGATTAGTTAATGATAACATTAGTAAATATGATAGTGAAAATATATATGAGCAATAAGAAAAAACTACAAGTGATGCCCTACTTCAAAACCAAACCAAAAAATAAAAAAAGAGAGTATGAACCCTTTGGACCAAATTCCATACCCCATGACATTTCACTTCTAATGCAAACATCCATTCACAACACAAAAAATGTATTTCTAGGATAGGAATTGGAGAATAGTTACCATAGTTTCAACAAAGAACTAGAAACTAGAAGGATTTTATTAGTTAATCATGAAAAAGTATTGGGAAAAATATAATTTCAATTGGAAGTGAGAAGAGATACATGAAATATTATAACATTAGTCAAACAATAGTGTGATAATCAACAAAGAAACCCAAAAAGTGCTTCAAAAAAGAAAATATCAAGTAATTAGATTAGTAGTAATGCACAAAGGCACTCTAACATCTCAAAGATGACTCATAACAAAAATGAAGTTTACATGTTTGTAAAAGATTAAAAATATGCCAAATAACACCTATTCATATTATATTCCTACTAGATAATCCATAATTTAGCTCATGATAAAGTAATATCGATATATTTTTTTGGATGCTAAGAGACGATGAATTGAAATGGTACAAGAAAACAAAGTCAAGGTGTGTAAATCTATGGCTTGATGTATAAAAATCATCTAATTGATATTTACATTCTCTACATATTGAACAAAGAGTGTTGGTAAAATGAGAGATCTCATATATAAATTAAAAAATACTGTAAAAGAGTATGGTCAAATATATAAGGCAATGCTAAGAAAATTGGAGGAACACTTGAATGAGAAACAATGGATTGAATGGTTTATTTTAGGTTTAATACAATACTTACAAGCTAATAAGTATGGTAAGATATTTGATACATTTGTAGAGACATTAGATATGGCATCATGCTTGGAAACATAGTCTTGGAGATGAGAAACAAATTCCTCCTTGAAGGATAATATGGATATATTATAATAGGAATTAGAGAAATTTTAGTTGAAATAGGAAATTCAAATGAATGTTGATTATTTTAGTTAACCACTAGCTAGAAATAATCTTCCATGACCTCAAATATGGTGTCCAATTTGTTTCATATAAGGGAATTCATGGGGAAAGTGCCTCCATAAATAAATGGTGAAATGAGTAAGAATGATGAGATTAACTTAGAAACCAATGGGCCTGTCCCCCCACCCCCTCCCCTAAATTCATCATTCTATATACAAAGATGGGATTTATTGTTAAATATGTCGAACATATGACCAAAATCTACAATTATGCCTCATGATGGAGGCAACACCATAAATAAACCAATTAATGTAATTACCAATTTTGGATCATTATATCATTAAAACCATACATGACCTGAACATGATACAATGATAAATATTTAGGAAAGAAACAAAATAAAATAAATAGGTGTCCAAAAACTGCCATCACTGTAACCATAAATGGGATATCGTACTATACCATACCTTGACTAGCAATATGTAAATCATCTGGTAATAAAATGTTTTATACTATAAAAATCCTATCCTTAATATTATAAACACAACCAAGATGGGTATAGAGGATAGGGCCATCATGGTTAAAAACGTGCATACCATGGAGGAAGAGGGAGTTGTTTAACCCTTTTTGGACTGTGTTGTTAAGTGTTAAGGGGATATAATAGACCATACATAAGGATGAATAAAACTATTTTATAGAATGATAATTAATTTAAAACTTAGATAAATGAATATTTTGAATTAAATGTTGTGATATGTTAAATATAGAAAGCAAAAAGTTGAAAGATTTTCTATTAATTGCAATGACAAGGAATAAGGATAGTTGGATTTATAATGTACAAGTGGATATGAGTTATAAACATGTAGGTGTATGAAGGATTATGATTCTAAGACAATCATTAGATTCTAAAAATAATGTTTCTTAAGATGTGAACACTACCATTGACCTTGGCACACTACCATCAACACTATTGTTTATTCTATGATAATATTTTCTAGTAAGAAATATGTGTTGGATTGTGATGCCACCAAATTCACTATTATAGGTTTTAAGTAACCTTTTTCTTGATGTATTTAGATTTGGAATACATGTTATATATATGTACTTCTGGATCAAGTCTTAACTCTTCACTCTTATTCATCCTTGGGATATGTTTACAAAAAATGTGTCATTGGGCTGAAGGTGTTGAGTTGACCTTAAATATATCTCTATCAATGAGTGTTACCTACATAACTAATACTCCAAGGAGGGCCTTAGAATTATGTATTTCTCCCCTATTTGTGGGAGTTTGTGTGAATAATAGTGTAATATGTTATATGTAGATGCATGCAATGATCTAGTTTGTAACTTCAAAAACACCACTCATGGGATATTCTTTGGATGTTTTAGAACTTTTGTATGATTGATCCTATGACTAATAAATAAATAAGGATTAATATGGTGGAATAACTTAGTTATGATATTAATTTAATGAGTTTTGGTAGGTTCTTGATTGGTATTTGATTTAGGAACAATCAAAAGGCTTCTAATTGTATTTATACAACATATTTTGAAAATATCTCATAGTAGGTTTCAATAAGAAAAATATATTGACCCATAGGTTTCTAATAATTTGTAATTTGGATGAATTTAGGTGACTAGACACTAGATAAGGATCTAGACACTAGTATCAAACTTAGTGTCCCTCTATTACTGATAGTGTCTAAATGCTATAAAACATGTATGGATATATAACTATTAGTGAAGGATATACATCAAATTTTGATCTTTATATACTATAAGGGTTTCTTATATCATCACAAATATATAGGCTAGACTATAAGATAATAATTTAGGCACAATGAGATGGTGAATGTGAGATTTTTCATAGTGAGAAGGCCCAAAATTGAAGGGTATAGCCCTGATTGGTATTTTTTAAATTTATAAGACTAAGATGTTATAAATATTTAGTTTTAGTATTTATATTTTTTACCTCTTTAATCTAGTAATGCATAAGGATGAAATTACTAGGTTAATGGATGAAAATGCACACATGGGTGTGTATAACACACATTAACCTTTGTCTGATCCCACTTTAAATGTTTTAAGGGTGAATGAATTGTAACAAAAAGCATGTTATAATATAAATTAGTGCATATAATCAGAAATTTTAAATATATTAAATGCTTGAAAGGAAATAAAGCAAAGGAGAACACTCGTGTGCTGATGTAAACATATTGCTCCTTTATATTTTACTTTGTAAAGATGCTTCCTTATGAAGCAATGGATCAAAAAGAGGTTTAGATATGAACCTTGAAAATTTTAAGAGGGATATTAGAAGGTATTATTCCCCCAATATGGTATAAGGATTAGTTGTGTCATGACCATTGAGATCACTACATCTCAATCGCATAACTGAAGTGTGAATATATATATATATATATATATATATATATATATATATATATATATATATATATATATATATATATATATATATATATATATAATCTAGTGAGGGTGAGTGATTTAATAAAGTCATCTCATAGATCTGGTGAGGTTAGATTATTTAATCAATCCAAACTATAAATATATTGAGGTTGAATTATTTATTCAATTCAAACTCTATAGGGAACTAAGTACTACATATAAAAAGGGTTAAAAAAATACATCTTGGTGTAAAATGATGCCTCCTGGTAATATAAATATGGAGATATAATTGGTTAATTTTGTAATTTTGGGTGCACTATAATAGTATATGCACTCTAATGTGACTCACAATAAAGTATCTATCAAAATGTAACCTTTGATTTATAACTATATATAATATATGTGCCATAACTTTGAAAACCTTTATCCTAAATATGTGAAAAATTGGTGCAATGTATATGATTCTAACCCAAGTGTATATCTAAATGATGCAAGTCTATTAGATATTTTTAAAGTGTGGAGGTAATGTATTTATGAATTTCCCCTACTAAAATATGTAAACTATGTAAATGAGGATGTCATGCCCCCATTGATGTGTTCCTCATTTGAGGTGATGAAAATAGATTTTGGTAGGTACCTTACCTCAAAAGTATAAGGTAACTATGTAAGTTTTGTATGAATCATGTAGCATATAGGAGTAACACATCTAAGTATATATATCAATGAAACACATAATATGTGATCACATCAATCCATAAGATAGATGATATAGATCATGGAAACGTCTAGAGAGTAACAATACAAACTCAAAAAAAATCAAGCACACACACAAAAGTACTCATTGTAATCCAAATTAATGGTCCAAGGAAACATCATACAAGGAGAATGTTCAAATTCCTCACAATCGAAAGGAAATTCCATATTCAAATGCCAAATAAACATATAATAACATATTCAAATATCCAAACAACATACAATGACACAATGGCCAACATGAAAGGGACATATTCAAATGCTCCATAAAAAAGACGAGAAAGAAATAAAATAAAATCAAGGAAGTGATGTTGTGAATAAATTAAGTATAAGCAATGAACATAAACATATCATACTACTCCATGCAGATATGTGTTTATGATAAAGTATTGGAAATTATTTTGAATTTGTTATTTAGTGATATTTGAAGCAATTACTATACACAATAAAATCTGGTTCAAAAAAATTAAGTTTGACTATAATGATCAAACGGTATCTAGGTTTTTGCTTTCTATTCTATTATTATAACTAATGTATATATGGGTGTTAGTTTTGGTACCCAATTTCTTATGTAGATATGAAAGGAGGCTCTTTGAGATTTATCTCAATGCCTATTCTACATGTCCCTCTAGTGATAACTCTATCAACCAATGGTTCCTTAGAAGGATTTGTTTCAGAAAGATTGGTTATTATATAAGGTACACTAGGATAAGGACTTATTATAGGGTTTGAATTCTATGAATTCATATGGACCATATGTTCCTAAAAATGATCAAAATGGGATGTCTCAAACCTTGTAGAATTATGTCTAGAAGAATTAGGGGAAAGAGACCCTAAGATATATATTTATTAAATGCAATGATCCCTTGATCTGTAAGTTATGAAATATTTTTCCTTAGTGAAAAATAATCACTATCTCAATTCCTATTAATACCATGGTAAGTGTAAAAGGGTTGTACTTTCATATTTTGAAATCTATATGATGGATGGTATTAATTCAAAGGAAGATTAATTAACCATTTATCCAATAATGTATGTAATATATCATGTGGTCTATGTATTAGTTAATCAAAATAAAGTGGTTGCCTCTTAGTAGAGGTATATGTTTAAAATATAAAAGTTATTAGGCATATATTCCTTTCCTATGTGTAAAACCTTTACTGTATGTGCTTTGGTATGTATTTTGGACTTTACAGAAGGTATTTTTTCATAGATTTTCTAAGTTCCTTTATTCAATTTTGAGAGAATTGTATCATGGTTATTTATAGGTGAATAAGTATTTGATTTGATATCGATATTTTTTATGGCCCATGCATATTGATGCAAATCCCAATATAAAGTATCAAAAGAAGTAAAAGGCTTGTGTGATAATCTTTCTCTAAGTCAAGAAAGAATACCCCTATAAATATTAATTTAATTATAAATCTAAGGGGGTGTAATTTAAGGAATACAAGATATCCTTAAATCCAATAGCATAGTATTGAATAGATTCATCCTCATTTTAGTTTAAGGCTTGAAAATGGTCCAATGGTAGCTTGGGAAATTTATGTTTATGGAAATCAAATAAAATATATCCTTAAGTTTTTAAAAGGTTTGTAAGGAACCATTTAGGAGGCTATAAAGCCAAATAAGAGCTTCTTAATCTAAACTTATATGGAAAGATTTTAATAACAGGTGTCCATATTTAACCCAATGGTAAAATGAGTGTATATATTATTTAAAATGACTATAAGTATCTCTACAACCATCAAAGGAAGAAAACATAGGCATGGAAAAAAGGAGGGGTAGGGATGATAAAAAAAATCTTGTGTAAGGGGTTGGTCCTCTAAAATATTATCAATAAAGGTAGCCTCATGGGAGGACACTTATATCTTAAGAACAGCCATTTTTTGTCTAAGTTATCCTATAGTAGTCATCATATATAGGATTTCACTAGGAGAGGTTGGTAAAGAGGATAAATATTTAATTAAAGGTTATAACCTACAATCCATATGAAATATAGGAATAATAGGTTTTTGAATTCCATCCTTGCATTCTAAAATAAGATCAGCACATGGTTTGGAATCATTAGGTTAGAAACATTCATTAAAAGTAACATATAATTTTGGATGTTATGAAGGTTAATTCCACTATCTTTGTAAGGTGATAGATTACTTGGAATTTCAAGACATATAATGGAAATAAGAGATGTGATTTTATTTTCTTCTTCCATAATTGAAACAAGAATATAAAATGTGGAGGGAGAGGATAATATCTTCTATTTTACTTACAACATTATAAGAAGGAAAAATGCAATTTTCACTTTCATTTTTCAACTCAAATAACAGAGGTAGAGAGAATGCAATATTAATTTCTACTTTTGGTATATCATGATCATATGAGAAATATTGATGCAACATTGTCATCTTTGGCATGCAATGGAATTTTTATTCTATTTTCTTTATATTGTGTAATTTTGAAAGAGATGTATCAAATATATCTAAAAATGGAGATGCATCTTCAAATAATGCATTTCCAAAGAGATATTTTTCAGGACTTCTATTTTCATTTTAATATTTCCAACCAAGTGAGATAGGGGAAGAAGTAGTACATGCATGTTGATCATTTTAATCTAGAGAAAGAGAAGTAATTTCATAATTTTCATTTTGGTGATCTACAGAAGGAAAATACATTTAACATTATCAATAGTATGGAAATAAGATTAAAAAATCATCCTTTTCAACATGTTTATCATTAGGCATAGAGGAAATACAGTATGTTATGCATGTTGATTTAAATTTTAAGGGATTTATGGAGTTTAAAACCCTAGGTTATTAAAGGGATAGAAAAGTAAATTAGGGGAGGAATATGAAATATATATAGCCATTGATTTATATAAGAATTAACCTAATTTATTATTATAAAAATATCAATCAATCACACAAGTATGTACTTAGCTAGAAACTGACTGAGATAGATACAAAAGAGACTAGAAATTAGTGTAGAAGCTGATCAAAGTGTCACAAAATGGAAATAGGTCTTAGAAATCCTTCTAGGTAATAGTGAACTATGCTAGTGTCCTCTTGATAAAAACTATGTGAACTTATAGGAATATCTTCACCTAAGTCTGAGACACTTGTGCCTATGTGAATGAACCCTATTCCACTATCTATGATCTATCTCTAACTGATTTAGGAACAAACCCTAAACCTCTATGTTGTTAGGGTATTTGAGTGGTACAAATACAAAAGTGTGATGTTATTTAGGTATAATATACATCCTCCACACCCTATTATGTTGATTATTACCTATATACCAATACCTCAAGAGGGGATCAAGCCTGATGTAGATCTCCCAATCTTAGTGTTGGTACAAGTTCATGTAAATGCTAGTATGAGTGTCATCTTGAATTCTTTGTGTGAGGTTTGAAACTATAAATATGTGTAAATTAAAATTAATACTAATGTAGATGAATATATGTAGAATTAGGGTAGAATATGGATCAATGACCTTGATTTTCATAACTTGTTTTTGAGCTTATTTATTTATATTTGCATCTAATTTCCATCTACTAGGTAAAGGGATAAAAGGGTTGTATATATAATGATATGATACTTTTCCTTATGTTATTTGAGCCTAGGTAAACCCTAAGGTGCTTTGATAACTATAAATATATATTTTGGGGTTAAAAAGAGACAAGGCACACTAGTGTGGTCCCTTGGTCACCAACGTAGTGCACTAGTGTTCAAAAGGGCATGCTAGTGTCCAGGTGATAAAACCTAGGGCACTAGGGGATTGCATGCATAGAGGAAGGTCTAGGACTAATTTAGGAATGTCCAAAGATGGGTTAGACCTACATGAAATTTGGATAAGGATTGAAAGAGGACCTAAGATAGGTCTAAGACTAAGCTAGGGGTAGGGTGGTCTCAAGTGACACTCATTACACTCAAATGACATTTTATATGACTACATTATCCCCCCCCTGCTTATTCTATAAATGAAGTGAAGTTAAATGACTATGATAAAGGAAAAATAAGTGTACCTAGACTTATCTAGGAGATCAAGCCACTGAATCTAGGTTTGAGTATGTGAAATATGTTCCATGGTGTATCTTATAAATGAAGTATGGATGAAGTATTAATTACTTAAGGAATATCAAAAGTAAAGAAAAAACTAAGTAAAAAGATTAAAGAGATAGGAAAGGAATGAATACACCTCAATATATATGTGAACTAATGTAAAAACTTGGTGACATCCTATGTCTATGTAGATGGTGATCAAATGGTGAATATCTTAGATTGAGTTGATGGTTTGCTCAATTTGTATGTGTGGCTAGCTCAATAATTCAATCTAGTTTTGACTCCATAATTTCCACCCCTAGTTAGTGGATCATGAACTATGAATATCTTGTATTAGATTGATGGCTTGTCCAACCATCCTATATAGGTGTCTCAAGAACTCAAGTAGGATATGAATCCATCATTGCCTACCCATGTGTATTAGATGTATATGTAACAAAAATTTTGCAATATAAATCTATCTGATATAACTAAAACTATTTAGGATAGCTCAATTCCACTTAGGAACTCTGAAATTAAAAATATCTCAAGGGCCTCTTAGGAACTTAGGAATGTAGTCTAAAGACTACACAAAATGCCAACCATTGTAGATGGCATAAGGCATCAATATGGTGTGAAACTTGGTGGAAATGGTGATAAGAGTATACAACATGGATAATGACATGAATTTTTCATTACATTTGAGATGAGTTGGTTCTAAATTGATCATGTGGAAATAATGCGTTACACACATGCCCCAAATTCTAAAATCTATGTACATGGATTTTGGACTGAGTTATAGCAATATGTGTTTGTGTATATCTAAAATTGAAATTAAATTGATTACGCCAAGAATGATTCCCCAATCTAAGCAAATTTGTATGATTATATGCAAAACTAATCATAAATTGGTCATATTTGATAATTTGTGATTGTTACGATCTAAACCTAAAATATAACTACTATACCTTTATGGCCATCCTAGATTTTCTTATTTTAAGGGATACTAAATAGTAGTGTGGTCCCTTGGATAGTAGTGCACTATGATAGTGTCCTCTATGTCATTCTAGTGTTATTATATGTTTCATCTATACAAATCAAAATTGATAAGTGTCTAATTATTTTTCATTATGGTTTCCTAATTTTTAGCTCTATAATCTATGTTTGCATGTTAAAAATTATGTCTAAGTGCATCCAAATGGCCTGATCTCTATGACAAACCTCTATAAATTCCCCTTTCATTGAAGGGATTTGTTGAACCTATGAAATAACTATCCTTAAAATAAAAACTATGCAACATGTGTTATCCTAATAATATATGATATCTATGTAATAAACCAATATAATGTGTATACATGACATCAAATGTAATATAATCTGAGGATAGGTTGGTAGTGTATGATGAATGTTTGATCTAACATTCATAAATTTATCAAGACATATATAATAGTGTAAGCATGTGTATGAAAAAAAATTGGATATAATCTAAGTACTTACCTAGGGGGATGGGGGATGATGTGCATCAAGGCACCCAAAGAGGAAGGGGAGATGCATGAGGTCCACCATGGCATCTATAATTGAGTGTAAGTGTAACAAGAAAGATAAAATCATCATGGTCATGACACATACATGAAATCATACATACACCATACATGAGGCATGAAAATTAGGCTATGGATCCAAAATACAAGGGACATGGGCTCATGTCTCTAAATCTTAGAAAAAAATGCATATGAGGATGTTCAAATGTCCACATATGTTTATAGAAATCAAGGTTGGATTAGATCCACATGGAAGGACATGTTAAAATGTCTGCATACATAATCAAGAAGGGACATACAAGGACCTGGGCACATGTCCAAAGCATACACATAATGAAATGGATTGGCTTAGAGATTTAGAATAATGGCATATTCAAATACCCTCAAATAGATGTAAAATCAAAGATACACAATCAAATTTAAACTAAGAAAGCTAAAAATGAAATTATGCATGAATATGTGGTATAAACCTATATGAGAGAAAATATGCACATAACTGATTCTATAGTAGTAGAAATCAACAAAAAAATCCAAGTAGTATGGGATGATCAATATTAGGATATAATTAATGCTAAAATGTGATATAGAGTATAGAAAGATATAAGATGGCAAACCAGAATCTATGTAGTATGATGCCCCTAATGGGGAATGTATCAATGATTAATATGTGTATGTGCCCCCAATGGGTGGATATTATCATATCTAGATCTATGTGGTGAACTGAGTCCTCTAATAATCTATGAACACTTGAAGAGAATAAGTGAATCGTGTATGTATGATAAAACTAAACTACAGTAACATAGATAACATATGTAGTACTTTGGAAATATAAGGAATGTAAACATAAAAATGTATATAATTTGAAATATTATATTATTTTTGTTTTTTTTTGAGTATAAAATATATATAATCAATCATAAAAATGAAATTATATAAAAGGATCTAGATAATAGAAACTTTATGTTAGCCATGTGTAAGTAAATATGAGTATGTGCAAATGTAAAGTAGTGTCTCTATACACCTAAGATCACATCTAGAGGATGTGTATAATCAAATGATAGATTTGGTAGGAGATCATCTAATGTTAGATATTAAATCAACCCAAACTCAAATAAATCATCATCATTATGATCATCATACCATGCTATCAATAAAAGTATAGCCTTATCTTTGGCAATGGCCTAAATTCTATGCATTCATATGGCATGCTGATATATTGTGTAAGAAGCCTCCCATGTGGTTGTAGGTTAAATGAAATTAGACATGAGGTATCTAGGTGAAACATATGGTTCTCATCTATGCCATCATGTATAATATGAACTATGTGTCCCTCATGACTAAATGCCAAACATTTGTTTATCTAATCAACTGTAGCATCCATTTCTTGTAAACATTTACTACCAAGTATAACCTATATGTCAGTGCTCATGATCATTAAAAAAAGAAGTGCGTTGACCACCTTAGGGCCACATGAAAATAGTAGTGTGATATGTCCAAAGGAGTCTTGATAATGTATGGCATGTTATAGTTCACTCTCTTGATGTCCTATGTATTTTAATAATTCCAAGTTGCAAGTATTAAGATCAAAATATTCATCTATAAAAATATGAGGGACCTATTTGTCTCTAAAAAATTCTATATAGTCAATAGATCTTTCCTATAATGTCTACATTATTGAATAATCTATCATGGCACATGTGATGGTGGAGGAAGAGGCAGTGTAATCTAGATAGTGACATGATCTTTGAGTTTGTTTAGTTTCTATTTTAATGTTAAACATGTATTTATATTATGTTTAGTAATCCTATGAATATGACAAAATTATCTATCATCTTGTTATGACAATATTCTAATTGATCTATGGTGAAATATGGGTTATTAAACATTGTTATTGATTAAGGGAGAGATTATTGAGCACTGTCCTTAAATAGTGAGCTTTGATATTTAATGTTGTCATTAATGTCAAAGGTTCTAATGAAGATGAATGATTCTTTCATTGATATCAATATAATATAATTAATGCCAAATATGCTTGTTAAATTTATCCTTGAGGTTAATACAAGTGTAAATTATCTTTTAATTCTTTGTTTAAACCTTGTGAGATGGTTTTTTCAGGTGGCAAAATGAAATGAATGAGCTACAAAGAAGAAGATGTGTGCTTCAAAGATCCTGTATAAGTAGTTTTGAAGATGCTATAAATAAGTTACAAAGATTATAATTCTCCAAATAACCCTTGAAAATGTTTGACCATGAGAGATATTATTTGTGATTATACCTAAGGTGTTGATGACCTTGAAATTTATAAAAAGGTCAGCTTTGAAGATATGTATATGCAGCTCTGAAGATGCTATGAAGATCCCAGTTGAGCTCTAAATATATATAATTAGCTCTGAAGATGTTCTATTTATGTTTTGAAGAATATTGAGTGTATGAGTTTGATTGAGCATACAAAAGAGGCATTAAAACATAGGATAATTTTAAGGTGAAGCTTAGAATGTTAGATTCTAGGCCTAATAGGACTTAAAAGTCAAGGCATAAAAAATAAGAAGAGAGATGGTGTCTAGATATAGTTTCCATGACATAGGTGAGAAGGTTAATATTGAAATAGGTGAGTCAAGTTGATTTAAGTATGTGCATGAAGTTTCATATCAAGGTTTCCAAGAAAAGGCTTGAAAAAATGTTTCAAGGTTTCTCAAATACATAGAATGAAGAGTTGTATACTCGAGAAGGTTTTCTCAATGCTCATTGGAAAGTGAAACATATTAATGAGAACATAAGATATTTATGGTATATTAGAAAGGGTTATATCTCAAATTTCTAGGATTTGGTTTCTATAAAGAGGAGCTAGGTTTTATGAATGATCGCTAAGACTAAAAGATGGTTTAAGCCCTCATAAAACTCTAACAATGGCTGAATGTTGAAGATATTGTTATAAAGATATCAAAACAATTTGATATGGTTATAAAAGTGATTTGAGGTTTAATTAAACTCTCCCAAGAATCTCCATTCATGATTGGTTTCTCAGGTGACTAAGAAGACGTAAAGGAAAGTGCTTGTCTTTTGTTAATCTATTGTAAAAGACATAGTTGAATGAGTCAAATTTTCTAAGTGGATGAAAATAAAATTATGATACCTTTAGTTATTTTTAATGAATATTTATGGACATGTTCTATATCTCAAGTGTCCAAAGTTGGTGATAAAATTTGGCTAGTCGCTAGCAGCCCTAAGTGGTGCACTTAGTAAGGAAATTAGGTACAAGTGAAAAGATGTTTATTGAGGTGTTTTCATGTGAATGATGAATTGAAATACATTATAATTATATTTTGGTCTTTAATTATCTATACATTATTTGCATAATCTTGGAAGTCTATGTAAGAGGTTGAAACATTGAAGCTAAAATGGCTTATTTGACTGAGTAGCGTTTGTGAGAGAGGTAAAAAAATTGGTATATAAGACCAATATTTTTCATTAGATGTCATGATTTGATTGATTTATATTTATTTTAGGATTTTATAATATCATGTTCATGCATTTAAATCCCTTGAATATAATCAATCATGTATCATATGTTCATGTTGCCTTGACTATGTTTTAAAGTCAATTAGCAGTTCTAAGTAAACATCTTATAGAGAAGTGTTTGAGCCTATTCACCTGAGTTGAATCATAAAATGAATTTTGTGATGACCTTGATGTCATGAGGTTTCTTAATATTTAATTTTTTTCCATGGTTTTTTATCAAAATTGAGTATATGCCTCAGTTGTTCAAGACAAAGTTTTTGTATATGCATAGGCCTTTTATAAGCAGTGATTTGAACAAGGGTTCAAGTGGTATTTAGACCTAAAAGGTATTGTGGACCTAAATTAAAGTTGGATAAAGTGTATTAGTGTTTAGTGTGCCTTTTTCCTACTATGTGAGGTGTTTAGATATGCTTCAAGAAAGATCAAAGGGTAACATGTTGTTAAGAACATTGATTAGGTCCCCATAAGCCTAAAATATGAGTAAAGGATAATTGATGTATGGTTGACCTATTCAATTTATTGATACATGATTAAGGAATATTATTTTAATATTAAAATACCCATTAATGTATGACATAAGTTATTTGAATGTGTGGCTGACTAAGAAAGATATGATCAAGTGACTTGTATAAAAACAAGGTGGTTTAGGCTTATTTGGTATGCTTAGAGGATACTAAGAATGGGAGAGAAGAATATAATAAGTTAATGATATATATAATTTGTGAGTATAAATAGGTCATGTGTACCATCATAAAAAAATTATGAATATATAACAAAGGTTATGCATATGAGGATTAAGGGTAGAAGACCTAATCAATCCGTGAAGAGGGTTAATGGTCAGTTTGAGAGGGAATTAAGTGAGTGAATATATAAATAATTAGATCATAATTTGTTATATAATAAACAATTGTTTCTAAATGTTATAAAAAATTATGTGGTTTAGTTGGTGCTGAGTCATCTAGGGGGTTAGTGCCTCCTTTCAAGTAGGTAATTGCTAAAGCCTAGTTGAGTTGGTACTGAGCTAATTGGGGTTGGTGCTCCATGTGAAGTTGGTTATTCACTAAATATTGATGTTTATATTCTAATAATTTATTATATTTTATTCATAAATTGTTTTTCTACCCTTAGAGGGTTTCCCATGATATATTGTGTTCATGTGTTTCATGCTCTTATGATTTAATGCTTATGCTTGCTTAGATGTACACACTTTTTAAGATAGTTCATGAATGGTTAAATATAATTGATTTAAAAGTTTTAAATAATTATTCACCCCTTTTTATTCATCTTGTTTCCAAAAATTGGTATTAGATCAGGTCTTTTGGATCAGGCTTAACAACCTAAAAGAGATCTTAAGAAGCAAGGATGACTAGTTAACAAACTCAAAATGGTTTATCTACTAGTAAGGATCCATTATTAAATGGATCTAACTATGAATTTTTTAATTTCATAATGAAGATATATATAATGTCACAAGGACATGATAGTTTTATTTAGTTATTGATGGTTATATTTCACCCCTAATTCCACCTATAAATGCAGTAGGTAAGAAGGCTACTGAAAATAACTCCAAGACAATAGATGCCATTATGTGTGGCCTATCAGAGGTAGAGGTTATAAAATTAATGCATCACATTTCAAAAATATGGGAAAAACTAAAGACCATATATGAAGGAGACACCAAGGTGAAGATGACCAAATTACAAACCTAGTAAAGATAATTTGAAAGCTTGAAGATGAATCAAGATGAAACTATTGCATCCTACATGTTGAGGGTTGACGAAGTTGTCAATATCATAAGAGGATTAGGAAAAGAAGTGAAAGAGTCTATTATTTTTCATAAGGTATTGAGATCACTAACTACTAATTTTAATTCTAAAGTGTTTGCAGTGAAGAGATGTAAGATTTGGACAAACTAGAGATGGATGGGCTTCATGACATCTTGACTACCTATGGGATGAGAACTAATAAAGGAAAACCTCTCAAGAAGGAAGAAACTTTCAAGGTTGAAAATAATTTAAAGTACAAGAAGGACAAATATGAGGTATGTTTAGATATTATTTAGGATGAACTCATAGCTATGTTTTCTAAGAAATTAAGATTTGGCTCAGGTAAGTACATGGGTACATTACCCTTGAAATGTTTTAACTATGCCAAGATTGGTCACTTTTCAACCAAGTGTCCTAACAAGCACATATTTGAGCCTAATAAGAAACATGATGAATCTCATGAAGATGACAAAAAGTCGTATAAGTTTGACAAGAACAAGATAGACGTAAAGAAGAATGAAGGAAAGGATCATTCAAAAATAATAAGAGTTTTTATACCAAAAAAGACAACTCATCTAATGTAAGTGATTTAGACACATATGATAGTGATAATGAATCTAATAATGACAATAATGAAACCCTTTTCATAGGAATAGATTTAGATAATTAGGTTTGTTCAAATGGGAAAGGTCTCATGATTGATGTAGAATTAGATGAGGAGGTATACTATGACATTGAATAAGGGGAAGCTGAAGTAGATCTTGAGATAGAAATGGTAAGTGCCATAGAGGAGTTGAAGCTTGTAAAGAAGAATAACAAGAAACTAAAGTCATTAGTTTAGGACTATGAGGAGTAGATTAGATTATTTAAGGAAAGGGTAAGAAACACTTACAAGGAGTATGAAGAGATCATCTAAAAATTTTAAATCTAAATAGAGATTGTGGCAGCAAGCCTAAAGGCTAAAGAAGAAGATGATAGTAGATATGAAACTAAAATAGAATCTCTAAAAGTTGAGTTGGATCAGTCATCTAGAAAGATGAAGAACTTTATGAAGTTTGAAAAGAGCACTGAGGATCTAGATGATATCCTAAATAGTCAAAATTATGTAAGTGAAAAGACAGGTCTTGGATTCAAATAAGACCAAAATAAGGCATCTCAAATTGAGAAGAATATTTATGAAGACAAGAAGGTTAACATGAAAAGACCTATCAAATAACCCAATAATACAAGGTATGCTATTTATTTTAATGGTTACTATTTTACATGCAGTTAGTTTGGTCATAATCAAAAGAATGTAGAAGACCCTCCAATAATTAGTACTCATGGAACTATAGAAGAAGAAGTAATTGGTCAAAAGGAGATCATAGTCATTACCAATCAAATGGAATGTATAAGGTGGTCTATTATAGCTGTTATAATGTAAGACATATTGCACGATTCTATCCTAATAGATTTGGAAGCTCATCCAATAAAGATAAGAAGGTTCATAGTCATGCCACTAAGAAATGGATCAAGAAGTCAAACTCTGTAGATAAGATAAAGATGGAGAAAAAGACTAAAGAAGAAGATTACATTAAATCTTAGATTATATTTTTTGGTTGCTCAAGTCACATGTCAAGAGACAAAAGAGGTCTTGGTTCTCATATGATCGATCAAAGAAGTAAGAATGAAGAATTGACTAAAAAGAAAAAAAGATGACAAGGTGAATCATGATCAACTCACAAACCAAGGTGGGATGTTTGATACTATATAGCATAAATCAAAAGTAAATTAATGTCAAGAACACTTGTTATCTACATGTGTTGGCAAGGTAGTCAAAAAAATGAAGAAGGATGACAAGGTGGATGAATAAAAGGTCAAACCTAAGTTGAAAATCAAGTCTAGAAGAATGTTAAAGAATATTCAATCTTGTAAAGATATGGATATGTAGGAATATCCTTAGCTTATATTGTTTTAAGTGCCCTATGAAAATGGGTGGCTCCAATAAAATTCATGGATAAATTATTATATCAACAAAAGCATGAGGGTAAAGTCAAAGAATGTTTATTTTGAGAAGATTCTAGATTATATATGTTACAAGTAAGGAGATGAGGATGGGAATTATCTATTCTTGTGTTGATATCTCTATGGTTTTTAAGTAGAATCATGATGAAATATCTAAGACTGGTATCAGGTATCTAAAGTCAAAGTGCAAAAACTTGGTATATAAGAGGTAAGACTTTGACATGATCTTTGAAGACAAAGGGTGAGTCCCTATTTATACATTTGGTATCTAGTATGGGATATCCTTGTGTATGGTCAAGATTTTGATCTTATTCATCCATGTCAAGAAATATATGTGATCTTGAGTTCCTATTTTTTTGAAAGAAAATATGTTTGGTCTAAGGGGGAGATTAGTAGCTCTGATTTCCTTGTCAATAAAGTGATTACTTTTGATATGCATGGAGATAAGGAGAGATTATGTCTGAGATACTTTATAGAATTTGTTTGTTGATTTTTTTGATGAATCAACTGAGAGATTGAAGTAATTGAGAAGTTTATGGAATGGTTATCATAAGTGGTTGCCATAGTTTTTGAATACTATGTGTCAACTAGTGTCTTTGAGAGATAGTATAATTTCATAGGGAAAATTGTGTGATTTTAGTAATTGTAGATGATATTTGATGTCTACTTATAACAAAAGCATGGTGGGTGCTTGGTTTGAGGGGGAGATCTTCAATTTTTTAATTGAGATTGATTTTTTTTGATGTTGTCTTTCAATCTAAGTCCATTATGAAAAATATGATAGTCGAGGAATACCTTTGTCATTAATGTCAAAGGGGAAGAAATAATAATAAATATGAGAAGGTGAAAGATCAAAAAATTTGAGAAAAAGGGAAAGATAAAAAATGAAAAAGAAAAGGAAAGAACTATGTCTAATAGATGATTGCCATCAAGAAGTGGTTGATAAATTTTTCTGAGTATGTTTGCCATCAATGACAAAGGGGAAGATTGTTGAACATTGTCATTGATTAAGGGAGAGATTTTTTAGCATTATCTTTTAATGTTGATATTTGATATTTAATTTTTCATTGGTGTCAAAGGTTATAATGAAGGTGCATGGTTATTTATGTCAATCTAATATCATTGATGACAAAGATGATTGGTCAAGTTAGCCTTGAGGTCAATACAACAAGTGTAAAGCATCTTGTAATGATTTATCTAGACTTTTTGAGATGGTATTTGTAGCTGGCAAGATGAAATAAGTGAGCTATAAAGAAGAAGCTATGTGATTCAAAGATCTATGTAAGTAGTTTTGAAGATGATCTAATTAAGTTATGAAGATGAGAATGCTCTGAAGAACCCTTAATAATGTTTGAGTTTGAGAGAGATTTTTTGAGGTTATACCTAATGTGTTGAGGACCTTTCAATTTATTAAAAGGTTATCTCTAAATATTTGTATATGCAAATTCAAAGATGCTACAAAGATCTTAGTCGATCTCTGAAGATCTATAAGTAGATTTGAAGATGTTCTATTGAAGTTCTGAAGAAGAGTGAGTATATGAGGTTACTTGATCATACACAAGAGACATTGAAACATACAAAATTTTAAAGGTGAAGATTATAGGGTGGCTAGAAGTTCAAACTCTAGGCCTAATAAGATTTGTAAGTCAAGGCTTAGAAAGTAAGAGAGATGATGTCCAGATGAGGTAACAAGAATAATTTCCATGACATGGGTGAGTAGGTGGACATTAACAAAGGTGAGTTGAGTTATTTTAATTATGTGCATGAATTTTCAGATCAAGGTTTGCAATAAAAGGATTGAAAAAGTGTTTCAAGATTTATTAAATGCATAAAATGAAGAGTCATCTACTCGAGAAGGTTTTCTTAGTGCTCGTTGGCATGTGTAGCATATGCATGAGAACCTAAGTTGTTCATGGTATATGAGGAAGGGGTATAGTTCAAATTTCTAAGATTTGGTTTCTAAAAAGAAGATCTAATTCTTATGAATGATTATTAATATTGAAAGATGGTCTAAACCCTCATAAAAACCTAATAGTGACCCAATGTTGAAGATATTATTCTAAGGAGTTTAGAATAGTTTTATATGGTAATATAATTTATTATAGGTTGTAGTTAACTCTCCCAGGTAGCTCTAGGTGTGATTTATTTCTTAGGTGAGTGAGAAGACCATATAATAAAGTGCTTGTCTTTTAGATATTTATTGTAGAAGATAGATTTGATTGAGTCTAATTTGCTAAGTGGATGAAAATAAAAGTATGAGTGTTGTAGTTGTTCTTTATGAATATTTATGGATAGGTTACATATATCATGTGTGTAAATTTGGTGATATAATTTCACTAGTTGTTAATAGACCAAGTGGTGTAGATAGTACGGAAATCAAGTAGAAGTGAAAATATGTTTCTTGATGTGTTTTCATGTGAGAGTGATGCATTGAAATTCATGATGATGTTTTTTTGTTCTTGAATGATCTATCCATGCTTAGTAGAAGCTTCAAAGCCTTTTTAAGAGGTTGAAACATTGAAGCCAAAATGGCTTATTTATCTAAGTAGAGTTTGTGAGAGAGAAGGTCAATACATTAGTCTATAAGATCAATAATTTTCACTATATCTCATTATCTAATTGATTGATATTTATATAATGATGTTATAAGATACTATTCATGCATTGAAATCCCTTGAAGATAATCAATCATGTATCATAATTTTATGTTTCCTTGACTATGTTTTGAAGTCAGTTGGTAGTTCTGAGTGACCATCTTGTACAGAAGTATTTGAGCATGTTTACACTTAGTTGAAGCATCATATGAATTTTGTGATGACCTTGAGGTCATGAGGTTTCTGAATATGTAATTTTTTACCATGGTTTTCTATAAAGATTGAGTATATTCCTTAGTTGTTCAAGACAAAGTCTTTCTATATACGCATGCCTTTTATAAGCAATGATTTAAAGAAGGGTTCAAGTTGTAGTTGGACCTAAAAGGTATTGTAGACATAAAGTAAATTTAGATAAAGTCTATTAGAGTGGCATATGCCTTTTTCCTACTATGTGAGGTGTTTTAATATTCTTTAAGAAATATCAAAGGGTAAGATGTTGTTAAGAAGGCCTATTAGGTCTCCATAAGTCTAAAAGAGGAGTAAGGGATAATTGATGTATGGCTAAGCTATTAAATCTATTGATTCATGGTTAAGGCATGTTATTTTAATATGAAAATAAATATTCATGTTTAACATAAGTGATTTGAATGTGTGTCCAACTAAGAAAGATATGATCAAGTGAATTGGATAAAATCAAGGTAGTTTATGCCTATTTGGTATGCTTAGAGGATATTAAGTGTGAGAGAGTAGAAGAGGATAAGTGAATGATATAGATCACTATTGAGTAGAAGGAGGTCATGCAGACCATTAAAAAATGTTAGGAATATCTACCAGAGGTTTTGAAAATGAAGATCAAAGTCAGAAGACTTAATTAAGCCATGAAGAGGGCTAGTTGAGCAAAAAGCGTTGAAGGTCAGTTTGAGAGGGACTAAAGTGAGTGAAGAGCTGAAAGAGTAAATTTTAATCATTTATTATATAAGTAATAAGGGGTTTTGAATGTGATCAAATATTTAGGTGGCTGATTTGATACTGATTCATCTAGGGGTTGGTTCCTCCTTGCATGTAGGTAATTGCTAAAGCCTAGCTAAGTTGGCACTGAGCTAGTTGGGGTTGGTGCTCCATGTAAAGTTGGTGTTTCACTAAAGATTGATGTTTTTATTATAGGATTATAGTCCATTTGTTTCATCATTGGGTTTTATTACCATATAAGGTTTAAAATATATATGATGTATTCATGTGTTTCATGCTCTTATGATTTGATGCTTATGCTTGCTTAGTTATACATGCTTATTAAGATGGTTCATGAATGGTTAAATAAAATTGATTGAAAAGTTTTAAAGACTAAACAACCCCCCTCTCAGTCATCTTATTTACAAAATGGATAATGTCATCAATCCTATATCAAGTAATATATGTAACATCTATTGTGGTCTATCCTATGTACTGCCTACCTAAATATGAATAATGATGTCAATATCCTTAGATATGATCATATGTACTAGATGTATAGAATAATCTACCTCTAACTACAAGTGAGTGTCTTGGCCTATGTCTATGGAATTGTGAATTAGTGATGATGCCTATTTAGGTAAAGGCATATGTGTCTTAGAATCATCTTTGTACTCTCTAAGGTCTATTGGTGTGAAGCTAAATCCACATAAATAATCATCCATGGCAATGGGTGTTGGATCATCCTCTATGGTGGTTTAGGAATGTGTATCTGATTTTTTGATGGATATTTCCTTTGAATTAACAAGTAATGATAATTATGCTATGAGAATCCCATCATCTACCATGGGCTTGGATAATTATACTATAGGAGTGTCCTTCACCTTCATGGGTGAAGGTAATTATGTTGTTAGAGGATATGGAATGGGTTTAGGAATAATTGTGCTAGATTCTTCAACCTCATATGTATGCATCTAATCTATCAAAATATTGTGAGGTGGGGACTCAATGATAACACGAGGTGTCCCTTCTAAAGATATACTTAGGGTGGGGGGATTTGTTACTCTACAATATTTGAATGGATATTTGTTATATGGGTAAGTCTATAAGTGTTTGTCATGTAAAAACTTGACACATATGTGAAATTTAGATGGTACAGCCTCCATGGCATGTATCTAAGGACTCCCAAGTAATAAATTGTAATCAAAATGATTAGGCATCAGCTAAAATTATATGGGTAGGGTTTTTAGACCAATTGTGATATCTAATATAATAGTACCCAATATATATCAAGGAATGTCATAAAAATATCTAATGTTATTAAATGTCTTTTAAATGTATGTAATGTCAACCCTCATAGTCTATAGGAATGTGAGGTTACACATGTTAAGTCATGACCACTATTAATAAGAACTCATTTAATAATGGTGGCTTTGATTTGACCATGAATAAAGAGTGGTAGATTCTAATCAGTATCTGATTATGATGAACAATACTCATTGAAAAAAGATATGACATCCTTAATGTCCATGATAGTGTTCATGATATATGAAAAATAAGCTAGGTTTATATCACGAGGTAAAGATGTATGTGTTGAGCAAATTTGACCCCAAGTAAAATCTGGGTCAGCCCATACTATTTGGAAATTTTATAGAAACTTTTATATGTCCTATGGGCTCATCTAATATCTTATATGTCTCACATACCCTTTCTCTAGTCCTTGATAAAACCCATCCTCCTTGTGTTGGCTCAGTCAACCAAAGTCAACATTGGTCAAACTTAGTCAAATTTATTCAAAGTGCCAAATTGTGTTTAAAATGTATTAATAGGGTCTTTGAATTGTTTCAAGGTATCTTCAAGTCATAAATTGACCATTTGCAAGGTTTCATATGGTAAAAGGGCCATTTGGCCACTTTTCTATCTCATTAATTGACTTGTACAAATGGTGGGAGTTATAAAATATGTCATCAAGGTGGATACCAATGTGGATAAGGTAAAATCATGTCATAATCAATTAGGTGATAGTTATAAGTTTGTTATGATAAAAAATGGTAGTTTTTCCTCAAAATGGGAGTTTTTAGGCACTTGTACAGACTTATCAAGTCCACCATTAGTTGAAAATGTGATGGAGTGTCTATTAAACTCTCCATAGGTCATTACATGTTTTTATTTGAAGGATAATGTAAGAAAGTTGATCTGCAACTTGTTTTTCTCCATTTTCACTTCGCAAGTCAAGGAAGGGCAAGTTTAAGCACTCACTATGGAAGCTATAGGTGGAGTTAAGAGAAATGATTCTATAGGTGGATATTAATTTGAGTGAAATTCACATCCATAATAAGGAGTCTCATATTTGTGGATCCTTCATGAAAAATCACTTACATCCCAAGCAATTTTTTGTGAAATTACATCGAAGAGGGGTATAAGTTTGCATATGTTTCTTCGTTTTAGGAATCCATGGAGATGTGTAAATTTTATGAGGTGTTTATAAGTGGTAATAGGGTCCTATCCATGATATTTAAATCATAAAACACTTATCATTTTATGTCATTGAAGGAGGATTCTAATTACACTTATTTTGCCAAGTTGGTAGTCATGTATGTGGAATCTGAGTTCTAAAACATGGGAGGAGCACCATGGAGGTTTCAATGTGTTTGAAATCATGTTTTCAAGTTTCAATTCATGAATAATATTTTGGTATATAAAATCAATTAATACTTTCAAGCTAAGTTGCCTTAGTCTCTTTGCTCACTGCCTTGTTTCCAAAAAGTTCTTATAATCAACTTCTCCAAGAGGTTTATACAGAGATTTTAATGCTGAATGTATGGTGGAGTTCATGATTGAAGTTATATAACATATAAAAGGGTCATTTTATTCCATAATATGAATTTTTAAATTTTATGTAAGGCAAATTTTTCACTTCAAATAGTGAGAAGGCCATTTTGGGTTCTCAATCCCTAAAGGATCAAAACAGAGATCCTAGGTGATTTTGATGTTTTCATGTTATGATATCATGGTGGTTTTTAATGAAATTTAATGGTTTGCCCTATATCCATATCCACAAATAACAACCATTACAATTTTTAAGGCCAAAGGAGGAGTGGAGATGGAGTTTGAACAAGTTTAAAAATGGCCAAAAACCACTGAATTTAAAAAGTGATATCTACAAGAAGGTAATGGAAAAGTGACTTATACTCCATGTTGATGGTTTTAGATTATGCCATAAAATTTAAACCATATAAAATAGTAAAAATTAATCTATTATGATAATATGACAAATAAAAATGTGAATTTTATGTTTAGAACCCTAAACACCCTCCCTTGTCTGTACAACAGGCCTAGAAGACAAGCATTTAAAACCAACACCTTAAACAATGGCATAATTTGACTTCCACATGGTGTTTGAAAGGTTTCAAAGTATATAGGTTGGTTAAAATAAAATTTTATCCCTAAATGAAATTCAATGAATCTTCTCACATCAAAATCAACGAAAAACACTCCACTTATGCACTTATAGGCCTGTGAATGACCACTTATAGCTGAGGTAAATAGTGAGTTGGAGGTAGTATATTCCTTAAAAATGATTTTTTATGGATGGGATTAGCCTATATGAGTGATAATTGACCTCAAGGAACCTAGGATTAACCTAAATATAATAGATACAAGACCCAAATCTTGACAAAAATGTACGTATAGGGGTACAATAGTGATTGTGATAGTCAAGGTAGAGGAGTAGTAGTTGAGGACCTAAACATGAAGTAATGTTGGTATAAAGGATTTTAAGGAAACTAAAATAATTAGGATAGTATTATGGCCTATGAAACATAATGAGTATGTCTACTAACATCAAATAAAGCTTGGACCTAAACCTATAAGAGTGTGTCAGTCGTTAATAGGTAGGTGTCTCAGTTTTACGATGAGGGATGAATTGATGAAAATAAATGAGTTTAGCCATGAAAAAAGTGTAATACCACTAATATGAGATATTTAACATCATATGGAGTTATATTGTGTTCCTAAATCATCAACCAAGCTCATAATAGCCTACATCTAGGTCATAAAATAAGGTTTCCCTTCCTTTGCAGTCATAAACATTTTCTATGTCTCAAAGGCATGGAAGTATTAGAGGGTAAAATGGATAGAAAATGGTTTGAATAAAATTTTATAGGAATGAATTATCCTTCCATATCACATTCAAACTCAAGGTAATCCTTAAAGCATCCAATCATAGTCATACTTTGTTTGCCTTCATCAAGCTACCTGGTTCAAAGTCTACTTAGGAATATGTGAATTTTGGTGACCAATATTTGGAGTTAAAGGACAAAAATTGGTAAAAATTACCCTTGAGATTTGATAAAAACATTCCAATCATTGTTTTGGTGAAAAAAAAGGAAACATACCCCTATTTTGTCTTAGAATAGGGGTAGTTTTCTCATATAAAACCCAAACAGTTTGTAAGAAAATAGGTGGAATGGGTGATCAAAGGGAAAAGTGAGATAAAAGGATGATTTTAATATCTGTAAAAAACCAAGGGAGATGTGAGAAATCAACATAGAGGGTCTGAGGGAAAATAAGATACCCTATTCCAGGAGGGTTGTAGTCATGTGTGAAAGAAACCTTTAAGCCTAGAGGTGAAACTGAGGATCATGTGCATTTTTATCCTTGTACATGATTTCAACCTGACCAATTCATGCTTGAAGAGGTATGTGAGATGTTTTGAATCCATTAGGAGTAAAAGGAGTCCATTATAAAGTCATATGGAGTTCAAAGGTATAGGTAAGTTAATTGGCAAGACACAAGCCTAATACCAAACAAGGGTCAAGTTTCATCCTTAGATCTTAAAGAGATATTCCCATTATTTGATCACATTCATGAGATGTATACATAGGTGTTTAAACCACTGTATTTCAAGTAAAGTCAACAAGAATCCAATTCATGGCTTAAAATATCTCAAATCCTCATAAAATGCACCAAGTGGCTTGAATGGCCAACTTCAAATCCTTAGAACTCTCATAAACATTTTCATGGGACCTATAGGTGGTTGGAGAAGTTTTAATGGGTCCTTATCTTGAAATCTACTCCATTATTTCAATGATTCAACGTGCCATCTATATGAACTATTGTTAAGAGGCTAAAGCACTCCAAACCCTCTAAGAAGCTTGATTTGAACCTAATGAAAGAGAAATTCCAAAAAAATAACTCAAATGGATCTTTCAATCTTAAAATTCATGAATATGACCTTGATAAATTTCCTAAGATTCATTTCCTACCACTAGTCCACACTTGCAAGTACAAGGTTGTACAAAATAAGCTAAAAAGGAACATTTAATGGAAAAATAGGGGTCTGTAAAAATGATCAAGAACTCAAATTCAACATGAGGAATGATAAGGAGATTAAAAAAATTAATAATAGGTTAATTTTATAGTTCACATGTGTGGGAGCTCAAAATTAATATTTTTGGTCTTCTAGGCTAAAGAGGCCTAATTAAGCCTAATTAGAAGGACTAATGGATCTAAAAAACACACTTGCCTTGGGTGTTAAACCATGAAGCTTGCAATAGATCACAATTATGGAAGAGGGTACTAAAAATGGTCTCACTTAGTCTTGTAATTTCATACATTTTCCTACACAAGTGGACTTATGTAAAAATAGGGCTACAAGAGGACTAGGCCTAGTGAAAGCTTTGTAAATAAAATAGGGACTTGAATAGAGTTTTATGGTTATAGATGAAATATTTTAAGTAAAATATGATTAAAATAGGATTTCCATGAATAAATATTTCATAACTTTAGATAAATCCAAATTTTATCTATTTTGGCCAAATTGGGCCTAATGAGACAAGGAGGCCTTGTGACACCTACAAGGGGAATTGATGATTATAGGTAATGTAGCTATTTAAGATGCTCCAATATGGTTTAAAAGTTTGTTTTGGATGAAAATTTAACTATCCAATAGTATCTCATGATCAAACTCTTTCATTTTTCCATTTGTCAAGAAGGAGTTTCAAGACTTAAAGATGCTTGTAAAGAGTTTCAACGCCACATGTGAGGAAGGTGCTCAGTTTGGGATGGAAACATGTCCACATAAGTTAATTGATCTCTCCTTTGCCTCATTTCCATGAAATAATTGTCCCTAAATTTCTTTTAAGTGCTCTTTGAATCCCATCATGAAGGTAGTTTCACAAGAGAGAATGATTGAGAAGATTATTATGCCACACTTGGAGAAGAGGCTACTTTGGGATAGGATGATGTGAAAATTAGTTTCATAACTCATTTTACACCTCATCCACACATTTTAGCTAATTTTCACCTTTGGACACTTATCCTTGTGCCTCTTCAACTTCCCTTCTCTCTCTATCTCTCTTCTTCCAAAATTATATTAGTATGAGACATGTTGGCTATTGTAAAGGAGAACACAACTAGTATGGTGAGACCATACTGGTATGACATTGAATTTTGTCTTTAAACATTTAATAAAAGTCTAATTATGAGTTAATAACATTTTTAATAAGTGTCTGAGTGATGTATAGTGGAGCTAAGTGATGGTGTCATCCTTACTCCTCTTTATCCTTCATGCTTAAGCAAGAATTCTGATTTTAACACATCATGTGAAGTGTATGAACATACTAAGCTCTTCGTCAAGTATTAAATTGTCTCTATGGTGTGAAATATTCATATATATCATTCATCTTGTTGATTATCCTTTTTATTCCTACCTTCACATTGATATACTATATTGGGATCCTTTAATGCTTAGAATTGGTCTTGGAAAGCTTTGTTGCTTAGTAGGAGTATGATAGTTTGTGGGATATGTCTTGGTGTATCACATATTTAGTTTAGTTTCATTTTCATGCAAAATCCTAACCATTTTCCCAAAATAAAGTATTATATTAGATGATAATCACTTAAATATGAATCTAGGGAGCTAGTCCTTATAGTCTAGAGATTCATCTCTCTTACAAGTTCACCCACAACCTGAGAGATGATTCCATGTTGCATAAAATTTTAGGAAACTCATAGAGTATCCAAGGGTGTACAATTTGAAGACAATAGTTTAGGCATGCTAGGTGGGACAACTAGTCCTAATTGATTCCATGTCAAGGTGAATGTTGGTCTTGACAAGCCTAAGGTTGTAGAAGTGTTTCTAACCCAAAATTTGGTGACTCTAAAAGGTGAGAATCTATGGTTGTAGATCAAGTTTTCCACATTATATTTCATGGTCAAGAAGAGGAAGAAGAGATGGATAGGCAACATGATTTACTAGCTTTCAACACCCAAAATCCAATTAATCTTCATAGATATGACCTTATTCCTCATAATGCTACCAAAAGTCTCCCTAGATTTAATGGAGAAAGTCCTATTACCACATCTGAATACATTAGGGACATATCAAACTTTTGAAACCTTCACAATATCACTCAAGTCAACATAGAGATTAGGATACTTGCCATGTATCTAAAAGATAAAGCACTTGATTGGTATAGGACATTGGGAGGTGGTTGCATTACTAATTGTGATGGCTTTAGAGATTTGTTGGTAAATATATTTGAGAATAAAAGTGATCACATTTCACTAATCCATCAGTTGAATGTCATAATGAGAGGTCCTAATTAATCTATGAGATATTTCAATTAAAGATTTCAAAGAACATGGCATAGGTTACCACCTATCATGAGACCCCCTCTAATTTTCGTGTTCCCCACTTATCTCAGGTCTATTGGCACTGATGTGGTAGTAATGTTGCAATAAATGAGAGGATTTATTCTACTTGATGCATATGAGATAGCTATTGAAGTTGAGAATAGTTTGATACTAGTTGGGAAATTATCCCCAATATTTGCTATGCCTTTGTTATCTTGTATTTCATTTGAAACCCCAATTTTAGATAAAGTCACCAATGTCAATGTCAAGTCTATATTCACTCCCAAGAAGGTGGATAATTATATAGATAAAGATGAAATGATCAGGTCATTACAAGTTCATCTCAAGCAACCTTAATTGCAAGTAAGTACTCCACCCAAACCCCAATACAATCACCAAGGTTATTAAGTTTTTAATATGTAGTCTAACATCTATAATTCTAATTCTGTTCCATCCATAAAGGCTATTGTTCTAATCCATACCAACCTAGTTCAAGGAGAGGAATAGTTAGATTATTGGGAACAATCTCAAGGTTAGTTTGGGTATGATGGTGGAGGAGGTTGTCAAGCTTTAGTAGCACAAGAAAGAGCAACTCCTTACCTCACACTAGAAGAATCAAACCTCATGCAAAAAGATATTCATAGAGAGAGTAGTAGCCAAGGTACCATTCTTATGAACTTTCAAAGGGAAAAAAAACTATGTGAACAAGTTTGAAAAAGTACATAAAAGATTTCCATTTAGTACTTCTTCTCTATTGCCTTCACATCAACTGATTGTTCTTGAGACTCCACATGAGTTGGGAAAGGATGTCATCATAGATGAATTCCTTGAACACATAGAAGAAGGAGCTAATGGCATGGAGAAGCCAACAAAGGTTTTGGGATAAGAAGACACTTTAATGGTAAGATAAGAAGAAGTAGACCTTGAGTGGATTGATGAATTACCATGCTTCATAGAAGATGATGATGATGATAAATTTGCAACACAAGGTGAAGAAGAGGTTCTTGCTAGCCAACATGATGTTCTACAAGAGACAAGTAATAATTTTAATAAACTTCAAGTCTTTTCTATTAACCATGAAGAATTGGCATTTTGGGATGATCTTGAAATTTTTTGCTTGAGCTTGGATGATACATCTCCACTTCATGAAGAGCTTGAGAAGAGTTTTGAAGGAGATGTTGTAGCTAAACCTATTGAAGATCATGAAGCACCTATAAAACAACAAGATACACATGATTCATCTCAATAAGATCAATTTCATAATATGGATGGAAAATACAAGGTGACAAGAGAGGTAGTAAGTATTGAAGAGCCTCTCCCATGAATTTAGCTTTTAGAAACACCAAATTTTGATGGAGACCTTAACTTTCAAAATGAAGACAACTTTGATGATGAAAATCCACTTGAAATTGGGGTTGGGGTTGAAGATAAAATGAGTCTATAATCAATGGAAAACCACTTGAACCAAGGACTATGGTTGTCATTCAAACTAATCAAGAGGAGTATGTTTCTATTGAACACATGTTATTGGCTATGAAACTAGATGAAATCAATGAAAGCACCATGGGAAGTAAGCAAGGTGTTGAAGAAACAAGGAAAAGACCTAAGTTGAAGCTTGCACACTCTTCTAGTCCACATCAAGGATATGGTATGAAAATCTTTCCTTTTGATATAGGAGAATCAATTATTACTATTTAGTTTGTACTGTTGACCAATTTTGACTTTTAAGTCATAATAGGGCACCCGTAGTAAAAAACCTTTACTTGTAGGCATTTAAAGGGGTGTAATATGTTGTTATAAGGTTTTTTATAGGTTAAATAGTATTAGTTGACATTTTAATAGCTTTGGTTAAGTGTTTTGTAGGCAAATTTATCATTTTAAGGGGTCTAAATAGTAAATTTAATGCTTTGTATGGGATTTTTGGGAATTGTGTAAATGTAAAGAAGTTATATCACATGCCATGTGTCTTAAGAAGTCTTAAGAAGCTGACATAACTAAAGAAATGGTAGGTTAAAATAAAAGGTAGTTTTCCTAATCAAAGATAAAGAAATGGGAACTTATATAGCTACCTTGGGAAGTGTGCCACATGAAAAATGTGGTTTTATGACTCTTAATCTCCCCATAGGTCATATCCATGTTTGGTTTTCATTTGTTGCACAAAAAATTGCATCTGCAACTTATTTTTCTCCTTTTTCCTCTTGGCATGCAAAGAAAGGTAAAATTCAAGTGCTCATTATGGGATGTATAATTTGAGTTGGAGGAAATGATATTGGGGGTGGATAATTCTCTGAGTCCTCTTCTTCATGAGCTATTAGTTTGACTCTAGGAAGCTTTTTATGCATGTTCAACCATAAGGGGGTCAAAGTTTGAGCTTGTCTCAAAATTTTTTACTTTAGATTGATGGATTTGTGTGTTTAAAGTGTCTCCAATTATTTTAAATATTTTTACATGCTTATTATTTCTTTGGAGAGTTTAATTTTCTTGGAAAATATTCCTTTATGCTTTTACATGCTTGCAAATGGCCTAGTATGAATTGACAATAAGCTCAATTGCTTTGGAGTGGTTTATCCACCTTAGATGAGAGCATGTAGTGACGTTAGAAAAGGTTTTAATCCATGACATGCTTAGAGTATGTGTTTGGTGACATAAGCCTTCTCGAAAAGGTCTAAATTATGCATCTTCTCCATTGTTTCCATTCACTATCCATTGCAACACAGTCCAGCCTATAGGAGGTCCATACATAAGGGCAAGGGAGCATTAAGGAATGTGAGATGGTCTTGGGAATATCATCTCAAAGTACCATGAATAATGAGACATAATTCATTCAAAAAGTCATGAAAGGGAGAGAAATTATAAATGAAAGAGGTGACTGAGTTTTGGTATCATAGTCCCCAAAAGTTCCAAATAGAACTCCAAGAGGTTTTTACTATTTCCATAAATTGAAACCATGATTATTTTGGAAAATACTCTTACACTAATATTTTATTCCTACCTAAAATATATCACCATGAAAATTTTGAGACTATAGGGACAAGGATAATATGGATTTTGACACCCTCAAAGATGTTAAAAGCTATTGAATTATGGCAGTGACATCTATAGGGTTTGGAAACAAATTTGATGCTTGCATTACTTATGAAGATTCTTGACCTTGTCCAAGTTGGGGAAGAAATTAAAAACATTTCAAGAAGATATCATGAGCATCAATAACATATTATAGATTATTTATAGATAAAATTACCTTACAGGCCCATCTGCTATCCGTACATAGGGTACACAGGGTAGTGAGTGCAAGTTTTTGAGAAGTTGGCACAAAAAATGGTGAAATGGCTCCTAAAGAGGAACTAGAGCCTAAGTGTAAGTATTTGGGGATTATTTGAAACTTAAAAAATCCCTAAAACATCACAAACATGAATAAAATGTCCTAAAAACAACCTACATGCCTGGGAAAATATGCATACATAGTCATAGTATGACGATTAATCATAGTTTAGGGTAGGGTGTTTTGAGCCCAAGTGGAGCATGGAGGTGGGAGAAGTGATGAAAGTTTGAATTATATAATCATAAATTAAATAAAACTAATCCAAGGATAATCCTAACATGATATAATTTACCTTCAACTGACCTACAAACCTAAAGAATGAACACCTATAGCCAAAGACTAGTTAGGGGTATTGGTAGTCAAAGTGAGGAGGTCTTTAGAGTGATTATGAGAATATAAGGGAGTAATGTGATGGTAGTATGTTTTTAAGGAGATAAAAAAATTCCTTAAATAACTTTTGAGTATTTAACATCCTCCATGAGATCTAATCCAATCATGAAGAATTTCTCAATCTCTATATAGTCAAGTTGAAGCATGAACATGAGGATGATGCTAAGGAAGAGATGAGAAGGTGTTTGAAGGGAAAATGAGATATATATGGTTGAAATATATTATTATAGACATAAATGATCCATAAAAACCTAAATTAAACCCAAACAAATCTTAAAACCTCTAAGTACAATCTAAACCCTGCCTACCCTCACAATCCTACACCTTCAAAACTTTTACCTTGAAAATTTGGAGAGTTGAAGGGTCAAATTGAGGAATTAGGATATAAAATTTGGTATAGAGTACCATTATGGCATATAAATAAATATAAATTAATTATGTTTCAAATATTAATTATTAAAATACCCATTGTTTTGTCTCAGAGTAAGGGCTATTTTAGTGCACATGGAGGTGCTAGTTTTGAGAAAAATGATGAGATATTGAACCAAAAGAATAGAAAGGGTAATTTTATGATTGTATAATTTATAGGGGACATAAATAAACATATAAAAAAATCAATATAAGGTATGAAATCATACAATTTATTCCAACCAAGAAGGTTTATAGTCAGGGGTGAAGGGAATCTTTAGGCCTAAAAGTGAAATTGGAAGTCATCTTCATTTTTGGCCTTTTACATGCCTTCCAATTGATAAAAAAATGTTTTAAGGGGAACATGAGATGTTTTGGATCCATAAAAATTCAATTAAAGCCATAGGAGCAAGATGTTGGGTCTCAAATGGTAAGCAGGCCTATTAGCAAGGTCTAGGCCTAGTTCCAAACAAGGGTATGTTTTCATTTTTTTGGTCTTAAGGAGATAATAAATGGATGGGAACATATTTTTGGGGTCCATATATAGGTGTTTAAGTAATTTTTTTTTCAAATAAATTAATCATAATACCAATTCTTGGCTTTGAAGCTCATAAACCCTCACAAAAGGTCTAAAATGGCTCGAATGGTCAACTTCAGATGCTTAGAATTTACACCATATATTACACGGGACATAGAGATATTAAAAGTATTTATAGGGGGTCATTGAGGAGCCACAAGTTTAATTTGGAATGAATTATAATGTGACACCTTTATGAACAAATGTTTAGAGGGATGGTCACTCTAAAACCCTCCTAAATCCTTGTTTGAGACCTAGAGTTGAAAATGGGCCTAAAAGTGCCACCAATTGGAGGAATTTGACCCTAAGTGATGAAGAGAAGTTATTTTAAAATACATGAGGATCATGGCCATGGATGATTGTTTTTGTATCTAACTATATGGATAATAGGAAAATAGGGATTATTTTAACCCTTTTTAGTGGTGTGTAGGATACAAGAGGAATTAGGAGATGAAATAAACTTTGGGAGGAATGTTTACACTTGAGATAACTCTTAAAATTCAGCCATTTCATGAATCAACTTGTAAGTTCCAAAACCAGGCCCCCAATTTCGGCCAGTCTAGTGAGCAAGCTCGTGAACACTTGGAGAAAGAGGTGAAAAGCAATTTGTGAAGCCTTTTTAAGGGTTTTTATTGAAAATAATGATAGGAGACCTTGGAAAAGTGTCATTACATATTTTTCATCGATAATTTATGAAAAATTGGAATTTTTGAATGCCAAATGGAGAGGTTGCATGGAAAATAGCCTTTTTGAAACTGCCAAGGATGATTTTACATGTCTAAAAGAATAAGGATGGTCAAAGGTCAATCCAGTGAATGTGGATACTTGTTTGTAACTCCTCTTACTTAGACCAAAAATCAGATCTAACCATATGTAGAGATAAGGATTGTTTTGAAAGGCAAATCGTGTAGGCAGTTTCTTATGCCAAAATTACAGGTTTTATGCCACTTTTTAGTATCCTTATGTCTTGTTCAGACAAGTATACTTATATGAAATGGAATATTTCACCCCACCTCTCTTTAACATGAAATTTTAACTAAGTTTCACTTGGTGACACATGTCCTTGTGCCTTTTGGACTCCCCTTCTCTCTCTCTTCCTCTAGATTATATAAATTGGGCCTTTTTGGTCATTATTTTTATCTCTCCACTTGGTTATGGTGAATCCCTACGAAAATTGTCTTGAATAAATAAATATACCTTTTATTTACCTCATTTAAGGATTATATAAGTGTATGTGATGGTTATTATCCTGTGTAAGTGTATCTTAACTTACCTTCACATGTCAATTTTCCTAGTACCTTGTGAGTTTAAAGACATATTTTTCTAGGTTAGAAATAAGTGTCAAATGGAGTTGTAGGTTTATTGAATATATTTTTCCAATAGTCTATATTATAATTACTATTGTCTAAATCTCCGTATCTTAAGCCAATTCCAAGAACCCATGTTGAAACATTGATGCAAGAAGAAGGATGTTATCAGATGTAGTGTATGTTAGGATTGTCTTGGTTCAAAGTACATATTAAGAGTGTGACTAGAGAATATATATGGTGCATCAACTCTAGTATAATAGGTTTAATTTTCATGCTATTATTAACCCTTTTCATTCCCCAAGTTGTTAGTAGTAGGAATATAAGCCTACTTATACATCAAGTGGAGCTAGCCCCTAATCTAGAGATCCACCCCCCAATAGGGATACTCATAACCTTGGGGTGGTTTTATTTTGTCACTTGAGTGAGGATAAGATTTTCCATCTCCTCATTGGGTGAATTCACGTGACAACATGTACACTTTAGAGTGTGTTTATTTCAAGTGTTTCTTAAGTGCTTTAGAGCACAAGTGTGTTTCCTTTCCTTTGTTTGGTGTGTGTTTTATGTGTATGTGTCAACCATCTTGTTTACCTTGATATAAATTCCTATTAAAGTCAATTAGGGTGCTCATATGCATGACTCCATGCCTAATGGAAGGATTAGGCAACTGGTCTTAGGTATAACATGCATGTCACCCTTGGGGATCACCAAGCATGTTGACTAAATTTAACCCTAAGTCAAATTTGGGTCAACCCCTATTAGTTTGAAATTTTATAGAAAGTTTCATATGTCTTATGGGGTCATATATTGTCGTACATGTCTCACTTACCCTTTCCCTAGTCCTTGCTAAAACCCATCCTCCTTGCACTGGCTCAGTCAAATAAAGTCAACATTGGTCAAACTTGTTCAAATTTAGTAAAAGTGCCAAATTTTGTTTAAAATGTATTAATATGTTATTTTAATTATTTCAAGTATCTTCAAGTCATAAATTGATCATTTTCTAAGTTTCATGTGGTAAAAAGGTCATTTGGCCACTTTTCTCTCTCATTAATTGACTTGTATGGATGGTGGGAGTTAAAAAATATGTCATCAAGGTGGATATAAATGTGGATAAGGTCAAATAATGTCATAATTAGTCAGGTGATATTTATAAGTTTGTTATGATAAAAATGGTAGTTTTTCCTCCAAAATAGGAGTTTTTGGGCACTTGTATGGACTTCTCAAGTCCACCATTAGTTGAAAACATGATGGAGTGTCTCTTCACCTCTCTAAAGGTGTCATTTCCATGTTTTTATTTCAAGGATAATGTAATAAAGTTCATTTGTAACTTGTTTTTCCCCATTTTCACTTGTCAAGCCAAGGAAGGGCAAGTTCAAGCACTCACTATGGAAGTTATAGGTGGAGTTAGGAGAAATTATTCTAAAATTGGATATTAATCTGAGTGAATTTCACATCCATAATAATAAGTCTCATATTTGTGGTTCCTCCTTCATGGATAATCACTTACATCTTAGGAAACTTTTTGTGAAATTGTATCCAAGAGGGGTATAAGTTTGCATATGTTTCTCATTTTTAGGAACCCAAGGAAATATTTAAGTTTTATGAGGTATTTATAAGTGGGAATATGGTCCTTTCAATGATTTTTAAATCATCCAAAACTTCTCTTTCAATGTCCTTGAAGGAGGATTCCAAAATCTGCTTATTTTACCAAGTTTGTAGTCATGTATGTGGAATCTGAGTTTTGTAATGTGGGAGGAGCTCCATGGAGGTTTTAATGTGTTTAAAATAAAGTTTAAAATTTATAATTCATTAATACTCTTGTGGTATATCAAATAAATTATTCCTTCCAAGCTAATTTTCCTTAGTCTCTTTGCTCACTGCATTGTTTCCAAAATATGCTTATAGTCAGCTTCTCCAAGAGGTTTGTACAAAGCTTTTAATGATGAATGTATGGTGGAGTTCATGATTTAAGTATTATAACATATAAAAGGGTCATTTTATTCCATAATATTAAGGTTTAATGTCTATTCAAGGCAATATTTTCACTTCATATAGTGAGAAGGCCATTTTGGGTTCTCAGTCCCTAAAGGATCAAAACAAAGATCCTAGGTGCTTTTGATGTTTTAATATTAAGATATCATGGTGGTTTTGAATTAAATTTATTGTTTTAAATTGCATAAAAATCAAATAGTAACACCAATTCCAAATTTTTAGGCCAAATGAGGAGTGGAGATAGAGTTTGAACAAGTTAAAAAATAGCCAAAAACCAGTGATTTGAATAGTGATATCTACAGGAAGGTAATGGAAAAGTGACTTGTACTCCATGTTAATGGTTTTATATTATTAAATAAAATTTAAATAATCTAAAATATTACAAAGTAATTTATTATGCTAATATGACAAATAAAAATGTGAATTTGATGTTTGAACCCCTAAACACCCTCCCCTGTCCATACAATAGGCCTAAAAGATAAGCATATTCAACCAAAACCTTAGACACTGGTATAAATTGGATTCCACATGGTTTTTGGAAGGATAAAAAGTATATGGGTTTTTTAAAATCAAGTTTTATCCCTAAAGTAAATTAAATTAATCTTCTCACATCAAAATCAAGGAAAAAAACTCCACATATGCACCTACAGGCCTATGAATGGCCACTTACAACTGAGGTAAATAATGAGTTAGAGGTATTATATTCCTTACAAAAAATGAGTTTGTATGGATGGGATTGGAATATATGAGTGATAGTTTACCTAAAATAACTTATTAGTAACCTAAATACAACATCTATAAGACCTAAATCTTGCCAAGAATGCACCTATAGGGGTAGAACAGTGACTGTGACAGTCAAGGTAGAGGAGTACTAGTTGAGGACCTAAACATGAACTAATGTTAGTATAAAGACTTATAAGGAAAATAAAATCATGATGAGTGTTTTATGTTCTAATAAACATAAGTATTAGGTCCACTAACATCAAACAAAGCTTGGACCTAGACTTATAAGAGTGTCTCACTTCTCAACAGGCAGGTGTCTTAGTTTTAGGATGAGGGATGCATTGATGCAAATAAATGAGTTTAGCCTTGATAAATAGTGTAATAACACTCATATGATATTTTTAAAATTATATGGAGTTTTATTGTGTTACTAAAGCATTAACTAAGCTCATAATAGCCTATAGGCAGGTCGTAAAATAGGGTTTCCCTTCCTTTGTAGTCATAAAAGTTTTCTATGTCTCATTAGAATGGAAGTGTTAAAGGGTAAAGTGGATATAACATGGTTTTATTAGGATTTTATATTCATTAATGATCCTTAAATATCACATAAAACTCAAGGCAATCCATAAAGCATCTAGACATAGTCATACTCTGCCTACCTTCATCAGGCTACCTGGTTCAAAGTTTGCCTAGGAATATGTGAAGTTTAGTGACCAAAAATTAGAGTTAAAGGATAAAAATTGGTACAGAGTACCCTTGAATGTTTATAAACATATTAAATAATATTTTTGTTGAAAAAAAATGAAAAATACCCTTGTTTAGTCACAGAATAAGGGTAGGTTTCTCATGTAAAACCTAAACAATTTGTAAGAAAATAGGTGGAATGGGTGACTAAATGGAAAAGTGAGATAAAAGGATGATTTTAATATCTATAAAACACCTAGGGAGACATGATAAATCAACCTATAGGGTATAAGGGTAAACAAGATACCCTACTCTAGGAGGGTTGTAGTCATGTGTGAAAGAAACCTTTAAGCCTAGAGGCCAAACTAAGGATCATGTGAATTTTTAGCCTTGTCCATGATTTAAACCTGACCAATTCATGATTTAAAAGGTATGTGATAAGTTTTTAAGCCATTAGGAGTAAAAGTAAGCCATCATAAAGTCATATGGAGTTTAAAGGTACATGCAAGCTCATTGGCAAGGCACAAGCCTAATGTTAAATAGGGGTCAAGTTTCATCCTTAGCTATTGAAGATATACACCAATGATTGGAACACATTAATGGGATGTATAAATAGGTTTTTTAATCATTATCTTGTAAATAAATCCATCAAAATTCCAATTGTTGTCTTAAAAGCTCTCAAGCCCTCATAAAATGCACCAAGTGGCTCAAATGGCCAACTTCAAATGCTTAGAACTCTCATCAGCCATTGCATGGGACCTAGATTTGGTTGGAGAAGTTTGAAGGGGTCCTTATCTTGAAGTTCTTTCCATTATTTCAATTATTCAATGTGCCATCTATATGAACTATTGTTAAGTGGCTAATGCACTCCAAACCCTCTAAGAAGCTTAATTTGAACATGATGAGAGAGAAAGGTCAAAAAAATCACTCAAATGGATGTTTCAAGCTTTAAAATCATCATGATGACCTTGAAAAATCTCCTAAGATTCATCTCCTACCACTCGTCCACACTTGCAAGTCTAGGGTGGTACAAAATAGGCTAAGAAGGAGTATTTAATGCTAAAATAGGGGTCCATACAAATGATTAGGAGCTCAAATTGAAAAGGAATGATGAGGAGATGAAAATTTTTAATCATAGATTACTTTTATATTTCATGTGTGGGATCTCAAAATGAACATTTTTGGTCTTCTAAGCTAAAGAGGCCTAATTAGGCCTAATTGGGAGGACTAATGGATCTAGAAAACACACTTGCCTTGGGTGTTGAACCATGAAGATTGTCTTAGATCAAAATTATTGAAAAGGATACTAAAAAATTGTCTCACTTAGACTTGTAAGTCTGTAAATTCTCCTACTTAAGTGGGCTTATGTAGAAATAGGGATATAGGAGGACTAGGTCTAGTGAAGGCTCTATAAGCAAAATGGGGACTTGAAGAGAGTTTGATGGTTCTAGATGATTTTTTTTTAGTAAAATATGATTAAAATAGGACTTGAATAAATATTTCATAACTTGAGATAAATCTAAATTTTAGCTATTTTGGCCAAATTGGGCCTAATGAGACAAGGAGGCCTTGTGACACCTGAAAGGGGAATTGATGATTATAGGTAATGTAACTGTTTGAGATGCTTCAAGATGGTTTATAAGTTCCTTTGAGATGAAAATTTAACTATCCAAGAATATCTCATGATCAAAATCTTTCATTTTTCCACTTGTCAAGAAGGAGTTTCAAGACTTGAAGATGCTTGTGAAAAGTTTCAACACCACATGTGAGGAAGGTGCTCAGTTTGGGATGGAAACATGTTGAAATTAGTTACTTGATCTGTCATCCACCTCATTTCCATGAAACAATTGTCCCTAAACTAATTTTAAGTGCTCTTGAAAGCCAAACATGAAGGTAGTTTCATAAAAGAGAATGATTGAGAAGATTGATATGCCACACTTGGAAAAGAGGCTAATTTGGGATAGACTGATGTGAAAATTAGTTTCATAACTCATTTAAAATATCATCCACATGAATTTTAAATAATTTTCTCCTTTATAAACTTGTCCTTGTGCCTCTTCAACTTCCCTTCTCAATCTCTTATTCCAAAATTCTATATGTATGAGCCATGTTAGCTATTGTAAAGGAGACCATAACTAGTATGGTGAGACCCTACTGGTATGACATTAAATTTTGTATTTCATAATTTAATACATTTTTCATTATAAGTTAAGAACATTTTGTCTAAGTGTGTGAGTTATTTATAGTGGAACTAAGTGATGGTGTCATCCTTACTCCTCTTTATCCTTCATGCTTAAGCAAGAGTTCTGATTTTAACACATCATGTGAAGTGTATGAATATACTAAGATACTCTTCAAGTATGTAATTATCTATATGGTGTGTAATCTAACCCTAGATCAGTTATCTTGTTGATTATCCTATGCATGCCTACCTTCATATTTAAACACTATATTAGGATCCTTTAATTCCTAGAATTGGTCTTGAAAAGCTTTGTTTCTTAGGAGGAGTGTGATATTTTGTGGGATATGTCTTGGTGTATCACATATTTAGTGTAGTTTCATTTTCATGAAAACTCCTAACCCTTTTCCCATAAGGAAGAATATATAAGGTGATAATCACTTAGAGATTAATCTAGGGAGCTATCCCTTATAATCTAGAGATTCATCTCTCTTACAAGTTTACCCACAACTTGAGAGATGATTCCATGTTGCATCAAATTGTAGGAAACTAAGAGAGTATCCTAGGGTACACAATTTGAAGACAACAATATGATTAAGTGTTTGAAAAAGAATATCTTTAAAAATGGTTGAATTTTGAATTAATTATAATGTATAAATCTTTGTTGGTCTATTTCTCAATTGATCCATAATATCATATGGTCTATGTTGATCCCTAGATCCTATGGTATTGTTTTGAGGAAAAGGAGGGATTATTGTATTATGTTGTTCCCATATAGGCTGAGGATGCACATGATTCTATTTTTTAATATCTTGAACTATAGGATACTATTTTTTGAGGGTGAGTAGTAGAGGTAGGATGTGAGTGAAGGTAATCAATAGGTCTAATTGGAGGAAGAAAAAAATAAGTCATATAAGATCTCTACCATCCATTAGTGATAAGAGATAAATCAAAATGGGCTATGAAACAATGCTCTCCATATAAGGCAAGCACAAGATGAGGTAGAGCAATATGTGAAATAAACTAAGTTTTAACTTGATCCATGAGAGGAGTGGTATACATGTGAATCATTCTACAAATGATAGGTAATAGGCATGTAAAACAAACCACAAGAATTTGTACCAAAAATTAGAAGATGGCTTTGATCATGATAGTCATGATGAAAAGATGAAAACTAAAACTAAGAAAATACTAGAAATAATAAGGGAAATCTTAATGATACACTAGGTTTTTCTTTAAAATGTTTTAAGTAAGTTGGGATCACCAAATGACTTTAATTTTAAGAGATTTATGAAGTTTAAAACACAAGGTTTTTAAAGGGATGGAATAATAAATAAGGAGAGATATATGTAATAAATACAACCATTGATTTGTACAAGAATTAACCTAATTGATTATTCTAAAAATAGAAATGAACCACACAAGTATGTAGTTAGATGGAAACTAACTGAGATGGATGAACAAGAGGATATAAATTTGTGCAGAATTTGATCAAAGTGTCACAGATCAAAAACATGTCTCATAATTCATTTTGGATAGTGGCATATTTCCTTGGATAGTAGTAACTATGATAGTGTCCTTTGTGTTGTGCTAGTTTTCGCTTGATGAAAACTATGAACTTATGGGAATAGCCTTGCCTAAGTCTGAGACACCTGGGACTATGTGAACAAACCCTACTCCCCTGTATATGATTGATTTAGGAGTAAAACATATACCTCCATGTTATTAGGGTATTTGAGTGGAAAAAATAAAAAAAGTGTGATGTTAGCTGGGTAGGTTGGATGTCCTTATCACCCCATTGTGTTGAGAGTTACCTACATAATAATAACTTGAGATAGGATCAAGCCCACTGTAGTTATCCCAATCTAAGTGCTAGTGCAAGTGAAATTGAATGCTAGTATGAGTGTTATCTTGATTTATTTGAGTGAGGATTGAGATTAGATATTTAGATAAACTAAGCTTAAGACTATTTTAGATTATTTTATGTAGATGTAAGGCATGATAGGGATCAATGAAGTTGATTTTCATAACTTATTTATGAGTTTGTTTATGTGTATTTGTATCTGATTTAGATCTAGTGGGTAAAGGGATAAAAGTGGTGTATATATATTTATCTAGTGCTTTTCCATAGGTGATTTGAGCCTAGGATGACCCTAAGGTACCTAAGAATTGGAAATATATATGTTGGGGTTGAAAAGATGTAAGAGACATTAGCATGGTCCTTTGGTCACTAGCATAGTGCATTAGTGTCTAAAGGGGCATGATAGTATCTAGGTGGCAAAGCTTGGGGCACTAGGGGCCTATATTCCTAAAATAAGGTCTATGACTAATTTAAGAATGTCTATGGATAGGTTAGACCTACACAAAATGTAGATAATGATTGAAAGAGGCCCTAAGATAGGCCTAGGTTAAGCTAGGGGTATGGTTATCTCAGGTGACACTCATTTCACTTAAGTGGCATTTTATATGACTACACATGCAAAATTGTTATTTTTAACATCATTGATGCTAACTTATTGCATGTCTATTATATCATATTTATGTGATTCACTAAAAAAGTTTATCATTTTTAATTTTTTTGGAATTTTATCATTGGATGCAGAAGAAGTAGGAGAACTAGGATCCTCATATTCATAGTCAATAGGTGTATAATCACATTAATAATCATATTAACACATGATATGATTTTAAACATATTCATTTAGACCTAAATTTTAATTATTAGTATTTTCAATGTCATAATTTTACTAAAAAGTGGATGATTAGGGACATTGATGTTTTGCCATAAGATCCTCATAGATAATACTTTGGTCATACTGGGCATTAAATATGCTATCAAAATGATGGGGTATCCTAAAAATCTCAATAAGAATATTCAAGATAATATTTTTAAGTTGGGATAAAAAAAGAAAAATAGTACAAGGCATAGGGAAAAAATGTGAACAATCAGTCCTTAAACTAGGCCCATGCAATAAATCAAATCTAAAAAATAAATAAAGTAATCTAAAAATGAATTTTTATAGAAAGAGAAAATTAAAATGCAATCAAGGGTTTAGTTCAAATAAGTACAGAGGATAGGTTCACCATATTTTTAACAATTTTTGATATGTGGTGTAAAGGGGAATAGCCTAATAAAATTAGAGTAAGTTATTCTAAAGTATGATGATTAATTTTAAACTTAGATAAATGAATATTTTGAACTAAAATACTGAGATAGGATAAATATTAAAAGTACTAAATTTGAAATATTTTCTATTGATTATAATTCATAGGAAAAATGACACTTAGCTAGATTTATGATGCATAGGAGGATATGAGTTGTGCATAAGAAGGAGTATACAAGAAAGATTTTGAGATAGTTGTCATATTTTGGAAATGATGTTTCTAGAGTTGTGAGTAATATCATTTACCTTGGGATACTACCATTGATGATACTATTTTTTTTATGATGTTATTGTCCAGTATGAAATATGGACTAGATTATAATGATACCAAACTCATTGTTATGGGTTTTCTATCTTATTTATGATGATGTATTCATATACAGAACATATGTTATATATATATTATTATGGATCAAACCCTATCTGTTCACTCTTGGGATGTGTATGCTAAAATGGGTTAGTGGGCTCATGATGTTGAGCTAACATCAAATACCCCTATGTTAATGAGAATCGCTTACATATCCAATATTCTAAGTATGGCCTTCAAATTATGTAATTCTACCTTATGTGTGGGAGTATGTGGTAATAATGGTGTAATATGTTATATGTATATGCATGCAATAATCTTGCTTGTAACTTTACAAACACCACCCATGGACTATTATTTTTATGCTTTATAACTTTTTTATGACTACTCCTATTAATGAAAATTAAATAGGGATGAGTAGGGAATAATAACATAGTTATTTGATTTATTTAATAGGTATTGGTAGTTGTTTTATATGTATTTTCTTGATGAACAATGAGAAATCTTAGACTTGTAATTATACCACATATTTTGAAAAAAAAATCATAGCAGGGTTCGATAAAATAATAGTTTGACCCATTATTTTCAAATAATTATCATATTGGATGACTTTAGGTGAATGTAAAATTGATAAGGATTTTGACACTAGCATTGAAAATAGTGTCCCTCTGTGGCCAATAGTGTCCAAAAGGATAAAAAATAAATATGGATTTATAACTGATAGTGAAGGATATAATATCAAGTTTTGAGATTTATATATTGTTCAAGTTGTTTGGGTCATCAAAATGATATGGGTTATACGATAAGATAAATATTTAGGCATATTGAGATGGAAAATGCAATCCTTTTGGCAATGGGAAGGTCTAGAATTAATGGGTAGATCCCTAATTGGTATTTGTCAAATTTACAAGATAGAGGTGCTATAAATATGCATTTCTTGTATATACATGAGCTACCAAGGAGGAATATTCTATAACCAAGGATATAACTAGGGATAAAATAATGAGATACCATATCCTAAATGCTATAAATGTGTAAAAATTGGTTGCATTGTGATAAATTGAATGGAGGGACCATAGGTTGAATGCGGTTTGTGTGATGAGAAAGGAACACATGACTAATTTTCTTACCCTAAAATAGTAAAATTACTAAAAAAATGGATGCACAAAAATAGATGAATTGTAAGGATCACCTCCATGGAAAGGCATTAAACATTTAAATAAAATACCAAAGGTACAAGATACTAAAGAATGAGGCAATGAAGTAAGGTAAGGATAGAAAGATGATAAAATTAAATAATAAGGAGAATGTTCATATAATAAAACATAAATTTAAGATGTGATAAGAGAATGTTGAATAAAAATGAAAGAATATAGGGAAAATCATAAAAATAAATAACCAATAATAACTATATGTCAACCAAAACCAAGGGCTACAATAACCACTATAAGTGGGGTAAAGATGGGAAAAGGAAAGGAGAAACTAAAAGATTCATATGAAGAACCAAACATGGATAGTGAAAGAGACTATTCAAATACAAATGAACATAATATAATATTAGAAAAGAGTAGTAAAATTATTTAGGATAGACAAGATAATGAACACAAAAATATGAATTAATTTGATGACGTAGAGATTGATAATTTGAAATAAAAGTTAAAACCTGTTAAAAATAAAGTATTTTTGGATAAGTTAATGAAATTTTGTAAATACTAGAAAAAATAAGAACATGAACATAGGGTAAGAAGAGTAAATAAAAATAAAATAAAAACAAAAAAGAATGTATTCAAAAATAACATAAATTTGAAAAAGATAGTGATATTATTCTATGTCAAGATCGATGGCTAATAAGTCAATAATACATTACTATATTTATGCATAGAAACAAATGTCCTTCCCTATACCACTTGGGAAAGGGTCATAAAATTGTAGTTACATGGAACAACATATGAAATTTATATGGATAATGAAAAATTGATATTACTGATAGGGATACTTAGGAATGTGTAGACACTAAAATTTAATTAATAAATGCTTGAAATTTTTTTTCCTTGACATCCTATAACCTGTAATATTTAAGAAAACCTTCAAACTATTGAAATTACTAATAATGACTTTTAGACTTCCCTATTTCATTCATATTCATCCCTATTCAAAATATAATTTACTATCACTCTTGTTTCAAATTCCTTTATCCTATTAGGACAAGTCTATGTTAAGCAGATAAGGGCATTTTGTGCATTGGTATAGTGGTAAAATTTTTTATCTTGCACATTAATGACTATATTTTCTAAAAAATATGCTTCCTAATGGATATACCATGTATATTAATAGGTTGATTTTCAAAAACATTTGAAATATTTATATATACAAACACATCAAGGTTCACACTTGAAAGGACTTACCACTCTTTTACAAGGAACTTATCTCTCTAATTTTGAAAGCATTTATTTTTAGAGTAAAGATCCCTTGTTACAGTTTTGTTATAATTTTATAGTCTTTGTCCAAGTCTAACATTTTTTTATTATAGGTTTAAGGCATACCTTGTTGATAATTCTAATAAAATTTACTAGTTGTATTCATATGATCTTCCTTAAAGGGATAAATACATTGGTCTGAGTCTATTAGGGGTATGTAGGTAGAATATATTTTTAATCACCTAAAAGTGTTATTAGAGTGATAAGAGTGCTACTTAGATAACCTATCCCTAAATTATCCATATACCTATCCTTGAGATTTTTATCACATTTTTCTAGCCTTTGTGTGGATAAAAGTAATCCTTAGTCAAAACACAATCTCAGACCCTCATTTTGAAATCCTAGTCCTTTATGCCAAATAACCTTATAACTGGACATTAGTGCCATATTAAGGACACTAGAGCCACATGGTGCTATTGTCCCCAAAATGGTGAAATGTCATTTATACTCTCTTTCCTAAATGAATATATTTTCAAAACTAAAACCCTCTTGAGGTCAGCCTAACAAGGGTTTTTCATAGATATCAGGATCCCACATTACATTCATAGGACATTTTTTAGTACATAGGATCATATTCAAAAAATAGACATAGGTAAAACACAAGAAAAAATAGGGAATCATAAATTAGTATAGTGACTCATATTTAAAACTAGAAATACATTAGAACCTAAATAAGGATAGTAGCAACACATGGTGTTACTATCTAAGATATGGCACTACTATTTAGTAGCCCTAGTTTTAGGATAATTTAGATTAGCCATAATAGTACACTAAGTATAGTAAAAGTTTACAAAGATACAACTATACGTTTGATAGTTATACTCAAATTTTACTCAAATTCACACTAGTTCATCTTAGATTCATATTATCTACTCAAATTAGGGGCATCATTTATGGCATGATCATCCCCATATTAAATTCACATACTTAGATATAGTCATTACAACTTAGTCCAGAATCAATATACTTAGATATCAGATTATGGGTATTTGTGGGACACATTATTTCCATATGCTCAATTAAACATAGGTTGATAAAATGGAATATAAAACTCCATGTCATTATTTATACTATACACACTTGAAATAATATTCTAAGTTGTCACTAGTTTCATGCCTTACTCCATCTATAGTGTTTAGCATTCTAGAGTGTCCCAGAGCCACCCAATGTACTTGAGTGGCCATAGAGCCAAAATACATAGATATTTCCATCACTTTATGTAGTTTAGTTTCAGATGTATATACTACACATGAGTGGGAAATGATGGGGTCATATCCTAATTGTGTTATTGATCCAACCACATGAGAGGGTTGGACACACTTTTAGTCCCATCTAAGTTATTCATAGGTCATGGTCCATCAAGTAGGGGTGGTAATTATGGAGTTGGAATCAGATTAAGTTCTTAAACCACCCACACATGATAATTGGGAAAGTTATCATCTCATTAAAATAGATTCAATGATTTTATCACTATATACATACACACACACACAAGTAGTCACCAGGTTCATGTATCATTTCATGTACCCAATGAGGTGTATTCATTCATTTTTTTCCCATCTCCTTAGTTTTACTTAGTTATTTATTTATCATAGTATTTTGATTTTGATATCTCTTAATTAAGGACTGATTTATGCACATTTCATATATAGGTCATGATTTAGATCATGCTTCACATATGGAAACCCAAATTCACATACATAGACTTAGCTTCATGGGCTTTATTTCATAGGTATTTCTAGGTATATTTATTTTTCCTTTATACTATTAATTTTGATTTGATACATTTATAACATAAAGGGGGGGGGGATTTAATCACATAAAAGTGGTATTACAATGTTAAGAGTGTTATTTGAGATAAATTAACCATAGTTTAGACCTAGACCTATCATATAGCATTTTATCACACTTTTTAGCCTTTGTGTAGACCATATAATCCCTAATAAACTTAAATATATTCTCAAGCCCTCATTTTTAGATCCTAGCCATTTGTGCCCAATAACCTATCAATTAGACATTAGCACCACATTAAGGACACTAGATCCATGTGGCGTTAGTGTCCCAAAAATTGTGCTAATGTCTTTTACCCTATATTTCAAAAATAGATATATTCTCAAAATTAAAACCCTCCTAAGGTCAGCCTAAGCATATTTTATAATCCACATAAGCTAATTAATACTATAAATACATGAATTTTAGAGATCTATCCACTAGATGGAAATTAGATGAAAAATGCCTATTCAAACATGAAATAAGTTGAGAAAAATTAAGGTTATTAATCCCTATTCTATCCTACCTTTGAATACTACCATCTATAGTTTCCATAATCTCAAATTTATTATATTTTCAATCTCAATCACACTCAAGGCATTCAAGGACATTATCATTCTAACATCACTTAAACTTTCACCAACACTTAGGTGGGTATAACTACATGTGGCTTGATCCCTCTTTAGAGTATATATATGTAGGCAACTCTCTTCAAAGTAGTGTGTTGAGGATGTCTCAGACATCCCACTAATGAACATACTTTTAAGCTCATACCTTAATTTAAAAGAGGATTAGGGTTTATATTATAAATTAACTATTAAATGCATAATACAAAGTTTTAGACTTCATGCAGACATGAATAGAACCTAGAAACACAAGTGCATATGTATCTAGAATTTAGGAATAGTCCTACATGGAGGACATTAATGCAATTTTTAGGACACTAAAGCCACATAGAGATATTTTATAAGTGTAAGGATAGTATCCAGGAGAGGATCTGACATAGGGATCTGGTTGATGAGACTCATATCTATTCATATGTCAGTTTTTAGCACTCAGATATTCTATATCAAGTGATTTCTAGGTAAGAATTTATTTGTACATATTTATTAATATTTTTAGAAAGTCAAACCTAGTCAAAATATGTAAAAAATTAGTGGTTATTTATTTTATATTATTTCACTGATTTAGATCACTCAACCATTTAATCAAACATAGGATTTACATAGTAAAACCCTAATAGATTAACACAAGGGGTTTTTAAAGGATAACTTAGTCATTCCCACTTCCTCAATTTCACCGTATTGTATTTAATATATTTTTATGTTATTATAAATGATTATTTTTTGATTTTAAAACTCTTTTATGCATCAATTTATGATCCATATAGAGATAGGTTGCATATAGATGCATGTGAACAAACCCAAATTTCTAGATCTAGCACACTGTCTAATAGGATAAAGTCATAGTTGAAAAATAACAACAAACTACCCTCTTGTCCACCTCTTATGGAATTGTCACAATATACATCAACCTATATTTTATAATACTTCTAGGTTTTTAGGTCTTTTCAAACAGTCATATTTCATAAAAAGTCAATATATTCTAAATAGTTTATTTGCACAAACAATTTTCTAACCATAACCCTAGTTTCTACTTTTTAGAAAATTTATAAATTATGTGGATCTTTGTATTTTACTATATTATATTTTTTATATCATATTAGATCATATTTCAATAGTTTACATTTCCATTTAGAGTTAATTGTAATTCAGAATTAATTCTAGGGTAAACATTTTTTGAACCCACTATAATTAGAACATTGTTTGTTACTTGTTGATTTTTGGATTAGAGTTTCCACTTAATTTTATAAATTCATGACACTAAAATAATATTTTACTCAACATTAGATACTATCAATAACATAAAGATTCAATTTTTTTACTTTAGAGTAATCTGATAATGAAAATTTTATTTTATCACCTCAAATGGACACTGACGTAGAGGCTTTTTATTTCAACATCTAGTTGAATTTTATTATTTTCCTATTATTTTTTTTCACCTTTATTTTAATTTATATTTTTTTGTTTTTAAAACTATGTTATGAAAATTTTAAAACTATTTAGTTATTTTCATGAAGGGCTACATGGTGTTTTATTTACATACATAATGACATGAGGGGTTTTAATCCCATTCTCAACCATAATACAAGACTAAACATAAAATTTAGTTTCCCCATATATACACATATTATTTTCAAACTTTTATTAGTTACTAAAACTTTGTATCTTGTACAAACCCATTGAGTCTCAATCTCTCTAAGTGCATGCCTTAAGGGGTGCACTAGGAAAGGGGTGGGTAGACCATTGGTGCTTCATAGGATTGTTGTCCCTTCTAACTCTTGTTATCTAAACACTTAACTCCTAAAAACCATTTCCCTAAGTTTTTTCTTATTTTTTGTACCCTTTCTAGTCATTTTCTACATTTTATCCTCTTATTCCTCACCTAAATCTCCTTTTGTCAGTCATCTATACTAGGTTGACTAGGTTGAACCTATATATTTTTGGGTGATTTTCACTTAAGATTGAGTTTGTCCTTTGGCCAGCCTAGCTCATGACCTAGTAAATAATTATCCAAAATTATTCTAGGCTGACTGTGTTAGCCTTGTCAGCCTATATTTTTGGAATGGTTTAGGGTCAAATACACCTATATATACAATTTATTTTTGCCATTATTTAGAGAATATGAGAAGAAGTAAGAGTTATTGAGCATCTGCTTATTTACCATTCTACTTGAGGAGCAAGCTTAGGGTTTCATAATTTCTTTAGAGATATGGATCTTATCTTGTGGAGAAGTCTCTTGGAGGTATTGATAAGTTATATAGACTAGAGATGATTTGTGTTTGTTATCGTTACATACCATAACAACCTCTTGCAAATTACCTTGGCCATGGGAGAGATTGAGGCTCAACGGTTTCATCTTAAAATGTATGTATTCCTAACTTTATTCTTCCATTTTAAGAATAGATAGATATGCATTTTTACTTATCTTCAATTCATTAGGATTTAATATACATTGTTATTAATATATGTCTCTTATGCATGTTTATGTTTATTATTTATAATCCCAGTATGTGCCACAAGCTTTAGTGATAACTAGATTATATTTTCTTTACTTTTTATTAGTTTAGTGAGATATCAAAACACAGGAATCCTTTTAGGTTATTACATGAATGTGTTTGGATAGAGGATTTAGAACCCTCCCTAGCATGGTGTATTATGATAAGAGATCCCCTAATTAGGTCTAAATATCCCCATATTGGTCATGTTCCTATTTAACAAATGTGTATCTAATCAGTAGTGTATGGTATGATATATCTTCTTTGAGTTAGGATTGATTTATAGACATGATGCATTTCTGATTGCATACATTTTTGTGAACCCAATGTGAATCTAACACTTATAGGTTTCATTTCATTTATTTCATTATTATATAATTTTATTTTTCATATATTTATGATATTGAGTCAATTGTATCGACATAATACTAACTATTGTGTGTAGGTTTAACACACAGTCACATCAATATGACTCTATTTTATCTGTGTAGGTTCTTATTTAGGTATAGGCTAGTAGGTCAGCCAAGTCCCCATAGTACAAGTTTTCAAGCTTTTATACATTTAGTTCAACATACTATGTTGACCTAGTTGAACTTATACACTTTCAAACATCCATTTTAGCGTACTAGGTCAACCCAATCAACCTTTTACATTTTCAAGCTATTAGCAATAGGTAACTTCAAAGCTAGGTTGACCTAGTCAACATTGTTAGCATAATTTACTAGTATTAACAAAGTTATTCAATAATAATCTCATTTCTCTGCATCCTCAAACCCACCAAGGTTCCTTTCTATCCTTATTTATCATTTCTAGCGTTTGTTATAGTTTTATTTTTCATAGTTTGTAGTATTTAAAACTACCCTTATATAGTCAACTAGGACGACCTTGTTGACATAGTTTTGTATTCTATATTCCATCTAGAAAGGTAGGTCAACTCTATCGACATAGTTCATTTTTTATATCTTTGCTTTCACAGTACATAGATGACACTTTCAACCCTATTTTTTATTCTATTCATACACTATCAAATGAAGTGACATTGTACTATGTTTTAAAGTTGGAATTAACCCTTATATTCTAGTAATTAGCTCACACTTTCATTTCAATTTGCTTGCATGATTGTAATGGATCACATAGTCTAATTTGGTGGTTTTCAATATACCATTTAGTTTCACTATATTATCTTTTATACACACACTATCAAATCATAAAATCTTAAAATGCATTTTAACAATTGTGTACCCAAGGCCTACCTACTTCGTTTTCATCACCAAGGGGGAAGCTAACTTAGTTTCATGGCTAAGTATAAATATGTGGTTAATGGCATATTTTGGCTAAGTACTTGACACCCTTATTTTTATAGTGTGTAAAGTGAAGGGGTAAGCCCCAATACCAAGCTAGTATAATTACCAATATACATACCTTTCAACATGAACATCTTGAATCCATCCTTAGATCACTTTCTGGTTCTTTGCTTACAACAAACTTCCTATCACATCTAAAATTATACTCTTTTAATCTAAAAAAAATTAGGTTGACCACTTATATTTTATTTTCCAAGTTAATTATTTTTTCTTTGCTCAATTGTATGTTGTATTACAAAAACATACATTAGCTAGCATGGGTACAAGGTTTTGTGTTGTGTGCCTCGATTAATTGAATCTCATTGACCCAATTTATTGTGTGTTTTCTTTCATTTCTTGATATCATAAGTACTTGTAAAATTATTATTGTTTTAGTACATAGTCATTTCTATCAACATAGTCTCTTATAGGTTGTCTATTTTTCCCTACCTACTATACTCAATGTTTTTTTAGAGGTGAATATTTATTAATTCATGAATATTCCATTTTTAAGATTTTAGTTTTGGTGATTTTTTAGGGTTGGAAAATGGGACCAAATCACTAAAATTTTAGGGATATATTTTTTTGGGGTCATCTCACCAACCCTTTATAGTAATATATAATATTACACTTAAATTTTCCAGATATATAAAGTAGATCCCTTGAGATACTAGCCTAGGTAACAAGAAAAAACTAAAACCAAAGGAGCATATAACTGAATGATAATAGAGAATGAAGAAAATGAATGATAACATCAAATAACAAGCAATATGGGGACTATATCATCAAATTATAAAGTTAAATGATAGTACCAAATACCATATTCAAATGATAGAGATGAATGGCATAGTTGAACGATATAGCTAAATGAAAGAGCCTAATGGCATAAATTAAAGATAGAGTTAAATGACATAGATGAACAATATCCAAATGACATAGTCGAATGATAGAGTTAAATTTTAGAGCTAAACAATAGTATTGGTTTATAGATTTGAATGTCAAAACTGGAAGTTAATAGTGAATAACAAGTTGGGTAGGAGAATTGGTAAACCAGAGTTGAAACCCTTCTATTAGATGATAATACTAAATGGGTTATGGGAGTATCAAATGATAGAGCCAAAAATCATAAGCCATCATGGCATCTAGTGGGAATAGTAAAATAATAGGCCAATCATTAGGGAAATCATCCATATTATCTTATTTTAAAGAGCCAACCAAAAATTCCACACAATCATAATACATTCAAAATCTAGGTATGATTTTTAGTTTGTCATAAATTTGAATTCAAATATTCAATAATATTAAAATAATTTTACATGTGAAAATCCCCACTATTATCTCACAAGAAAGAATCAAACAGAATAACATATCACCCTTTAAATATTTTTTTGATGATGACATGCCACCACTTGAAGATGCTCCTCTATTTTTTGATGAAAATGATAATGACACTAAAGTGGTAGAAGAGATTAGTGTTTCTCACTAAACATAAGGTTCAGGTGAAACCTCCACTCAAAAATCTTCTTGAAGGATGAGAAGTAGATGGAAAATTAGAAGGTCCTTTAAGGTGGAAAGGGCAACAAAATTTCCCTTCATAGAACCTGTAGAGCTTAAAAATGCTAATGATAGTCCAAAAAATGCAGATGAATAATATGTAGCTAGAAACTAGGAAAATAACATAGAATGCAATTGAAATTGGACACGATTGAAAAACATTGTGGAAAAGTATATGAGACAGTGAAACACCTAGATGGATTGATAACAAGAACACATAGGTGGAAACTATAGAATAATGCATACATGTAAGATATGCATAGGAGCATGAAAATGAAAAGAAAAATTAAAAACATCATGTGGAGAAAGGGGGAACAATTGAAGCAAATTTTGGAAAAGTCAAGCAGTCTAATCTAAAGTAAAATACATATAGTGGAAAAGTATATGAGACAATGAAACACCTAGATGGATTGATAAAAAGAACACACATGTGGAAACTATAGAAGAATGCATGCATGTAAGATATGCACCGGAGTATGAAAATGAAAAGAAAAAATAAAAACATTATGTGGAGAAAGGGGGAACAATTGAAGAAAATTTTGGAAAAGTCAAGTAGTCCCATCTAAAGTAAAATACATATAGTTCTCTACTATATACCATATTATAAAAAATGTAGACCTATTTCTAATTTTTTAGATTATGAGAATTTGTTTCAACATAATGGATTTTTAGATATTCCATAATCACATTGGTCAGATAACAGTGTTTGGGAAATGATAAAATGTGTTGTAATGGTTGAGATTGAAGATTTGAAATAAAGTGTTAAGAGGTTACTATTTATCTCACTATCCATCGATGAGGTCACAATAATTGACAACATAACCTCATTTTGTATTCATGTGTATAATTTTAATAACTATTCAAGGAAACCTCATCTACTAGTAGTTCATAAAATGGTACAAAATTACAATGCAAAAAATATTCACAAATTGGTTGCATCAAATTTGAAAGATAAAGCTAGAATGGATGATTATGTAATAGCTACGAAGTTGGTGTGTGTTATGGTGCATCAATTATGCAAGGGCATAGTAATGGTTTGTGTGTTTGGATGTAAACAATAATTTATCCATATATTATTCCAATTCACTACATGGTTTATAGAATGAATCTTGTATACAAAATCTTTAGTAAATTTGATAATGTGGCCAAAGTGAAGGAGCTTATTATTGACCTACATGCTTATATGTTAAGCAGACCAAAAAAAAATTTAGAGTTCCAAAAATTTGCAATAGGATTGACTAATGGTAAGAAACTATTGAAATATGTTTATATAATGTGTATTTCTATGTATGAGCCTACATGTTGAATTTTTAAAGAATAATAATCATTATTAGGTTTTATGTATAAATATTGTAGAGAAATTGACAAGGTAAAAGATTTGTTGTACCATTTAACAGATTTGGAAACACTGCTAAATTTATGTGGAATTCTTCCAATTCTGAAGGAAATGAATTTCATAATGAAACATGTTTAGGAGAGGTCCATTTATATTTTGGAGTTCATACGGTTGAGAAAATAAGTATGTCAATCTCTAGACATACTATACACTTTGAATGAAATGTTTCAAGGCCTTATTTTTATTAATTGGCAATGTTTGACCGATTTAAATAAAATTGATAGTTATTTAAAGTTGAATATCAGTGATCATATTTGTGTCATAGTAATGGAAAGAAGATTCCAATACACACTTTCTACAAAAGACCTAATCTTGTGGGATCTAAATCTAAAGAACTGACCATAACACATATTTTGTATGACACTATTCTATCTAAAACCCAAATTAAATTAAGTAGTTTTTCCTAAAATTTTTATATGGAGATCAAAGATCATTTTCAAAGGGATGATTTTTTGGAGGCCATGGTATTTATGAAATCCATTTTATCTAACAGTAATAATATTCAAAATATGGTTATCAATTTATTTCACAAATACATGTGTTGTCTTGCAATGCATTTTGGAAAATATATAGAGGTGAATGGATTAGAAATTGAAGGTATTTTAGGAAAGGATTTAGTGACATCCCAGTTGACCCATTTTGCAATTATAGTGTTTGAACAATATCATCTTCTAAGCAAACTAACAGAGAATAAGGAAATTACAAGAATGTGGAAAAAACTTTATCTTAGTAGTATACTGTAGAAAAGTCTAAATGAATATTTTTGATTATATAAGATCTATAAAAAAATGATTTTGGGCTTAGTGGAAGATTAAAGAGTATTTAGTGCATTATCATTCATAAATTCAAAACTCTAAAATAGATTGTATAGAAATTTAGAAACCTGTTTGAGATTATATGTTTTCATGTTATGTAGTGGATATGTTTCCTTATGAAAGAGATATGTCAACATGGAGTTATCTAAATAAAATAAGAGGTGTCATAAATAAAATGATAAATAAAGAGGATGTAAATAATGACACTAAATATGAGACTGAGATAATAGATGCAAATGTCACTACCGATGATCAGGTTTGTGTATGATTGTTTCAACTACCAAACTATTAGTTTTGAGTTTCTAAATTTTAATTTCCTATAATTTTATAATTTTTTTTTGTAGATACTAATATTCATTGTATTCATGTTTTAATTTATCTAATTGTTTAATTACTTGTGAAGTTGTCAGATTTTTATCATAAGATGCAATAATTATTATACATTTTTTGAAAATAATTTCATTGTTTTTTGCTAAGTGCTAAATGTAAAAGATTAATATATTGTGATTCTATTAGGGGGGAACACTATATGTTAATATGGTTCTTTTATCTTTATGTATTTGATACATATTTTTTATAGATCTAGTTATTTCCTACATATGCGATGTATTTATTATGCCTTCATAGTACATCATATGTGTCTGCAATGTGTTTAATGTTCTTATTATGTGTTTTATTTAGACTACTTGTATTATATTATGCACCTTTAATGTACTCATGTTTTACTTTATCTAATTGTTTTCAAGTAATTTTCACATGTTTATCATAAGATGCAAATAAATTATACATTTTCAATTGTTTAAAAATTGTAATAACTATGTCAATGCCAAATCACTTTCATAAGGATATTAAAAACCTTGTCCAATTGTTTAGAGTCCTTAAAATTGATTCTTCTTAGAATAAATGTGATCGAATAAAATATAGCCTTTGAATCACATATCAATGAGTATGATTGACACTCATATCATATAGGATACCTATTCATATATTTGTAAAGACCTTACCTCTTGTTTATATGAATTTTCATATGAACAAAACTAATTTCATGAGTCGTTATCTATCTAAACATCCTCATAAAATTAAACAATACATTAACATATTCTATAGTTCATGATCATAGTCAATCATGCATATTTTTAGCTTTGATTAATCCTCATTATTACTAACTATCACAAATTATAATACTATCTTCAAGACATACCTCTACCAAAAATGAATGTGATTTTCTAATGGCCTCAAATATATCTCAAGTCATGATTTACTCAAGAAACAATCTAAATATAATAAATAAGAGATCTTCCACACAAAATAACTCAGTCTTTTATCATAACATGTAATAACTATTACATGTTTTTTAAAATGCATTTTTTTGTTTCTTGCTAAGTGATGACTACAAAAGAATAATATATTATGATTGTGTTAAGGTAACACTATATAAAGGAATATGTTAACATTGATCCATTTATATTGAGATGTGAGTTTCACAACTACATCACAAATATCAAAAGGGGGCCTAACACCATACAAGTTTACAACATCATAAACTCAAAATTGAAATTTCAATCTACGTGACTCATCCAATAATTAAAACTCAATAAATTGATCAATTTATTTAAAAACTTGAAATTTTCATTCATAATAAATATTTTAAAAGAAAACGTTGTTTGCAAATATATATAACAGATTACCAACTACTTAGCTAGTTTCTCAACCACTTTCTCAACTTCTTTCTCAACCACTTTCTTAGATACTTTCTCAACCACAACATCCTTTGTGCCATTGATATCCTTCAATAGCCATACTTTTTCAAGATCAAAATCTACAACATTAAGATGATCAAGATTTTCCCTATCTTTTTTTTTAACATCTCCTATAGAAAGTAGACTTGGATCACAAACTATATTTTGATTAAATAAGGCATTAGAATCCCGTCCTTGATCCTTAATATTTTTACTAGTGTGTTATTTTGTTTATTCAATATAACAAGTTTCGTATTGAATTGAATGATAGATTGTAAACTTTTTTGTTCATTTTTCAGATGCACATTGAGGACCTCGGCTTCTTTTTTGAAGTTATCATATTTTTCATACATTTTAAAATTTAATGTAATTAGATGTGAAAAAAATAAGAATGACATGAAATTTAATTAAATTGAATATACATTACCAAATAATTTTCCTTCTTCACATTCACAATCACAACAAGGTTGGTGTCTTTCGCCCATTTGTTATAATATGCCTAGGATTTTGCATTCAAATTCTCCAACTTGTTAATCATGATAGTCAACACATTATCATTGTAACTATTATAAATAATAAATAACATATATTTAGCTTTGGAAAACAAATCATCAATCTTTTCAGGTTCCTATTGCACCAATGCAAACAAATTTTCTCACTTTGAGTGGTTTTGATAATGGGCATTTATTTATTTTACCAATGCCTATACCTATATCTCACACACACATATTGTTTTTAATTCATCAATTAATCCCTCTTGAAGATTAGTAGTAATACTATCTTCTACCAAATTGTTCAGTGGAGAAGATGTAATGGCATCATCAGACAAGATAACATTCTCTATTGAGGTCAGATTGTCTGATGAACTATGTATTCCTTATCAAGTTCCAACATCAACACCACTTTCAAACCCCATATATTCCTTATCAAGTTCAATTTATGGCAAAGAAGTCAATCCCTATGTACTTGATAAACCTCCAATAGAGAAAGAGGGAAATTAGGAGCCTGATAATTATAGCTTTGTGGTTCGTTGTGGGGTTTATAATGGAAGAGCCTTCCTAATTCTATGAAATGTGTTCAGGGGTGGAGCTGGTGGCATAATGTTCCTCACAAATAGAGGATGGCCTACAAAATGTAATATATTTTATAAAATAAATAAATTGGAAAAATAAAGTTATATTCTAGTTTGAAATTAAAAGTTTAGTACTCATATTTGGAGACAATATATCCTCCAATATATGTAGTGTATTATGAGTGATATGGGTGTTTTGAGATGGTACATTATGCAACATTTAGTCTAAAAAACTATGATAAAAATCCAACAAAATATGCAATGTAAAATATGTTCCACAAATGGTTGAGAAGGTACATGAGATGTTACTATTTGTTGTGGTGGTGGTTGTTCCACCATCTAAATTGTTGCTGAGTCAATTGAAAGAATAAAAAAAATAACTAAAATAATGCACTTGAGTCTTGAAAATTAAAATCTCATTTTAAATTTTTAAATAGAAAACCCATAGGTGGAGACAACACTAAAAACATCATGGATTTTTCACAAGCCAATAGGATTATAAGGATGATTCTATAGACTGAATCTACAGATTCTTAAGTTGAATGTTATCCTTTTGAGGTGAATTGTTTTCAAAAGGAACACATTATTTCTTGTAAGTTTAAACAAACAAAGTTTAAACATTTATTAATATTTACCTTGGGTAACTATTTAACAAACAAACAAAAATTAAAACGTAGATCAACAAATGAACAAATAAACTAACCTCCTACTCATCCATAGACAAATAGTTTATCAACATTTTTAGATCAAGCATAGTTGGACCCTATGATTTTTGGAGGTCAAATTAGGCATTATAGTACAAATCCAAAATAAAATTTTAACAAGAAACAATGGAACTGGGATTCATAGAAGCATAATTTAATTCAAGTCTTATCTGATAAAAAATAAAAGAGCACCAGTCAAATTTATATTTGAAAAAAATACAAACAATGTGAAACAGTGCCCAATGGTGAATATCTACTAGTTTTCCCTTCAATACTATTTTGGCTTGGAAAAATTGAACCATTAAATTAAAAAAATGTGAGTAATAACTCTGATGTGGAGGTCCCTCTTCTGACTATTTGAAATGAAAGAAAAAATGAGGATTTTAGATCACAAAAGTTGAATTATGAAAATACAAACAAATTTGTAAGTACATTACCATACCAATTTGTTTGATGTGAAAATTGAAATTTATTGACAAAAAAATCTTGTCTTCATCTATCAATATTGACTTAAAACTCAATGGGGTTATATTGTGAAATGGAAGACCTGTTAGATGGTGAATATCCTCTGACAAAGTACCAAAGGTAAAAATTCTAGAATCCACTTTCACTATGAATATCTTCTTGTTAGGGTCATAAGAATACATGAGAATTTTCAATAGAGTCATGTTTATGTCTTATTGGGGCATGTAGAGTAGGCCAATAAATTTCCATTCCTAAATCCAATCTTTGTATGGATCTAGTTATTGTACAAGCCTCAAAATGTCTAGGCATAGTAGGTTTTTGAAAATGAATTTTATCTCCATGGCTGCATAGGGGGATGAGAAATTAGTTAAATAAAATGTTATAAATGAGGGTAGGTGGGAGTATTTATAGAGCAAGGGAGGTGACTAGGAAACCAAATAGTAGACTAGCCACATAAGTTACCTGCTAGCATGTTCTAGCCATCTAATTTTTTCATTTGATTATGTCATCCAATTTGGTCATTTGGTTCCACCATTTGGCTATGCCATTTGGTTACACCATTGTACTCTAACATTTGACATAGGCATTTGGCTACACCATTCAAATGTGTCATTTAGCTCTACCATTCATCCATGCCATTTGACCATGTCATTCATCCATGCCATTTAGCTAGTTCATTTGTCTATGTCATTCAACTCTACCATTCATTCATGTCATTCAGTTGTGTCATTCAATTTCACTATTTATCTATTCCATTTGGCTAGGTCATTCAACTTTATCATTCAAATATGTTTTTCATCTCTACCATTTAGCTAGGTCATTCTATTGTGTCGTTTGACTAGGTTATTCGACTGTCTTTTATCTATGTTCTTCATGATTTAACTCTATTATTCAACTACTTGGTCATTTGTTTGTGTTGTTAAACTATGTCATTTAGTTATTTCATTTGGTTCTATCATTCATGTATGTCATTAAGCTTAGACATTTGTCTCCATCATTTAGTTTGGTCATCAAATATATTATTCGACTCAGGGATTGTATGGGGAAAAAATCAACAAAAAAATTTACCATCACCCATAGATGATTCACCATAACAATGAATCAAATTTCCCTAGATTCACTAAATATTTACAATAGTTTTTATAGTAGGGCCTCTTAAAATTAACCTTGGTTGTAGTAGGTTGACCCAGTCAACTTTGTACACTTTTTTAGCTTTTATTTGATGTACTAGGTTAACCTAGTTAACTCTATATAGTTTTTAGAACCTATTTTCTATACTAGGTCAACCCAATAAACTCTATAATATTTATGTCACATCATATTTCCTTACTCTTTTCATCTCTCTTGCCTCGTTTATTCTTTCTCCTTCAGTCATGAACTTTCTATTTGATGACAACACTAAGTTGAATTTAATAGACATGATGAGTCTTGCCAACCCTCATAGGGTCACCCATAAGAAAAGTATGACTCCTCTCTTAGATGAGATTAATGTTTATATAGACACTCACATAATGAAATATGGGACCCCAACTCTTTTCACTTCATTATTTAATCCTCTCTTCTCCCTTAAAGATCAACTTGAATTAGAGTATACCCTTGAAATGTTCTTTTTTATCTCTGACTTTCCTCAACATCAAGGAAAGGATATTTATACCATTTACCATCTCATGATTAGTGGTCAATCTAAAAATCCTCATTCATATTTTCCCACATTCTCAAATGGATTTTAAGGTACTACTTTCTTTAATTTTCAATCTCTTCCCTTGATTATGAACCCTTTTCATACCATGACCTCTTCTTATTTAACTTCTTCTACCTTCATGCCTAGTATCTCCACTAACATGGTAGGTTATACATCTAGAGGGCCATTTGTGAGACCCACTATTGTTAATCCTTCCAATAGTGCATCATTTTATACCCAATGCAATCATGCTTCTATTGCTTTCTCTTTTCATGCCTTCACTAGTCCATGTTTTACCACACAAACAAAATTTTCCACTAATGCCTGACATTATAATAGTTCCTCTCAGGATCCTACCAACACCAATAGTGGTTTCCAAGCCACTAATACCAACTCTAATTATTTAAATAATGCTAACAATACCAATCAAACCCACCAACTCTTGTTACAAACACTTAATAAAATGAATACTTTTCAATCTCATAATACAAATCAAATGCTGAGAATGCAAAATCACCTTCTCCATCTTAAAAATCATTCTTAAATAATGTCTTAGGGCACACATAATTAAAATTATCCCCAAAATACTCTTCAGTATTACCAAGGAAATCTCATCCCTTAACCTCTTTTGGTTAACAAAACCATTAATCATATTCAAAATAAGCCTCTTACCACTCAAATTGCTAATTTTGATATAGGAGGTATCACCCCTACCATTTATTATAATGGATCAACTGATCTTACCCTTCATATAAAAACATTTGGAAATATTTATAAGCAATGGGTCAAATTGAACACCTTTTCTACTACCAATCTCTTATCCAAAACCCTCACATGTGATTCTTTATATTGTTACAACCAACGTAAAACTCATTCTATTACTAGTTTGGAAGATTTAGTAAATGATCTAGTTCAAGAGTTCTAAACTAGTGATCTTCTTGATAATACTTTGTCCCACTTTATAAATTATAAACCACTTGAAAATAAAACTTCCCAAGCTTTTATTAAAAGATGGAAAACATTTTTCAAAAAATGTGAACATAATATGGTTGATGATAACCTTTTCCATCTCTTTACCAATGCTCTTTTTTCGAAGTTATAATATTGGGTCCACACACTCTCTCTACATACTTTGGAAGAGGCCATTAACCAAGCAAAATGTCAATATTTCCTTATGCATCAATTTGAGCCACCCAACCCTCTATGGGTACTTGTATCTTAATTATGAGAAAAAATCATAATGCTATAAATGATGGTATCATGAACTCTTATAACACCATTCACACTATTCAAGATGTCATTCCTAACCAATCATTGGAACCAACTCCCTGTTCTCAATAATACACTAATCCTCATTTATCTTCACCTAATAACATCAATGTTCACAAACCCCTATCCTTAGCTAAATTACTAAAATGTCTACCTTGGACTCTACCATGAGAACTTGATGCCACTCATCCTATGAAATCCTATATGATCCTAACAAGTTTTTTTGGTTTCACACTAGTTGGGGTCATTCTCATGAGACCTAAAGGCAAATTCATAATTTATCTATGGATTTTATTTTTGGTCCTAAGTTTGATCATGATTCAATCATTCAAAATTTCAACAAGCTTATAAAATTACTTTTAAGGCTCATGAAACAGATACTATATCTCAAGCCTTGAATCAAGATAATGCTCATTTGGCTATCTACAAATACCCTCTTCCAAATCACAAAAACCAAGAAGACAACTAGACAAGCCCACCCCTTTCACCAACAATGTATAAATTCTTATTGAACCAACTCCTAAATAAAATGTGGTTAATATGACTAATATGCGAAGGGTGGTTACTTTCATTAATTGTCAACTTATCTAGACCCCTCCATTATCTTGCACATTATGTGTTATCTAGGATTCTTTTCCAACTCACTTAAATGAGTTGGGGAAAGATGACCTTATAAACTTTGATGAACCAATTCCAACTCATCCTTTGGATAACACTTCCCATTCTATTTATACCATCCCTCCATCATTTTTACCTAATACTAATGATAATCAAGCTTCTATCAACACTTCTTATAGATATTATTAAAACCAACCTGAACCAACTTCTTCATCTTCACAACATAATTTACAAACTTGTTCTAAACCTTCTCCTTCTTATCAACACAAATTCCAATGCACATTGGCTCCTCCTTCTGAGAACCTCCTTCAACACTATGCATATATTTATAACAACCTTCCTATGGGTTATGATGAGTGGGATCCCATCATATAACTCATTAATCTCCCATCTCAAATTCAATTTATTGAGCTTGCAAGGACCTCTCTACATCATCAAAACTATCTTATGAAACTCTTATTTGAAATGAACATCCCTCATCCTCCTCTAGAAGGATACAAAGCAACCTTCTCTAGATCTGAAGATAGCATATTACAACAATGTGAAGAGATGTCCATCTATGTTGTCAAAATAATGGACACTTCTTTTTCCTTAAAATTTCCTATCATTTCTGTGATTCTTGATGAAATTATGCTTTGTGAAAATGATCCTCCTCTATTTATTAGTGTCCAAATTGGTGATATACAAGTCAAGCATACCTTAATTGATTAGGGTTTTGGAACTTGTGTTGCCTCTCTTGATTTTATCAAAACCCTTGGATATTATAAATACAACCTCAAATCCATGCACAACACATGTTAATGATATGATCAAAGGAAAATTCCTCCTTTATATTGTGGGTGGATTCCCATTACCATCTTTCCTATCACCATTCATGTGAAGGTGATGATCTTGAACTTTCCTCTATCTTATAACATCTTTCTTGATAGGATATGGACTCACCTTATAAGAGTTGTTGCTTCTTCTACCTGCCAATGTGTTAAATTCCCTCATAATGGAGCCATATATATGATTCAAGGTGACACTAACCCTTATAATTTTAAACAATTTCAAGATCATGGTATCTTCAAGATTCTTACTCTTGAACCTTTTCCTAGTGTTCCATTTTGTGAGTCTCAATGATTTAAATTTCCCATCATTTCCACTCAAGGTTATAATGGTCATCCTGAACTCATTGGGAATATACCTCCTAATCTCTTATATTATAATGATGATGAGCCCATTGAGATCAACCTAAATATTAAAAAATTTTATATCTCACCTCACCACATCTCTTAACTTCTTACTTCTTTGCAGCCTCATTCTTGAAAACCTTTTTGTGATGACATTCCCATTATTTTGACTAAGACTCAACATTCTATTCATCACACTTCATCAGATGATAAAGTCATCCCTACATGCATCATTGATCTTCACACACCTAAATAAGATGATGGTTATTCCTTACATGATCCATTATTATGTGTTATTATTCAAGCCTCGTGGATCCACCTATGAATCCTTCACCCATGGACCTCCTCACCTATGGATCCTTCTCCACCTATGAGTCCCTCATCTATGGATCCTTCCCCACTGATGATTCTTTCATCTCTCATATATTTTTCTCCCATGCATTCTTGAAAGCATCCCTTGATTTATATCCCTCCTCACAATGATCCACCCACAATTCTTATATTTTATATTTAGGAGATTAGATTTGAAGTATTTTTCCAATTTTCACTAAATATTAATGAGACATTACCAACCATTCACCTCCAACTTCATAAATATCTATTAGATGTTATAGATAATGTGTTTGGGAAAATTTATCAATATTTATGAACACATGCATGGTGTTATTTAAATTTTCATTTGGATTGGATGTGTTCTCTAATATTATCTTTATTTATTTGTTATATCATTTGGCATTGTGTCAAATTCTTATTTATCTTACATTGTCACTTTACTTTTTTCACTTTATATTTCTCATTATGTCATTTATGTTTGCTTATGGATATATTATTTATCATTGCCTTATTTTTATTCTTGATTTTTTCTCTTAAAAAATCCCTTTTTATATTTTCATAGTTGTTTTCTTTCTTATATCTATAAACATAGATAATTGTCATTATGACTTGGTTATATAACCCTATTCCATTTAGTAATTCCTTATATACCATGTGATCAATTATCAAACAATTTATCTCATTATACTTTCCTATTACCGTTTCTCTTTGGATCTCCTTTTTTACCTATATTCCCTTTGATAAACTAAGCATATACATAGTTGAGACTTGAGATAACATGTTGGTTCATTATTAAGCCTAAGTGTCCTCGTTAGTCTTATCTTTGGTGACTTTGCTTCCTGTAGCCTAAACCTATATCGCATTCATGTGTATCACACACAGTCTCTCTCTCTCTCTCATGATTGGTCATTCTAAGTCCATATGAAGGAAGAATCTTAAAAATCCTTCAAAACATTCAAAAACCAAATAATTTAATAAAAGGCACTAATCTAAAAAGGCAAAAACATTCCAACAAATCCATAAAAGTTAAATCACATTAAAAGATGTGATTCAAAGCACGTCTCCTTCTTATAGTTGAATCTCAAAGTCCATAGTTAGTCTCATAATAGATACAAGGTCCATTGTGGTGCAGTAGGCCAGTAGATTAAAAAAGGAAAATAAAAAAATATTTTAGTGCTACCTAATTTGTCATGCAAGTACCCAATCTTTGTAGTAGACTGATATCTCTAAAAGGGGTCCTGAGTAATGGGGAACATGTCTTGGGAAGGTAGGTCCATTTTAATTTTCTTGTACTAATCTATATTCATGAGTTGATCTTAGTAGCATGCTTATTTTCTTACAGAGCATTGTGTTTATAGCAAATAGGTTTCTTTTGTAGATTGATGGCTACTAATTTCCTAGTGTCTTCTCATGTCCTTAGTATGCCTCATGTATCCTAAGGTCTTATCATAATATGCCTAAGTTATGATTTTTACATTCCCTTTTTCACTCCTTATTTTCCTCATATTTCCTCTTGAGAAATATTATTTAGTTCACTTATCACTCCCTTAAGGATGCCATTTGTGAGTTGCATTGTAAGACCATGGATAAGACCTAGCCTTCCTCACAAATTATCAAAATTTCACATTCCTATTAGCAACATCCTTTGTTACCAAATTTTCATATTAAATTCCACCTCATTGGTGTTCCCTTTGTGAGTTGTAGTGTAAGAACATAGATAGGACCTATACTTCCTCAATTTTTTTCCAATAATCCAAATGAAAACCAAAATTACATGTGTCACATATGAGATAATATGTGATTGATTATGAAGTTATACATCATTGACATACTTCCCAGCTTGATTTTGTATATTTTATGCTTACTTCATTTCTCTTTCACTTTTATCTTCTTATTTTATGATAGCATGTAAGAATCCAACCCTTTCTTGAATTTTTGATTCTTCTTAGCATGAATTAGTGTGATAAATGTAAGACCAAATTTTTCAAATTTTGTTTCTCTTATACTTCCCAATGTGATTTAGTATGATTGATTGACTTAATTGATTTTATTTTTATACCATTTTTCCTTTCACATGCTTTCCACTTTATTACATTACATTCATACTTCCAAATGTGATTTAGTGTGATTTTACTTGTTTTAATTTGGTGCCTATCTTTGGTTTAAAAACAAACTTTTTACCATATTATTTTACCACCATTTTTGTTCTTTATACTTAGTCATTTTCTTGTTATTACACATTCCCCAATGTCAAATAGTGTGTAGTAAATTTTTGATTGATTATATTTTACCAAGTCATTTTTTATTGTTTGTTTTTTACCATACATGTGTTCTACATAATGTTAGAAAAGAAACCAAAACTCATATATTTCCCATAGCATATACACCAATAACTAAATACATGTGCTAGAAAGAAATATATCTAAGCATCAAAAACCACAACCATAATGAAAACACATACAATCAAAAATCCATATCCCAAAAAGAGCCATATATATATATATCATGAGTTTCAATACAAAAATACAACCATATACAAAGCTCCAGCTCTATGGCTAGGCCCTATCCTGCCCATCTCATGGCCTAGCCATGCTACCCATAGATGGCTCGATATGAATCCTCTAAACAAAAATTGTAAAGAGGTTATCCAAGATCTCAATCATGATATATTCCCTTTTAAATAAGATATCTAAGCCTACACCCATGTCATATCAGCTAGGTCACTAGATGTGTCACTTTCTCCTTCTTTTGTACCTATTATATGGGTCAAGGTCACTATATGTCTCTATCTTCTGATCCTATACCTATACCATCTATGTTATGATAGATAAATGTGAAAATCTCTCCTTAGATAGGGTATACCATGCCAATGCATCTCCTACACTTACCTTGTTTAGTGGCTACATCCCCTCTTTGTGTACTCATAACTAGCTTACAACTTATATAGTTAATCTAAACTAACTGCCTAAGCTAACATAGATGGTACCCTAGGATCCTCCATTATAGTAGGGTCATAAAATATTAGTGCCTCATATAGGATATAATGGAGTGTTCCCTTTACTAGGGACCCCCATCTAGTCTCTTCATCCTTTGGCACACCTACAAAAACTAAACTAGATAGATATTAGATCATTGATATATCTCAAAATTTATCTATTTTTAGTCTATCTCAGATAAACTTAAGTAAAAGTTTAACCATATTTTATTACCCTTATATGTGTCAACCACATTATATTGACATTTGTGTGACTACCAAGCATGGCTTCCCCATCAGTGTGGTATCCAAGAACCTCAACTGTAGGTTGCCTCCCAAAAATAAATCCTAGAGTTGCCACTTGTACCCATCTCAAGCTATGTCTGAGTGATCCTCTATATCCCAACTTTGACCTAGCTTATCTCATAGGTCATATGAGATGTCTAATATCTATGCTCTCTCTTGATCCTACTACATCCATTGATGTCATGTCCATGGTGGTCATTACTCTTCCTCTATGGAGCTGGTAGTAGTACCTATGATACTCTTGCTTCCACATCCATCTCCTCTTACTCTACTACCCATTATGCCTGAGCTATCTATAGTCTCTCATGCTATGGCCTAAGCACTAACCTAGTAACTAGTGGCCCTAGTCTTCCTCTCTTAAGAAACTTCCTCACATGCCAAGCCTAAAATTTGGGTACCATTATCGACACCACCAAGTGAGGAAATCCCATCTACCCTAGTACACATGGGACTAGATGTGGCTCTATCTATAGTTATAGTGCCCTATCAAATCTACCCATGCTAAAGTTGGTGCAATTATTTATTAGCTAGGCCATATCATAGTTATGTGACCATAAGACTACCATACAATATCTACTCATCTCACCATCTATAACACTGACACATGGGGCATAACTCATGCTATTTGGTCCTATATCCATCTTTGAACCCAATGTAACCTATCATTGACCACATAGGGAAAAATAGATGGCTAATACATGGGGAACCTCTCATATATACATGCTACCAATGATATAATTAGTCCCATAGACCTCTACCCTCTAGACAACACTTCGTACATGTCATGCATAAGTTGTACAAAAATGATAGATCTTAAGTCACATAACACCCTCTTGTCTAGCCTGCCATCTCCTTTCCATCTTAACTCGCTTGGTCTCTTCGAGCTCATTTTCTCTTCTTCACAAGTCAAAAATACCAAATGATTCCATTTAACCTTATTTAAACTCACTTTTCTAAAATCTTAAATCTTTCAAATACCTTTCATCAGATTTTTTATTTTACCTATATCTTTGTTTCTACTATTCCATTTTTTAAACTATAAAATGTTCTTAAATCATGATGGCGTAGATAATATTTACACTACTATATTCCTATATTCCAATTTTTTTGATATTTGTCTATTTTTTTCACTAACTTTTATAGATTCACCTAATGTTATTCACATTGGACACCTTCACTTCTCTTGTAGTCTACTTCTTTATCTACAACACTAAGGTAAGTAAAGGCATGTGTTTTTTAATTTTATCTTTTCATTTATCCTATTTTCTCCTTACAACATTTTACTTAGCATAAGTGTTGTGTGTTATCATGTTTTATTTCTCGAAACACCATCTTGTATTATACTCACATGCCACATGATGAGCTTCGAGTGGGGTATATGTATACACATAATATTTTCAAAATTTTATTGACTAATGACACTTTATATCTTGCAAGAACCCATCTAGTCTCAATCTCTCTGAGTGAATGCCTTAAAGGGGTAAGTGACCATTAGTTCTTCACAATATTATTGTCCCTTTTGCCACTTGTTATCTACACACTTGTCTCTAGAAAACCATTTCTCAAAGCTTGTTCTTCTCTATTATACCCTTTCTAATCATTTTCTACATTTTATCCTCATATTCCTCACTTTAATCCCCTTTTGTCATTTGGATATATAAGGTCGATTGGGTCAAACCTATATAGTTTTAGGTGATTTTCGCTTAGGAACTAGTTTGGCCTTTGGCTGACCTAGCTCATGACCTAGTCAATAATTATTTGAAATTGTGCTAGGTCGATTGGGTCGACCCTATTAGCTAGGATGTTTTGAAGGGTTTAAGGTCAAATATGACTATATATATAAGTTCATTTCTTCATTATTTATAAAAGAGAAGAATAAGTAAGAGTGATTTATTATTTTTGGGAAATTAGATGTTTAATTGCTAAATAATAAAGGGGTATGAGTAGATAGAATTAGTAAATAATGTATATTTATTAGTATACTAATTTGTGAAATTTGACTGTAGTGAGAGAGAGAAAATGAGTGTCAACCATTCTAAATAGACTTTGAATGGCCTTTTATATGGAATTTAATGATCGTGGGTTAAATGAACTCATATTAGGCCAACATGAATTAGGATAAGTAATAAAAATAATATGATCTTTAGAAGCTAAAATGCACTTAGAAAAAAATGCTATAAATAAGACACCTTAGGTTTTAGTGTTGTAGTCCAATTTTAGGCACTATTATCCATGGCTAATGGGAATTGGGGGAGTGGATTAGGCATAAAAAGATAAATCTAGGTCTGCAAGGGTTCAGTCTAAGAGGCTATGGATGACTAGGGATCAATGAAAACATGCCTATGAGGATCATGAGATAAAGTAAGATGGTCTTATGGATTAGGTTTCATTAGCCACACTTAAGTTACCAAATTTATCATGTTATATGACTACATTTTCCCCCATTTACTCTAATGATGCAAAAAATCAAAATACTATGATAAAAGAAAAATATAAAGCGTACATGAACTTACCTAAAAAGGGTAAAGATCATGAAGCTATGTGATGTTAGATGTGCATAGAGAGAGCATGGTGTGAAGTGTGAATCTATAATGAAAAACATAGAGTGGATCAATCCTTATTAGATACACTATATATAAAATAAGAATGTATACAAGCTAAGTAAGAGAGAGAGAAAGTTAAAGGAATGAGTACACCTCATCAAGTACATAAACTAATATAAAACCTATTATGATGTTGGATTGTGATGGGTGTGTGTTATAAAAAAATTAATATCATGAATAAAGTTGAGTGCTTAATTTCATAGAAGTGGCTCAATAATGCAAAGGTAGGCCCTTTGGCTCCATCATCACCAACTAAGTGAGGCTAATAAATCATGCATGTGTCAATCAATGTTTGGACTATGTGTCCAATCCCTCTGAATAGGTGTCTCAAGAATGCAAAGGCTAGCTAGTCCTTTGGCTCCATCATTGCCCCATGAATTAAAACTATGAAGTAATACTGATATAGAATAGATGTCATATGAGATGGCTCTTAAAGCTTGTGAATGTACTATGATATGATAATGTTGACATGGATAGATGTATGTATGTTGGAAACTAGGCCACTCTTGGCCATTTCAAAAGATGGAGATTAGGCTTATATGAAAGCCACTCCAAAACTAGTGAAATAGGCTTACGTGGAAGCTAAAGTAGGAACTCAGGTACTCAAGAAGTTAAGCTTGTATGAAATTCAAACTTAAAAAAAGATGCCAACCACCTATAGATGGATTAAGGCATGCAACTACTAAGAAATTCTTGGAAAATACACTGAACCTGAAAAAAGGGGAGGATCAATGTGTCATGCACATTACCCCCCAATCACTGATGTCTAAAACATGGATTCTAATTTAGAAGTTATATGGACCACTTAATCTAAAACTAAAAGTGAAAACCATCATACCATGCACGATGCCCCATACATCTAGATTATTTGAGTGAAAAAATATACTAAAACATGTTAAATCTAGACTATATTCAGTTGACAAACTTATGATTAAACTCACTTTTTTGTCTATTTCTACAAAAATTGATTTTTTTACTATCTATGTAGGAGTACCAAAAATAGGACACCTTACTATCTTATGCTTTAGTCTAACTTTGGCACTATTGTCTAGGGCTAAATCTGGTAACCATTCTAGATTCTTTGTTGTCTACCTGGTCTAACATCTAGATTCTATTTTGAGTGTTTTGAAAACTATATTTTCATTTGTTAGGAGCTCTGATCTCTATGATAAAACCCTTGTCTGTTGCCCCCTCTTTATAGCATAGGAATAAAAATGTTACAATGACTACCCTTAGAAGAAAGAGACCTAAAAGTGTTTTATGCTACTTAGATATATGATATAGTAATGATAATTGACAAGATATCTTAAGATATAGAAAGGTTTGTATTGAGAGATTGTTAGATCAATAGGGGTATGCCTAAATAGACATAACAATGTAATAACATATGAAATGTTTTGAGCTAGAATAAAATGTGTTACTTGTTAGCAAGGAGGGATAGATCATGATTGCCATTATGGCATCCAAGAAATCAAGGAAATGCATGATATGGATCATGGCATTACAAACAAGAAAAGTAATTAATCAAAAATCAATACATATATAAGAGTGGCCAAGGGGATAAGCAATCAAGGGACATGGGCACATGTAACTCAAATTGTAAATCAAGCATACAAGGCATGTTCAGATGCCATATACACATATAATTGAAATATAAAAAGTTGTAACAAGGGCCAAAAGCACATATAAGATTAAAAACAAAGGACATTGGCAAATGTTCTCAGGCACACACATAAATAAAAGCAATGGACATTGGTAATTGTCCTAAAAAACATACAAGGAATGGAATAAGAATTGATAAAATGAAAACACATTAATCTATGATAAGAAAGAAAAGAAATCATGTATATACTACAAGTGCAATCATATCTAACTAATCAAAGAAAGAAATGAAAGTATGCAAGACATGTTAGTACAAGACTAGGTATATGCTAGGAAATACATAAATGCAAGATACTAGTCACTATTGATATGGTAATCTTTGTAATTTTAGTAAGTAATGTAGTCAACATGATAACTAGAGTGTGTGGTGTAGGAATTACTTAACTTGAATGGTGTAGCCATATAGAAGATGCCCCCAGTGGGTATGTATATTGATGTGTATCTCAAATGTAGAAGTAGGATGCCCCCTCAATCAAAGATCTAGATGTCACTGCACACACTCAAAGAAGATCAATTGAAGCATGGTAACGTAGATAAATTAATAAAAAATAACATAGAGCAACAAATGTAAGTCTAATATAGTAGTAGCAATGTAAAGCATGGATGATGCATACAATCAAAATGTTTTTGTGTTTTGGATATATTTGAATGTTTTTGGATTTTTTTTTTTGAAATTTTATTATTGTTTTTGTATCTTAAAATAAGCTATGTACAAGAAATACTAAGAATAAATGATACTAAATGATGATTTTTGGATGAGACTCCCTGTCATGGTGTCCTATATCGAATAAAGGTATCATACATGATTGTGAATCATGATGGAAAAATAGAGATTGTGACTATAAAAGCTATGTGTGTTGTAACAATTTTTATATCTCTAAAGTGGAAACTAAATGTGGGATTCCCTTGTAAATTTGAGAAGTGGATGCAACTAAGGGATTCTTAGGGACCCATCTGGAAGTAGGAGTTCTCTAAAAGTGTGCTCTATGTTTAAAAACATGAGATCTCAATGTTATTGCTCTTAGTGTGAATACTATAGCTAGAATATATTTAAAATACTAAAGCTATGGAGGTGTATGAAATATTTATACTAGTGATGGGTACCTTAACTATGTCTAAATTTATATTAGAGGATGAACTATAACTAGTGGGGAAACTAAAACTAGTGGAGAAGATGGAACTAGTGACTACAAAGGAAATGGCTTTGAAGTGGGGAGTGGTAACTCATATAGAAATCCACCAATTGTAATAACATAATTAGCATTAGTGAATATCATGCATCTATGAATTGTATATGGTACTACTCAAATTTTATGAATCCATGGGCGATCAAGTAATATATCAAAAACTCCTATACTGGGAACTATGGTGAAATGTGTGGTCACATGTGTTAGACAAGTCTTTAAAGGAAGTATAATCTCACACAATGAAATCTATATGTGCCTATTGAATCTAATGATAACCATATCTATTGGAGTGATATCTTGATCTGAATATCCCAAATGCCATAATAATCTAATGGTGCACATGTTGACACTAAAACCATTATCGATGAGAACACTATGAATGGGATGATTATGATATGTGCTCTGATAAAGAGTGCATTATAATCTAAATTATATTCAATAATCTCTTGATCTGAGAAGGATATTGAAGGTCTAGTTAAAACATGGGACTCATACACAACTATCATACGGCTCAAAGGATGTGACTCAATTGAAGGTGCCTGGTATGTAAATGGTGGAGGATATGATTGGTATGTGTTGTGAACACCTGGTGTGTCCCCTTTATTATATTTAGAATGCTATGGAAATGGATTTGAGAATATTTTCAAATCTTTATGCTATGTTGGATTTTCTTGTGGAGGCTCAACTAAAGTGTCAAGATCAAGTAGGTTGTCATCTATCAAGTCCCATATCTTATGTCTCAAACTAATGCATCTATTTGTAGTGTGGTTTGGTGCCCTTTGAAAATCATAAAATGTATGCTAATCATATCCCTATGGAAGAGGCTTTTCTAGGTCAACTTCCTGAATAAGAGGGAGAGTGACGATGTTACATTTCAATAACTATTGTAAAAATCTAGCTAGAGAAACTAGTATATTGGTAAATTCACATCAAGGAGGTGTTGATAAAACCACATGCTGAGGGGGATTTAAATCCACATTAACTATTGGTTGATTCTAATTCTTTTTATCATTAACTTTGACCTTGTATGGGACTTTGATATTACTCTTATTTTTTGTATTTGGGATGAATTGTATACTTGAGTTTGCCCATTGAAATGAATTTTACTTCCATTTCCCTTAGTGTATAAAAAATTTAGTGAAGGAAGAGAATCTTTGGAACATAATAGATTCATGAAATGTTTGTAAAAGGTTCTATTGGAAGAGATCCTAGGATTCCTGATCTACCATGGGGTTAGTCATCTTAGCCAAGATGGTTTTATATCAAAGCACATAGTCTATGAGATGTTCATTTGATTTCTGTTTCTATTGTGTAATTTATGCATAAGAGACCTTATCACCAATGTTGATACTAAAATGTGCTAAGAACATATTGTTTAAAGGATTGAATGCATTGATCGACTGATTTGGTAGATTATAGAACCATTGTTAAGAATAATCCTTTTAGCTTCATGGGAATATCTTGGTTAGTATCCAGTCATTTGGCACATAATCCAAACATGCTATGTGAAAAGATCTCAAGTGTGTCTTTGGATCACCCTTGCCATCATAAAGAGTGAGCTTGGATTGAACAAAACCTAGTGGAAAGGGAGTAGAAGCAATATGTCATGTCAATGGTGTATGAAGTAGAGCAAAAAAACCCAAAGCTTATGTAGGTCTAGAAGCACCTTGCTTAAGATGTTACACCTTGGATTGAAGACATCATATCTCTTGCACAAGGGCTCCCATATTGGGAGACAAATATGTACTAGTTGTAGTTGGTGGCATAAAGGTAGGTTGGGATCCTATAAGGGTTATTGAGACATAGTTGCCCCCATAATGTCATTTTCAATTAGTTATTGTGTGGTTTGATAAGATTAACCATTGATTGTTCTTTATTTTTCCTCTTGTAATATTTTAAGTGTGTCATCTTGCATGTCAATGTGTTTAGTTAAGAGTTAATGAAGTTCTCTCTTATTATTTTCATCAAAACTAGTGTATTGGGCCATTGTTAAAGTAGGAAAACAATTTGAAAAGTGTTTGAACTTTTTACAATAATTTGTTATAAGCCAAGTGCTAGAAAATGAAAATACTAAATATAGGAAATGTAAATTTTTAAAAATAGTTAACTAGAAAGTACATGAAAAATATATGAAGTGCGCAAACATGTAAGGTGATACCTGAAGAAGCAATGGGACCTAGTAGATACAACTAGGGTTTGAATAATGATTATGTGAAAAAAAATTACTATGAATTTTTGAAATTGAAATTTGAATTTTTGAGTTAAATATGCAATTGAAAAAATATAAATTTAGTGGAAAATTAGTAATTTAATGGGGTTTAGTAGATTTTACTAGGGTTTTGGAAAAAGTAAATACTTTTGATTTTTTTACTATAAATTTTTTAGTTTGAATTTGATTTTTTAATTTTAATATGTAACTAAAAATTTAGAAAATTATTGGAAAATTATTGGGAGCTAGTTGATGCAACTAGGGTTTGAAATAAATATATTTTAAAATTTACTACAAAATTTTAAAATTTGAGAGGAATTTTTGATTTATATGTGCAAGCAAAAAATTAGGAAATTATTGGATTAATGCTAGATAATTAATAGGACCAATGTATGAAACTAAGGTTTGAAATAAATTTATTTTAAAATTTACTATAAAATTTTAAAATTTGAGAGGAATTTATTATTTTAATATTCAAGAAAAAATTCAAAAATGAATGGGAAAAATTAGGTAAGAATTTACCCTAGGGTTTTTATGTAAAATTCGATGGAGGTCAGGTTCACCAAATTTATTTATTATTTTTGGAAAATTAGATGTTTAATTGCTAAATAATAAATGGGTTTGAGTAGATAAAATCAGTAAATAATGTACAATAATTAGGCTATTGATTTTTGAAATTTGACTTTAGCTAGGGCTTTTTAAAAAATAGTAGTGAGAGAGATAAAATTAAAATTATTTGATTCTATGTTATTCTGACTGAGATAGGGTCTGAAAATCTATGTGTACGCTTGGGAAAATATCACAAATAGGAATTTGAAGTTTATTTTTTGATTGTGTAGGAGCATCAAAAGTGGGACACCCTATATTTTGGTACTTTAGTCCTATCTCATCACTATTATACTAGTGATCTAAGCCTTTTGGGTTTTATACATCAGGTATGCATGACCCTACCTATGAAATATCATAAAGCTCATTGTGTGCCTATTTTAGTCTTCAATACCCTAGGTACTCTTTATGAATGAACTTGAATGTAAAATATAGTGAAAAGAGAGGAGGGGCTAGTGTGTAAAGGATATGCTAGATGTACTTCACACCCTATGTATGGGCATGCTTCTTACATACTGATACTCTGAGGAGTGATAAATCTATATGTAGTTCTCTCATTGAAGTGCTTGGTGTAATAGTGTGATGAAAATGTAAGTAAATGCAAAACTAGGTGTACCAAGAATTAATAGGGATTGGTATAAAGGTTTGAATAATCTTGAAATACTATTGGATGGTTGTATGCAAAGAATAGGGAAAAGTGCCTAAGTGGTCTTGTTTGTATTCTTGATTCTCTCTTGTAAATGAGTGCTAACCCTTCTAAATGGACTTTGAATGGAATTTTATAGGGGATTTAATAATCATGGGTTAAATGAAGTTTCCTTAGGCTAACATGAATTAGGATAAAGATTCAGAAGAATATCACTGTTAGAAGCCAAAGTACACTTGGATAACAGTGCTAGAAATAAGACACCCTAGGTTTCAATACTATAGTCTAAGTTTGGGAACTATTGCCCATGACTAATGGGACCTAGGGGAATGGATTAAGCATAGAAAGAGTAATATGTGTCTATAAAGGTTCAATAAGGGAGGCTATAGATGACTCAAAATTAGTGAAAACATGCCTATAAGGGTCATGAGAGAAAGCAAGATGGACCTATGGATTGGATTTCATTAGCCACACTCAATTTACTAAATTTTGCATTTTATATAACTACAAAGAGTTATTTTACATCTACTTATTAACCATTCTACTTGAGGAATAAGTTTAGGGTTTCATACTTTCTTTGGATATAGGGATCTTATCTTGTGGAGAAGTATTTTGGATGCATTAATAGGTTGTGTATCCTAAATATTATTTGTCTTTATCATCCTTACATTCCAAAAAAACCTCTTGTGAAGTGCTTTGGCTAAGGGAGAGATTGAGGCTTGGTGGATTTATCTTCAAAGGTAAGTATTCCTAACTTTGTTCTTCCTTTGTAAGGGTAAATAAATATGAATTTGTACTTCTCTTCTAAGCATTAGGATTCCATATACATTTATGTGACTATATGTGTCTTATGCATGTTTAATTTTATTCTTTCTAACCTCCACTTTATGCCACAAGCTTTGGTGAACACTAGATTAGATTTGCTTTACTTGTTATTAGTTTAGTGAGATATCAAAACACAAGACTCCCTTAGGGTTATTATGTTATTATGCTTGAATGGAGGATTTGTAACCCTCCCTATAATGGTGTATTATGGTAAGAGATCCCATAATAAGGTATAGAAAATCCCCATGTTGGTCATGTTCCTACTTAATAAATGTGTCCCCGATTACAAGTGTATGGTATGATTTATCTTCTTTGAGTCATGATTGATTTATATACATGATGAATTTTTGATTGCATACACCCCATACTTAAAAGTATATCAAAATCAACTAAGATTCATTTTTTTACACCAATATGAAGACTTATTTATTCATCTCATTTGTGATACACATAAGATGAACATTTTACCCATTGAAGTTACTCTTAAATTAACCTCAAAACTAGGGATAGTGAGCTAAAATAATGGTTTTACCTATATACTTAGTGCTCTAAAACATTGGGACAAAATTAATAAATAGATAAAAAATTATATACATGATCCTAAAAATAATTTAAACACTTGCCTAGATCATCCTTTATCCTTGATTTTTTTACTGTATTGTCTTCTTAGCTAGTATGTTTACTTGATTTATATTTTATTTATAATCATTCATTTTTTTACTTTGTGTTATATTTTATGACTCTAAGGCATAGTGATAGATTAAGTGGTTCATTTTTAATATATGAATCTCCCTTTGTTTTTTTTTTAAATGGAAAATCATGATGCAAATAAAATTTACATTAAAACTGATACTGATACTACTAAAGATGAATATAAAAATGAGATTGAGACACACATTGATAAAATTGAGCTTAATGAATTATATCAAGATCAAGTGAAATAATTATTTATATTTATTAAAGGTATCTAAGAATACCCCTATGAGGTTAATAACATCATTATCATAATCCTTGAATCTAAAGCTGAACATTAAGCTAAATTAGTAGCCTCCCCTCTTAAGCTTTGCCCTTTCATATTCTAAAGACCCCTACTTAAAATTTTGTTACTTATACTATTAAAATTATCTCTATTTATAAAAAATTATTAAATTATACCCATTTATATCTTGGGTTAGGAATATCCCTTGGTCTCTCTCAATTCTCCATGCCTATACCTACTCCTACTAACTACACCCCTCCCATTACTACAACCAATGCTTCGATTGAGAAAGACCTTTTTATCCTATATGCCAAGCTAACTAATATTGAAAAAATAATTTCTCATGCTAGATTTTCCTTAGATTTATGTACCTTATTTCATAACCCTTTGGCTCCTTAAACTACATCTTATCCTCTTCCAATTAGATTTGTGGCTCATGATCTTCATCTTTATGAAGGCAAAGTTGATCTTTAACAAAATTTGTGTTCCTTCCATGGATATTATCATATTATGTAGATAATTATATATTTTTAACCAAGATCTCTCTATAAAGCATAAAAAACTATGATCTTTATCAGATTTGTGATCTTTATCAGAGTTGTTGCTAGAATCCAGATAATGTGAATGCAATGGAGACGTGATCACATGAGATGAAGCAAGTGCACACCACATAGATACTAAAGCAATTTTAAATTATACAAGAAGCTAAATTGCACAATAAAAATGGAGAAAACCAAAATATGATTAACATGAGATGGCCAAAGTGAAGAATACATATAGGAGAGCACGAAAGTAACTTCTCTAAAAAAGGTGGCCAAGGTACCCTAATAATAGACTGTAACTCCTCCATGAAAGGTGGTGACAAGGTGCTAAGAATAAAGAAGTAACTCCCATCAAGGGAGTTACTTATGAGATTCTTATGACACCTATGACACATCTATGACACACATCTCCACATAAGCTAGCCTATCCCACAAATGTAGGAAAACTCCATGTAAGCACAAGAAATACAATTTCCCTAATTAAAAAATAGGGAAAAATAAAAACCTACACTAATACCCCCCCATAAGTGCAGCTTAGGTAGGCAGTGTGGAAATAAAAAATGGGTCCCAGTAACTAGGCCTGATGAGGTACCCATGTACAAATGCAATCTCCCATAAGATAGAGAAAATGAGAAAACCCGTAGGAAAAAACTCCCCCCCCAAAAAGAGAGACATAAAAGAAAGAAGAGGCTAGTGGCCCCCCCTAAAGATGATGCTGCTGCAGATGTCGACCACACCCCAAGAAGAGCTCGTAGATGAATGAACTTGCTCTCAGTGAAAGCTTTGGTGAAGATGTTTGCAACCTGCTCTGAAGACTAGCAAAATATCAAGTCAATGACCTAACTATGAATAAGATCCCAAATGAAATGCATGTGAATCTCTATGTGCTTGGTCCACTGGTGCTGAACTGGATTCCTACAAATCTAAATGGTACTCTAGTTGTCACAATAAATGATGGTGGGCTGCTGATATGAATGCTAAACTCAGAAAGAATCCCTTGAAGCCAAATAACCTTAGTAGCTAAATTAATAGCTCTCCTATACTCTACCTCTGTGGATGATATAGAAATAACATTTTGCTTCTTGCTAGACTATCTGATAGGACCAAAACCTAGAGAGAAACTGTAACCAAAAGTGGACTTGCAAGTTTATGAATCACCAGCCCAGTATGAATCTGTATATCCAACCAAGTCAACCTCTATGCCAAATTTATAATGAATCATGTATCTCTGTGAACCCTGTATGTAATGCAAGATCCTCTTAGCTACTTTCCAATGCAGCTCATGAGGTTCCTGCATAAATCTGGAAAAAAGTCCCACTGTATATGATATGTCGGGCTTGGTGTGAGTCAAGTAAATGAGACTACCAAAAAGTTGTCGATACTGAGTGGCATCAACCAATGGTGAAGAATAGTCAGCCTCAATTAGAAAGGGAGTCAGATATGGATTGCATTCAACCATGTGAAATTGAGCCAATTAGTTAAGAGCATACTTAGTTTGTGCAAGAGAAATCCCTAAATCTAACTGTGAGATCTCAATGCCAAGGAAGTAGTGCAACAAACCTAAGTCTGTCATGTCAAATCTATCCTAAAGAGATGCCTTCACCACTATAATAGCTAATGAAGAACTCCTAGTGATCAAAAGGTCATCAACATATAGAACCAAAATTAGGAGTGAATCATCCTATCGTAAGAAGTAGACATTGGGATTAGAATGACACCTAGTGAAACCCACTATGAGAAGGAAGGAATCCATCTTGGCATACCAAGCCCAAGGTGCCTATTTGTGGCCATAGATAGATTTCCTAAGTTTGCATACTAAGGAAGAACCCTAAAAAAATCCTGGCGACTGCTCCATGTAGATCTCCTCCTCTAGGTCTCTATGAAGAAAGGCACTATTCACATCCATTTGGTACACATCCCAACCATGTGTTATGGCAATAACTAATGTGAGTCGAATGGAAGTCATCTTTGCAATGGGTGCAAAGGTCTCTGAGTAGTCAATGCCTACCACCTATGAGAAACCCTTGGCGACTAATCACACCTTGTACTTATCAACTGACCCATCTACTACAAACTTGGTCCGATATATCCACCTACATCAAACCATCTTTCTTCCCTTAGGAAGTGAAGTCAAATCCCAAGTGTGATTTTTGATTAAAGAAGAATATTCTTCCTCCATAGCACTATCCCACTCAAGTACCCCAAATGCCTCTCAAAAAGTCTATGGATCTGAAATTGAAGTTAGAAGGCATGTGGATCTCTCTAAAAATCCCCATAGTACATCTATCATCTGTGGGATCTCCTACCCCAGTGCCAGCACTCTCAAGTGTCTGTCTAGCCCAAAGTGGCCCAAAAGTGGGTGAGTCAGGTGCTAACTCCTCATCCTCTGACTGACTAGAGGTGGATGACACTGCATCACTATCCTCACTGTCTAAACTCAAAGAAGAAGAATATGTCTCTGGCTTAAGAACCTACTATGGATGATCTAAATCTGATGAGGAATCATCATGAAGAAGTAGACCTGATGAGGGAGAAGAAGTGTCAAGTGTTGAGTCTCTAAGACTCTCCTAAGAATGGACACTTCTCTCGTTGAACAACTCATGAGTGACTGGATCTAGAAGGTGATACCCCTTAATACCATCTGAATATGCTATAAAGATGTAAGGCTTTGACTGATGTTCCATAGATTTTTGTTTCTTCTTTGGAATGTAGGCCATCACTAGGGATCTGAAAACCCTAAGGTGCTCAACATCAGGTTTCCTTTTATGCCAAGCTTTAAAGGGTGTTATCCCTCTCAAATATTTATGAGGAACCTTGTTTTGAATGTAGCAAGCACAATTGATGGATTCAGCCCAGTAATGTGGTGCTAAGGATTTGGAGTGAATCATATAGCTACCCATCTCTTTTAAGAACCTATTTTTGCATTCTGCAACCCCATTCTATGAAGGACTGTAGGTGACTGTGCATTGAAAATCAATCCCCTCTATGGTGCAAAACTGCTCAAACCTAATGCTGACATACTCCCCTCCATTATTAGTTCGAAGAACCTTGATGGATTTCTCACTCTGTTTCTCAACAAGAGCCTTAATGTTTAGAAAATTTTCAAACACTTCAAACTTTTGTTTGAGAAAATATATCCAAGTGTACCTAGAAAAATCATCAATGAAGTGAGGATGTACTTGGCCCTTTTAAAAGATGGTTTGGGAAAGGGTCCCGATACATCACTGTGGACTAAATCCAAAGGTTGTGAAGCCCTCCAAGCTTTGCCTTTGTCAAATTTTGCTTCAGGATGCTTCCTAAGGGAGCACCCCTCACAATGTCCTTTTGAGAATTGGACACGAGGCAAGCCAATGACCATGTCATTTTTACAGAGTTGCTCAAGGTAACCATAGTTAAGGTGGCCAAACCACTCATGCCATAATTTTCTAACTTCATTTGAATGAGTCAGCAATGCTATTAGAGAAGAATCTAGTGCAAAATGTGAGAAGGTGTATAACCTTGCTTGGTGATCTACCCTACCCACTGCCACTATAGTATCACTATGTAACTCCCTGATAGCCACTGAATCTGGTGAAAGGTCAACTCTCATGCCCCAACCAATGTGAGTGATTTGGTACACTGATAGGAGATTGGTTGAAAGAGAAGGACCACTTAGAACATTATTCAATGTTCCTCCTTCCATTTCAACTGACCCTCTCCCTGTAATGGAAACTGATGTGTCATCACCCAAACTAATTGAAGTCATGCTACAAGGCTCTAAAGATGAAAAATCAACTAGTGAAGAGCCCATGTGGTGAGAAGCACCTGAGTTAATGACCCATGATGATGTAGAAGCTATAGTAGCTATAAGGGCCTTGCCCTTTTCTTTCTCCTTACCCTTGCCTTTTGCCTTGATAGAATCTTTGGTAGATGAATTCTGCTTGATGGACTTAGGAACACCTATGTTGTGCTTCTCTAGAAGATGAGTTAGGTGATCTATTTGTTTCTTCATGCATTTGTGTTCATCATGCCCTGTCTTTTTACAATAGGCACACTTAACCTTCTCTTTCTTAGGTTTAGCATTGGAAGAGGAAGTCTCAGTGTTGTTTTTGGCAGGATTGTTGTTTTCTTTCTTCTTCTCTCAGTCCTTGTTCTTTTTCTTCTTCTCCTTTGTTGAAGTCTTATCCTTACCATTTCCAGCTATCAAAGATTAGGGTTGAGTAGACTTCATTTTTCCCATTTGAATTAGATCATCTTGTTCCCTAGTCAAGTCGGCAATGAATGAATCCAAATAAGTCATTTTCCATGTAGTACCAAGGGCACTTTTTGTGGCATAGAAAGTGGAGACAAAGAATAAATAGCTTAGATCTAACTTTGAAAGAGTAAAAAGGATGAGTTGATCATCTTTCTTTTCTATCCCACATTATTTCAATTGAAATCTAAGGGCCTTAAACTTAGTGAAGAAGTCTTGTAGGGTGTCAAAGTTGCTAGGACTTAGAGTTATGAGTTCATTTTCAAGCTCATGTCCTCTCATCTCATCAAGCTTCCCAAATAAGAGTCTAAGGTGTCCCATGTGTCCTTTGGAGTCTTGGAGGATTCTAAATGGAAGAGAAGGTTTAGAGACATAGACAAGCTCAGTAATCCATAGGCTTCATCACTATTATTGTACCACTTGACTTTTCAGCATTAGTGTTGGGTTCTACTTAAGTACCCATGATGATCCTATACAACCCTTTGCTTCTAAGAATGATTGAAATTTTAACCTTACATTCATGATAGTTAAAGGGTGTTAGGGGTTTAAGTTGAAAATAATCCATTTTAAGCTAAATTTAGGTGAAGTTGTGTTGATTGCAAATTGTGAAATTATGCAAAAAGGAGAGTGAAAGCAAAGATTTGCAAGTTGTGAAAATCAATCACACCCCCCTGAAATGTTGAGCCCCCCCAAATATGTAAGTGTATGCTCAAAATACATGGGGATTAGTCGAGAATGCATCTTAGAGCAATCAGTACAAGACTTATATGTAATGTCCTCATTTTCATGAGCATCAATTCATAGAAGGATTAGCCTATTATGCGACCCTCGTAGGCTGATAGGATGGATAGAGGGTCATGATGGAGCTTGGATTGGCTTTGAATATCATAATTTTTCTAGTTAACTTTCATTCAGCCACTTTCAAACACCGTTTGCATGGGTTCCTATTTTTTAGGGATATTTGACATGCAGCGGAGCACCCCTATTTTGGTATGGTCATGTGCGGGATCACTCCCTTGTTCGCTAGCTTCAGTAGGATTGAGAATCAGATGTGTATCGAGGGAGAAATTAATATTTGATTGATTTAATTAAATATTAATTATTTAGCACATTTTTAATTATGAAACCCTAATTCTTAATTATGAAACCCTAATTAGGTCAAGTGCACCTTTTAGAGGATATAAGGGTTTCTCATTGAATGGAGTGCCATATTATTGATAATTATTCATGTTGAAGACAAATTTTTGCTAAGTGTTTTTTCTAAGAAGACTGAGCCAAGGGTTTCCAATATTCTTTTGCATTCGAGAACATGCAATATTCAGTGTGTGCAATTCAGAGGTTGTGAGATATCAGCTGATCTATTGCCAGTTTGAGAGATAGCTTTATATAGAAGTTATCATAGAGATTCATAGGTATTTATTACATCAAGGTTTTTGTATTTATTTCATCAGGGTTTTTTGTTCAAAAATTGTCTAGATAAAGATCTTTAGTATTAGCATAATATTTCTTGAGATCTAGCATCCAACATAGAGGCCATACTATTTTTTTGCTACTATATAGAATCCGTATAGTTTTATAGCAGGCCATAGAGAGCCATAGGGATTTTAGAGACTAACATCAATAGCTCATAGACTGACATCGACTGACTTAGATACCGACAATGGCAGATAAACCAATGTTGGTAGAGTAAACCAATCGATAGAGACTGACATCGGTAGTATATCGACCAACCATGGTAGTATAGCCGATGTCGATGATGGTGTGTTGAAATAGCAACTAGAGCCACATTAGATCTAGGGTTTTCTTTCAAGTTGCTAGAAAAATTTAGGTTTTTGAATAATATTTCATATTATTTTAGATGCATGATAGAGACTTAATATTGTAATCGTCTAGAAGAATAATAAGATCATTGATTAGCTAGTTCAAAGAGTATACTATTGTTTATTTATTTGTTTGAATTTATTTTGTAAAAATGCATTCTTCTTTATTTCTTGCAAAAACACCAAAAAAAATCAAAATATAGAAAAACAATCCAAAATATACAGTTTTCAAGATTCAAGGGAAATAGGGGTTTCTACAGTGGTATCAGAGCTTTTGTCTTGCCATCCTATTGGGTAGATTGGACATTGAATCGACTAGTTAATCATGGTTACTTCAAGTAATCAAAAACAATGGGACCAGACTATGGAGAAGCTCAAACAAAGTTTGAACAAGTTGGTTGAAAACCAGAGGAGGATGAATGAATTTATTTCACACCCTAGAATCGAAGACAAATTAGCACGGTATATGGCATCCATTGTTAAAGGGTCAACATCACAAAACAAAAGGGAGGAGAAACAAGAGGTCTCTATAGGTGAAGTATCTAGAAATATTTACAATGAATTTTCATCATCTAGTGACCAATGTATAGCTGATCCCATGAAAAGCAAAAACCAAAATGTTAAGAAAGATATGAGGGTAGCCATGGGGATGAGTTGTCTATATCATTTTTTCAAGAAGATTCACTTGAGACTTCTACATTGGAGGCTAGCATAGAGCATGCTAATGAAATGGATAGTAATGGTATGGATTCTTTGAGTGATCATATTGCTACTTCACCTTCACATCGTGAATATCAGACTTGGAAGGATGTGGAAGGGACACAAAATTTATGTGATATGTGGTCACAAAGGGCCAAGGAGGCTAGATTAGTGGCTGTCAAGGTGAGATAGCATCTTCAAAAAATAAAATGGAAGGTCAATCTCTCCAACATGGAGAGACAGAAAGGAGTTTCAATAGGTTCTACTGGTGATGACATGCAACAGATCAAGGAGGGCATGGAGGCAATGAACTTCAAGTTGGCTCTCAAAGATTTTGAGAGACATGTAGATGAGCTTTGTCTTGAGGTGAGTTTAGTTCAGGAGTTAGCACATGTGGCAGGGACTCAACTTTCTTTTACAGTCAGGTCACATGTAGATGATGATATGAGTATGTCTAGCATTCACACTCAGGATTCAGAGATTGTAGAAGAGTCCCAAGATCTGATTATTGTAGATGAGCATGGTAGTCATCCTGATATGGTGATGGTCTCTACTACTAGTGGCACGGGGACCAGTGAGGTTGTATCAGAGATCAGTTGTGATGTTGGTGAGCTAATAGTTGGTTTGGTTCTTATTTGCGATATTACTCCTTTAGAGGTGTTTTCAGAGGTAGTAGTTGGTTTGGGCTCGGTTAGTGATCAGTTGAAGTTAGTTTCTTCTAGATTTTAGTCTGAGCCACTAATTGAGAGTGGCACATTTTATCAACATTAAACTATAAGTGCTTGTCATCAGTTATGGGATGGTTTAACGCCATGGGATGAGAGTTATGATAGACATAGCATGGTGGAATGTGTACATGGAGTTTGGTTGAGTTGTATTCACTAGTTTGATTATGGATTCCTCTTGGTTATATTTTAGAGGATATTGTAGGAGCTTACGTTGATTGACAGCAGTATAGATCATGACTACATTTGGAACCCAGGTGGAGTAGAGTTTTCTTGGCAGCTGAGATTGCTTGGGGAGAAGCAATTTTAGGGAGGGTGGACTATAATGTCCCCATTTTCATGAGCATCAATTCATAGAAGGATTAGCCTAATATGCAACCCTCGTAGGCTGATAGGATGGATAGAGGGTCATGATGGATCTTGGCTTGGCTTTGACTATCATAATTTTTCTAGTTGACTTTCGTTCGGGCACTTTTAGACACCATTTGCATGGGTTCCTATTTTTTAGGGATATTTGACATGTAGCAGAGCACCCCTGTTTTGGTATGGTCATGTGTGGGATCACTCCCTTGTTTTCTAGATTTAGACGGATCGAGAATCAGATGTGTATCGTGGGAGATATTAATATTTGATTGATTTAATTAAATATTAATTATTTAGCACATTTTTAATTATGAAACCCTAATTATTAATTATGAAACCCTAATTAGGGTAAGCAAAACTTTTAGAGGATATAAGGGTTTCTCATTGGAGGGAGTGCCATATTATTGATAATTATTCATGTTGAAGACAAATTTCTGCTAAGTGTTTTTTCTAAGAAGACTGAGCCAAGGGTTTCTTGTATTCTTTTGCATTGGAAAACATTCAATCTTCAGTGTGTGCAATTCAGAGGTTATGAGATATCAGTTGATCTATTGCCAGTTTGAGAGATAGCTTTATACAGAAGTTATCACAAAGATTCACAGGTATTTATTACATCAGGGTTTTTGTATTTATTTTATCAGGGTTTTTTGTTCAAAAATTGTCTAGATAAATATCTTCAGTAATAGCATAAGATTTCTTGAGATCTAACATCCATCATAGAGGCCGTACTATTTTTTTCCTACTGTACGAAATCCATACCGTTCTACAGTAGGTCATATAGAGTCACAGGGATTGCAAAGACTGACATTGGCAGCTCAAAGATAGACACCATCTAACTCAGATACTGATGATGGTGGATAAACTGATGTCAGTAGAGTAAACTGACTGACAGAGACCAACATCGGTAGTATATCGATTGATTATGGTAGTATAGCTGATGTCGGTGATGGTGTGTTGAAACAACAACTAGAGCTGCACTAGATCTAAGGTTTTCTTTTAGATTGCTGGAAAAAATCAAGTTTTTGAATAATATTTCATATTATTTTAGATGCATGATAGAGACTTAATATTGTAATCATCTAGAAGAATAATAAGATCATTGATTAGCCAGTTTAGAGAGTATACTGCTGTTTATTTATTTATTTGAATTTATTTCACAAAAATGCATTCTTATTTATTTCTTGTAAAAACACAAAAAAATAAAAATATAGAAAAACAATCCAAAATATATAGTTTTCAAGATTCAAGGGAAACAGGGGTTTCTACATTAAAACAAACAGGACGTCAGACTCAGCCAAAAATGCGTCCCGGGAGACCCAAATTTTAGGCACTTTATAAACTAGTGCATTTTTCACAAACAACAAGCCTACTCTATGGAGAATTGAATTACAAATACTTTTGAAAAAAAATGACACCCAAATCCAAGCTATCATTTGCAAGATATTAAAGGTTCAATTTTCTCGTAAACTAGTGTTTTTGCAAAAAAAGCACTAAAACATTTTAAAAAAACCTATTTTGAGAGAGAAAGTGACCTTCCAACCACTCACTAGATTCAGCATGGAATGAGGAATCCAAAGGAGGTTTGTGTGAGGTGGAATTGGCCTCCTTCCAACTCGGTCCTCACCCTTCGTCTTCGACAGGTGAAGATACAAGTTTTAAATGAAAACCCCCAAATTATCAAACTGTTTAAAAAACTAAATATTCAGTCAAATTGACTAATTTTTTTAATTTTACAAGTCAATTTTTAATTGAAAAATAAGAATGAATGGATGCCAAGTGTCCAAGGGCCCACAAGGGACGCCAAGTAAGGAAGGGGCACCAAAAAAGCACAGTCCAGATTTTACTTGTAGAAAAGACAAAAGAAAAATTTGTAGACCTACTGGATGCCATACAACCTGCTTAGTGCCTTTCAAATAGAGAAAGGTTAGCTGGAAGGACTTAGCGTGGAGTTTCAGAAGTTTGGCATAGACCAAAAGAGTGTCCAACATTGTAGAAGCTTGGCGTGGAGTTCTAGAAGCTTGGCGTAGAGTTACAAAAGCCTGGCATAGCTGTGCCTAGACTATTGCTGAGTGTTGCTCCTCCCTCTACTCCTTGTACACAATAATGTTACCCGAGCTGAAGCAAAACCAACACCTAATGTGAAGACAACCAAGATACCCAAAGGCCAAGGATCCCAAGGAAACGATACTAGAAATGATATTGAAAGTTTTTATTATTATTTTAGATCAGATCTAGAAATAAAAAAATAAAGATAACTCCACTCCTCTTGATTTCAAAATAAACTAAAAGCATAACCAGACACATGATTACCAGGTTTGTTCTGATACCATATCGGAGTTGTTGCTGGAATATGGATAATGCGAATGCAATGGAGACGTGATCACACAAGATGAAGCAAGTGCACACCACATAGATGCTAAAGTAATTTGAAATTATAAACGAAGCTAAATTGCACAAGACAAAATAGAGAAAACCAAAATCTAATTAACATGAGATGGCCAAAGTGAAGAATGCATATAGGAGAGCACGTAACTCCTCTACAAAAGGTGGCCAAGGCACCCCAAGAATAGACTGTAACTCTTCCATGAAAGGTGGTGACAAGGTGCTAAGAATAGAGAAGTAACTCCTATCAAGGGAGTTACTTATGCCATTCTTATGACACCTATGACACATCTATGACACACATCTCCACATAAGCTAGCCTATCCCACAAATGTAGGAAAACTCCATGTAAGCACAAGAAATACAATTTCCCTAATTAAAAAATAGGGAAAAATAAAAACTTACACTAATAATCTTATATAGTACTATTATATTTCTCTCCAATCACTTACAACTTTCAATCCTTTGCCAAATCAGGTTTTGGCATATTTTTCCATAAATATTAGTGAAAAACTATTCTATTCTCAAATTCAAAATTTGAAACAAGATCCAAATGAGATAATTAGTGAGTATGTTCTAAGATACAAGACCTTGCTATCCAAAATGATAAATCAAATGGATGAAAATGAGCTTCAAGGTATTTTTTAAATCAAAACTTGTTCATTCCTCTTTAAGAGTCTATCATCTTTGATAATCTAAAATCCTTTGATGAACTATGCCATACAACTAAAAAACATGAGGTCAAATTGATTACATTTACTAAGATCATGTATAACTCCAATACTCCTATTTAAACTATCAATTTAAAAGGCAAGCCTAATTATAAGATTAAAATAAATATAATAAAAAATGAGGCAAAAATTATAGTTAATGCTACCATAAAATATTTAACTACAAGCTCCACCATGGAGGAAATTTTCAATATTACCTTCACCTCCTCATGTGCTACTACTAAATTTCCTTGAATGTCATCTTATTACACTTCATCCACATTTTAAATTAGATTTATCTATAATATTTGTTGGAAATGCATTTTTTTATTATCATAAATGTGTTGGACATTCCACCAATATATGTATGAAGGTAAAATTCAAAATTTGAGTCCTCATGGATGAAAACATTATTGACATTGGCACACCTAATAAAGAGGCTAAACCACAAAAAATGAGAATTTAAAGCTAAAAATGTATAAAGATCATTTTACCAATCATAAATCACAAGATAATAAATAAAATTATGAATTATATTATACATATAATACTCATCCTCCTCCATATTTAAATGGGCACCCACTTTATATCATCATTGGTATAGATACAATCAAGTTGGCATCACACCCATTTATTACATTTGATGATTATAAAATTGTTGATGATGATTATAATAGACATGTATTATTCTTCAAATATTTATTGGAATATTACCCATCCATAGTCTTATTATAGATAATGGATCAAGTGAAAATGTGTGCACCATAACATAAATTCTCTTGGTTATATAGAGCAAGTTATACAACATACATCTAGAGTTATGAAAACATTTGATGGTAATACACAATATAATCTTGGACATATCATATTATAAATACAAGTGGGAGATATCATATTTACCACTCATTTATTAGTGATACTAATCATAAGTATATTTGATATGTTATTATGGAGACATTGGTTACATAAAATCAAAATAGTTCCTTCTACAGTTCATAAATGTCTAAAGCATATTCATGATAAAAAAGCAGTTAATATTTCAATAATTTAATATGAATATCCTATATGGTACTTAGTCCCACTCCACAACATTTAATTGACATAATTATTGAGCAAATTATTAATGAACTAGTTTATACAAGTATTGAAGATCATGATTAACATTCAAAGAGGCAAATTCAAAAATCATTTTTTTCACCTTATTATGAGCATGATCATATTTTATTTTTTCACCTCTTATGAGTAATAATGAATATATTTTAGTTTATCTCTCTATTTTTTAAAACATAATACAATTACACATGAACATGATCACTTGGTTATAAAAAGAAATATATATATATTCCTACATAGAAAGTGGCACATAAATAAGTTACTTATCAAGTATAACATCAAAGGTTATTCATAGGGATCCTACATAGGAATTTGTTACATCATCTCATCCCATATATGATGATACATGTTTAGACTTATATATGAGAAATGATTTATAAGGTTTATTTACAAAATATGGTTCTTATTTAGATTCAAAATCTTCTACACTTGACACTTTTTCTCTTTCACAAGATCTTTCTCCTTATTATCAAAGAGCTGAATAAACATATGGACATATTATGGATTAGATCATTGGTTAGGAAAATTATTTCATTTCATCCCAGTGTATTAGTTGGGCCAATACCCTTGATTAACTTCCTTACATAAAACTTAATTATACATAGCTTATTTTATATTTACGTTTTCTATTTATTTTTATACACCTAATCAAATTTTATTATATCCCTTAAATATATGCTTCGTTTTGGGGTCACTTGTTCCCTTTTTTTCTTCACCACAATTCAAACAAGCCCCAAAAATGACCTTAGTAAGTTTTCAATGCACATTCTTCATGGCAACTCATTTTCTCATTATTGAACATTTATAATTTCATGATCACATTTATCTACTTTTACATAAGTTTATATGGTTTCACTATTCACACACACACACACACACACACACACACACACACACACACACACACACACACACACACACACACACACACACACACACACACACATGACATTTCATTTTCCTTCCTTCTTTTTAAACATCTTTTTGATGGTAATTTTAATCTCCCCTTCATTCCATTTTCAAAACCTTATTACTTATTTAATTTATCAAATCATTTTCAACTTTATTTTATGCATATTTTACTTTTAAAATATGGGAAAAATACAATTACATTCATATTTTCTAACAAGAATAAAAAATCACAATATTTGTAAATATCTAAAATAAGGACCTATCAACATATTCTCATGTTGTTGGATTACATCTTTCATATGTCATTTATATTTATGTTTAGTAAATAATTTATTTAATTACTTTTTAAATATAAAATGCTTGTCATAAGGTATTTAAGTGTGAAACAAGACATTTTACAAAATGAATAAATAAACATACCCAAACAAAGCTATCATAATCATAAATTTGTGTATATATTCAACTTGGAAAAATTCACACCTAATAAATAGAAGTGCTCTACACATTTGTCCACCCACTATGGACCTATCCCTATGTATTTTAAATCTCTATTTTTGAATGAACCACAATCATAGGGACATATTATAATTTTTTTATTAGCATAGAATAGAAATAATATTCATATTTTAGTCAAATTTATAGCTAAGATATACTTTTACATGGTTTCAATTTTGGGTTATCCTTTTACCTAATGAGCTTGCTCAGTTGGTGTCACCTCATCATTCTATATGAACACTTTTATATGTTTTGTTTATCCATAACCTCTTTTAAAAGTTGATTTATAACCAAAAAAATGTCTTACACTTCATCCATACTTTACATGTGTCATGATGAATATGTTATTTAATAACATGAACATAAGTACACATGATCTAAATATGATATCTTCATTTTCTCTATATGCTTACTGTATGCAATCAAAACTAGAAATATCTATAAATTATCCTAAACAATAATATTAAATATTGGAAAAGTTAATAAACTAACAAGTCCACTTGGAAATACATTTATATCAGAGTCATGACCAATAATGGATCCAATAAACCTACACTAAAGGATTTATTATCACATAATGGAAAATGAGAGGTTTCCAAGGGCTCTAGTCAAATTCTATTTTGTGATAACACTAGCTAGGTCTTATGATTGTAATAATAATAAGCAAGCTAATTTATGAAATAACATGTAAACTAATTTAGTAAATGAATATTTAATCTAATCTAGTGCTCACCAAATATTGTGGCACAAATGGGTAATATAATAAACATATAAATACAAATATATCTAATATAACATAGAAATAATCTAAGAAAGGATACATATAATCCAATCCATTAGTTCTACAACATCTACTTATCTAAATAAGAAGGGATAGGGATATACTTACCTTGTTAAAGAGAACCTGTCTTGCCTCAATCTCTCACCTGGACAATGGCACTTTACAAGATGTTGTTGTGGGCTTGTAAGGATCACAAGGATAAATCAAATCTAATCTATAAGACTTATATGCATCTAAGACCTCCAAAAGATAAGTGTTGCTTATCCAAGATAAAAACCTAAGAAATGAAACCCCTTATTGATTTTATAAGTAAATTATTTAGTATTAATGGTATGTAATTGAATGATCCTCTCTTTACAAATGAATTTGAGGAGGTATTTATAGCCATGTATTGACCCTAAACTCTCCCATGAATTTAGCTAATGAAATCAGCCTGATCAACTTTGCTAGCTGGGAAATAGAGCTTTTAGGTCTCCAACTATGTTATCTTAGGTCAACTTAGTTTCATAACATGGGCCAAATCCTATAATAGGGTTTAATTAGTTGACATAGTGGGAAAAGTAATAAAACGGTTTTTTCTCTATAGAGGCTAATTTAGGTGGTGAGCTACTTAGGGAATTGTATTAGTAGGGTTTTAATTCATAGGAAATCAAATAAGAGTATCTTGTATTGGTTCTAGGTGGTAGTATAGGGGATGGAAATTCTATGAATCAACAAAGGTATTCTAACTCCTTTCGTAATTCACCCTTTAAGGTGTGCACCCAAAGAGATTGAGATTTAATGAGTTCATGCAAGAGATAACATTAACAATTGATAAAGTTTAAAAATATTGTGTGTATACATATGCCCCATTTAAAGTTCATCATGTGTCACATGAGTGTAACAAGAGATGGTTCTTCATGAAAGAAAATATAAACACACTAACTAAGCTAATTGAAAAATAAATATTGAAATTAAATGATTAAATTAAATTAAATTAACTAAAAGTACCATATACATACATTGACTTACCTCTCCATTAAATGACTGCATGAAAATATCCTAGTCTTGATCATGGAGGGCACAATACTTGTATTTGAGAAACCTTAGGGACAGAAAAATAGCAATTGAATAAATGCATGCATACGTAGTATGGGAAAAGTAATAAGGAATAACCCTCAAAATTTATTAATTACTTTGAAAATTTGGTAAGCTATAATTGTTAAGGCTAGGTTAAAATTAAAATATCAAGAATGTAAATGATATAATGATTAAAGATGAATGTATAACACACTAACTCACATTTGGAAGCATGTAAAACATGAATGCCTAAAAATTAATGTATAACACACTTAATCATGTTAGGAATCATGTAAGACATGAAATGACAAAAAGGAATATAAAACCACTAAATCATGTTGGGAAGCATGTAAAACATGAAATGACAAAAAATAATGTATAATACACTAAATCATGTTGGTAATCATGTAATTTTTTTAAGTAAATGAAATATCAACACAGGAAAAATATAACAGAGATATGTAAACAAGTGAAAGTAACCTCCTATAAGATAAACATGTCTAATGAAGCATGAATAAATCATAAATGATTGAAAATGAAATGTAAGCCAAATATGCCAAGTCATACATAAATAAAAACATGTAAGAATGTCAAATGTCCCATGTAATATAATTGAAGTCTATATACACACAATATTATTAAAAATTTATTAATTATTGATGTTTTCTCTCTTGCAAGAACCCATCTAGTCTCAATCTCTCTGAGTTCATGCCTTAAAGGGTGTGTCAAGAAAGTAGTGGGTAGACCATTGGTGCTTCACAAGATTATTTTCCCCTATACCATGACTTGAAACCAATACAACCCTCTCCTATGCATTTACCTAAAATTTGACACCTCCATTACACACTCATACAATTAATTCACTACCTCAAACAACCTGAACCTAATCCCAAACATCATTTTGACATTTATCAAATAAATTTAGCCTAATTAGACCCTATAATTAAAATATATAATCACATTATGGGATTAGGTTAGCCTCAACTGACCTAGTTTGGGACCTAATTGCTTTATTAATTATAGATCAAGGTCGGTTGGGCTAACTCTATCAACTAAAACTTTAGAGGATTTTGGGGTTAGATTTGGATATGTAAACACATATTTTTATCCATTTCATAGAGAGATATAGATTTAATCATTTATTTACATTTCTTTACAATTTTCTCTTCCACAATTCTACTTAAGGAGTTATTGCTTATGGTTTACACTTGAATAGAAGAATCTTGTCTTGTGTAAAAGTCTTGGATGATTACGAAAAGTCATATAGCCTATCTCAGTGATCCTTAAAAAACAAAAAAACTTATTGCAAAGAACCATTAACCAAGGGAAAGATTGAGTCTCAATGAGTTCATATTCAAGGTAAGTATCTCTAACTCTTACTCCTCTATTTTAGTAGATAGAAGTAGCATAAGTAATGGATTTTGAACGTATTTATCTCTCCATGCATTAGGATTACCTCTACATTTACTTGAGTATAATTATTATATTTATGTTTACTTTTATTTTTATTACCTCCATTTTGTGCCACATTCTTTGGTGAGCTCTAGGTTATAATTTACTTTACTTTGTCATTTACTTGTGATAAGAAAACATAAGACCTAGATAGGGTTATTGTGTGGTATTCTTGACTATAGGCTTTGGAACCCTCTCTAGTGATATTATGTGGCAATATATCCCTTAGTTAGGTCTATAAGATCCATATTGGTCATGGATCTGATTGTCTAAATGTACGAACAAGTGAAAGGGATAGTGTGATTTATCTTCTCTGAACTAGGAATGATTTATAAATTACCTTCACTTTCCCTTGCAAATGATTTGGTGAACTCAATGTGAACTAACACTTATAGGGTTTCCTTTGTGCCTTAATTTATTATCATTTGTTATATACTTTTATTTGTATAGTAGTACATCAAATATATTAATATAATTTAGCATTTTGTGCATGGGTTTAACACATAGTCACTATAATTAACTCTTTATTTCTCTGTGTAGGTCATTTTCAACCATAGGAAACTAGATTGATTAGCTCAACTTAGTTTTCTTCTTTACATATAGGTTTTCAAACTCAGCTGACCCATTTGACTCTGTTAAAAGGATAAAAACCATCATGTGAAAAAATGGTATAAAATAAAAACTTAATAATCTTATAAAATTATCAGGTTCATTCTTACCTTCTTAGTCATTTATATTCTTCATTTACAGTCCATTTTTTCATAGTTTTTAGTCTATAAAATTATAACTATACATCAAACTAAATATAATAGATTTACATGGTTATATAGCTTGATTTCCTTCTTAGAAGACTCAGTTGATTCATTCTACTATGCTCTTCTATCACTTACTTTAATAGAAAGAACTAACCCAATCAAATTTGTTATGTACTATTTGCATACATGGTCATTTGAATCGTCCTTTTACTCTTCAATAAAAGGAATTAATCTATCTTGTTATTAATTCATTAACTTTTCAATTTTTTTTCATGATTTCTTATAGTAACACACATAAACTAAATAAGATGTTTTTAATTTATTGATTTAGTTGCAATAGTTTTATTTTTCACACACTTCCAAACCACATAATATAAAAACAAATTAAAAACATTCTACCCAAGGTGCACCTACTTGGATTTCATCACCAAGGTGGATGCCAACTTGTTTTTCTATCCAAACATAAATACGTGGTTGATGGTATATATTGGTAAGGAACTAGACACCCTTATTAGTAAAGGATTATGAAGTGATGGGGTAGGCCCCAATAACAAACCAATACCATCACTAATATAGATTCATTTTATCTTTAACTAGATGAAACCATCCTTAGATTTATTTTCTAGTTCTTTGTTATAGCCAACTCTCTATCACACTTATTTTAAAACTATTATAATTTAAAAAATTTAAGAATGACCAGATAGATTAGTATTTCTATTTTTGTTTCTTTTTATTTCATAATTTTATGTTGTATTGAAAAACTTGTATCATCCACCATTATTGAAAGGTTTGTGTTATGTTTCATAACTAAATCGACTATATTGATATAGTTGTCTCTGTGTTTATTTCAAATATTTTATAAAATAACTCTGGATCATCTACAATCATAATTATCAAAACTTGTCTCTACATTTAGAACATAGTTAATCTATTTGATTGTGTTTTTTATAGTTTATGTCTTTTTACAAGACATAGTCATCATTTTTGACCTATTATATCACAAGATGATCAATAATAATTTATATAGGACACATTCATTTTATCTAACCTAGTCTCATATAATCTAGTATTTAGTGCTTCCCCATAGCACACAATCAATTGACCCAACTGTGTCCTTCCCTAATTTTCTTTGGTTGACCTACCCTTAAAAATCTATCAACCCAATCAACTCTGTACCTTTTGGTTGATACTATTTTGTATCTAGTTGAATTTGCTCCTATTTCTCACCATTGATTTCTAATCTTAGATTCTTATTTTAAGCGTCATGAAATCCCCTATCAAAATATTTTTAGACAAACTTAATCCATTTATATGACATATGGGATGTTCTTTCCTTCATAAGTTTGTTACATAAGAGGATTATCACTCTTGTTCACTTTTTCTCACCCTTCATCTTTGGACTACAATATGGTCTAAATTACTCAAACTAATGCCACTAATGTATCAGATAATTTTTACACTTCTCAAGATTTTTTTTCTTTAAAGCACCTTATTACACTGTAAGGGAAATTGATTCAAACTTAACCAATAACCCTATGGGAAATATTTTAAATACCAATAATCCATCCCTTAGTATCCTCTACACAACAACCCACCCCATAATATAAATTTAGGGAATTTTCCTCCTACCAATCCTAAAAATCAACCTTTAAACACTAATAATCCCAATCCACTAGTTGACACCACTCAAATTCTTGCCAAAATAGTGCAATAAATGAACATTATTCAAACATTTAATACTTCAAAAATGATGCAAATATAACATAATTTATTAAACACGGATAATCAAATTCTTATTCTCCTACTCCAAAACAACCAAAATTTTATCCCTCCACCTCTTAGAGATGCCATGGAAAATGTCATTCCCTAATCCATTATGTACAACAAGATGCTCTAAAATATTTAAAATGAACTTTTATTCCCCTTCATTATTTATATTGATATTATAAATATCTCTTCAACTATTAAATATGATGGGACTAAAGACCTTTCACCTTTATTTAAATCATTTGGTAATCTTTATAAAGAGTGGATTAAAACTAAAACCTTCACCACTACAAAAAATTTAGTCAAAAAATTCACAAGATACGTATTGGAATGGTATAATCAACTCCCTCAACATTATATATGGTAATTCAAAGATTTAGTCAATCCTATACTTAATGAATTTAAACATAATGATCTTCCTAAAAATTATCTTAACCATTTCATTAATGCTAAATAATCCCCTTTTGAATCAACTCATGATTTCATTAAATGATGGAAATCTTTGGCTCACAAAGCTGATCATAACATGACTAATTATAACTTATTCAAACTATTCATAACCACCTTAATACCTTCCCTTAATTACAAAGTTTGAACTTTTTCTACCCAAACTATAAATCATTCTATTGATCAAGCTAAAAGACAAGACTTACTTATGACTTAGTTTGATCCCAACATTAAAACCATTAATGGATCATTTCAAAACTCTACTAATGCAATCACTAGAGATCCTCCTCAATTAAAACTAGGAGTAGACAAAATGGATGATATTGAAGCTTCCGATGCACACATAACTATTCAATTATTTAAATAATCCACTTACATGGTATGATCCTAACAAAATCTATCAGTTTCATGCTAATGTTAGCCATTCCCATGAAACATGTTGTGGGCTTACCAAATTGGTTGTTTATTTTATATTATTATATACATTCAATCATGACATTATAATCAAAATATATCATCATTATTATGTTAACACCTCTTAAAAGAAACAATCTTTCAAATCTTCTTTCTCTAAAAATCCAAAAAAAAATTCTACCTCTAAACCACAACATTCAAATGAATATATATGTGAAATTGACACTGACTATGAACAATATTATACTAATTATCAATTTATAAATTCAACTAAATTTAGTTATCAGCATAAACCCACCCACAAAGATCCCATCACTAAGCCAAAGAACCATCACTCAAGGAATAACTTCTCAAAGACACCACTACTAGTACCATACCTTTTGACATAAATGAGGAAACACTTCCATAACCAAAACCTCAGACTAATTATCTTCATACTAAAATAATTTTACCCTCCAAGCCTTGTGTGGATTCTTCATATTCTAAATCTCATTGGAATTTCTTAGAAGAGCTTAACTTTATGCCTTATAAAATACCCATCATAATTTTTTTTAATACTTCTCCATATCATTAAAAATTCTTAATGCAATAATTACAAGTCATTGAACAACCTCTTTCCCTTGAACTAGAACAACCTCTTCAAGATAATATGCTGACAAAAGTACACCCTATTAAAACTATTTTTCTTTCTTTCAAACCTTTCATAGAATTACTGAAAGAAGATATGATCAATGATTAAATTCTATATTGAGCCAATGACCCACCTATTTCATTAAAATCAAAATTAATACCACCCTTATTTGAAAATTATTAGTAGATTAAGGGTCATGAATTAATGTTACATTCCTTTGGTTAATTCAACAAATTGGGTATACCAAAAAACACCTTAAGTAGACTCATCTCACATGTTGAGGATTTGATAAGACAAATAAAAAACTACTTCATTGTATTTGGTTCCCCCTCACTATTAGACCTAAGACCAGACATACTAAGCTCATGGTTCTTAATCTACCATTATCATAAAATATGCTCCTAGGTATTGGACCTATGGACACATTTCATGAGGACTATTACCTCCTCAGGTAGTCAATGTATCAAATTTATCCATAATGGAAAAACATTATAAACATGAGGCTGATCTTAATCTATGGAGTATTCAACTATCCAACCCAAAATCTCAGTATCAAAATATAACCATTCCAAGAATTAATAATGCACCTCTACTTGATTTCATTAACATGAATCTAGATTTATAGGTCACTCTTACCAATTTTTATGATGATGTAATAAATGAATTATAAAACACTTATAATACTACTAATTTACCTCCTTATATTTCATAGTGGTTTCCTCATTATTTGTTAACACATGGTCATACCATCACTCTAGTTAATGAGATCACTAAAATTCATGCTTCATGTAATTCACATGAAGGTTGTTACATAGAAGATGACTTCACATGTAATGAAGCTCTTGTAGGACTTCTCCAATGATCTCACTCTTTGTAGCAATAAAAGTTATCCACAAACCTTAGTTCCTTCCTTTCATCCTTTGGTTTCCTTAATTTGTGAGTTGTATTATAATACCATGGATAGAACCTAATTTTCATCATGAATACCTTTTTCTTTCATGCATCAATTTTTCATACAAGTTTGTTATTTTTGTTTCTCTAAGTTTTTTGCTAATTACATTCAGAAGAAAGAAGAAACTAATTTCAAGGTCAGGGGTTTGTACGTTACCCGGATTAAGTTGCACACCATATCTAAGCATTGTGAGAACTCCTCTTTGGCTGTGGAGGAAACACCTGCAATAAGAAAGAGACTCAAACACAAGAAAATGTTAGAGGATATGGTGGACTACCAAGCTAAGTGCTCGGTCCCGAAAGTGTAAAGCTCCGTAAGGGATGACAATCCACTATTTATGGAAAAGAGATTTGTATAAAATGAAATGATAAAAGACTTATAGAAATGAAAACGTAGAATGTTGTGTACCTATTCTCGATAATCTGTGAGTATCACTAGGCTGGTCAGAGGTTGTGTCTGGTCTTTGGGCTATTTGGATGAGTTTTCTAGTTTGCATAGTTGCTGACGTCGGTTAGGCTACCGATGTCGGTAGGTAAATTATGCCAATGTCGGTTAGGCTGCCGATGTCAGTAGGGACATTGGGCCTTTGGATGGGTCTTAGGGTATTTCTAGAATGGTCAGAGGGGTTTCTTGGAATTAGGAGATTTATGCAGGGTTACAGGCAGGTGACTATGGTCTGAAGAAGGGTTGAGGTAGAGGGTAGGTGTGTAAAGGAGGTGAGAATGAGAGAAAGGCCTTTCAGCCTCTCCACAAATGAAGTCAGGTTTCTCAATAGTGTTTTTAGAAATAGTAAATAGAAACTAATTACCAACTTGTTCTAAAATACTGAAATGAGAAGAATACTTAGCTCTATTAGTTGAAGAACCAGAGGTGTCAGGATGCTTGTTCTTGTTGTGGCTGATGTGGAGGTCCTCGTACAGTGCTTCAATCTAATCTCTAGAATGACTTGTGTAGAACTTCAGTAGCTTGGAGGATGATAGTTGAGTTATGATGCTTGGTCTCAGAGTGTATGCATTGATTTGCCAAGAGTTAGGTGTAGCTCAATGTTAGAGCTTAGGTTATGTAACTGACATCGGTGATCCCACCAGCATCGACCAATAGTTGACCGACGTCAGCGGCTAGAGAATGGGTAAAAGGGCTATTTGGCCCATTTCTCCATCCACCAAGTGCTTTTTCCATTGGAGAACAGTCAAAAGACAGGTTTATTAGGCATGAGAGTTAGTTAGGAGGTTAGGATGGAGTGAGAATAGGTCATGCTTTAGATGACCTAGTCTCATGGTGACTCATAGGGTAAGAAATGGTCTTAGGGTGAGGTGTCTAGGCAAAGTGTCCAGGTGAGGTGTCTAGGTGAGGTCATTAATTTAAGATAAGTAATTTAATTTAAATTAATAAAGTGTGTAAGTGGTTAGAAGGGGACCAAGGGCGGGTCGACACAATATTGGTGTCTACAATTTTATGCATTTTATACCCACTTGGGTTTTTATTTTACGAGTTGTAGTGTAAGACCATGGATAGGAACATGATATCCTCATAAATACTATTTTTCACCGTTTGCACTCATTTGGGTTTCTTTTTTATGAGTTATAGTGTAAGACCATGGATAAGACTAGGCTCTCCTCATAAAATCTACATGCTATTTCAAACATTTTTACCAAACTAAGTACTCTTTTTATAATTTTTAGAAATGGTTACAAATTTGTGATCCCATTTTCTCACCCTTGGTTTTTGTTTGTTTTGTAGATAAAAATGCACAACAAACTATGTTAGAATATTTACCTATACTTATATACATTTTTATGATAAGGATTCATACTTACCTATCGTTGTATCCCTTTTACATTGTCACATTTTTTGTGATTTGAATTAATTTAAATTGTTTCATGTTCATCTTCCCTTGATTTCTTTTCCTTTCATTCCACTTTGGATGAAACAAGGTTGAAGTAAAGATAGCACTTTATTTCACATGAATAAACAAGACACTTAGAAAACATGCTCTCTAAGTCCTCTTTCTTAATTACTAAGTCCAAATTTTTCAAATAATAGTCATTTTTTCCATGAATTTGGATTGTTACTTCTCAATCCAAACTCATTGAACAATGAGTTTGGATTGTTCAATGAGTTTGGATTGTTCAATGAGTTTGAATTGTTCAATGAGTTTGGATTGTTCCTTCTGATTCACCAATGCTATTTTTTCCATAATATTTTTCCATTATTGAGTGAGTTTGGATTGTTACTTATCACTCACCAATGTTTTTTACTCTTTCATGTAATTATTTCATGATGATTAAGTATTGTTACTGCTTACTCATCAATGTTGTTTTACCATTTCCTGCCCATCTTTGTTTAAGCATTGTTAGTGATTTCACATTGATGTTAGATTTTCATTTTTCATGTATCCTTAGTTTGATTGTTTTTGTTACCTTTCTTACTTAAGGTATACTTGTTTGCATTTTTTGGTCATTTAGTATCCTTGGCTTTTATGTTACCTAGTTTGCTCTAAATTTTTGGCTTGGTCATTTGGTTCTAAAATAGCATTTATCAACCTAGCTTACCAAATTTTCAAGTATGTCATGCCTACACATTTCAATTATCTTGGCTTTCCTATGTTACTTTTTTTCTCTTTAAGTTTTTTTATCTTTAGGGTTTGTCTAACTTAATATATATGCCCTCCATGATAAAAAATACAAACATAATAGATAGCTATTCATCAATAAAGGTAAGTTAAGGTATGCATATATTACATTTTTATTTTGGTGATTTCCTTTCACTCATTTACTTTCAGTTATTTTATGCTTTAAAATATTGTAATTTACTTAAATTAGTGTTATGTATTATTATATTCTTTTGTTGAAACACCATCTTGAGTTAAAACTGTGACACATGATGAGCTTTGAGTTGGGAATATGTATACACACATTATTTTTAAAATTTTGTCAATTATTGATGATTTATCTCTTGCAAGAACCCATCGATTCTCAATATCTCTAATTACATGCCTTAAAGGGTACACTAGGAAAGGGGTGGGTAGACTATTGGTGCTTCTTAATATTTTTATCCCCTATACCACCAATTAAAACCAACATAAACCTCTCCTATATGTTTCTCTAAGCTTTAACACCTCCCTTACACACTGCTCTAAGAAATTAACTAACTTAAATAGACCCTATCTAAGCCAAAACCATTTTTTGACATTTAATGAAGAAATTTAGTCTAGGATGACCTTGGACTTAAAATATATAAGCATGTTACCAGATTAGTTCAGCCTCAACTAACCTAATTTGAGACCTAACTACTTTATTAATCAAAGAATAAGGTCGATTGGGCTGATTCTATTAGTTAAAACTTTAAAAAAAATTAGGGTTAGATCCACCTATATAAACACATCCTTTTCACCATTTCATAGAGAGAGATAGAGTTAATCATTCATTTACACTTTTTTAAAATATTATCTTCCACCATTATACTTTAGGAGTCATTACTTAGGGTTTACTCTTGGAGAGAAGATCATTGTCTTGTGTACAAGTTTTAAATGCTTAGGAGAAGTCATATATCCTATATATGGCCTATCTTAGTGATCCTTACAAACCACAACAACCTCTTTCAAAGCACCATTAACTAAGGGAGAGATTGAGTCTCAATAGTTTCATATTCAAGGTAAGTATCTATAATTCTTACTCCTCTATTTTAGTACATAAAAGTGACATAATTAATGGATTTTGAATGTATTTATCTCTCCATGAATTAGAATTATCTCTACATTAACTTGAGTAGATTTATTCTATGCATGTTTACTTTTATGTTTATTACCCCCATTTTATACCACATGCTTTGGTGAGCATTGGGTTAGATTTTAAATTACTTTATCATTTACTTTTAGTAATAAAACATAGGACCCAGATATGGTTATTATGTGGTATTACTTGACTAGAGCCTTTAAAACCCTCTCTAGTGATATTTAGTTAGGTCTAGCAGATCCATATTGGTCATGGCCACAATTGTCTAAATGTACCAATAAGTTAAGGGCTATTTTGATTTATCTTTTACAAGATAGGATTGATTTGTAGATCAACTTCACATTTACTTATATAAAAAGTCCACCAAAATCAAATAAAAACTTGATAGATAGATGAAAATCAAAATCTCTAAATGGTGATAACTCAAAACTTAGTGCTTTTTCTAAGATACAATGTAAGAAAACAAAACCACCTAATGACATGACTAGTATGACAATGAGATGGTGTGAAAAGTAAGTGGTGTAAAGGATGTTTTTGAGGAATGCCTTGTCCTATCCAAGATCTTATAATTCAACTCAAAAAATAAGCCAAAGAGGTGTAATAAGTAAAATGTGATCAAGTATTTGATTAGCTAAAGTCAATATCCAACAAGGGGATAGAGGGAATTATGTGATGTAAATAATGAATTTGAGGCACTAGATGGGTGATGTGAACATACTTAGTAAAATTGAGACACACTAGGCAAGTGAGAAAGGATATAAAATATCAACATCAAGAATTTAGGATACTTTAACTAATGAACACAAATTTTGGGCTAAGAAGTGAAGTAAAAAATTCATTCCATGAAGCATATATACATGAAAATTAAAATGAACCTTACCTTCCCATAATGTGTTCCCCATTCCTCAAGACCCCTTATAAAGCTATCAGTCTACTATGAAGATTGGGTACTTTATGTGAGAAAGTAGGTGGCACTATAAAATAAATAGTATAATGAGACCTCTTACCCTAATCTATTTGCCTACCATACCTCAATGGACCTTGTCTCTATTTTCAGACCAACTATGGAGTTTGAAATTTGACTAAGATAAGAGATGTGATAGATATAGATCACATATTTTGGTGTGATCTAACTTTTAATATTATATTTACATTTTAATCATTAACTTTTATTTCCTTTTTGATTTAGATTTTAACTCTTTTGGATTTTTCTATTCCTCCTCCATGTGGATTTGGGAACCAATCATGAGTGAGATAGGTTATAAACATAAGAGATCATACACTTGGTCACTAGAGAAAAGGAAATAAAGACAAAGGTGTCTAAATATTCTTAGAATTTCCCACAAGTAAATGTGAAATGTCAAAACTGACCTATGTGTGCCTCAAATGAAAGGAAACAAGGGAATGATATGGATCATGAGAGATTCATCCATGTAATAAGTGATTATATGATGAATATGCTTGTAATTGATTACAAGGAGATAAAATGATGCTATGAAATGGATGAAATTATGCTATGATTTTCATGTCACTAGGAATCCATGCATGTCACTATGAATCCATACTAACCTACAAAGTATCTAGCACAAACACCAAATAAAGTAGTGATTATCCCAAAAATAGGGGGAAAGTAAATTATCATCCTAAGAAATGGGGAAAGAAAATAATGGTGAATTAATCATAAATATAATAAGGCAAATAATGACATAAAAAAATAGTAAATTATAATAATGAAAGAGATATCTAAGAATCAAAATGAAAACAAAGGTTGAAAATGAAATGAAATGAAACCAAAGATCAAAAGAGGAAACAATGGTGTTAGTAAAGTGATATACAACCAGAGAAACCAAATGAAAAAATGGTATAACTAAAATGAAAATAAGTGAAAAATAAAATAAAATAAAGTAACATGATAAAAAAATAATGAGAAAAATCTATGCTAATTTCTATATCAACATGAGCATGTGAAATACAAGCCTATGTGTCTCATAAGGTTTCTTGAATTTGAATATGTTCGTGATTGTACATTATAGAATAAAATTGGGAATCATAGGATGCCCCAAAAGATAAGTGGATGTAGGTATGGACATAAAAATATGCACCAAAGTCTAAAGTGACATATAGAAGGTCATCACAAGATTCCCCAACATGCAATGTGGAGTGAGTAAATTTGAACATTTATAATGAAGTACATTGGGTTAGTAGGTGCATTTAGAGATAGGTAAATGTGTTGGTATGTTTGATTTTGAGGATGTTTAAATTGAAATAGGATTTTTAAGAGAGGTATGAATAGGTATATATGGGAAATGAGGACCATGTATAATTTTATTTGGATTATGTATTTGAGTTAGGTGCTCCTTGGGTTGGTGTGACGTAAGAGGTTGAGGTTTAATAGATGTAACCACCCATTTAAAATTGTTCATGTTAACTATACTTTCTTTATTGGGTAGGAATAAAGATCAAATATGGTTTGGAAAATAATATTGGATGAGGTGTAGATATGGATTAATTGTTATTGATCATTAGGTAAGTGAGGTTGATGTGATTTTGATTCTTTAGATTGGATTTGATATGCTTGAATATAGCCTTAATAATGTTGTTTTTCAAGAGTATCAAGATTAAAATGTGAACTAAATAAGGAATCAAGAATAAATCAATGAAGATCATGACAAGTCTCATGACAATGACCTATCATAGCATGCCACCAACAAAACTTATCAATATTGTAGCAATTTGGAGGAGGTTTGGAAGGATCAAAGCTCATGGGTTTAGAGGGAGGCAATTTATTTATAAGTGTTTCTAAGACCAAAGGAGCATGGGTTGGGTTAAATTTTGTTGAATTGGATGCTCCCATTTGAGGTAGGGGTGGATTATATTAATAAATGTTATCATAAAATGATTGAAAATATTGTATAGTAGTTAATTGATGTGATTCAAATTGAGTCATAAGAATGTCTTTCCTTTTTACTTGATATAGGGATTCTTCTAAAGTTTCAAGGGAAACCATATTAAGATGTTATTGAATACTATATTTAAGAGAGATAAAAAATTATTTTAGAAGAGTATTATAATTAATTTTATGGTCCACTTTATGAGATAGAGACTTTCATCATTTGATAAAAATTGGAGCAGATTCATTAGGAAGTTTCCTAGCATTGATGGAATGGATAAAAGAGTTTTTAGAAAGGTCATTATGTTGGAATTATTTCATTAGAGCACTGATTAAGTCTTCTAGCTATGTAATGGAATGTCTATAAAGTTGATTATACCATTCAATTTCATCACCAACAAAGGTTTTGTCTAGGAGATTGGTTTTATCAAAGGTGTTAGTTTGGACCCATTCTTTATAAAGATTGCCAAAGCTTTTGAGAAAGATATTAGATTCCTTAGTCCAATCATATGTAATAGTTGGATATCCATGGATATAATTAATGGATCTAAAGGTTAATTTTTAATTTGTTCAAGAATTTTCTTATGTAAATAAGGTTGAGATATGATATTCTCATTTGCATCTCTAAGAGGAGGGGGGATAAAATTCAGATTTGGTTAAGTCATGATGACTTGAGGTGGTTGAATAGTCATTTATAAGATATGAGATTGTATTTTCATCATTTGGTAATTTTTATTTGTTCGCATAACATTAATTTTTTGAATCATTTGAGAAATAATTTGAGTTATATTAATGGTAGAAGCAATATTTCTAGTGGTAGGAAGATTATTGGGGTTGGTAGGAGGACCACTCACTATATCAGTAATAGGGGAAGGAGTTTTGGGTGGAGGATTCCAAATATTAGTAGTGTGAGGATAAATAAGGTGTGTAACCTCAATTATATGACATGATGTAGTAATGGGTTTGGGATTAGGAATACATGAAGGAAGGAATTTGATAGTTTCATCTAAAGTGATAATATAAGTGATATTTTGATCTAAATATTTTATTATGTAGTGTTTTTGACTAATTAGAAGCTAAAAATAAAAAATAATAATGAAATTATTAGTTTACTAAACTAGCTCAACCACCTAATAAACTAGGTTGGCCACCTACTATATTATGTGAAAAAATTCTAAATAAACCCACTCTATCTCTATAAGAACCAAAATTTCATTATATACATAGGTCCTCATTTGAGAGTGGTGAACATAGTTGTAGATTAACCTTATAAGCCATAAAAATATGAACTAGAGGTTCGTACTTAGCCTTAATGGTGGTTTATTTATGTTTTTATGTCTTAATGCATCAATGTGTCCGTTTAATAGAATTAGATTGATATTTAATGGTGATCAGGTGATCCTAAAAAACCCATTTGCTTTTGTTGAAATGGATTCTTGATTTCCATCAAACACTTTGGGCTTTCCTTTCTTCTAATCGATTATCGATCATGACCTGGATCATTGACATCTTAACCTTTCTCACTCCATTGATCATGACCTACATGATCAAACACCAGCCATGGATCTTGCCCATTGACTTGTTGACTCATCATGTATCATTAAATTAAGATGTATGATCAAGTGATGATTATTAAATACCAAACTTGTACTCAGATAGACTAGGTTGCTAATAGATGAGTAGATGAACAAAATTTCTAGATGGAATGAGTGGTTCAAGGATCTCATTTTACAAATAAAGATTTTGAAACACATTAAGTTCATTTAAAGTGTAAGTTGTCAATTTCTAAGGGACAAGTCTAAAGTGCTTCAGAGACCCTAGGATATGTCAATAATGCTTGAAATAAGTATAGGAGTGCATATAATTCATCTAGTCCTTCATTGTGTTCATCTAGATATTTTTGGTCTAGTGGTAGAAATTCCAAGTATGTAGTTTCCTGATGCCATCATTACCATGTATGGATGGGTTATGGAGAATCAATCATATAGGTTTGTTCACATTAGTCCCAAGAACATATGCACCAAGTTTTAGGTCATCTTCCAAAGCATATAAAAATATATGAAGATCCAAAGTTGGCCTCTCAGTCAAAATTCTCTAAGTTTTCATACTTAGCCTATTTTGGAAGAATCTCATATAGATTTGAGTGAGCATATTATCAAGGAAATATATCACATGTGTAGCAGTTTCAAGAGAAAATAATCACATGGTTTTGTTTATCTTGGTCCCTAGTTACTACACATTGAGCTTAAGGTCATCTACCAAAGAGTAAAAGAAGTTATGCATGTTTAAAGTTGGCTCTTTAGTCAAATTTTGCTAAGTTTCCCAAACTTAGCCAAATGAACCAAACTATCACAAAGACATCATGAAAGAAAAAATGGATTAGACAACTTATGCATTTCACTCAAAAGCCTTTGGCAGCCATTGGATCAATCATAATTGTATATCTTCATGCCAAGAACATGCTAAAAAAGTTTCAAGTCTGCATGAGGTTTCTAGGTCAAGTTATAAGCTTCTAAAGATGGACTTGCAGATTGAAAAGTTAATGCTAATATCAAATACAATCCCTTAAAAATAACCATTTAATTAAAAAAAGGCCATTAAAGATTAAAATTGATGGTTTACAGTACATCAAATACATCCACACAGATGTCAATTGATGATTGCATGGATGTCAAATTTAAGACAAAGCAAGACCAAAGTTTTTGTGCTTAAATTTGATGGCAACATGAATTTCAGTGATGATCATGCAAAAATCATCTTATGGAGCATGGATGTAAATTTTAATCTCATGATTTAGCCATTTCGATTCAAAAAGTGGGTTTGAGGGTTTTTATGTAAATTGAGTTTGTTCACACTAGAGGTCTATTCTTTGAGCCTTATTCTGTACCATTGTATCCAAAATTGATGGAAATATTTGTTATTTTCATATAAACATTTTTTGAACATCACACATCCAATCTCAATGAGATAATTTTTTTCTTAGTACTATGTTCTAGAATGGACCTATAGGTCTTTAATGAAATGTATTTCTTGACTGAGTTAGTGTACACTTGTAATGTTTTGTAATTCTAACTTTATAGTATTTATAATTGACATAGGTAATTTAAATACTTTCTATGTATTTCTCCTATAAATCTCAAAAAATTACCACACCATCACAAGTATGACTTTGATCAACATTCTCACTCCAAAAAAAGACTGTCTGTAGGTGAATGTACTAGTTATCTATGATGTGGTTGTTTCCTTGGCTTATTTGAAGAAATTAAATGCAAGAAGACATTGAATGGGTTTGTGACACTTGTTAAAAACCTCTTATCACCTTTTGAATGTATATAAACCCCTCAATTCTTCCTCTCACACAAGCTTTCCTCATGTATTATAGTACATATGCCTAACTGTAACTTCACTTTGCTTGAAATGTTATTTTGAGATATTTCCTATTTTGAAAGGTTATTTGTGACCTTACATCTAAATTCACACTGCAAGAAGTGAATATTCATCCAAATTTCAATTTCATCATTATACTCTTTCATCTTATTATCCTTGGAGCTTAGCTAGGCTGACTTGTAGGTAGTGATTTTAGAGTTCTTAGACTTGAATACAGAAGGTGAATATCATTAAGGCTTTGAATGGGTCTACATAGACCTCATTCCCCAGATGACACCATGTGAAAACATTACACTTTAACTTCTTCTTCTCGTTTAATTATGTATTTATGTGAACACATATAGGCCACCTTAACTAACTGAGCCAAAAACCATGGTTGTAGGTGCACACTTGGTGTTTGGTGGATTGTAGATGAAAAATGCCACTCAAATTGCCTTATTTTCCCAAGATTATAAATGCTTATCATTTATATCATTTATAAATCTTAATGAAAACAATTTACCTCAATGACTCTAATATGATGCTTTCTTAAAATAGCCTTATCGAATGACTATTATAAGTGTGAATTTTTCCCATTGTACAAACAAAGGAAAATTATGTGACAAGGTTGGTAGTATGAAAAACATGATTCCAAAACCCTCTGTAACTCTCCCTCACCTTTCATCAACTTTGAAAATCATAAATTGACACTCAAATGGATTGATTAAAATGGAATCCAAAACATGATTTTACCTTAAAAATTGCTAAAGTACCTTAATCTCTACTAAAAAGTGATTTAAGGTCTTCTTTTATGATTATAACTTGTAATTTTGTAGCATTAGATAATTATCATCCCTTAAAGGGGCTTATATCACCATGAATTTTAATTTAACACCTTCATAACACCTCCTTAATAGCACATAGTCTTTTAGAAATATTTTTTAGTTGGTAATACATTAATACATATACATAGCTGCATTATTCAGGCACATAAGGATCCAAATGGATCTATTTATCTCATAAGTGTCATTATAAAATTCAAGACCCATAGATAATGCTTGGATATACTTCATTTTCATCCATATTTATTTCATTTTCTTCATGACTCTTATGCTCATGTCATTTACCATTTTGACCTCTGCCTACTCATTAGACCTACAAGTGTTCTTTTGAGCTTTAAGAGAGCATGGTATTAGGATGTAATATGGATTTTATTCCCAAGGTAAATAATTAATTTATAACCTTTTTAAAATCCTCTAATATCATTATTACCTCACTAAGATACTCTCATGCATTATAAGCTTCTTAGACCTACAACTATACCTTGTGAAAGACACCATCTCACTCAAGATACTTCAAGGAAGACCATATTTAATATGAAGACACATGATTTTTTTTTTGAATATAATATTTTTATTATAAATAAAACATTTACGTTATAACCCCTAAATATGAAGACACTCACTTTATATAGTAAACATGCTTATAAACTTCTGACTTAAACAATCAACATAGGTAACCAGTTTCATGAAAAAAGACTCTTTATAAAAACAAAATACCTAATTATTTCAACATTAAAAAGGCAATATTTGACCATAAAATCATCCCAATATAACCATTTTTATCTGTAAAGTTTTTAAGTGAATAAAAGGAGAGAAACCTAGACACTGTCTAGATGATAGGACATAGTGACCCCCTTAGAGTCTTGCTGATTATTCATAAAGATGTAAGGATGAATATGAAAAAAATTACACTAAATTTAAGTTAATTAAGGTAACTATCATTTACCAAGATATTTTTACTTGAATCTCTCTCTCCTGACCTACTTTGTACAAATTAATGGCCTTCCTAGAGCTGCTAAAGAAGTCGATAGGAGAGATAAATTGGTTTTCTACATATGTACCCCTAAAAATCATTATAAAACATGTATTTAACCTTAAATTGAACAAATAAGGTCATTAATTTTCTTGGAGTTCAATTTTACCTAATAGACCTATACAAATATCCTTAAAATAGGCCTTTCTAGAACTAAAATTACCATAACCACTTGGGAAACTTGATGAAACTATTGAAAGAAGTATTAATTGGAAATTTTCATGTCTAAAAAAGTACATCATGAAATTATTATGATATTATACTTCCATTATCTTGTAAAACCTACTATAGAATCCAAAAAGTGATCTAAAATGTAGTCAAATGGGTTATGAAGTTAGTCAAGCATATCATCAACCAGTTTTATCAATTGTAAAGCAGACATGACATTGACACAATACATGAGGCATGTAAATATGATATATACTATTTTAAACACTTAAAAAAAATTAAAATAGGTTAAAAGGTGATTAAACAAGTATAAATTTATGATGAACACAACCTTAAAGCCATCAAATTTACCTTAAACTTTGATAGTCAATTTTGTAGATGACTATTTCAAGGAAGTTATAAGAACAACATGGAAAATAAAATTTCAAGTTATAGGAGTGATAATTTGACCTACGAGGTTAAAATTTTCAATATTTTGGTGACTCAATTGGTAAACATGCCTACTATTCTTATGAGCTAGACAATTGACATATGTTTTGGACTCATGAGATCTCTCTTAAAAATATAAAATGAACACTAACAGATCTAACCAATGACCATAAGAATCTTGACTTGAAATAATATAATTGCTTCTCTTTCAAAAATAAGGAAAGAAAACACACAAAATAAGGGAAACCAACTAACAAGACACATGTGCAAGCTAATAACTTATTTGAAACTAAATATAATCAAACTAATGTGCTATGACAACACTTGGAGGAAAAGAAACAAATTAATTATGTATAAAAAAACTTATCTCTCAATAGTAATGTTTCAGATATATCCCATTGAATGGGATTTAAAGCTCCTCACCATCTATCTTTACAAGTTAAAAAACATTGTGTGATTTGTAGCTAGAGATTGTGTAAGGGCCACTCCAAAGGGAGTCAAACTTGGTGTGCCTTCCTAGTTTGGCTTTGCCCTCATCCCACTAGGGGACCAAGTCTCCTTTAAAAATCCTTGAAGATGCTCATTTGTTAAAGATTCTCTTAACCTATGCTTAATGAACTTGCATGGCTAATAAGGATTAATTTATAATTTATTCTATCTCCATAATATCAACATACCTTACCTTCATTGGTTAATTCTCCAATAATTTCAATTGATGCATTAGTTCTAAATCAAGAAATCCAAGTGAAATGGGCAACCTTGCTTCCTTTCTATAGACTAAATTATATGGTGAATTAGATATAGACCTTTTATAGGTGATCCTATCAGCCCATAGAGATTTTAATGCTTTAAATTCTATGTTCTCTAATTATATTCATTGGTTCTTCTTATTATCTTCATTAGGCTCTTATTGGTGGACTCAACAAGGACATGTCCTTGTGGGTAGTAGTTTGATGAAGTGATGACGTATACACCATGTTAATAACCCCTTGAATAATATTATCTCTAAAATATTCCATGGAATTATCTAAAATGATGGTGGATGGAAAACCAAATACTATAAGCAAACCTTCATAAAAATATAAAACACTGGATTCATTTGCTTCCTTCAAAGCCAATGCCTCTATCTATATCATGAAGTAATCCATAGAAGTAAGGATCCAATTATGACCCAAGCTTGAAGGTGGATTAATGAGGCAAATGAAGCATAAACACCATTGTATAAAAGGTTGATCCACTGAAATTAGTTGGAGGGGTGAGGCAACAAGTCTTTCTTTTCTTGTAAACATGGCATATTTCTTGCATTTCCCCACCCAAGCATGACACTATTTGAATATGCTTGGCCAATATTACCCACCTCTAATGATCTTAATGGATATATTTATCACTAATAAATGGCCTCCACCATGTCCATCATGGAATTCCTCAAGAAACCTTTCTATTTGTCTTGGATCTATGAACCTTAACAACATACTATTGATGTCCTTTTTGAAAAGCATGCCATTAACAAGGATAAAATGAATAGACTACAATCTCAAATACTTTCTCTTTGATGAAATTAACTTATAAGGATAGAAACCATCTTGGAGGTACCTTACCAAGTCTTGAAACCATCTTGAAGATGATGTAATATCAACTGAAAATTATTCATCATTTAACACTAAAAGTGCCTCCTTATTCCATTGCAAGTCTTAGGTTAGGTGTTCGCATATTCTTTTGCCTCTAATCAGTTTAGTGACCTTTATTTAAATTTCATACTCTATCAATATTTTTTTCCAACCTACCTTCTTCTAACTTATGCCCTTATTCAACAATAACTCCTTGATAATTGAATGAGAAACCATTAGATATATCCTCTTGTTAGATAACATGTATCTAAACTTCTTAAGACATATGATTAATAAAAGGACATGTTTCTCTACATAGGTGTACCTTATCTCATATTCCTCCAAAACTTAACTAAATAAAGCTATTGTTTTTTTGACATCTTGTTGATTTTTTTACATGAGTATACCTAAAATTGTGTCCACATTAGCATATTTAGACAAGATGAAATCTCTTGAAAAATCAGGATTAATGAGCATAAGAGCAATAACTATTGATTTTTTTATCTATTCAAAAATCCTCATTCCCTCCTTAGTCCAACTAAATCTTTGATTATTCTTAAGTATGGCTATAAGTGGCTTCGATAAGCTTGTAAAATTAGAAATGTATCTCCTTATAAAATTTATCTTACCTAGAAAAATTTGTAATGCATTCTTATGTTTAGGAAAATATAGATAAAGTATGGAGTCTATCCTCTCAGGATCAATGCCTAACTCATTCTTGGAAACCAAACTTCTAATAATCTTACCTTTATGTACTAATAATACACCTTTATTTGGTTTAAGAGATGCCCCAAATTGTCTACATCTCTCAAACACTTCCTTGAGATGAACCATGTGTTCCCTTGCACTCTTCGAAAATATAATAATGTCATCTAAATATACAAGAACAAACAATTGATTAGACATTGTAATTCCATATCCATGGATCTATGAAAGGTTTTTCCACCATTAGACAAACCAAATGTTATTTTATTATAGGTAAAAGTCCCACATTTGGTTGTGAAGGTTATCTTAATCTGATCTTCTTCCTTAACAAGAATATGGTTATATCCACTATAACCATCCAATAATGAGAACCTTTCTGAACCTAGTAATAGCTATAATATTTTATCCATGGAAGGTAATAGGTAGTGATATTTGAGAGAAGCCTTGTTTAAATCAATGAAATCTACACAAATTCTGATTTCACCATTTTTCTTCCTTGATAGAACAAGGTTTGTCACCCAAATAAAATGTTTGATTGTGAAAATAGTAGTTGATTCAATGAGCTTATAAAGTTTATTTCTCATCAAAGGTTCAATTTTTTTATTGAATGGCATTTTCCTTTGTCTAATAGGTTTTGTATCAACCTCTAGTTCAAAGGTGTGTTGAGATAAACTTGGATCAAATCCCTTCAAGTTACTATATTTAACTAGTTTGAGACTCTTTTCATCTAATATCTCAACATTAGCATAGTATTCTTCCTTGGCTGAAAATGAATAATTTTATCTCCTCACCTCATCATTTCTACTAAAATTGAATAATATTAGTCACATATAGTAATAAGAACTTTGACTGATTTTTGGAAGATAATTTAGCCTCTTCTTGTAATAAGTGATTACTCTGATTGTCATACTCAAAAACTTACCAGTTATCATGATTTTTAGAAATAGAATGCCTCACCACAATCTTTACATGTCACTTATTTTTCTCCTTTCTCACATTAGGTGTAATACTCAATTATGCTCCTATGACAACCAATCTATCTTCATGTTTTTTACTTTCTCTTGACACTACTTGCATATCAAAAGCATAAAAATATTTAAGGAGGTATAAAACTTTATGTTTTTAATATATTAGTGAGGAATTATTTCATATATTCATCCCTCTCACTTGGTGAACTACCAGTTCACTATCACCAGAAGCTTGTAAGATATTTATTTCCATGTTCCTAGCTCACTACAAACCATGGAGTAGAGCTTCATGCTCTACAACATTATTAGAAAAACAAACTAAAACTTAATATAATAAAAATAAATTTATTTGGTAGGTGATATAAGTATAATTGAAGCCATATTACTATGATTTTTCCTTGACCCATAAAATTAGATCTGCCAAAGGCCATCCTTTGACTCATCTTCTTTCATTATGGTTAAAATTTGTGCATAATTTGCATTAAGACAATAAAAACCAAGTCCCTCCTATTAAATAATTTTATATGGATCATGTTCATGTAATTTTTATTCCCATTCATCAATAAAAATATTAGGAACTCCTTCAAGAGGTGAGTTGGCCTCTACTTCACTAGTTTATTCCACCTCATCCAAAATGACACAATTTGTGTTCACAACACTTGGCATGGAAGGCTCTAAGTGAAATCATACAATAGTTTTAGATTTAGTATTGATATTTGTCCCAAAACATGTTATGAACATAATATAATTCCAATCAACTAATAAATAACTTTCAATCTTTGATGGGAAATTTGTAGACAAGCACATTGTAAAATATGGAGGCAAGTCCACCACTACTACATATTGTTGAATAGGTACATTTTGGAAAGCATGCAATGTTAATTTAAGGTAATTGATCATAAAAAAATATTTTTTGGTTATCCATCTATTTGAAATACTCCTTTGGTGTTTGGTTCATACATCAAACTAAGCTTATCTATAATTTGCTTAGGCATAACAATACTACTAGCTCCAATGTCTACCATATAATTATGGACTAAGTTATTTTTAACAAATAAATAGAGATAAAATGGAGGTGTTTTATTATAATTTAACTGATATTTAACCAATTTTACCTCCTTATGTGTTTGTTTCACTTCTTGTCTCATTGGCTGATTTGAAGTTATCTAAACTACACTCTACTTCTTAGCTAGTTTTGGAAACAAATTAAGGAATGAAAGATCCTAAATTAGCATGTATTTTTACCCTAGTATTACTAAGGAATTACACAATAATTATTATATTATAAATATTCATATGATCAATAATATTGAAAGGATTTCCACTCATCTTTGGCTTCACTTTTGGCACAACTAATTGATCTTGTACTTGTGGTACTTGATGAGATTTGCCAACTTTCATGTTATTATTATTCTATGATACTGGGACAAAAAACTAATTATTGACACCTTTAGGAATAATAGGAGGTATGATTTTAATATGATATACCTACTAAGTCTCTTTAATTTCTCTTTTCTTTACTCTAGTTACAACTACAACTACATTATTTGAAGTACCATAGTCACCAACTTGATTCAAGGCTATATGGTCATCAATTTGACAATTCACAAAGGCTTAATCTAGTTTCCCTTGTCTATGATGAAAATTATCTTATTTTTCCATACCTTCAATTTGTTGACTTTATTGAATAAAGGCTCTTCTTGGGTCATCTGAGGCATTACCATAGATTGATTAACTAAGCCCTGATTTTGCATATCATTCATATTAAATGGCTGCAAACTTAAATCAGACATCATATTGTTTTGTGTTGGCATAGGTACCATGTATTTAGACAAAGAAGGAGAAATTGATCAATTACTACATAAGGTTCAGCCTATGTGATGTCTAGTTGAGCTTGATATGAAATTCTTTGGTCTTTAAATCCTTGATAGGGAGGTCTATTATCTCTAAAAGGTTAATATGTAGGCTTTTTAGGTTCTTTGTAAGGCCTATTATCTTGACACTACCTTTTTAGTTAAACAATTTTAATCCCAAAGGATTTCAACACTTCCTTGAGTTCTCGAATATTAGTTGATTAACTAGGAAAGGATGAAACTTGTGCCTGGGGGGTTAGAATGGGATCCATAGGAGGAACTTGATAAGCTAGAATTAGTTATGTTTTTTGATAAAAAGATATTGGAGGTATAGGTGCCAATTTTATAGCCTAATTCAAACTATTCTCTACTCTAATAGCCACTTCATAAGCATCTATAAGTTTAATTCCACCCATAAAATAAATCATGACACTAATGTCTAAATTAAGATCTATTAAATAATATAAAAAGTCATACTCTAGAGATGGCATAATCATAAGAGGTATTCTAGTCCATGTATTTTGTAATTTGAGGTTAAAGTTTGTCATGAACTCATGGGGATCCATATTTATGGTGGTGAGTTGTTTAACCAGGGACAAGTGGTTAGATTTTTCTTCAAACTACCTAGAAAAGGTTGTACCTAAGCCATCCCAAGAATTAATATAATTTGGAGGAAGGTTTATATACCATTACATTGATTTTCCTTTGAATAATGCAATAAGCAGTATGATAGATATGTTCTCTATGACAACATTATAGATAAAATAAAGGTTGGATACATCTTCTATGTGCTCAATAGGCATAATTTGGTCTTCCCTTGAGAAAAAAGGGATGATCTCAAGAGATAAATCTGGGATATAATCATACTAGGAAATATTTAGTGGGCTTCGTCTATTAAATGAGATAAACACCTAGTTCCTAGGTAGTGTCAGGAACCTAGAACAAATAAACATGCTCTGATACCACTTATCAGGATCTTGCTCCACCAATTAGAGCACATATGATTACTTCTTGTATTAGCAACTAAACACGGAATTTAACCAAAATCAACAAGTAACTAGAAATATGAAACAACACAGGAATATGAGAGACAATACACAATTGTATTAATAATCACTCAGAAGAATATACAATAAAGAAGATGCCACTTCTTCTTCCACCTCAAAGGCTCGCCACACCTCAAGACCTTCTTCCCTCTCTCTCTCAGTCCCAACAATCAACTCCAATATAGAATTGATGTTCACCTCTCCAACCAGTCAGTAACATGCTGCCAGTACACCAAGTATGCAACTGTACTCCAAGTAGATCCCTTGCTCTCTGCTGCTACCTACAAATCACTAGACCTTACTCACCAATGTAGATCTCCAATATAAGCCATGCTCACCTACTGACCAAGATCATACATATATGAAGAACCCTTCTAATTCTCCAAACCAGTACCCACCTTGGTACTATGGGACTAGGAGGAACACACCATTGCTCTCCTCTCTCAGAAGGAGCTTATTTTCTCTCTTAATCTCTAGCTACTAGTTTACAATATAGCCCATGAGTCCATATATAGATCTCATGCTTACAATAATTAGACTATCTTAATTACAATAATTAGATGCGCAACTCAAGACTATGACTAACCTTTAACATGCAAACTAACAGTCTCAAAATAGACTCTCTGGAATCAACATGCAAACTGCATGTTCACATACAGGCTGCCGACGTCGGCTCCTCCATGACCGATGTTGGCTGATTGGTAACTGACGCCGGTTGGTTTGTCACTGCTATCTGACCAACGTCGATTGATTAGACCGACGCTGGTTGCCCTGTAACTTATTTTACAACTCTCCACAACCTTTGTAACCTCCGTAACTTCTCTTATTTGCATCCTAGTAAAGCTTTTAGCTCTACAACCTAACAATCTCCCACTTAGAGATAACCTGTACTTGTACCTATACACCATCTAAATTATTCCCTGGCTTGTATCCCTCTTCAAGATCAATCTTGAAGACCAACCACCACACAACCTGTGATGCTACACCTGTCATTCAAGTAACCTGCCTCATCTGAACCTACATATCCATGTAGTGAAGACCTTGACCCTACATAGCATGTTAACTTGCTGCTAGTCCCACTGAACTACCCTCTAGTACTCCTTTCCCAAATTGGATCCATACTTTTTGACAACTCCCACTACTTGGGAAAACTTAGGTCTACACTAGACCTCATGTGATTTCAAACCCTATTTCAAGCTAAGTTTGAACTATCTAGCCCTTGGTGTGCTTTCTGATTCTGCATCCTACATCATGAACCCTGCCAACACCATCTTCACACCAGCTCCCACTGGAGATAAAATCTCCATGTCTCTTATGCCAAAGAATTGCACTTCTCCAAATTCTTCCTGACATACCTCTAAACTAACCTTACCCTTAGCTCAGAAAAACCCTGTATCTCTGAACCTATAACTAGTCTACCATTCACATACAGTAACTGGATAATGTCGCGACTCATTATCCACCTAGTAAGACAAACACAATAGTTACACTAACATTGACTAAAGCCATGCTTAGTCATCCACCTATCAGACCTGTACCACTGTCTTACAGCTTCTTGAAGACCATATGCCTTGGCCTTCCGTCTCATGTATCCATCCACTCTCTTCTTTAGATTAGGAATCCATCCCTTATCTAGTGCTTTCTTCTAGCTAACAACTCTACCAACAAATACCTATTTGGTTCTTCTCCAAGGACTCACACTCCTCATCCATGCCAAGCTCCCACTGTATCTGGATTCTACCTACATTGCCTCTTCACGTCTTCCTGGTTCTTGACCATCAATAAGCAATATAAAGAAGGTAAACAATGAATTTGAGGTTCACTTACCCTTTTTGACCTCAATATGAGCATTTGAGACCTGTTGACAGCTTGCTGTCTACCCAATATCTGTTCCAGTGACTGATCTCAGCCATCTCCCAGTCTACTCTCGACCGATGTCAGTTCCTTGCACTGACCCTGACTGCAGACGTCATTTCCCTGGCTGATGCCGGTATCCCTTCTACCGACATTAGTTCCTTCATGACCGACATCAGTCTTCCTTCTACCAACATCGGTTACTGTCTAACCGACGCCGGTACCTGTGTTTGCCTGTGAGTGATAACTTTTTACCCACGAGCTCTCCATGGATCAAAACCCTGTTCAAATCAACACAACCCTGCTTAGAATAATTTAGTCCACTCTACTGATCTCTGTCTGTCATCTTCTCCATGACCACTAAGGATTTCCAGTTCTTTAGCTTGTCAAAAACATCTATCTTCCACTTAAGAACATGCATTCCCCTCCTACATATGTGACCAAGCCTACAAAGCCACATCTCTGTAACAAAAGGTGAATCAGTAATATAAGTAGATAGATAAAGGATACCTACTTTCTTACCACCATATAATTCAAGTATATCCACTATGAGAGTTACAGTACATCTCCCATCACCCTAATTTCTTGAAGAAATTAGACTCATCTCCAAGACTGGTACCTGCATGGATTCCTTCACCCCCTGTGTGTTATCTGCCTGTAATTTCAGCTTCACTTCCCCTTCGTCAATCATCTGACAAGGCTCTCCAACCCCTAAATAAATCTCTCTAAAGACATACCCATGAAAAGATGCTCTATTTTGGGCTGCATGGAAAGAGGCAAAAGAATCTGTAAACAAAGATTCTACTTTATCAAGAGAAACCTGTGCAACGACCCCTGCAACATCTGCTTCTACACGCTGATCTTTTACCGACCAACAATCTCCTTTTCCCTACTCTTTCTTTCCATCAATCAGACCATTCATGCTATTTAGTTTCTCCATTCGTAGCTTACTATCTTCTGCCATTGCTATACTCCCACTCAATCTGAAACCCCTGAGAGTGACCTATAATCAAAAAACACTATCGGATCTGAAACCACCTATTAGTCAACCCAACCAAAAGCTCTGATACCACTTGATGGTATCAGCTCTTGAACCTACAACCAAGGCTCTGATACCATGTGTCAGGAACCTAGAACAAATAAACATTTTTTGATACCACTTGTCAGGATCTTGCTCCACCAATTAGAGCACATATGATTACTTCTTGTATTAGCAACTAAACATGGAATTTAACCAGAATCAACAAGTAACTAGAAATATGAAACAACATAGGAATATGAGAGACAATACACAATTGTATTAATAATCACTCAGAAGAATATACAATAAATAAGATGCCACTTCTTCTTCCACCTCAAAGGCTCGCCACACCTCAAGACCTTCTTCCCTCTCTCTCTCTCGGTCCCAACAATCAACTCCAATACATAATTGATGTTCACCTCTCCAACCAGTCATTAACACACTGCCAGTACACCAAGTATGCAATCATACTCTAAGTAGATCCCCTACTCTCTACTGCTACCTACAAATCACTAGACCTTACTCACTAATGTAGATCTCCAATAGAAGCCATGCTCACCTGCTGACCAAGATCATACATATACGAAGAACCCTTTTGATTCTCCAAACCAGTACCCACCTTGGTACTGTGGCATTAAGAGGAACACACCATTGCTCTCCTCTCTCAGAAGGAGCTTATTTGCTCTCTTACTCTCTAGCTACTAGTTTACAATACAGCCCATGAGTCCATATATAGATCTCATGCTTACAATAATTATATGCGCAACTCAAGACTATGACTAGCCTTTAACATGCAAACTAATAGTCTCAAAATAGACTCTCTAAAATCAACATGTAAACTGCATGTTCACGTACAGGCTACCGACATCGACTCCTCCATGACCGATGTTGGCTGACTGGTAACCGACGCCGGTTGGTTCATCGCTGCTATCTGACCGATGTCGGTTGATCAAACCGATGCTGATTGCCCTGAAACTGATTGTATAACTCTCTGCAAGCTCCGTAACCTCTATAACTTCTCCTATTTGCATCCTGGTGAAGCTTTTAGCTCCACAACCTAACAATCTCCCACTTGGAGATAAATAGCTACACCTGTACTTGTACCTATACACCATCTAAATTATTCCCTGGCTTGTATCCCTCTTCAAGATCAATCCTGAAGACCAACCACCACACAACCTATGATGTTACACCTGTCATTCAAGTAACCTACCTCATCTGAACCTACATATCCATGTAGTGAAGACCTTGACCCTGCATAACATGTTAACCTACTGCTAGTCCCACTGAACTTCCCTCCAGTACTCCTTCCCTGAATTGGCTCCATACTTTCTGACAACTCCCACTACTTGGGAAAACTCAGGTCTACACTAGACCTCATGTGATTTTGAACCTTGTTTCAAGCTAAGCTTGAACTATCAGCCCTTGGTGTGCTTTCTGATTTTACATCCTGCATCATGAACCCCACCAATACCATCTTCACACCAGCTCCCACTAGAGATAAAATCTCCATGTCTCTTATGCCAAAGAATTGCGCTACTCCAAATTCCTCCTGACATACCTATGAACTAACCTTACCCTTAGCTCAGGAAAACCCTATATCTCTAAACCTATAACTAGTATACCATTCACATACAGTAACTAGATAATGTCGTGACTCATCATCCACCTAGTAAGACAAACATAGTAGTTACACTAACATTGACTGAAGCCATGCTTAGTCATCCACCTGTCAGACCTGTACCACTGTCTCACAGCTTCTTCAAGACCATATGCCTTGGCCTTCCATCTCATGTATCCATCCACTCTCTTCTTTAAATTGGGAATCCATCCCTTATCTAGTGCTTTCTTCTAACTGACAACTCTACCAACAAATACCTATTTAGTTCTTCTCTAAGGACTCACACTCCTCATCCATGCCAAGCTCCCACTGTATCTAGATTCTACCTACATTGCCTCTTCACGTCTTCTTGGTTCTTGACCATCAATAAGCAATATAAAGAAGGTGAACAATGAATATGAGGTTCACTTACCCTTTCTGACCTCAATATGAGCGTTTGAGACCTGTTGACAGCTTGTTGTCCACCCAATATCTATTCCAGTGACCGATCTCAGCCATCTCCCAGTCTGCTCCTGACCGATGTCGGTTCCTTGCACTGACCCTGACTACCGACATCATTTCCCTGGTTAACGCCGATATCCCTTCTGCCAATGTCAGTTCCTTCATGACTGACATCAGTCTTCCTTCTATTGACGTCGATTACTGTATGACTGACGTCGGTACCTATGTTCACCTGTGAGTGATAACTTTTTACCCACAATCTCTCCATGGATCAAAACCCTGTTCAAATCTACATAGCCCTGCTTAGAATAATTCAGTCCACTCCGTTGATCTCTATCTGTCATCTCCTCCATGAACACTAAGGTTTTCCAGTTCTTTAGCTTGTCAAAAACATCTATCTTCTGCTTAAGAACATGCATTCCCCTTCTACATATGTGACCAAGCCTACAAAGCCACATCTCTGTAACAAAAGGTGAATCATTAATATAAGTAGATAGATATAGGATACCTACTTTCTTACCACCATATAATTCAAGTATATCCACTGTGAGAGTTACAGTACATCTCCCATCACCCAAATTTTTTGAAGAAATTAGACTCATCTCCAAGACTGGTACCTGCATGGCTTCCTTCACCTCCTGTGTGTTATCCGCCTATAATTTTAGCTTCACTTCCCCTTTGTCAATCATCTGACAAGGCTCTCCAACCCCTAAATAAATCTCTCCAAAGACATACCCATGAAAAGATGCTCTATTTTGGGCTGCATGGAAAGAGGCAAAAGAATCTGTAAACAAAGATTCTACTTTATCCAAATCAACCTATGCAATGACCCCTATAACATCTTCTTCTACACACTGATCTTCTACTGACCAACAATCTCCTTTTTCCTGCTCTTTCTTTCCATCAATCAGACCATTCATGCTATTCAATTTCTCCATTCATAGCTTACTATCTTCTGCCATTGCTATACTCCCACTCAATTTGAAACCCCTGAGAGTGACTTGTAATCAAAAAACACTACCAGATCTAAAACCACCTATTAGTCAACCCAACCAAAAGCTCTGATACCACTTGATGGTATCAGCTCTTGAACCTACAACCAAGGCTCTGATACCACGTGTCAGGAACCTAGAACAAATAAACATGCTCTGATACCACTTGTCAGGATCTTGCTCCACCAATTAGAGCACATATGATTACTTCTTGTATTAGCAACTAAACATGGAATTTAACCAGAATCAACAAGTAACTAGAAATATGAAACAACATAGGAATATGAGAGACAATACACAATTGTCTTAATAATCACTCAGAAGAATATACAATAAAGAAGATGCCACTTCTTCTTCCACCTCAAAGGCTCGCCACACCTCAAGACCTTCTTCCCTCTCTCTCTCTCGGTCCCAACAATCAACTCCAATACATAATTGGTGTTCACCTCTCCAACCAGTCATTAACACACTGCCAGTACACCAAGTATGCAATCATACTCCAAGTAGATCCCCTGCTCTCTACTGCTACCTGCAAATCACTAGACCTTACTCACCAATGTAGATCTCCAATAGAAGCCATGCTCACCTGCTGACCAAGATCATACATATACGAAGAACCCTTTTGATTCTCCAAACCAGTACCCACCTTGGTACTGTGGCATTAGGAGGAACACACCATTGCTCTCCTCTCTCAGAAGGAGCTTATTTGCTCTCTTACTCTCTAGCTACTAGTTTACAATACAGCCCATGAGTCTATATATAGATCTCATGCTTACAATAATTAGACTATCTTAATTACAATAATTAGACACACAACTCAAGACTATGACTAGCCTTTAACATGCAAACTAACAGTCTCAAAATAGACTCTCTGGAATCAACATGTAAACTGCATGTTCACGTACAGGTTGCCGACATCGACTCCTCCATGACCGATGTCAGCCGACTGGTAACCAATGCCGGTTGGTTCATCACTGCTATCTGATCGATGTCAGTTGATCTAACCAATGCTGGTTGCCCTGCAACTGATTTTGCAACTCTCCGTAACCTCCTTAACCTCTGTAACTTCTCCTGTTTACATCCTGGTGAAGCTTTTAGCTCCCTAACTTAACAGGTAGAGCCATTTGAATAGTGGCAATTAGAATATCTAGTATTATGAGCTGATTAAGAGATTAAAACAAATTTATAGGATAGGGTTTTGTCTTTATAAATCTTTTCCTTTTATATGAATGAAAAGGAAACTTAGTGAATATAAAAGGAATACCTTTGCTTGATGATAGTGTGGTAACCTTTGGCATGAAACTTGTGCTAGCCTGTTGCTAAGAATACTAAAAATTCAAGGAATACTCTTTTTAAAAAGATGATAAGTGTCCTTTGATGATTCAAATGATTTTTTACATCTCTAAACTTTAGCTATTTCAAGGAATATGTGTCCCATTGAGCATGTTAGAAAATGTTATCAATTTGGAGTGTTACCCTTATGAAAATGTGTTTTACTTCCCACTCCTAGTAAAATAAGGGAATCTCTCCTAAGTTTAGGTGAATTTTAAAGGGATAAAATATCTAAATAGAGTGATGTTTCCCTTGATTCACTCACTAAATCTGATCCTAAACCTACTAACTACTAATTTTTGACTATGGAAAAGAGTGAAAGGATACTGCTTACACTGGAATTGAAATGAAAACTTGGAATAAAGGTGATGAACCAATGTTTATGACAAATTTTGATCTAAATTTATAGTATTAATAGGTAATAATATGTCACACATTCTCTTCACTTTAAGTATATGACTTCTACAATAGTGATTCATAGAAAGGACTTGGCAAACTCACTCTTTCAATGGAAGGAATGAAAGAGTATTAAATTCACATCCAAAATTAGACTAATATTAAATGTATAAACTTAGTATGACCTATATAAACTCAAATATACTATAATAAGGTACAAAAACTAGACAATAACATAGTAAAAGTAATGATTCACAATGTTATATCAATGAAAATCACCATACACTTCACATAAAACATGAAAATAGAGGAAAAGATATTCTTATTTCTTCAAGAGGTGTAGTATAAAAGTTTTTTAGAATTTTAGAAGATAAAAATAAAAAGAGTGATATTATAATTAGATAAAAGAGAGTAAAAATATAAAATAATAGTACAAAGTAGACAAAGCAACCCCAAAATAAGGATGACTAGCTTTATCTTCAAACCCCTCAAATTGCTACACAGTGTTTCCTACAATATCTCTTTTCACTCCTTACCAAAATTGGTGTAGAGGTAGAGTATAATTTTTTATGGAAAATTTATAAGGTCTTCATAATTTATTGGTGAAGCTTGACCACTTTCAAGGTGCCTAAGTCCTTGCTTACACACCCTATACACTAGCTCACATATCCTTTTTGAAGAACAAGTCACCTCCTTGAAAATAGGTCTTTAAGTATTCATTACTTCCTCCATTTAAATATTATTATAATCCATTTATGAGGTCTCTCCACATTAATTGGGACATTTTAAGGGTCTTTAAAACATCTTTGACCATTTTAACTTGCTAGGTGTAGGAGGGAATGAAGGTCTTGTTAGGAGTGCTAGAGACTCTTTCAACCCATTTGAATGTTATTTTAATATGAAAATAACTTATTATTTAAATCCAAGTTGTGTAGAAGATAGAATCAACCTTTTATAACCTCCTTAATAACTCTTATGCCTTGAATTAATTGATTATTCATTTGAACTCCTTAAACAATGTGGCGTAGGAAAGAGAAAACTTGTATTTGCTTTGAATCAGCCATATTTACTCTATGGATGGCTTATAAAAATAATTTAATACCTGAAAAAAGGCACTTATATCCATAAAACCCTCTAAAATATGCAATTTTGTTTCATTTTCATGCTTTTATACCTATTACTTGTAGCCTTAAAAATTAAAAAAACTCCTTGTGCATAAGAATGTATAGATTATAATGGAAAAATAAACATATTTTTGAGGACCTTATATCCCATTACATCTCCATGCCAATTTTTAGGATACAAATATGAGTGGAAGTGTCTCTTTTCTACCATTTCTCTCTCGAATTAGGCCTAATTAGGCCTATAAATAGAGATTTGGCCCAAATGGCCACCCAAACATGTAAAAAATACTAAAAGTGTTTAGTTCACTTTATATATCCTAATACCATGCTCCATGTTGAATTTAAAGTTCTTAGGCCTTGTGTATATTGACAAACCATGAAATGGCCATTAATAAGCTTAGATGTTTGTGTATGCCTGAGAGGTAGCTTGAGATGTTTTTCATAAAAATTGTAGGTTTTGGTGATTTTACATGACATTTTAGATCTATAACACCTTTATAAAACTCATTATTTAAGAGTGAGGTCTCTTATTGCACTCACATACCTTCATCTAGGTTTATTGGCTTATAAAACTAGGCTTTTCTAACATTTTGACCTAGTGGCCAACTTGCAAGGATAGTATAACACTTTGAGAGACCTATATAAGAGTTTATATGATATTATAACCTATTTAAATCCCCTATAATCCTATTTAAATGGTTTAGAAATCATTCCAAAACTTATACCTCCATAAACAAGCCTTAAACTTCATATTTAACCCTATACAATATGACATTGTACTTGCACATGTGAACCAACACCTTGAAATAGATCTTAGGAGAGTTTTTAATGACTTTAGGGACATTTAGAGGTCACATCATGGCATTTTAAGGCATTAAGAATTGTATTTTCTCCATCTGCTCTATTTTAGGGTTTATGAGGGGTTTATAGAGGTTTATGGTCATAGAAATGATTCATAAAGTATAGGGGTCCATTCCAAAAACCAATGATAATATGTGGAAGCTAGGAATCCTACCTAAAACCTATAATTAACATATAACACCATACATCATCTCCTTAGAGTTATGACAAAACAATAATGACCTCTTTGAGCTCCTTCTCAAGCAAAATAGGGTTTTAAGTGTGCACCTTTCTAAGTGATAGTTCATACAATTGTGGGACCCAAAGAGTAAATAAATTCCAAATGTTTTAATTATGGGATCCCCTCTACAACCTCAAGCAACCTATAGTTTCCACATAGCTTTTGTAAGAAGTTATAAGCTCTACAAACTTGCCTCTTGGGGAAGAAGACTACGTATGGAGATCAAAAAATGTATTTTAGGGTATTAAGACATAAAAATACATCTTAATGGAAAATAATACATTAAAAAAAATTCAATGATTCATGACATGATTCACCATGATCCTCTATAACACTGACCTTTCAAGCAACATGAAACCATAACTTCTCACCATTTAAGGGTTTTTATGCAAACTAAGCTTATTCAAATCAAAGGTCAATTCTTTGAGCCTTTTTCCATACCAAATAATCAAAAATCTATGGAAATATTTGATAAGGTCATCTACACCTTTCTTTACCATCACACATCCAATATCAATGAGATAAACTTGTTCTGTTCACTTTGCTCTAGAGTGAACCTATAGGTCTTTAATGGATTGTATTTGTTGGAGTCAACCTAGGCCTAAAAATTTCCATTGATTCAATATTTATATCGTTTCCAAAGGACATAGGTAATAAAAATAATTATATATCTTTATCCTATAACTCTCTTAAAAATACTACATCACAAGTATGACTTTTATCCACATTCTTACTCCAAGGAAAGATTGCTTGTAGGTCAATTGTACTAGATGTAGGTGTTGTGACTATTTATTTGGCCTATTTAGAGAAAGTAAATTAAATAAGACCTTGAATATATTTATGACACTTGTTTAAAACCTCTTATCACCTTTTCAAAGTATATAAACCCCTCACTTCATCTCACACAAGCTTTCCTCATGTATTTTAGTAAACATGCTTAACTATAACTTCACTTTGCTTGAGTGTTATTTTGATAGATTTACTACTTTAAAATATTCTTTTTGACCTTATATCTTAATTAACACTCTATTAAGTGACTATTCATCCAAATTTAAATTTCATCATTGTGTTTTTTCATCTTATTGTCCTTGGAGCTTAGTTAGGCTCAGTTGGAGTGACCAATAGGTGTGATTTTGGAGTTCTTAGACTTGAGTGGAGAAGGTGGATAAAATTAAGGCCTTGAATTGGTATTAACTTCACCTCATGACACCTTTTGAAAATTTTACACTTCAACTTCTTATTCTCATGTACCTATGTCCTTACATGATCATATATAGGCCACCTTAACTGACTGAGCCAAAAACCATGGTTGTAGGTGCACATTTGGTGTTTGGTGTAATGTAGATGAAAAATTCTGCTCAAATTACCTTATGATCCCTATATTCCAAATTGTTATCATTGATATCATTTATAACTCTTAATTAAAACCATTTACCTCAATTACTCTAATATGATGCTTTCTTAAAATAGCCTTATTGAATGATTGTTGTAAGTGTGTATTTTGTCCATTGTATAGATAGAGAAAAAATATGTGACAAGGTTGGTAGTATAAGAAACATGATTCCAAAACCCTCACTTAATCTCCCTCACCTTGCATCAACTTCTAAAATAATAACTTGACACTCAAATGGCTTGATTAATATGGAAAACAAAACAAGATTTTACCTTAAAATCTGCTATTGTACCTTAATCTCTGCTAAAAAGTGATTTAAGGTCTTATTTTATGATTCTAACTTGTAATTTGGTGGAATTTATATAATTTTAATCCCTTAAAAGCGTTAAATCACCCTGAATTTTCATCTGACACCTTCATAACATATCCTTAAGAGCACACAGTCCTTTAAAAATATTTTTTAGTTGGTAATATAGTAATACACAGACTTGGATACATCATTCATGCATATATGGATCCAAATGGATATCTTACTCTCATAAGTGTTATTATAAAATTTAATATACCTATATAATTATTGGATATACTTCATGGTTTTCCACATTTCTTTCATTTTCCTCATGACTCTTATGATCATGCCATTCTCCATTTTGACCTCTACTTGCTCATTAAACCTATAAGTGTTTTTTTGATATTTAAGAGAGCATGGTATTAGGATGTCATATGGATTTTCATCCCAAAGTAAATAAATAATTTCTCACCTTTTTTTTAAATCCTAAAATATAATGTTGACCTAACTAATATACTCTCATACATTAGAAGCTCCTTAGACCTATAACTATATCTTATGAAAGACACCATCTCACTCAAGATACTTCAAGGAAGACCCTATCCAATATGAATAAAAATTATAATTTTATTTTAATGTAATAGGTCTATTATAGATAAAAAAAGGAAATTGATAACTACTGAAGATGAATACACCCAGTTGATATATCAAACATGCTTGAAAATTATTGACTTTTATAATTAATATAGGCAACTAGTTTCCTACCAAAAGACTCTTTATAAAGACAAATTAAATGGTTATTAATTTTTTTTTTTTTTTAATTTAACCCTAAAATCATCCCATATAACCACTTTTCTCTATTGAGTTCTTAAGTGAAGAAATGAAAACAAATATGGACCCTATTTGGATGACTAGGACATAGTAACCCCCTTACACTCTTAGCAATTATTCATAAAGATGGGAAGATGAATTTGAAAACCAATGATACTAAATTTAAGGTTATTAGGGTACATATCATTTCCTAAGTGATTTGGACCTGACTCTCTCTCTCCTAACTATACTAATAAAAAACTAATGGCCTTCCTAGAGCTACCAAAGAAGTTGATAGGAGAGATAAATTATTTTTCTAGGTTTTTACACCTAAAACTCCTTATAAACCATGGATTTTACCTTGAAATGAATGAATAAGGTCTTAAATATTCTTGTAGATAATTTTACCTTGAAGAGATGTATATACAACCTCGAAATAGGCCTTTCTAGCACTAAAACTACTATAACCATTTGATAAACCTAATGAAATACTAAAAAGAGTATTAATTTGACCTTTTCATGTCTAAATAGGTACATCATGACCTTATTCTAATATTATACTAATGTTACCATGTAAAACCCACTCTATAAGCCATAAAGTGATCAAAAATGCAATTAACTTAGTTATAAAGTTAGTCAACCATATCACCAACCTGTTTGATTAGTTGTAAATCATGACATGAACTTGACACAAGCCATGAGGTCTATCAATATGCTCTAGACTCATTTCATCACTTGAAACAACTTGAAACATGTCAAGATGTGATTAAAAAAGCATAAAGCTATGTTAAACACAACCTTAAACCCATCAAATTTACCTTTAAATTTGCTAATCAAGGTTTTAGATGACCATTTCAAAGACATTACAATAAAAACGTAGTAAACAATAGGGAAAACAACATGACAAGCAAATTTTCAAGTTATAAGGGTGAAAATTTGACCTATGAGCTTAAAATCATCAACACAATCAAAACAAAACAAAAAACATATAATAAAAAAGATACATGTATATCCACTAACACTGAAAAAAATACACATTATCATATAAATTAATATAATTATTCAATACATATGAATTATTTTACTCAGGATTCCTAAGACACATAGGGTGTTTAAATATGATGAGGGATTCATAAATAATTTATGATAATTTTAATTTATAAGACTTTTATTGATATATTTGAGGTATTCATGAACATTGGTCAATATTCCCTATTAATGTTCAAATTTAGTATTTTTTCCCTACAATTTGATAGTTACATAGGTCCATGAAATTATGATTTGTATTAAGAAAAAAATGTATAACATGAAATAAAATTTCATAAAACATTTTAAATATATATTTATAATTTTTTCTCTCCCAAATCCCCACACTTGGGCATAAAAATATCAAAATTGCTATAATATGGTCCAAGTTAAGTGTAAAAATTCAAATTTGGTCATAATTACTTGATAATGTTAGTTTTGGCCACTTCTACTTTAATTCACTTGTGCACTTAATCTGGACCTATTTCACTACCTTACTCTATTCTATATAATTTTATAGACCTATCTCTTTCTAAGTTTTAATTTTACAACTACAGAAAGATTATTATCACTAAAAATATTTCTATAAGTCTATATAGAGATTCAAATTTATAAAATCATGCATCACCATTCCCAAGAATAAGTTGACCCATATGAGATGAGGCCAACTAGTTGATATTATCCTCATAGGTCGATCATGTCTTTCTCCTCTTGTAATAGCTAGATTTCAAATTTAAACCCTTCCTTATGGGTTGGTTCATATTTTTACTATAGGTAGTGTGATTTTTTCCCATTTTTGATTGTTAGAAATGCATACCTATGTCACCTATTCTATCACATGGTAGTTTAAATATTGAGTCATAATAATACTATTGCACACTAGGCAAAACTTTCTCATTCTTACCAAATTTGATTCTATTCAATTGAATTATCCTTTAACCAATTCAAGATCATATTATATCCATGTCAAAAAAATCAATATGAAGTATTCAAGTCATAACTAGATGTATACATGTAATAAAAGGATCATAGTTGTACTAAAAAATCTAAGTGGGAGAATTATGTGGAATTGATCTCACACTTTGGAGTATTTGACATGTATAAAATGATCAATCATCACACAAGTGATTGGGCTCACCTCATCGCATTACACTCCACTCTTTTATTTTTGTAGGATTTTGGCTATTGAAATCTATATTATGGTTTAAATTTATAAGAATTAATTTTTAGGTGATCCATGTATAGATCTAATTTTCATATGGGCACAAATGAGCTTGCCCTAATTTTCATGATTATTTTCAAAGAACAATATTGACTCATAGAGGATAGTAGTGGTATTTGATCATGTACCATTCTAATATATCTTGACCCTGATTTGTGATAGTTAAAAATTTTGTTTCACATACATAATCATATTTGATTGATCAGTTTCAAATATCTTTTAGTTTCACATAGTTAACTTACATGAAGATAAAATCTAAGTCTTCTTGTGTTGTTCATAGTTAATTTTTTTCATTTGTTCTTATTTTTTTCCATTTTTTACTTTACTTTCATTCTTCTAGTTTCAAGTTATTTTATTTCATTTATTACCTTTCTAGTAATTATATCATGATTATATTTATACACCAATTAGTTCCAATTTTTTTTAAAAAAAATACTGGTGAACTCGTACATTTTATTTGAGAATTGATTAAAAACATTATCTTAGGTTTTAGATAATTTCCTAAGCATATGACACTAAACTAACTTTATCTCAACCTTGGATATAATATATTAAATTAAAATATGACCTCAAATTTAATAGATGACATTGAAAGCACTTTATTTTAAACTCAAATTTGATATCAAACACTAAAAAATCTATCTTTTGACATTGGAGTTCAAGGGAATTTAATAATATCCATATATAAAAATTATTATCCTTTTATGACCTAAAATTTCACTTTATTACTTTATTTTCAATTCTTAAGGAATATATGTCTATTTTGGATGAGATTTTTTTTGATTTAATACTTATGTAGTCATATAAAATGCAAAATTTGGTTACTTAAGCATGGATAAAGACACCTAATCCATAGGTCCTCCTACTTGCTTGCAAAACCCTTTTAGGGTTTTCTTTCACTGATTCTCAGTCATCTACAACCTTTTAGAATTAACCCTTATAGACCTAGGTAGATCTTTAAAACCCATATCCATTACCCTAGGTCTCATTTCCTTTGGAAAATAGTACCCAACTTGAACATGAGTGTTGAAACCCATGATGTCTTATTTCTAGCACTGTTGTCCAAGTGCAAAATAGTTTCTAATAGTCATTTTCTCTTGGATACTTATCTTAATTCATGTCATCATAATGAGAATTAATCTAGCCCAAGATAATTAATTTACCCATAAAAGGCCATTCAAAGTCCATTTAGAAGGTTTGTCACTCATTTACAAGAGAGAAGAAAGAATACAAGCAAGTATATTCAATCACTTTTCCCTTTTCTCTGCATATAATTTTCCAATATTATTCCAAGGTTATTCAAACCCTTAAAATAGTCTCTAGTCATTCCAAGTATACCTAATTTTGCATCTAGTTATATTTTCATACAAAATTTCACCAAAAAATTTAATGAGAGAAATACATTAGCTTGGTCCCTCCTTATAGTATTGGTATGTAATCAATGTGCCCACACATGGGGTGTGAAGTGCATCTAGTGTATCCTTTACACACTAACCCCTTATCTATCTTTCCAAAGTTTCCATTCAAGTTCAAAAAGATATCCTAGGTATTTATAGATTAAAATAGATGCATATCAAGCTTCATAAACTTCTAGGCTTTGATATTTCACTGACAGGGTAACATAGACCTGTTGAGCAGAACCTAGAAAACTCAGATCACTTAACCAAAAGTGCCATAAAAGGACTATAGCATCAAAAAAAAAAAGGTGTCCCATTTTTGGTTCTCTTGGAAAACTATAAATGAACTCCAAGATCCTTTTTTTGACAAACTCCTAAGCCTACATAGAAATTTCTAGACCCTACAACATTTGTCTTATTCAATTTCTAGCTAAGTTTGATTTTCTCTCTATTATTACTATTTTTAGAAATGGTAAAAATACAATCTATTTACAAAAATAAATGGTTTAATTATTACACATTATTGACTGATTTACCCTAATCATACCTATTTATTTAATTAGGAATCAAATTCCATTATTCTAAAAAATAACGAAACATTTGATGAACTCAACTTACTTTGAATTTTTGCATAAAAACCCTAGAAACCCTAGGGTTAATTATTTATGATTTTTTACCATAATGTCTTGATTTTTCCTATTTTTTTTAAAAAAATGTATAAATTAATTACAAAATTATTATATATTTTTTTAAAACCCTATTTTACACATGATAGGTCCTTTTTGCATACAAACACATTTCAAATACTATGAAAAATATATTGCTAATTTTAGAAATATTTTATAATTTTTCCTAAATTTTATAATCAAAATTCTACAAATTTTAAAAATCATCATACTAATTAAAATAAATCATTCAAACACCCTAGTTACATCAACTAGCTCCCAATTATTTTCCACTAATTTTCTAACCATTTTCTAAATGTTATATTGCATACTTAGCACAAAAATTAAATCTAAATTATAAAAATTCATAGTATTTTGCACAAATATTTTTGAAAAAATCCCTAGTTGCGTGTACTAGCTCCTATTTTTCTTCTTGAGGTATCACCCTACATGTTTGGGAGTTACATATCTTTTCTATGCATATTTTAATTCCTTGTTTAGATTATATCAGCTTAATCTATTCTATTATTATCTAAATTGTTTTCCTTATGCCACCTAAGTTCCTTACATCTCTTCCTTCGAGATGAAGTGCAAGACTTAGTATAAATCTTCTTTAATTCACCTAGATTTTTGAAACTCAACCATATACCATGGATAAACAACCAACTTAGATTCCATGCATAGATTCTATACATCCATATTACATCAATTTCAATGAGGATAATTTTTACAAAGAGTAGTATGAAAATAATAATGATGATGTATACATTGATGCTCATGATCCACCACATTACACTACTAATCCACTTACACCCATTGTTCATAATGAAGTTGTAATCAACAAAGATTTGATCCTCCAAAATTTTAGAGAAATACTTAAGGAACAACCTAGAGATTATACACTAATTTGGCAATCTATCATGGAAATCAAAAAGGATAAATAAGTTTAGTTATCCATCCCCACAGAGAAACCAATTGAAAATGACACTAAGGGGGTAACTATGTCTCAATAGCCCCTTATAGTAGCTCAGCCTACCTCTACTCCATAATTTACAACTAGTACATCCCTCTCTCTTGATGTGGTAGCCCTTGTGTAAGAGATAAGATCTCTTCAATCCAAGGTGTTAGATCTTGAGCAAGGTACCACTAGACCTACACAGGCTTTGGATTATTTCATTCTTTTGCATACACTATTAGCACATGACATTTATTTTACACCCTTTCCCTAAGATTTTGTTCAACCCAAGCTTACTCTTTATGATGGCAAGGGTGATCTAGATACACACTTGAGAGGTTTTCATGCAACATGATTGGACTATGTACCCAATGACTGGCTACTTACCAAGCTATTTCCATGAAGCCTAAATGATTATGCTTTACAATGGTTATATATTCTATCAAATTAGTCAATTCATGCATTAAATCCTTTAGCTAACATGTTTTTAGCACACTTTATTATTAACATTGGTGATAAGTTTTAATATGATCAAATTTATCAATAGAAATAATGACCAAATGAGCATCTCATAAACTATTTTCTTCAATATAAGAACATATCAGATAAGATGACTAGTCCCATAGTAGATTAGGATTTACAAGACCTCTTCAAATAGAATCTTCTACCAACACTTCATGAATCAATTATGTTTAAGTGATTATCTTCCTTCACTGAATCATGTCATACACTAAAGGAAAGAGAAGTGAAACTCATTTCAATGGGAAAAATCAATTATACAAGAATTCCAGACATAAATAATAAGGGTAACAAAAAATTCCCACATAAGGTCAAGTTTAATGATATAAAAGGGAAAAATCAACCTATAGTAAATGCAACTTTAGAGCCTCTTCAATGTATAGTTTTATCAGTACCCCCTCAACATATTTTTTCACATCTTTTATTTCCTATAAATAGGGTTTTATAGTAGATTTTGGATTGTAATATCACATTTGTCCCTCCTATTCAAGAAGTTAATCCAAATAAACCTCTTCCCAAAGGATATGATCAATAGGCAATTTTTGATTACCACAAGGCACCATGCCACATGACAAATAGATGCATCAGTTTGAGATATAAGATACATGACTTAATAGATGACAACCTACTTGATTTTGGCACTTCAGTTGAGCCTCCATAGGTAAAACCAACACATGATAAAGCTTTAAAAATTTATCAAAACCATTCCTAAAACATTCTAAGAGAAAGGAGATACATCAGGTGGTCACCACACATACCATGCACATCCTCCACTAATTCCATACTAGGCACCTTCAGTTGAATCACATCCTTTAAGTAGTATGATAGGTGTGTGTGAGTCTAGGGTTATTACTAGACCTTTGATATCCTTCTCAGATCAAGAGATTGTTGAGGATAATTTAGATTATAATGCAATCTTTTTTAAAGCACATATTCATAATTAGCCCATTCATAATGTTCTCATTGATAATGGTTATAGTGTTAACATTTGTATCATTAAATTATTATAGAATTTAGGATATTTAGAATAAAATATTATTTTGATAAATATAGTTATCAATAGATTCAATGGGTACATACAGAGTTCATTGGGTGAGATTGTACTTCCTTTACAAACTAGTCTAACACATGTGACCACACATTTCACTATAGTTCCTAGTGCATGATTTGTTGATATGTTACTTGATCACCCATAGATTAAAAAAATTTAGGTAGTACCATATACATTTCATAAATGCATGAAATTAATTCATGTTAATTAGGTTATTATAGTTGGAGTTCCATATCAGTTACAACTCCCCACTTCAGAGCCATCTACATTGCAGTCACCAATTTCAGCTTCTCCACTAGTTTTAGTTTCCCCACCAGTTACAGTTCTTCCTCTAGTATAAATTTAGACACTATTGACACATCCATCACTAGTACAAAGGTTTCATACACCTCCACAACTTTGGGATTCTAGATAGCTTCCAACTATAATTTTCATACCCATAGTAGTTTCATTGATATCTCATGGGTTTACACATAAATAACATGTTTAGAGAGATTCTCCTACTTCCAAATGGGTCCTTAAGAGCCCTATAGTTACATCTAATTCTCAAAGTTATATTGGAATCCCATATTCAGTTTCTACTTTAGAGATTTTATGGCATCTACAACATATATAGTTTTCAGAGCCACAATCTCAACATTTTCATCATGCTTCACATTCATGCATGATTCCACTCCTTGATATAGGACACCATGATAGGGAGTCTCATATGAGAGTCATTGATTAGTATCATCTTATTCCAACCTAATTATATATAATCTCTTTTTATTGATTGTACATAGCTTATATAAAACTACAAAAATAATACAAAATTTCAAAATATAAAAACATTCAAATAATTTAAAAACACCAAAAACATTTAGATTGTATGCATCATCTATGTTTTACATTTATAATACTATCTTAGGAATACATTTATTGTTTTATGCTATTGTTTGTCAATTATTTACATTACCATGCTTCACTTGATCTTCTTTGAGTCTGTGCAGTGACTTTTAGATCCTTAACTACTTCACTCTATCCATTGAGGGGGTATCCTACTTCTACATTTAAGACACACATCAACACACATACGCACTAAGGCATCTTCTACATGACTACACCATCTAGTTCATGTCATTCCTACACTACACACTTTAATTCATCATGTTGATGTACATTACTTATTAGATTACATAGATTACCACATCGACACTCACTAGTATCTTTCACTTGTGTACTTCCTAGCATATACCTAGTCTTGTACTAACTTTCACTCTTGATTTTATTAGTTAGAGGTGATTATATCTTTCCATTTTTTTCATACTTTCCTTTATTTATTTATGTAACTAGATGTGATCACATTTCTATTTCCATTTTTGTTTCTTATGTGTGCCTTAGGATATTTACCAATGTCCTTTTCTTTTATTCATGTGTATGTAACTTTGGACATTTTCCAATGTCCCTTTCTTGTGATCTTCTATTTGCCTATGGCCCTAGTGTCAATCCTTGTTTATTTCAAAGTTTATGTGTATGTGATATTTGAACATGCCTTGTATGTTTATTTTCTAGTTTGAGTGATATGTTCCCATGTCCATTTATTTTTGGGGTCCCTTGGCCAACCTTATATGATTCCTAATTCTTGATTCTTGATCCATGTGCTTGTTTTCTTGTTTGATTGATTGATTTTTTTATTTTTGTAATACCATGATCCATATCATGCATTTTCCTTGATTTTTTGGATGTCATGATAGACATCATGATCCATCCCTCCTTGACAACTAATAACTAAAAAGTAACATCTAAGATTTCTAATTCTAGTTTAGTACATTGTACACGCTTTTAAATTTTTATATCTATTTAGGCATACCACTATTGATCCAACAATATATTAATACAAACATTTCTATATCTAGAGATATCTTGTCAATATCATTGCTATATCATGTTTCTATGCAACATAACACACTTGAAGGATTATTTTCTTCTGAGGGTAGTTATTGTAGGTTTAATCATTCCTACCCTCAAAAGAGGGGGAAATAAATAGGGGTTTTGTCCCAAAGATCAAAACTCCTAGCAATCAAAACAACAACATTCAGATCACTTAGTTTAGAATCTAGAGGTTAAACCAATTAGAATAGAACAAAAAAATAGTGATAATTCTAAATCAACAATTGATTTCAACACAAGACAACAATGCCAAAAATGGATAGTAGTCACAAAAAAAAGGGTGTCCTCATTTTGGCACTCTAATCGAAGTAGAATAACACCCAAATTTTTTGGTAATAGGTAAATTTTTTAGCTTAACTACAATTTTTGCACATCTAGATCAATCATAATTAGTAGTTTCAGTATAGATTTATTAGGAAATCTAGATATAAGGGGTATCATGCATGACATAATTGCTCTCACTTCTAGTTTTAGATTAGGTAGTTAATATAACTTCTAGATTATAATCCATGTTCTAAACATAGTGATTGGGGGTAATGTGTGTGACACATTGGTCTTCTTTTATTTTTGAGTTCATTTTATTACCTAGGCATTCTCAATAGTTGTGTGCCTTACTCTAATTGCAGGTGGTTGACATCTTTTTCAAGTTAAACTTTCATACAAGTTTTACTTCTTGAGTTTTTGAGTTGGATTTCACATAAGTTTAGTGCATCAGTTTTACAGTGGCTTTCATATAGGCATAATCTCCATCTTTTAGAATGGCCAAGAGTGGCCTAGTTTCTAACATACATTCGACTATCCACACCGCATTGTCAAAATTTTAGAACATCCATGGGCTCCATGAGCCATCTCATATGACATCTATTCTATACTGATATCACTTCATAAATTCACTTAGTAGGTAATGGTGGAGCTAAAGGGCTAGCCTATGTATTCTCAAGCCACCTATTTATAGGGATTGGACACACAATCCAAACATCAATTAATACACAGATGATTCATTAACTTCACTTAGTAGGTGATAATGGAGCAAAATGGCTAGCATTTATTTTATTGAGCCACTTTCTAGGGAATTGATCACTTAGCTCCATTCACAATATAAATTTTGGCACAACATCATCCAATACAATCTATCATTACTTAGCCTTACTCAGGATCACAATAGGTTTTGTATTGGTTCACATACCCGATGAGGTGTATTTATTATTTTCTCTTCTTTTTTATTATACTCAGTATTTTATATGTTATTATTTTCTATCACATATAATAATAAATGATCTACTCTTTTTTTCATTTCGTAGATTCATACTTGCACAATGTGCTCTTTATGCACTTTCCAACATTACTCAACATCACACAAGTTTCATGGGCTTCACCTTTGCAAGTAAGTTCAAGTATGCTTTCTATTTGTTTCCTTTATCCTAGTATTTTGCTTTGCTACATCACTAGAATAAATCTGGGGGGGGGGGGGGAATGTAGTCATATAAAGTGCAAAATCTGGTTACTTGAGCATGGCTAAAGACACATCATCCATAGGTCAACCTACTTGCTTGCACAACTCTTTTAGGCTTTTCTTTCACTAATTCTAAATCTTACACAACCTTTTGAAATTAATAATTACTAACCCAAGTATATATTTTAGTCCTAGATCCATCCCTCCATGTCTCATTCCCTCTAGACAAGAACACCCAACTTAGATAGGAGTGTTAAAGCCTAGGGTGTCTTATTTCTAGTGCTATTGTACAAGTAAAAAATAGGTTCTAACATTCATTTTCTATCATATCCTGATCCTAATTCATGTCATCCTAACATAAATTCATCTAACCCACAATCATTAATTTCCCTATGTAAGCCCATTCAAAGTCCATTTAGAAGGGTTGACACTCATTTACAATAGAGAAGCAAGAATACAAGTAAGTATATTCAATCACTTTTCCCTATTTTTTGGATATAGCCTTCCAATATTATTCAAAACTTATTATAACCCTTACACCAATCCCTATTCATTCCAATTACACCTAATTTTTCATCTAGTTACATTTTCATACACAATGACACCAAGCACTTCAATGGTAAAACAACATTAGCTTGATCCCTCCTCAGAGTATTAGTATGTAGGAAATGTGCCCACACATGGGGTGTAAAGCGCATCTAGCATATCATTTACACACTAACCCATTCTCTCTCTTTCCCAATTTGACATTTAATTTAAAGCACAAAGATATCTTAGGGCTTTAAATATTAAAATAGACACACAATGAGCATAATAGACTTCCACGCTTTGATATTTCACTGATAGGGTAACACATACCTACTGAGTAGAACCTAAAAAACATAGATCACCTGGATAATATAACTAGAAAAGGACTATAGCACCAAATAATAGGGTGTCTCAATTTTGACACTCTTGTCCAATCTAGAAACAAACTCTAGGATCCTATTTGTGATAGTCTTTTAAGCCTGCATAGAAATTTCTAGACCCTGCAATATCCATCTCAGTTATTTTTCAACTGAGTTTGATTCTGTCTATTATTACTATTTTTAGAAAAGGTAAAATACAATCTATTTACATAAATTAGTAGCTTAATTATTGCACATTATTGACTGATTTACCCTACTCAGACCTATGTATTTAATTAGGAATAAAACTCCATTATTATGAAAAATAACAAAACACCTTCCTTGATTTCATTACATAGTTTATTCCCTTCATAACGAACATCATTAACACTCATTTAATAAAACAAATTAAATCACTTTTTAAGACACAAGTACCATTAATGATTATATATATATATATATATATATATATATATATATATATATATATATATATATATATATATTCAAGTATGGCATGGGAACAAAATAAAATATACATTTAAGATGATACAAGGCCCACTGTACACCCTCTTGACGGGATTATTATGACTTGATGGGATTATTATGACCATATAAAATGAAAATGCCCATGAATCTAATTCTGATAAGAAAAATATATTTGATCATGTAGATGTGAAATAATTTAGTGAATGCCTTGATGCACACTCAAATTAGATTAACTCCTTGCTTTTTTTTAGACAAGAACAAAATAAACATGATCATGAAAACACATCTAAGTAAAAAAATTATTTAGTTGGTGATATTGATCATCCTTTTTTAAATTATACTAGAGGTGTTTTCACCTCTACTTTTAATATTATAATTACATTTACAACTTTAGGTCTAGGGGTAACACTAGGCTTCCAATAGATATCTATTTCCATGCATAACCAAATGACTCATACCAGACCTTTGATAGTTATTCATACCACTTCACCTACCTTGCCTACTACGTAATCACTTATGCAAACTATTTTAGTATTGCATTCTAAGGTGTTGTAGTTAGATCAATGTATATAAAAATTTAACCAATTAATTTATTCATGAGTCTTGATTCATAATCTTCAAGTACCTAAGATTGCCTCATATTCTTTTCCTATAGTATTTTTAGCTCCAAAACTTCCATTAAATGAAGGTAAAGGAGATCCCCTAAAAGAAAACTTTAATATTTTCATACATCATGTTTGGACTATACTTTAAATGACAGGTTTAAAACCATGTTATTTACAATAAACCTCAAAGATTACACATTGCATTCATTTTATGATTTACCTATTCAATAATTCAAATAATCAAATCCATGAGTAGATCAATTTATCAAGATTTTTTCTATCAACATTAATGAAAAGCTTTACCATGCTTGATAAAATGACTAAACCCTTGGAAGATAATGAATTGTAATATGTATTTACACAAAATTTACTTGACCCTTTTCATTAGTTAATATTTTTCAATAAATTCATATCATTTGATGAAATTTATCATATAGTAAGAGAAACATAAGTCAAACTTGTCACTTTGAACAAGATTAAATATGCACATGTATTAAATTAAAGTTACACAATAAATTTTCAAAGAAAATCATCTTACAAAGCCAAGAAAATAGATACTAAAAGTGATGTAAATATCACATTCAATTCTATATATCAATTTTCCAACAAGATTATTTAATGAGATCAACCAAGGAGGAAATTTTATATATTAGAATAACAACCTCATAAATTGATACAAAAGTTACTTGAGTGAAATATTAAACTACTTTACCTCCACTACTAGAGGTTAACATTATTATATCTCAAAGTAAATAATTTGATAACATTACATATTATGACTACGATAGATGAAATAAACATTATACTAACATATGTTTCAAAATCAAACACCTAATTCAAGATCTTATCAATAATAATGCCATTGAGTTAGGCACTCATATAGATGTAAATAATACTCAAAAGAATGAAAATGCTAAGTTGAATATTTTTAGTGATCCATTTCCAGATCATGAGACCAGAAAAGGTAATTCACTAGTGCATCATACCTATAATGCATACCCAAATCCTAATCTACTACATTTAATTATTGGTAAAATTATTTAAACTTTCCAATCATTTTCTATGATCACCTTAAATGATAGTGAGATAGTGGATGATGACTCTTATTTTCATCATATATTTATATAAGCATACATTTATCAACAACCCATTGACACTATAATTATTGATAATGGATCAATTGATAATTAATTTACAATAACATTAATCCATTCATCATGTTAAACACAATATGACATATAAAAAACATATAAACGTGCCAATACATTAAATGGGAAATAACAAACTACATTGAGACACATTTTGTTACCTATTCAAGTGGGTCTTACTATATTATCCACTCATTCTAGTTATACCACAGAGTGGGGTCTTTAGCATGATATTAAGACACCCTTGGTTATATAATCTCTATGTTGTACCTTTTATATTACATAAATGCCTAAATTACATTCATTACAACCAAGTGGTCACTATTTAAAGAATCACATATGAGTACCCTCTATAGTATATGGTACCTCATCCACCCCATCTGTTGATACATATATTCAATAAAAAAGAACATTTTAAATTGTTTCACATAGGACAAATATTTCTATGTATCCCTTTCAAGAAAAAAGTGCAAAGTGCAATATAAAAAAGTGTGTCAGTTCACAAAAATCACCAACACATGAAACATATTATAAATTAGTGATACATATAGATATACATATTCTAAAAAATGTACAATATTTGGAGAAACCTTTTGTATTCAATGGGTAATGTAGTAGATCTACAAATCAATCCTAGCTTGGAGAAGATAAATCCTACTTACACTTCTAATTGGGGATACACTAGCTAATTAGTGTCATAACTAATGTGGATCTTCTATACCTAATAAAGGGATATCTTATCACAATAGTATCACTAAGGAGGATTTCAAAACCTCCAGTCAAGAGAAACTATGCAATAACCCTAACTAGGTCTTATGTTTTCATATTCACTATACTAATAACAAGTAAAGTAAAAGTATAATCTAGTGCTTAGCAAATATTGTGATACAATCATGGGGCTTATTAAAAATAAAAATAAACATGAATAACAGAATCCTAATTAAACTATGTATAGGTAAAACCCAAATCCATGGAGAGAGTAATATTATTCAAAATCCATTACTTATGCTACTTACATCTACCAAAGAGAGGAGTAAAGTGAGAGATACTTACCTAGAATATGAACCCATAGAGACTCAATCTCTCCCTTAGCTATATAATCACTAAGAAAGGCCAAAACATCTAAGACTTCTCCACAAGACAATATTCTTCTCTAAGTAGAAACCCTAAGCTAAAAATCTTTAAGGAGAATGGTGTAAGATCATATTGTAAATAAGTACAAATGAGTAATAACTCTTGATTTCTCTCTAATAATTGTGAAATGGATGTGTAGATGGATCTAACCCTAAACCCTTCTAAAATTTTTGGCGTACAAGGTCAACCTGATTGACCTAATATTATAATTGAAAAAAACTAACTAGGTCACGAATTAGGTTGGCTAGGGGCTGAACTATACCCTAATATGTTTTGTCAATAAGAATACAAGGTTGATGTGGATAACATAGTCATGTAAACTAGCAAAAAAGGGTTGAGGTTAGTGAAAGGGCTAATGAAGATGGAAAATGACTAGAGGAGGATGTAAAATAGGAGGAAAAGCTTAGGGGAATGGATTTAAGAGTTGGTTAGATTGATAACAAGTGGCAATAAGAGATAATAATATTTTGAAGCACCAATTGTCTACCTACCCCTTTCTTGGTGCAATGTTTAAGGTGTGCACTCAAAGACATTGAGATTCAATGGTTTCTAGCAAGATAGAAAGCATCAATAATTGATAAAGTTTGAAACTATTATGTGTATACATATGTCCCACCCAAAGCTCATCATGTGTCACTTAGGTGTAATAGGGGATGGTTCTTTAAGAAAGAACATAGTAACATACAGCACTAAGGCTAAAAATAATTTATATTATTTTAAAAATAAAATAAATAAAAGTAAATGATGGAAAGGGAAATAAAATCTGATGCATACCTTGATTTACCTTTATTTTTTAATGGTTATTTATCATGTTTATAGTTTTAACTATGGAGGGTATGGATACTACTTTTGACAAACCTAAGGATACAAAATTAAAGAACATAAATAAATAAACATATGAAATCCAAGATAACTAGTGCTATGTGGATGGGACATACTTAGAAATTTAGCAATTTAGGGTGACAAGTTTTATGTTAGACCAAATGACCAAGTTAAAATTTAGAGTAAATTGGGTAACCAAAAATCCAAGGCTACTAAAGACCAAAAAACTTAAATAGATAAACCTTAAGTAAAAAAAGGCAAACTCACCAAGTCAAACTAAGGATACATGTCAAAAAGGATGGTAATCAAACATCAATGTGAAACCAGTAACAATATTTTTTTAAATAAAGATGTGCAAGAAAAAATGGTAAAATAATATTAATGAGAGAGAAGTAACAATCCTTACTCAATCCTCAATGGAAGGAGGTGCATACGAGTAGAAATAGACTCAAGTGTCCAAAAAAATGGGTCGTACAACAAATGGTAAAATAAATCAAGGAATATCTAGAAATGTAGAGTTATGGGTTAAAGAAAGTAATCCATAGTTACTCAAGCATGTTGTTTGGTTCTAAGGATAGATAAAAATGAAATAAAGGGGTGTTATCATGTTTGTAATATGTGAAGAAGAGGGAATATAGAAGAATGAAAATATATTTAGAATCACACATGCCTATGAAGGGGGGAAATGAAATGGGTAGAGGAGAGAATGAAGGAAAAAATAAGGTAGATAAACTCTTTATCGAAGTCAAGACACTCAAATTAGGTTTATCAAAACAAGAGGAATTTTGACCTTAAGGACTCTGAAGAACTTGTATTAGCCACAAAAGTTTTATGTCAACAAATGAATTATGTAGATCATCCCATAAAGGCTATATGCATGAAAAATAAAATGGACCTACCTTCCCATAATGTGTTCCCATTCCTCAGGACCCCTTATAAAGTTGTTAATCTACTATGGAGATTGGGTACTTATGTGAGAAAGTAGGTAGCACCATAGAGATTATTGAATTCTCCTATTAGAATCTACTATCCTACCACACCCCAGTGGACCTTGAATCTATTGTGAGGCAAACTATGGAGTTTGAGATTTGATTGGAGATATAAAATGTGCTTGTAATCACATCTTTTGGTGAAATTTTGACTTTTGAGATTTGTAGGTTTCCTTTTGTTTCAAAATATTTAGCTTCTAAATTTATTTATGGATTTTTCTATTCCTCCTCCATATGGATTCTTAAAACCAAACATGGGTGATAAAGATTACTTTCATTTGAATACTTGGGACTTGGTTGTTAAGAGAGAGAACTTAGAGAGCATGGTGTATAATAGTCTCATAAATCTAGGTAAAATAAAACTATTATCTTGACTTTACCCTTATTTTATCTAATGTGGAGAGAAAGGAATGGAAATCAATAAGAGTGAAACATGAAACAATTTGAATTACTTCAAATCACAAAAAATGTGAAAAAGGGTGGAAAAAGGATACAATGACATAAAAGTGTGATTCCTTATCATAAAAATAAGGGAAATGTAGGAAAACATTTTAACATAAATTGTTGTGAAAATTTCATCAATCAAAAGAATAAAAAACTAAAGATGAGAACAAGAATAAAAAACTCATAACCATTTCAAAACACATTCTAGAAAAGGAATGAAAAGATGGTGATTTTATGGGGAAGGCCAAGTCCTATCCATGGCCTTACATTGTAACTCATAAAATATAAACACATGGGGGTGTATAAATCATGTGAAGAATAAATGAGGTAAGAAAAATGTGGTATTTATGATGAAGGCCATGTCTTATCCATGGTCTTATACAACAATTCATAAAATAAAAACCTAATGGGTGCTAAAAAGTGTGTAAAAATATGAAATAAAAGAGAATAAAAGTACATTATGAGGAAGACTAGGTCCAATCCATAGTTTTACAATTCAACTCATGAAGACAAAGGGAAACCAAAAGAACAAAAGGAAAAACTAAGGTTTGTGAAAAAGGAGAAATGCTATAGAGGGTGAGAACCATGTTCCTACAAAAAGTGTTCGATAGATACCATATATAAAGTATGAAAGGAAGGGAAGGAATATACATTAATGGCTATATCAATGATGAACATGTGAGAGCCAAACATATGTGTCTCAAAAGGTTTCTTGAAGTTGAATTATTTTGGTAGCATGTAATGGAGAATAAGTGTGGGAATTTCAAGATGCCCTAAAGGGTAAGTGGATATATGGATATGCATTACAAGATGCCCCAAAGTTTGAAATGATATGTGGTTGGGCATCATAATATGCCCCAAAGGTTAGAGTAATGTGTGTATGGGCACAATAAGATGCCCCTATAGCTAAAAAGAGGAAGAAAAGATAGTAAAATATAATAAGGAAAGAGAATGCCATATAGTGTCTAATTGGATTCAAGTTGTCCAAGAATATTTTGATATGGTATTTCATTATTTTGGATAAAAGGAAAAAGATGCCAAGCAAGAAAAATGAGAGATAAAGATAGAGAACTAAGTTGGCTAGATAGAGAACTAAGTTAACCATATAGAAGATCAAAATAAGTAATAAGAGTATAGAGTCAATGAGGTCAACTTAATACTACTAGATATGAGGTAAAAGAGTACAAAGTTGACCAAGTTGACTTAGTATTGCTGGATAGAGGTAGAAGAGTATAGAGTTGACCAAGTCAACTTAGTATTACTAGATAGAAGGTAGAAGAGTACATAGTTGACCAAGTTAACTTATTACTAATGGATAGAAGGTATAAGAGTACAGAGTCAACTAAGTTAACTTAGTACTATTAGACATAAGGCAAAATAATACATAGTGCACCAAGTTAACTTATTAATGCTAGAAAAAGTATAGAAGAGAACATAGTTGACTAGGTTGATTTATTAATATAATACAAGAGGAAAATAAGGTATAGAGTTGACCAAATCCACTCGTTACTATAAATAAGTAAAAAGATATTTTGATAAGGATACAAAGTTGACTAGGTCAACTTAGTACTGTAACCTGATTGGTAGAAATGAGTACTAGGTCAATCAGGTCAACTTAGTACTATAGGAAGGGAAAATGATAGTCTATAAGAGACTATGTCAAAGAGAAAGATAGTGTGATAGAAATAGGGAAAGTTTTTGAAATTTAATTGAAGAAAGAAATGGAATTAAATACACAAATAATTGGGCATCATAAAGCACACAACATAAAACCTTGCACTAATGTTGGCCAATGTAATTTTTTGAAATATAACATATAATGATTAGAGACCAATCATTCAATTAAAAATTAAATTCTACCTAAGTGGTCATCTTGAATGTTGTTAGATTATTATAAAGTGTTAATTTAAGTGTGATAGGGAAGTTGGCTAAAAATAGGGAACTAGAAAGCAATCTATGGATGGTTTTAAGATATTTAGGCTGAAAGGGATCTATGTTGGGAATAATACTAGCTAGGTATTAGGGCCTACCCCATCAATTCACAATATTGCAGTGATAAGGGTATTGGGTGCCTTGCCAATATATATAATTAACCATGTGTTTATACTTGGCTAGAAAACCAAGTTAGCCTCCCCCTTGGTGATGAAATCCAATTAGGTAGGCCTTGGGAAGACAAATGTTAAATGAATTTTGAATATTGTGTGATTTGGTAGTGTATACAAAAATAGAAAAGTAGTTAAACTAATTGACAAATTTAAAAACCACATAATTAGACTATGTGAGCTACTCTAAGAGTGAAAATAGCTAAAAATGAAAGTATGAATTAATTACTAGCATATAGTTTTTAATTCTCAAATTAATAAGGGTACAAAGTTAGTTTAGATGAAACTAAATTAAAATAGTATAGAACAAATTTGACTAAGTCACTATTATTCTATAAAATCAAGAGTCTTTAAGAAGTTGACTAGGTTGACTTAGTCTTTTAGATATAAGACAAGCTATAGAACTAAGTCGACCAAGTGAACTTAGTTTACTATAGGATTAAAGTTTTGAAGAATGAAAAATTGTAAAAAATAGAACTATAATGAAGTATCAAATTGAAAAAGAGATAAAGAAAGGAACCTTGGTGGGTTGGAATATGTTTAGGATTGCAAATTTTCTATTAAAGTGCCTTAAATGTTATTTGAAAGTTTTGCCAAGTAAGTCGACTGGGTCTACCTAGTTTTGTGAAACCCTATTTGCTAAAGCATGTTAAGATGAATAATTCAACTTGGTCAACTTAGTTTTTTATCTAGATATTAATTTTAATATTAAGTTGACCTTCATGATTTAGTTTGTTATTCTAGATATTGATTAGGAGACTAAATCAACCTATTCGACATAGTTTATTATCTAGAACTAAATAAGAGTATTATGTCAACCTATTTGATCCAATAAATTGTATTTGATGAAGACATACATAGACATAATAGATTTGCTTTGATTCAACTTTGTGTTAAACTTGTGCATAAAAGTTAGAACTATACTAGCCTAGTCAACCTAGTATCATAAATATAGAAAAAATGAAGTTACAGAAATGAAAAACATGAAATATAACCTGTAAGGTTTAGATTCATGTCAAGTTACCTAGAATGTATGCAATGGGAGATGTATCATATCTAGAAATCAATCCTATCTCAAAGAAGATAGATCTTACTTACACTTCTGATTAGGGATATATTAGATAATCATGGTCATGACCAATATGGATCCGTTAGACCTAATCAAGAGATCTCTTATCACAATAATATCACTAGGGAGTTTTCCAAAGCCTACATTCAAGAAAAACTATGTAAAAATCCTAACTAGGTCCTATGTTTTCATATACACTATACTAATAATAGGTAAAGTAAAAGTCTAATCTAGTTCTCACCAAAGCTTGTGGTACAATTATGGAGGTTAGTAAACATAAAATTAAACATGAATAAGATAATAATAATTAATATATGTATAGGTAAAACCTTAATGCATGAAGATAAATATTATTAAAAATCCATTACTTATGCTACTTATATCTACCAAAGAGAGGAACAAAGTTAGAGATACTTACCTATAAGATGAACCCATCCAGAATCAATATCTCCCTTATCCAAAGGTGATTCACAAGAGGTTGTTATGGTTTGTAATGATCACTAAGAAAGGCCAAAACATCCAATAATTATCCACAAAATAATAATATTCTCTGAGTATAAATCCTAATCTAAGACTCCTCGATTAGAATGGTAGAATATTAGATTGTAAAGAAGTGATAATGAATAATAAATCTTGATTTCTCTTTAAGAATGGAAAAATGGATGTCTTTATATAGGAAGATATAAACCTAAACCCTTAAAAATGTTTCAGATGATAAGGTTGAAATGGTCCTCCTAGTATCACAATTGACAAAAACTAACTATGTCACAGACTACCCTAATAATTTTTGTCAATAAGACTACAAGGCTGATGTAGCTGACATAGTCATGTAAACTACCAAAAAGGGGTTTACTTTAGGGAAAGGAATAATGAAGGTGGAAAATGAATCGAGGGTGATAATAGGAGGAAAATATTAGGGGAATGGTTTTAGGAGTTGGTTGGATTGATAACAAGTGGCAATAAGGGACAACAATCTTGCAAGGCACCAATGGTCTACCCACCCCTTTTCTAGTGCACCCTTGAAGTCATGCACTTAGAGAGATTTAGAATTGATGGGTTTCACCAAGATAGAAAGAATCAATAATTGTTAAAGTTTAAAAATATTATGTGTATACACATTCTACTACTAATGATCATATTTTTAATCATTCTTTGTCTCCTAGAGCTAGTCCTTCCACATGGGATTATGTGAATAGTGATCTCGATACTTTTATTATAGTACTCAATGAATTTTATGATTTATATTCAAGTACATATAACACTTTTAATCCATAAAATATGATACACAATTTACTACAAATTATTATTATGACCCTCATCTTGATGGGATCATTAATTAGCATTTTGTAAGCTCAAACATTATAAAAAATTCTAAAACATTTAGATAACTAGAAAATGAAATATTGATTGTGCATAGCTTCTTGATTAATTCATCATGATATTATTCAACTTATTAAACATATGATATATTCAAATAGTTGTATATCCCTTGGCTCTATGTGTCTATTTGAACTCTTACATTTTCCTTTTTAATTCTTAGACCTAAATAATCTATAATAGTGACCTATGCTATTTTTTTTCCATTTAACATGTTATTTTCATAGTTTGAATAGATCAAAATTCTTTTTATGTCATAAATAACATAAAACATATAGTTAAGATAAAATATTTATTACCATGAACTACTCTATTGTTTCCTATAACATTTTTACATAACCAAATAAAAAATTAAGAAATAAAAAACCTTAATACATTTATTTTTTGATATTAAGCTCAAATTTAGTTTACATAATAGTATTATTCATGAAAAAGTCTTTCCTTTATGTGCTATTTCTCATACATGAAAATTGCATACATTGACAAGTATACATTTGATGACACAAGGATGTACAATCATTTCCTTTATATACATACTATCACATATAGTGGGGGTATATTTCTCATACATGACTATACCATCATATGGAGTGCATATTTTAATTTAGCATGTGGAAAATTATTTAGATCTATTTACTTTTATATTATTTTCAAACCCATGATTTCATATATTATTTTATTTTGTTTTGTTTTTTTCAATACTCAAAAAGTAAAATAAATCAAATATTTCAAAAATAAAAAAACATTCAAAATATTCAAAATTAGGAGTTGAGCATGATTAGAGATCTATTTTACATCATTTTCATATGTTATTTATCTCATGTTTGTAAATATAAAAATAATTTTCTATCACACATGCTTTTTTATGGTATTTATGTGTTATGTAGGACATAAATTTCTTACATGGACTAAGATATTGGACTTGTCTCTAACCATAGGCCATGCAATGTTGGGGGAATATTTTCCAAAGGTTAAAATATTTGTAGGTGTTACCATTTTATGAATCTTATATTGTGTTGAGCTATTTAATCCTTATAAATGTCATTCTAACATATCTATCTTACATTGTGTACATGGATATGATATTTTTAAAGATATGGGAAAATTAAATATACATGGTGTAGACCATTTTTATTTTTGTATGTTACATTTGGTGTTATTAATTAAACATAGTATATTATACTTTGATTATCTATTGTGTATGGACCTAGGCCCTTATGTAAAAAATTCTAGAACATCTCCATTAAATCATTCTTTGGTATTTGAAACATTTGAACATGGAAATTTTATAAAAATAACCATGACACACAAAATATCCAAAATCCCACACTTTAAAATTATAAAATATGACCGACCAAATCCTCAAATTGATGGTTAGCAAAAAATGACCCAAAAAAACACAAAATTAAACACTAAAAGTTAAACCCTACCCACACATTGAATGATAATGATTTAAAGTTAAAAATGATGTGGTTTTTTAATATTTTTAAAAAACCTAATATGCACACCAATTTGATATGTGACTTTAGTAAATAAAACCTTAAGTCAAAGACTAAATTAAGTATAAAGAAAACAATAATGTCACCTTTAGTGACACCATAATATCAACCCTTAGTGATGATATTATAGTCACATTTAGTGACATTCAAACACTTATATTATGGTCACCTTAATGTAACTACATAGATACATCTTAATGTCACTACCTTGATACATCCTAATGCCACTCTTTGATCTGGGGAGTAGGAGGTGGCATGGTGGAAAAATCTATAAATGAGGATCTAGATGAAGTTATGTGTGTGGAAGGTTTGTGAGAAAGATAGTTCACAAAAATAGAGATGTATAATTGAAACAATAAATGTATTTTATTTATTTGTGCTTACTATACATGACATACTATTTAGAAAGATGTATGACTACTATTTTATAGTTTAATTGTTGATATCTACCTATCTAATACTAATGTTACATATACGTGTATATAAATTATATCCGTTGAGGATGATATCCATGATATAAGTTAAACCATTTCTATGTGTGACTTAAAATATCCATATAATTATGTCATGACATTACTAATTGACATTATTTTTGAGTTGTGGTCTATAGTGATAAAAATGGAAGGACTATGTGGTAATGTAGAAGTGAATATGGATTTTATAGGTTTGCATTTATGTGTTGAAACCCATGGAGAGGCTATTAAATTTAGTGGAGAGAGAGAGATGATAAACAAATGTCAAATATAGTAATATCTAGTGGCCTATATCCTCATAGTGTATCACAAACTAGAGAAGTGTGTTTGCATAAATAAGTGACCATTATAATGGTCTAGCTATTACCATAATAACCACTATTGGTATATTTGTCTCGATCAAACATCCCTCCTTGTAAATCAATATTATTTATTCCATTAATTATAGAAAGTAGGTTCAAAACCTTGGCATATATAATTTTATTAGTGTACCACTTAAATTATTGTGGGAGCTGACAGATGTTGATAAATTTATACATGTGCATAGAATAGTCCTATGTAATCAAGATTTGAATAATTTGATAAGTATTTGATGTTTAGGGTCATGTATGAGTTCTAAGTGAAATGTGGAATGTTAGGTGTGCATATCTATATGTCACAATATTCTTTGGAGTTTATGAGGTATGTTTTGAATATGGAGTCACTTCAAGAATCTAATATCTCTTATTACCTAATAATAAAACTATGCTATGAGGATTGACATTGTACACACACTAGTGACTATGTATGTATGGATTTAGAATTATTAAATCATATAGATAATTGGGTGATACATCAAAAACAATATCCTATTTGAAATTAATTAGTATATGAGAAGAAACATTAGAGGGTGACATAGATAACTTGGGTCTTGAAGGAAGTGAATCATCCTAATTTGTAAGGTTGTGGATGAGGTGTGGTTTAAAATTTTATTAACTTAATTTTTTATATATAAATGAGGTTATTCATGCTACCATCATCAATAATAAATTACAATGGCTTCCCTAGAGTTTATTAATTTAGATCATATTACGAATTCTATTCTTATTGTATGTTAATGGAAGTTTCTACCTCAAAGTGGCACGATATTATATTTTGAGTATTCTAATCCGCTATCAAATTTTATTATGGATGTGTTTTATTTTACTCTAATTACTAAAATACATTGTTGTTTCTCTATTATTGATAATTATATTTTCATGAATTTTTTGAATTGGATTCACCTAAGTAATTTTATTACAATTTCTATTAGACCTTTGATTTGGTGGCATGACATATTTTTTAATATGGAAAGTAATAATTATTTTTTGAGATTAAGGACTTAGAAAAGATTACTTGTGATCTAGAATGATTTTTTTTGTGAACACACTATTAATCAAGGTTTAAAAAAAAGAGTCTAGAATTTATTTTTGCATCCTTATACAAAATAGAAATAATTGGATTCATCCTAATAAGATAATTATAATGATATAAGCCTCAGATACATTTTTTACCCTAAAACCCTTATCCCTTACTATAAATTTATGGACCCTACACTCTATGATTTATGTATTTCTAGTTCAAACATTAAAGTTTATATAAAAGGGAAAACCACTCCCTAGAAAATTTCAAGTAAGGAAAAACTTGAGACTGAAAACTTGTCATATAGGGGTTTATCTGTTAATTACTCAACACTAGATAGATATAAAAATTATCAATAGAAAATTATATGTGGGTGTGTGTGGGGTTAAAGGTGAATTGGACACAATGAAATGAAATTTAAGTAACATGAGTGTGGCATTATGAAATATCACAATGATTATGGCTAATATGCAAACATTATCATCATCTAATAATTATAAACTAGGCCATTCCCATTCTCTTAGCCATAATAATCTAAGTTCATAAATAGGTTTTAAAATCATGTTAAAAAAAGGACATGTATAAATTAGATGGTAATGATCTAGTCACATGGATCAATCAAATAAAAAAAATATTTAACTTACATTAGACACCATATATAAATAAAGTGGTCATGGCATCTCTAAATTTATAACCAAAGTAGTTCAATAGGTATATATGGTTATGCTTTCAAAATAAAAATAAGGGACTTATTGTTACCTAGTATGTATTTAAGGATGATATAAAGATGTACTAATACAACAATGTAATATATAACTACTTTATCTTGTTATCAAAACTATGATAAATTGAGATAGTCAAGGATTATATTCAATAATTTAAAAACATATCCTTACACATGGAGGATATCATAAATGATAACCTAAATGATCTATTATTATTTGGAATCAATATTACAATCCAACTTGATGTTGACACATGTAATACAAGTTTAGGATTAAAATACATGGTCTTATAGATAGGGAAGAGGAAGGAGATTTGTTCAAATGGTAGGCATTCAAAACTAGTAGATATCACATTCCTATGACACAATCTTTCCCCACTTTTAAAATTTTCAAGTAGGGGCCCAATAATGATTGAAAAATATTCTAAGGTCCTATGAAGTTAAGTCTATGATACATAAATTTAAAAATTCATAAACAGAAAGGAGCTTATCTAGTGTTTCAAAAATATATTTGATTATCTTGGTTATTGGTTGATTACTTAACACAATCCATAAGTCTCATCTCATGTTTACAAGGTGTTTTTAATACTTAAATAAATCAAATATATGCCCAAATCATACTATATTATTTAATATTCACCTATGATTTCCTTTAAGTGCTTGGATACATGTCCTATTTATGATTTATATGACTAACTAGGCTAACATATCTTGGTGAAATTCTGGTGTGTCATTTGATCATTTAGAAAGAGAAACATGCATCTTCTAGCTTAAGAGAATCTAAACCATTTCTGCACATCATGCATATATGAATAAACCATCAAGTTTTTGAATTTATTGTAGGTACTCAATAGGTCAATAGTGGTCAAAGGTTTTCATTGAGTTGTTGTCTATAGTGCCAAAAAGGTACCCTAAAGATTTAGACTCTTAAAGTGTTTTATAGCTCAAGTTATGAACCTTCAAAGTTACTCTACTAGAATGTGTTGGACTAGAGACCATCAATTTTAACTACGTTGAAGTCTAGGGTCAAATAGTCAAGATAGATTTAATGGTGAGCATTTCATCAAATGATGAAGATCTATAGTGAGATTGAAACCTATCAGATAGGGATCAATAGTGAGTGTATGATCATGTAGTTTGAGATCAAAAACATGCGTTGAGTTAATAATTCAATAGAGTGCTCAGATTGCATGTAAAATTGCCAAGTGGTGTAAGTGTATTGACTAAATGGTACAACGTATGCATAAGGCACATAGAGATACGAAGGGACACAATCATAGAAGTGAGGATCTATGATCAATAGTGATAGATTGCAAGCTAAATTGAGGAAAATTATTAGGAGATTTATGGTGCATATTTATTCAAGGTTTTCAAAGATCATGAGATGATGATAAAGTGTCAAATGTTTAGTATTTACATAGTGACTGTTGGAATTTGAATATTTAAATTAGTGAAGGAAAACCAATATGTAGTTTTTGATCCATATCTTGAGCATATGGTAGAATTTTTTGATGGATTAAAAATCAAATTTAAATAAGACTTAAAGGCACATCCAAAAAATTTTATTATAAGGTTTTAATGTTTGTAAAATTGTATATATTTAGCTTCAAAGTTGTTTTTTTCTCATTCATGGTGATACTATGTAAAAGACTATTGTTTGAGTAAATTATGATTTATCAAAAGAGTGTTTTGAAGGGAGTAATACCTAAATATGTCTTACAGGTCATATGGAGTGGAAACATTTATTATAAAGTTATCTTATGTTCTTAATTTGCTTGATGAAGTGTTAAAAGGGTAATAGATCTTCATGAGACCTATAAGGGCTTTTAAGGCCTAATTGAAAGGTGTAGTTGCTTAAGTGTGACCCATGGATGTTATAGCCAAACCTATAATGATGGAGTTGAGCTATGTTTTAGGATGATATAAGTCTTAAGGATTAATTCAAGTATTATGGCTGACCTAGAAGATGATATTCATGAAGACTCTATAAAGAGTGAAGACCAAGGTAATGATTTTTAGACTTGAATGTTGAAGTGTTGAGAAAGCAAAAGATAGTGATGAAGGAAAGAGACCAAAGAGAGTGTGCTCAGTGGATAGACTAAAGTATAGAATATATTGAGGATGAGTGCAAAATCCTAGAGTGATCCAAAAGGGGTGTTTTTATGCATTGTTTGTATGATCAAGTTTGAGTGTGTTTGTGATGAGTTAAAAGAGATGTGTTATACATTATTTCTCCAATTAGATTGAAATGAAATCAAAGTTCTAGATTTGTTGATTTCATAGGTGTTGTGTGGGTTCTCAACATCTAGAACAAGTGGGTGATTGTTCATACTTAGGGGTGGGTGCTCTTTGTGAAGTGGTTACTTCACTAAAATATCTCATGTTTGTGATCATCTTATAGGACAAGTAGTCCATGTGTTTTCAAGCTTGAGAGTGGGTTTTATTACCCAAAAGGGTTTCCCATGTAAATCTTGTGTTATGCGTGTGATCTTGCATCATCTTACTTATTCATTATTATGAACATCTTGTATGCTTTATGAATGCTTGTGGTCATTGATTAAGAGTTTGAAAAGATTACATTTAAAATTTGAAATATCTTGCATCACTATTCACCCCCCTCTTAGAGATTTATCTCCAATAATTAGTATTAGATTAGGACTTTCATTACAAGTTCAAACACTTGAAAGTGATATAAGTTAGAATATGGCAAGTTAACAATAGCATGGTTTCTTTACAAAGAGATCATCATTTTTTAATGGGTCAAATTATGCTTTTTAGAGTGTAATGATGATGACATACATCATATATCTAGGGTTTGATACCTGACAATCTATCATAGATAGTTATACTACACCAAATACTCCTCCAACTAGTGTTATTAACAAGAAGTTGAGTGAAAATAATTCTAAAGTTATGAATGCTATAATTTGTGGTATATTAGAGGTTGAGTTCACCAAAGTTATCCATTACAAGTCTACCACGGAAATTTAGGAAAATTTATAGACTATTTATGAAGGAAAATCAAAGGTAAAATTGGATAAATTGCAGACCTATAGAAGGCAATTTGAATGTCTCAAACTAAAAGAAGAAGATACCATGGCATCTTATCTTCTAAGGGTTGATGAGGTATGAAACATAATAAGAAGTCTTAAAAAGGTGATTGATGAAGCTACTGTAATACAAAAGGTATTAAGGTGTGGGTTTTATTCACACCATAGTTGTAATGAGGTAGCCTCTAATGTTTTAGGATCTCAATGGAGGTAAAATCCACTCCAGGGCATGAGTTGTAGGTATGTAGTTTATTTTAACATGTTGATGGAATATCTAGTAGGGCATGTAGGTTGTTGAATTTTTTTTTGAATGGAGGTGTGGTTCCTAATAAGGGTAGTGAATCTCTATGTGATTTGGATGGGTATATGGTTGTTAATATAGAGTGGTTAGATCTCAAAATAAACAAAAAAAAGAGGGATGGGTAAGGCAAAAAATAAAGATTTAATGATTTTTAGGAACTACTCCCCTAGCTAGTTTATAAAAGGATAAGTGCTCTCAGAACCTATGCCTATTGCTAGAAATAATTACAAACACATAGTCAAACATGGCTAAGAAATCTAAGGAGATAAATATGAAATAAATTCATAAGCCTTAGAAAAATATTGCTCTTTTTAGGGTATCTATTACACACCCTTAATTAGGATATTATGGCTCGATCTAGTAAAGTATGTGAGGTAGCTGTCGCACACACATAAAAAACTAAATCCAATAAATCACTCATACACAATCAGAATTATGAATCAATTTGAACTTGACTATCTTAACTAATATATTTACCAATCCTTAAATAGTTATTTCACATCTAAAAATTAATATATCAATCAAAATAATCAAGAATCCATTTGAACTTTTGCAAACTAATGATTACTAAAACATACAATGAAATAAAGTAACAACTAATTACATAGAAATTAGAAATAAAATACACAAACACATTTGATGGTGATCAAAATTAATAATTCTCCTATTTTAAAAATAATTCTAACAAAAATCTAAGTTGGATTACAATTGCTTATATAGACTTTGGGAAGGGGTCATCTCATCCTCCAAGTTCGTGAAAGGTTGTTACATGTGATAGTCAAAACATGAGTCCTAATTGTGGTCTAAAACTATATAAGAGTCTACTTATAGTTATCCATTTAATTTAACCTTTACCAAAGCTATGCAACATGTGCATGTGGAAAAAGATAGATTTAATTTTTAACCATTATAGTTCAAACTATATGCAAACTTAGAATATGCACCATTTATCAAAAATACACATGCCTCTTTTTATAGGTTGTGAAAAAATTCTATTTATATTTTAGATTAGCCTCCTTTAAATAAAATTCAAACATATGCATCAAGTACCAAAATCATTTGACACATATTTTTAGAACTAGTGTCACTACTTTTAGCCATGACTAATCTAAAATATGCATTACATGCTCACTCATGACTTATATAGAATATGGATCCTAACTTTTATATTCACCATTTAAGACATGTATGTTCATACTCCTTGTCTTAACTGTGAGTCCCAATGTCTCAAGTATCTAAAGATATAAGTATTCTATCTATAATGTCTTTCTAGCTTTCACAATGTGACATGTGTTAGCACCTAATTGAGTTTAAGATCTTTGTAAAGTCCACCTAGGACTTTTACTATCAATCCTTATGTACTGGTTTAACATGGTTCATTAGATCTATGTACTAGGTTCCTTGATTCTTCTTGTGGGTCTTTGGATCTATACACTGGGATCTTATGATAGTGATGCTTTTGACTATCATGAATCTTTTACATTCTAATTTGCTCTCACATTGTTCGATCAAATGGGCCTAAGTGGATGCACACCATAGGATATTGATTTGAATCCAAATAGGTAATTTAATAAGTTAGATTTGATGTTCATACAATCATCAACTAACATCCTCACGATTGTCAAATGATATATGTGCGACTATCAAATTTAATTCCATAAATATCTATTACTAAGGTTAAATTTGACATTTATGTGATCATCAAATGACATCTTCATGACCATAAAATGATGCCTACATGACTATCAAATTTAATATTGGTAATTAGACACATGCCATTTCCTCTAGACTCCCTACTCCTATAAACATAAGCATAAAATGAGTTACCATAATACTTTTGGAAAATATGTATAAAGGATCTTACATGGATATTTTAACCTAGGGTTTTAGTATTAATAAAATATAGTTTGGGCCTAGGATAAAATATTAAAATAAGCTTAAAACATAATGAAATGCTCTCTAAGCAAAGGTACCATTTGTTAGTCTTTTATTTGTTTTAGGGAAATTATTGTGAGAGAATTGTCATGGGATTTATATGTGGGGAAAATTATTTTGGATTAAATATCTAAAACAATTCTTTTGAAGACCTAATTATCTTAGACAAAATGTGTGAAGGAACTCAATTGGCTCAGGGAAAGTGTCTTAGATAAAATGTCTAAAGGAATGGTTTAAAAGGGTAAAGGTGTAGGATAAAAGTCTCGAAGGAAAAGTATGAAGGGGCCAAAGGAAAATTGTAAAATTTATAAAGGAATTATGTCAAGCAAAACGAACACAACAAAAAGGTCGAAGGACATGTTGCACAAATATTAAAGGGTAGGATGGTAAGTCAAAAAGGGCATTCTAAAATGATGAAGGGAAATTTCAAAATGATGAAGGGTATTTTTATATAAGGTAATAATCTGAAGGGTCTACTTTTTAGGGCGTTAATCTATGACAAAAGTACCAGAGGATCTACTTCATAAAGGCTAAAGGGTAATCTCAAAAGAGGCTAAATGGTAAGTTTCACAAAGATTAAAGAGTAAGTTCATTTCCTTAGTGAAAATGTCTTAGTAATATTGTTTGTAAGAATAAGTCTAAATTAGGGAAATTATTATGGTAGAATTTTTGTGAGTAAAATGTTGTAAATAGCAAATTCCATCAAAAAATTGTCTAAAACAATAAATTTGAAGACTAATTTATGTGAAACAAAAGTTCTAAAGAGAAAATCCCCAAAATATTATCCTAAAAACATAAAGCCCAATAAAGACTTTTGAATAAGGTTAGTCCATGAAAACAAAAGTCCACAACAATTAGATCAAAGAAACAAACATGATAGAAAAAAATATTTAGTGTATGAAAACATAATATCAATGCCATCTTTCCAAAGTATAAGAGGCCAAATCATGATATTTTCCTAGAATTTTCATAAACACATAGAAGAGAGGGCTCAAAATCAAAAAAATAATCTAAAAAAAGTGGGTAGCCATTTCCCTATAGAAAAATAGGGGTGTTGGGTTAAAAAAATGGTGACTTATAAAGGGAATACTCTTGAGTACTCAAGAACCCAGAACTCTAGTTTAAAATTGTAAATCATTCATGATGTATGCCATAAAAGAATACTTAAATTAAAAACATGAGACTCCTAAGTTTAATTCACACAACATACTTGCTTTCTAGTTTCTTGGATCTGTGTGTATCAAAATGTGTAGTTTATTTAACCCATACTATGATGATTTATTCAAAGGCTTTAATGGGGATGTAGATTTCATTCTATTATCTATTAAATCTCAAAAATAAGGGAAGCTTAGGCATTGCTTTACTACTAGATAAGCATCCATAGCCATGATAGAGATACCTTGGGCTCATTCTCTTCTCTTTCCATTATTTTATTTTAATCATGATGCATGGTAAATTGAATTTATTTCATCATGTGAGCTTTTTGGTTTTCTTTAGGCTTTTTTTTTGCTCTTTTGAATCCTTTGGTTCTTTCTTCTTTTATTTTTATTTTGCTCTTATTTTTTTCTTGAATAGAAAAGAGAAGAGATGGAAACCCAGTGAGTTGGTATAATTATAAAATAAATCATTAATAGAACATCCCTACTAGCTACAACTATACCATAATTATCAATTCCAATAGGTATTTAATGTGATAAGTGCATTTGATCCAATAAAATAAGAAAATTTTCTAAATTTCTATGAAATACTTTGAGAGAAAATTATACATGCCAGGTAAAATTATTCAATTGTGACACCATTCAGAATAATTCATGATTACCTACATTCATTCTAAAGACTCAAAAACATAGAAATACACCCAATCTGTAAACTAGTCCCAAATTGTCAAGATTTTAATTTTCTTTTTTCCATAAGTCATAAGCTCATTTGGTTTGGATTTTAACTTGGACTTAGAGAAAATAGAATTTGGATTGTTAGAGAAAGAAAAAAAATATAAATCTAAAAAACTACGAAACTAAATTAAGAAATAATTAAAATCTAATCTATAAAACATGAAATCTAATCTATGAAAGCAAATTATTTAAAGCATGAAATATTAATATTAGAAAGTAGGAAACTACTATATGAAAGTAAGAAATCTAGTCTATAAAATAAATTAACTATTCTAAAAAAGTAAAAAATATAATCTAATCCTTCATATAAATTCATCTATCCCTCATTACTCAATAACATTAACAAATGATACAATTCTAAAGTAGTGTTTTAAGAACTACCTGTTGACTAGATATGTAAGCTCATTACCTTGGAGGTCATTCAAATGAAACATGTTATTTCTCATAGTATCTAAAATTTAGTATGGTCCAATCCATAGTGAGGTAAACTTGTCATATTGTACTTTCTTCTCATGGGCTTTATCCTAAAATAACACTAGATATAAAAGCTTGAATGCTTTAACATTCAATCTCTTGTCAAACCACCTCTTGAACATGTCTTGGTGTTTTTTGAATGTATGTAAGACTTCATTTCTTAAATATTACATTTATATAATGTATAGCAACCTTGATTCTAGTTTATCACTTGGTTTTATGTAGTCCTACATAAACTGATAAGTGGGCAACTTTAGCATAATTAGGAACATAGGCTTACATCCATACACTAGTAGGTAAGGTGAAGCTTTAGGGGCTTGTTTGTGTCTATTCTAGTTATCCCAAAGAGCATACTTAAATAAATTGTGCCATTCCCTAGGCTTATCTTCAACTGATTTCTTAATTACATCAATCAAATTTTTGTTCATTGATTTTTCCAACCCATTTCCCTCAGGGTAATGGCTAGAAGTTGATCTAATAGTGATCTAGTTGTTGTGTTCCGATTCAATAAATTATATCTATATGAATTTTTTTCTATTTTCACAAACTAGAGAACGAGGCATGTCAAATCTAGTTATTATGTATTCTTCCAAAAATCAAATAACATCTTGTGCTCTGTAATTCTTTATGGCTATGGATTCAATCCATCTGGTGAAATAATCTATAGCAACAAGTATAAATTTATGGCATGTCAAGGAATTTAGGTTGGTGATGCCAATGAAGTCCAAATCCCACTAGGCAAATGTCCTTCCTTCAACAATTGGTTGTAGAGGTATTATTGCGTGCACTTCTCTCTTAGCTGAAGCTTGACATTCATGGAATGTTCTCACATGAGTGTGAGCATATTTAATAATTATTATCCAATAGTAACCCATTTTAAAGATATAATGGGCTATGGTATTCCTATAAGGATGACCACTAACTCTATTCTAGTGCAAGTTCTCTAAGATTTCTACATCTTCTTATATAGATACACATATGAAATAAATACTTTCATAATTTATTTTGTAGAGGACTTCCTTTTTGATCATGTAATGAACAATTTTGAGCCTCAAAGATCTTATTCTATCTTTATTTATCTTTGGGGAACAAGTTTATGTAAGTGAATATTGTATTATATTATTATACCATTCTTCTTTAGAGACTTGGGCTTCACATACCTCTTCAACAGTGATGCATGGATCCGGTTCAGTCATCAATTGAATAATGCCTTGCCCTTAAACAATATTTATAGGCTTGATCTCTATGTAAAATTATTGCATCTTGTCCATGTATTTGCCTTGTCATTCTCCTATCTCATTTAGTGATAGGGTGATTTTGACATTAGGATTAGGAATGATGGTAATGAATTTATTCCTCAAGATGTAGTTCCAAAAATTTTCATTACTTTGAAAAGGGTGAAAATCTATTTGATAATCATAGAGTACTTGAGTTTTACATCTTTCAGGTTTGTCTTCATAAACATGATTAGTTGCTCAATCTCATCCTTCTTCTATGTGATAAAAATAGTAATCATATGATTTGAAGCAAATGGGTATAGGTATAAATATTTATTAAAATTTGGACTAATCAACACTACAACCTATGAAATTACGTCTTTAATGTCTTGAAAGGACTTTCATGTTTCAACTATCCACTCTATTTTGGTATCCTTCTTCAGCATGGCATTCAGGGGTCTGATGATCTCTATAAATCCTAAATGAACTTCCTTACAAATTTAATCTTTCCAAATAATGATTTGACCTCCTTCTTACTATTTGGTCACTGAATTTTTGAAATCACTTGAATTCTATTTGGATCAATGGTGACCCCATCCTTAGCGATGTTGTTTCCTAAAATTTTACCTTTAGTCACTCTGAATATGCTCTTTTTTAGGATCAATGAAATATTAAACCTTATAAATCCCTTGAATATGGATTATAGGTGACTTATGTGGTCCTTTTGATTCTTTGAAAATACTACAAGATCATCCACATATATGATTATGTATTTTCTTTTCATTCCTTTGAAATCATGATCTACTACATGTTAAAAGTCACTCTTACATTTATTAGGATTAATGGCATCCTCTCATATGCATAATTTTCCCACTTCATGGTAAACATCATCTTCATTATGTATTCAATTTTCACTAGTACCTGATTATAACCTAAAAATCCATCCAAGAAGGACATCATTTTAGAAAAACTTACTAATTATATCACCTCATCCACATAAGGCAAGAGATAATTGTCCCTTTGAAAATCCTTGTTTATATTTTTGAAGTCCATACATAATCTAATCTCATCATTCTTCTTTATTATTAAGACCAAATTGTCTACCCAAGTAAAATGTCAAACTGGGAAGATGATTTTTTCATTTAAAAGCTTCTCCACTTATTTTTTAATGAGATATTCCAAAATAGGATTGACTCGTCTATGCCCCTATCTAAATAGTTAATGATCTAGATTCAAGGGAATCATGTGAGTAATGAACTATAGGTCATATAATTTCATATCTTTATATGTCTAAGAAATGGCATTGCTATATCAAGTGATTAAATCCTTAAATCCTTAACTCACTATATCTCTTTTGGAGTGCAGCTAAGGTCGATATTCACATAACATGGGTTATCCACATTTCCTAGATTTTCCTTTTTAAACTCTAATTCATTGAATTTTGTCTATCTTAGCTACTATATATGAGTATCTATGTTAAATTATCTCTCTAAGGAGACCAAGCCAACTAGAATTCAATTATCTTTGAGTTAAATAATGCCCTCTTTGTTTGATTCCTCTTGGTAGAGGTGATTAATGTCCTTGTCATTGATGATTTGGGATTCAAATTCTCTTCTATTAGTTAGAAATCAGATAATGTATTGGTCATCATCAAAGACTTGGAAATTTTCTATGTTATCTAGAATAGAGGGGCATGGTACCAATTAAATGAATAACTCATTCACCTTAAATTCCTATAGCAGTTCCAAATTAGTAACAATAGTAGATAATGAATCAATGGTCTAATTTTGCTCCCTGGGAAGTGATATGATGTTGAAATATTTAAATCTTTCAATCAAGTCCCATGATCTATGATTGTATCTCTTCAAATAAGATATCTTGCATTGGTATTTATTTTTGACTTAATTAACTACCGACTTTGAGTCACCAAATACTGATATCTACTTCACATTATTCTTGAGTGTAAACTATAATCCCATAAATAAAGCCTCATACTTAGCTCTATTGTTAATACATGGAAATTAGAACCTATATTCTACCAAAACCTTTTTACCTTATAGACCAATCAACTCAATTCCCACACTTGATCCTTGCTTGGATCTAGTTCCATCAAATTGTAGAGTCCATATCTAATTGGAACCTTAATATTTTGATCTCTATATTTGATTTTGAGTAGTAAAAGTATAAATACCAAGAATAGGAGACTCATACTTTACCTCTTTATTCTTAAAATTGTAATCATTAATGGGATACTTCATTCTTGGCTCTCTATCAATTCGGATTTGATTCATAACTCTTCCCCATTGTATCTATGTATGATAAAAGTTTGTAGATAGATATATGTTAAGTGTTTTGGACCAATCCCTACTTAGCAGTATACCATAGCTTTCATGTATGTCCACCACTAGAATATCAATGGTCATTTAGACTCTTGGCTCAGATGCTACTTGAATACACACATTGTTAAATTATCCAATTAATAGGACCACTATCTTATTCTATTGTGAAACTATCCTCTTTGAAGGTCTTAGTGTTAGACCAAGATTTTATCATATGGATGTAGGCATGATAGTTACAGATGCTTTAGAATCAACTAAATAGTTATGAATGTTCTTACTAAAAGCTTGGATAGTCAGTAGGAAGGGTGGAACTTCTCACTTGATCTTATAGATAACATTAGTATTAGATGATTTCACCTTTTTCATAGGCATCTTCCTAGTAATGGACTTATAGAGAAGGTCCTTTTATTCAATGATCTGAGCTAACTCATGAAAAGTTATATTATCCTTGATCTTATTCATGTCATCAATAATGTTGTATCCTCCTTTAATTGGTTGTTCCTTGCTCTATTACTGATCATTCCCCTTTGGAAGAGGTGGATTATTATCTACCTTAGGATTAAGAGGAATCACCATGTTATTTGGAGGAGTTGATGTCATGAGTGGCTACTTATTCCTTAGATTGTATGGCCTCTCTAAAACTATTGGAAAGCATGAACTTTGTCCATGTTATCTTCTAGCTCATTGCCATCTTCACCTAGAAAATAAAACTCATGAGTTTTAAATAACTTAGCAATGTTGGAAGATCTAGGAACTAGATGATGCTTAGGCAGATTATGCATCTAATCTTATCTAACCACATCTCTTCTAAAGATTTTGAATGATGTGCAAAATTCAATGTAGTAGATCTCACCATTCTTGAAAGTATTATGAATTTTAGACCAATTGGGAAGAGTCATCTTTACTATGTTGATCTTTGAGATCTTGTTAGTCTATTTAGGCCTATTTAATAGTCTATTATATCTCTAGAATCTATTATTTTGATTTCCAATTGGTCCTTTTGCATTACCCATATTCCTTTTCATATTTAGGAAATCATTTCTCAACTTTTGAACCATATTTTGAATAGAATCCAATTTTCCCTTTGTGAAATTTATACCTTGTAGAACAATAGTGGGAAGTATAACCAATTACTTGTTATGCTAATAACCATTTCTTATTGCATGATTATTTAAGTAGCCAAAATTTGGTTATGTTATCTACATCATGGGAGGTAGTGTGTATAATTGATTCTGATTGAATGTTGGGATATTTTGCTTTACATGTAGAACCATATTTAGTACTAAAAGACTATTGTTGACATTGGGAGTCCCAAGTGTTTGAGGATTGAGCTACCTATCTATAGTGATATCTTCTTCAAATTCCAATTCCAAAGTGTTAGCTATGATTTCTCTTCTCAATAACATGATAGTGATAGGGTTCAAGGCATTCTTGTACATTTACAATGCTAATGATTCATCTAGTTTATATCTTGGGGTCAACTAGTTGTACATCTTCTCCCATCTTGTGATGAAAGCATGGATGGGCTCATTAGGCTCCCACTTCATGATCTTAAAGTGATGGTATACCAAAATAGTATTGGTGACTTGTCAAAACTATGCAAGAAAAGCTGCTTGACATTCATCCCAAGAAGTGATGGATTTTTTTGTTAGATTTAAATACCAATCATAAGTAGCATCCACCAATGTAAAAGGGAATAATCTACATGTAACATCCTCATCTATGATATTCAATAGTCTTAAAGTAGATTTAACTAATTTGATATGTTCCTCTATTATCCTTTCTCTTTAAGAAGAAAAGGATGGCAAATAATTTTTGGATTTTTGAGTCAAATCATGCACATCTCCTAGGATGGTGATAGTAGATCCAACTAACCAAGGATATTTTTGAGCTATTGGTTGATTAATAGGTAAAGGGTTCCTTAGAATTAAGGGTTTGCCTACTATAGGGGGATTATTTTTAACTAAGGATGTTCGTACAGTTCTAGGTCTTCTATGATTTATCAAGGGTGAGACTAATAAACCAACCTAGGAATTAGATCTAGTCACTCTCATAGGTGACTCCATTTTAGATCTATGTAAAGGATAACTACTAATATAAGAGGTTTTGGCCCTCCTTCTAGTTCAAATTAACTATTAGTATGATTTTTATGCACACCACAGCTATAACGAGTTAGCCTCTATTTTTTTACAATCTTAATAGAGGTAAAATCCACTCTAGGGCATGACTTGTAGGTATGTGGTTTATTACAACCTATTGATGGAATAGTTGGTAGGGAATATAGGTTGTTGACAAGGTTTTTATATGGAGGTGTGGTTCTTAATAAGGGTAGTGAATCTCTATGTGAGTTAGATGGGTAGTTGGTTGCTAATCTAGAGTTGGTAGATATCAAAACAAACCCAAAAAAGAGGGAAGGGTAAGGAAAAAAATAAAGCTTCCATGGTTTTTGAGAACTACTCTCTTAGCTGGTTTAAAAAAATACAAGTGATCTCAAAACCTATGCTTATTTTTAGCAACAATTGCACACACATAGTCAAATATGACTAAGAAGTCTAAGGAGATAAAGATGTAAGAAATTCACAATCCTAAAAAAAAGGTTGTTCCTTTTATGGAATCTATTACACACCCTTAATTAGGAGATTATGGCTTGGGCTAGTGATGTATCTAAGGAAGCTATTGCACACACATAGAAAACTACATCCAAGAAAGCACTCATGCACAATTAGAATTATGAATCAATTTGAAATTGACTATCTTAAACAATATATTTACCAATCCTTCAATAGTTTTTACACATCTACATATTAGTATATCAATCAAAATAGTCAAGAATCCACTCACAAATTTTTCACACTAAATATTATTGAAACATATAACCAAAGAAATTAATAACTAATTACATAGAAATTGGAAAGAAAATACATAAATGTGTTTGTTGATGATCAAAATTGATGTTGCTCCTATATTCAAAAATTATCTGGCAATAATCCAAGTTAGATTATAATTGGGTAAGAGGTCACCTCATCCTCCAAGTTCATGCAAGGTCATTACAAGTGATAGTCAGAACATGAGTTATAACTATGGTCTAAAACCATATGAGAGTTGACATACAGTTATCCATTTAATTTATCCTTTACCAAAGCTATGCAACATGTGCATGTGTAAAAAGATAGAGGTATTTTTTAACAATTATAGCTTGAATTGTATACAAACTTAGAATATGCATCATTTATGAAAACTACACATGCCTCTTTTTATAGATTGTGAGAATAACCTATTGATCTTTCAGATTATCCACCTTCAAATAAAACTCAAACATATGCATGAAGTACCAAAATTGCTTTACCCATGTTTTTAGAACTATTGGTACTACTATTATCTGTGACTAATCTAAACTATGAATTGCATGCTCACTCGTGCCTTTTATAGAAGCTAGATCCTTACTTTTATATTCACCATTTAAGACATGAATTTTCATACTCCTTTACTTAACTGTGAGTCCCAATGGATCAATGCCCAAATATGTAAGTATTTTGTCCATAATGCCATACTAAATTCTGAAATATGACATATGTTAACACCTGATTGAGTCTAGGATATTTGAAAATTCCACCTAGGACTCATACCATCAATTCTTATGTACTAGTTTAATGAAATTTATTGGATCTATGTACTAGGTTCCTTTCTTGTCCCCATGGGTCATTAGATTTAGACACTAGGCTCCTATGATAATGATGCTTGTCACTCTCATAGAGCTTTGACATTTCAAATATCTCTCATGTTATTCAATAAAAAGGGCCTAAGTGAATGTGTGCCATAGATCTTGATTTGGATCCAAATGGGTAATTTACTAGGTTAAATTTGACATTCTTATGATCATTAATTGATTTCCTCATGATCATGAAATGATGTCCATGCATATGTAAAATTTAATTCCATAAATTAACTATTTTTGAGGTTAAATTTGACATTTTCATGACCATCAAATGACATCCTCATGAGTATCAAATGATTTCTGTGCGACTATCAAATTTAATCTCAATAATTGGACACATATCTTTCCCTTGGGACTCCCTACTTCTGAAAACATAAACACAAAATTACTTAGCATAATAATTTTAATATATATATATATATATATAGGCATTGCATGAATATTTTAGCCTAGGGTTTTAGTATTAATAAAATACAATTTGGACCTAGGATAAAATATTAAACTAAGCTCAAAACACAATGAAATTCTCTCTAAGCAAAGGTTCCACTTGGTAGTGTAGTATTTGTTTTTAGATAATTATTGTAAGATAATTATCATGAGCTTTATATGCAGGGGGAATTATTTTGGGACTTTTGTAGGGGAATCATTTTGGATAAAATGTCCACAAAAATTCTCTCAAAGACCCAATTCTCTTGGAAAAAATGTTTGAAGGAATTCAATTGGCTTAGGGAAAATGTCTCAAATGAAATGTGTGAATGAATGGTTTTAGAAGGTAAAGGTGTAGGACACAAGTCCCAAAGGAAAAGTATAGAGGGGCCAAAGGGAAATTGAAAAAGGTTTAAAGGAATTATGTAGGGAAAATTTTCCATAATGAAAAGGCCGAAGGACATTTTTTACAATTCCCAAAGGGTAGTTTGGCAAGGTAGAAAGGGCATTTCAAAAGTTTCAAAGGTAAACTTCAAAATTTTAGAGGGTACTTTCTATATGGAAACAATCTGAAGGGTTTATTTCTTAGGAAAATTTTCCATGACAAAAATCCCAAAGGATCTACTTTGTAAAGGCTGAAGGGCAATCTAAAAAAAGGTTGAAGGGTAAGTTTCATAAAGCCCAAAGGGTAAGTTCATTTTCTTGGGGGAAATATCTCAAAAAGATTGTCCAAAAGAATAAGTCTGATTTAGGGAAATTATTTCAGTAGAATTATTGTGGGGAAAATGTTGTAAAGAGAAAATTTTTCCAGACAAAATGTACACAATAATAAACCTAAAAACCAATTTATGTGGAACAAAAGTTTGAAAGAGAAAATCCCAAAAACAAAAGCCCGAAAACATAAAGCCAACAAAGACTCTTGAAGAAGGTTAGTCCATGAAAATAAGAGTCTATAAAAATTCACTCAAAGTAAAAAACCTAATAGAAGAAAATATTTAATCTATGAAAACACAATATCAATGGCATCTTTTCAAAGTATAAGAGGCCAAATTATGATCTTTTCCCAAAATTTGCATAAACACATAGAAGAGGGGGCTCAAAATCAAGACAATAATCTAAAATAGTGGGTCTGCATTTCCTTATGAAAAAATGGGGGTGTTGGGTTCAATAGACTCTTACACTCATGTTTGATTCAAAAAAAATTGTTGTAGAAGAAATTCATGATCTCACTCAGTTGAGGATGTATGAACTACATGGCATACTTACTTCCTATTAGATGAGAGTTGATGAGGACAAACCTACTAAGAAGGATGCAACCTTCAAAGTAATCAAGGAGACAAAATCCAAAAATAACAAGTTAATTCTTGAAGATTTTAATTTTAATGAAGATCAACTTGAATGCATGATTGCAATAAAATTGAATGTAGAATCAGGTAATTATGAAGGAAAACTTCCTTTTAAATTTTTTTCATGTGGGAAAGTTAGTCATTTTAAAACTAGATGTCTAGGTAGAGATAATTTTGAACACAAAGATGCTTATAAGGAATCTCATGAGGATGAACACAATAAACATAAGGGTCCTGAAAAGTATAAAAAGTTCTTTAGTAATAAAAAGGTAAAGAAGGAATCATACAAAGGTAGTAAGAGCCTTTACTAGGAAGAAGATAGTAACTCATCTATAAAAGAAGAAGTAAACACATCTAACAATGATGATTCTGAAGACACGGAGATGTTGTTCATGACATTTAGTGATGATGAAGGTGAATGTTATCTAAGTAGAGATTTCTTTGGCAAAGATAGCTCAGAAGAAGAAGATGAGCAATTCACTCTTGAAGATAAATATCTAGATACCATGGAAGAAATGAATATACTAAAAAGTAAGAACAACAAAAATGATTTCTTGATCAAATCCTATGGGGAGCAAATTGGGAATTTTGAAGGAAGGTTGAGTAATGAATTCAAGGAGCATAATGAGATCATGCAATAGATTGAAACTTAGGTTTGTACTCTTGACGAAGAAGTAAAGAGTAAGGATGAAGAGTATATCATGCATCAATCAAAGATGGAGTCTTTAGAGATGAAACTAAATCAATTTATTATCAAGATTAAAACACTTCAGAAATCAGAAGTAAACAATTCTATATGAGATGATATCATGATAAATAAAGATACAGTTGATGATTTAGATAATAAGGATGAATTGATGAATGCTCTTGAAGATCTAAAGATTGAGAAGAAAAATAACAAGAAGATGATGTCACAAATCAAGGACTATGAAGATCAATTCAATTTGTTTAAAGCAAGAATGAATGATGACACTTGGGAACATGAAGATACTATCAAGAATATCAATAGTTAAATATAAACTATGTCTATAAGACTAAAATCAAAAGAATATGAGTAATTAAGGTATGTGATTAAAATTGAGTCATTAAAAGTTGAGTTAGACAATACATCTTGTAATGTGAAGTCATTTGTGAAGTCTGAAAAGAGCTCAAATGATCTTGATAATACTCTAAGTAGTCAAAATAATGCAAGTGATAGAACTAGTCTTGGCTACAAAGAAGAACAAAAGAATATAACTCAAGATAAGATAAAGGTTGATGTAAACAAAGACAATCAGACTTTGACTATCAATCATCAGTCAATGAATAAAGTTATCAATAGAATGAAGACAAATCAAATTAGATAATCAAATGCTATGAGGTATGCAAATTTCAATGGTCATTTTTACTCTTATAATCAGCTTGGTTATAGGTCAAAAGATTGTAAAAGATCCTTAATGAATGAATTTGCATGTAATTATGAGAAAGATAATTCCAAGCATGATGAACATCATCACTCAAGATAATCAATAGGTTCATAAGGAAAGAATGACTTTTGGACATTTTATCCCACATACCAAGATTCTACCTAGATGTAGTGTAGTGTCTTAAAGATCAAAAAATGGAGCAAGAGCTAAGAAAGTGTTGGACAGAATCAAAAAATGGAGAAAGATATAAGAAAGTGTTGGATGGAATGAGTGGATGTAAGGGATCATACAACTTGTAAATATTTTGAAAAACTTTGAGTTAACTTAAACTATAATTTGTCATTTTCTAAGGACATGGATAGATTTTTAAAGACCCCATGGGGTGTCAAGAGTTAATGAGTATGGAAGTGATGGTGTTCATCTAGTTCTTTATTGTGTTCATTGAGACACTTGGGTCTAGAGGCATAAATTTTGAGTAGGTAGTTTGTTGACATTCTCATTACCATGTGTGGATGCGTTAGGGATAATTGCTCATATGGTGTGATCATATTAGTCCCAAGTTTTTATGTTCTAAATTTTAGGCCATACATCCAAGCACAACAAAAGTTATGCATGTTTAAAGTTCAGATCCTAGGTAGTTTGATAGTGTTTTATCATACTTAATTAAATGAACCAGATCGTAGTTAGGGCATCATGCTGAATTACATAGGTGAGCTCACTTAAACATTTTGTAAACATACTTAGAAATCTCTTAGAGCTAGCAAATCAAGTGGACATAATTTTTTCGGTATTAGGAACATCTCCAACAAGTTTGGTCCCTCCATGATTCTTTCAATTCAAGATATAAATATTCAACATTTATCAAATAATGGGATACATTCATGTAGATGTCAACTTTAATCCACTACAAAATTCCATTAGAGCTTAAGTTTTATGGTCTATAAGACATAACATATGTTCATAATGATGTCAAATGAGATTCATACTAATGCCAAATTTAAGAACTATAAAGTAGCCATTGGGGTTTAAATCTAAGCAGATCCAATAGTTGGAATTGAGTTGTACATCCAAATCTAAAGGTGCAAGGATGATTTGATAGTGTTAGTGGGTCCCTAGAAGATCAATGAAGAAAATTTAATCATACTAAGGATATTGATGGCACAAGATAAATTCAAAGGGTCAGTAGATCTTGAGTACAAATTTGAAGGTGCCAAGTGTCAAGAATGCATTACCTTGAGTTCAAGATCAATGAGCAATGGGCATTCATGAAACTTGAGATCAATGGTGCAAGAGGAGGTCAATAGGATAATGATCTGAGTTAGATTTTTATGGCCAATCAAGGAAAGACAAGCCGAAGACTTGTTTATGTTTCTAAATATACCACAGGTGCCCTTAGTGTTTAAATAACACTTCTCATTTAGAATTTAATAAATTCAAAGTATGAGTTATAGGTTTTGGCATTCTAGTTACCTATGGTGAAATAATAGCAAAGTAAGATGACTAATCCATAATATTTATATAATTTGGTGGTTGGGAGCCACCTTGGTCCACTATTTATGTATCTTTGTTAATACTTAGTGAGTTATGTTCCTATGTTAAGTTATAGACTAATCTAAGTGGATATTTATAATGTGCCTAAAACTAAAGTGGTCTTGGTGTAAAAAAAAGAAAAGAGAAGGGTAGGGCAGAAAAGAGATGAGTGATTGCCAATTTTAGTCCCAAACATTATGACAAAGTATCAATGGAAACTGAATACAAACTTATAAAATATATAATGCAACATATCCTAAGCTTAAATCTCATTATATATTAGGAAAAATTAAAGGTAAAACATTTAAGAATCAAAATTAAGAACTAGGTCTCTTCTATGTATTTACCACAATAATCAAATAATAATTGCACATCTGAATATGGAGCAAAATGAAATGAAACAAAACCTAAGATCTTTCAACTAATCTATCATAGGAAAAAATTAGAAACCATGTGATTAAAGAATTCTATTCAGAATTCAAAAACACTATTCAAATTCAAGACATCTACTAACAATTGAAAGAAAATCTATATTAAAAATTAACACATCAAAAATGGACAATCCTTGTAGAATTCCTTGATCTTATTAATTACTTCAAGTATACAAAATTTTCTCAAAAAACTCTCCCCCTTTTTACAATAGTCATACATGCCTTTTTAGGAAGACTAGGCAATACACCAGTTAATTACAAAATATAGGTGTACAAAGATAGGGATAATTGTCCTTATAAGTTCTAAAATACAAGTACTTTTCCAAATTGTACTGACCTAGAGGAAAATATTATAAAAAATAGAATATGCCTTTATAATGGGATATTCTACTTCAAAATGTTACAAAACTTTTACAAAATAGAATATGCTCAATTTGATGGTGGGGCCCTTAGTTGTCATTGTTGGAGGATGCTCATGGATCTCCCATGTTGTTCATCAATTAAGTCTAGGTCCACAATAGGCTTCATGATTTTTTCTTCCTCTTGATCTTATAGGTCATCAAATTCTATCATTTCTATCCAAGGCCTCTTTGATACTCCTGGCTTCATTTATAATTTCCCTTGTATTGAGTATCATGCCCAGCATTTTGTTTTTTTACCCTTAGATTTTCCTTGGACTTTTCTTATGATTTCTTGGGTTACCAAAATTTCCCTATGATTAAATTCATCATCACTAATGATTCCAATGGAATTGGGTTGTGTAAGCTCTATAATCATGGTCCCAAGAAGTTGTTCAATTCTTGTAATTGTGTCCTTGTCTTCTTTTAGGACCCTTTCCATAATACTGTGCTATGCACTCAAACTCTAAACCTTTTCAATCATAATTACTATAATTGTGCTTAAATGATCTAGACTAATGATCTTGATGTTTGGGATCTTCCTCTTTGCTTGAACATTGAAGAGTTGAGCTATTTTATCCTTAGAGGCCTACTATTGGGTGACTAAACTCTTGGCTAGTTCACATTTCCCTTCTAATGCACTTTGCCTTAATTTTATCAACTTAAGTGCCTCAAACATGTCATAAGATGACTTGTCAAGTAGCTTGATTATTGTATTAAGCATTGATAGAATTGCCTATTTTTCCAAGTTTTCTTTCTCTTTTTCTAAGTTTTGGATCCTCTGCTTCATACCTTAGACTCTAACTTTAGCTTGTGCTAAATGGGCTTCAATTAGACTTTCCACATCTTCCTCATGAATTATAGCCTCTCCAAGCTATTGGTCAGCCACTAGGGTTAGTCCTAAAAATGTTTCCACCTTCTAAAAGGTGAATTATTCTATCACAACCATAGTTTTCCAAGTTGTTATTCTTTTTAACCTAGATATGTTAGGGTTGAAATGGATAGTAGTGATTGGTTCCTAAAATTAGGGAGGTTCTAAGACCTCCATACTTAAGCTAGTAGATGCTCCCAGAGCATCCATTTTTTTACCTTCTGGCCCTTTAATGACCACAATTATTTTTTCTTCTTGCTCCTTCATTATATCCCTTATCCAAGGCTTGATATCATCTTGTATTCCCACATCAATGACCCTTATCATGGCCCAAGAATGAGAAATATGGGATCTTTTGAAATTTCCCATAGATGAACTAGTCAAGAATGACTGTTCTATGGATTGGGAACTCATCACTGAATAGATTTACTTCACTAGTGGGATGAGTGATTATGAATCTCAATCTCTTCTTTGGTCCCATAAGGACTAGTGCCAGTTTTTCTTTTTTCATCTCATGGGATGTTATTGGGACTAGCTCTTTCCTTGTGTCTTCCTTAGGCTCTTCTTCCCTATCAAAGTCATAAGAATCTACAATGTCCTTGAGATCACCTCTGAGTGTCTCTTCCATTTCTATGGCTATCATGTCTACATGTTAAATTAGGGAAGGTGGTCTTTAGGGTAGTGTTCAAGATGGAGGCCCATCTTTAGGTCTATCTTCTAGCTTGACCTCTCTAACTTTCTCCTTCCCTCTGATTTGTTCACCCTAAGCTTACTCATCTTGAACTTATTCATCTTATTATTACGGTTGTGGATGCTCTATCTAATGTGGATTATGGTCTATCCCAAATAGCCCATGTAGTAAATGGTATTGCAAAGGGTGAATTTTCCATTTTTCCCCATATAGTTTGTTTTCCCTGACCAATCTATACTTGAGCTTAATGTTATGGACTTGGATCCTAGACAATACCTTTTCTTAGTACTAAGCCTTGATATATATCATGTCATGGAAATTGAGTTGATGTGCATATTCTATATTTGAGAGCTTCTTATCCTTTAGATGGTTACCAACTACATTCTTTAGTTCCCACATTTAGAGTTCATCCAATTGGAAGCCAAATGAATCCTTATGTGTGGAAATAACAGCTACCTATTTATAGTCCTTTACTATGGTTTTACTAATATTCAATGGGAAGGGGTAGAGTAGTCCATTCTTTTTCTCTTTGCAAGTCCAATCAATGCCATGGATGAGTTGGGAAGCAATTTCTTGCTCTACATGCTTATTTGGAACATATACTGGTAGTTTGTAAGGTTGAGTCATGATTCCTTTTATCTTGATGACTATGAAATAAAGATAATACCATACATTCCCTATCACTTCAACATATCTCTTGATGAGAGGGTGGAGCCTAGGAATGGGAACACTTATGATGGACTCCACTATAATAGGGTAAATGTAGTTAGAAATAAATTGCATGTGATTCCTATACTTGAAGATGTGCAGCTTGAAATAGTAGTGCAAGATGGTTTTCTTACCTTATATAGACCAATTTCTAATCCTAGGGAATGTGGTTGAGGTCAAAAGGGTGTTAAGTAGATATGAAATCATAAATAATTGATTTGAGGTCTTTCTTTTGATGCAATTGAATTATCTAGTTAAGAAAATACTGATTAAGTGTCCAATTAGAGGGGTAAGGTTTTCATCTAACATGAAGTATACATATGGGACCCATATCTTATTTACATAGGTAGTTGAAGGGGCACTAAAGGATTAGTTTAGTAAGGTCATTATTACCCTAATGCCTTCTCTAAATTGCATGATGGTGATTTTTCCATCAAGGCTTCTAAAGATGTGAGGTCCTTGATGTAGCTAGGGTTTGAGGATAGAGTCAAGGTCATGGTTATTAGTCCACTCCTTGACCTTGGAAATATTCACATATCAAAGGGGGAGTGTGTATTACTTCTCAAAATCAATAAGGGAAATGTAAGCTACCCCTTTTGAGTTCCCTTCCCTAATGATCCATTCATTACCTATTTTTCAATCATCAAATATGGGTGCAAGGATGTCGATATAATACAATACCTTTGGTTTTGTCATGGCATGATGAAGACCCACCATTTAGATAGCAATTAGGTCATAGTATCACCTACTCATGGTGGCATTTCTCTATTCCTCCTATGAAATGGGTTACAATTCTTCTACCATGAAGAAGAGATCAAACCAATTACTAATGCCTTGAACATTCAATGATTTAAGGTCTAACTCTCTATCCTTGAATATTTGGCGTTCACTATCTGTTCTCAAATCAAGTTTGGTATCTTCCTTTAATTATTATCTGCTAGTTTCCATGGTCTCTATTTCTTGATAATTGATCATGCCATATTGTAGATGAACTTTATAAATGATCTCTTGTGTTAAAAAACATAATTAAGCTATCTTTTGATCAAATTGTTAAAAATTAAATTTGTTTGGGTCCCTTTCATGTATGGTTTAGGGTTTTAGAGATTTAATGGTAGAAGATGTATAGGCTTTAGCTTATATGTGTTCTAGATTTGATTTGGAACTTTGCCTATATACCTTTGTGTTTTTGAGCCCACAAGATCTCAATTTTTATCTTTTTTGCTTACATGGTGCTTATGTGGCACTGGTCTTGATATTTCATAGAATTTTTCATAAATGTCATTTGAAGACTAGTCATTGGTATTTAAAAATACCTCCTTCATTTCACACCATAGGATCAAAATCCTAGATTAACGTAAACCATTGATTATAAGCTAGGCCATTAGATATGATTGGGTCTTTTTAGTGTAAAATCTATGATCATGACAATTAGAATTTTACATGCCTTCTTTATGCTCCAAATCTTTTTGTTCAATAATTCATCGAATGAGTATTGGCTATGTGGTGGGCTTATAGGCCTTTGAAAATTGATTGGCACCCTCACACCATTGGATCAATTCCCATGATGGGGCATGAACTATTGATCTAAAAAAAATGCCCAAACATTAAGTCAGTCTATTATTTAAAGTCATAATCTAGGATTAGGTTCCTTAGGTTAAGGTTTATTTCATGTTTATCAAGCATAAAATAAACCTTTGGATAAGGAACTTAGGCCTACATTTCCCAATTTATAATGAAGAGGTAAGGGCCCAAATAATTTAGGCCACTACATATGAGAAACCTTTAGTTATCTTATACTTCGTGTGGCAAGGGATTCCCATTTTTATTATAAGACTTAGCATAAGCTCATATTTTATGGTTCATGATTATTTTCAACAAAATGCCATGAGGATACTTTCATATGAGTTTAGCCTAATTATTTATATTATAAGACCATTTATATATTAAAATAGGATTTTAGAATGTCATTTGAATACTAAGTATGATATTTCATTGGGTTAAAATTGATAGTCTCATAGATGTCAAATATACCCTCACAAGTGTCAGTTGACAGTCATGTGGATATCAAGTTTAAACCAGTGAAGTTTTAATTTTTTTGGGCTTAAAGTTGATGGTCGTGTGAGCATCAAGTTGGTATTTTTTTATGTTTGGATGATGGTCATGTGAATGTCAATTTTAAGTTCATTAAAATAATTAGTTTTAAATGTGAGGATGGCACTTGGCATTTCTTTAGGGCTTCCCAAGGTCTTAGTGTTAATTCATCATGTTGGATCAAATCATGTGATAAAGTAATAATTATAGGATCTTGATTTGGGGACTTGCTATTAATTAGCATTCAAGTCAGATGGGCCCCTTTCCTTTTAATCTTTAAATGTGATGGTTTCACATGTCCATTTTTTGGTCTTCTTGCATCATTTTGACTTTTCAATTATGCTTCACTCTATCCGACTAGGTCCTAATCAGTAAGAGTAGATTATTATATTATCAAAGATTCATGTTATTTAAGCTGAATTTTGGGTTATCCTCATGTCATCAAATCAAATCCTGTGATAAAGTGATAACCATAGGATCTTACAAGGTGTGAGGAAGTTAATGTCAGTACTATGGAGACAATAAAACATTAGGCTTAAGGTGTTATGACTGAGCTTGACATTATATTAATAAATATGTCAGGGCCTCAGTATTAAAGTCTTAGGCTAAGTTGGGGAATATAAAAGGACCTTTCATGAAGACATTTAGTTAGGCTGTAAAGAACTTTAGGAAAGGGGGAAATAACAAAGGGGATCAAGTTTATTAGTCATGTAATGTAAAAAAACAAGACTAAACATAGAATATGTGCTTTATACTTAGGTTTATAAATGAATATTAAAATGGTTCCTACCTTTAGTCAAATTTGAACCAAAAGTTTGTTAGGGTTTTGGAATATAGAATTCATGGTACACCATGGAACCTGCAACTAAAATCCAAATAAACTTCATTTGAAATGTTAGTCTAGATTAAAGTGAATTAAAACTACATAAGCCCATATTTTAATAAAGTGGATGATCTTCAAATTCTATAAAAGACCCTGATATGATAAAATTTCCATGTTTTATTTTGAGGGCTTTTCTAGGGTTCCAATTCAAAAAATGGGGTATGCTGGTCCCAAAAAATGGCAACTCATGGGGAAACATAGCAATATATTAGAACCTAAAGACTCTGATTAGACAAATAATTAGGTCATTCACTTTATTTGATCAATATCATCATCCAAACCAAGCCATAGTTGAAAAAACCTTTCACTTATGGTTTTAAGGTCAAATGGCAAGACATATCTAGATTGTGTGTGTGTTGTGATTCCACTTACTATTTACCATGGAATTCAAGAAACAACTTCTAGGTCTCATGTCTTCAATCCCTTACACTAACTTATAGTATGATTTAAATTTTCATCACGAACCACACTTTTAACTTAGGGAAGGCTTGGGCATTGCTCTACTGCCAACTAGAAATCCATAGCCACAACAAAGAGACCTTTGGATTTACTCATGGCCTTTTTCCACTACCAGCTAGGCATCCATAGCCCTAGTAGAGATTACCAAAATCACCTATATCTTAAAGCTTCTATATTTCCATTGTATAATTATTTTTGTATATTCTTAGATCTTTTGGATTTTAGTAAGATTGGGAACCAAAATAGCTAGGTTTTAAGATTCTATCAAGTACTTGATATTTGGAAAATCACCTATGGTTTTAACTCTTATCCCAAGCAAGGATGTTAATTTAGTGTTATTTTTGGGTATATCTTGATAATTAAAGTTTTCATCCATAAGTGTAAGTATTCTTAAAACTAGTTTGAGTTTGAGACAATGTTTAGGGTCTAATGAAATGGTTGGCCTTTCCCTTGGTATTTGTTAGTTTATCTAAGATATAACATCATGCTTTGTATTTTAGAACCATGATTACTCTATGTATGGGTTTTATACCTTCATTTCTAAATTGGGGGGCATGTTTTTAAGAAAACTTCATAACTTTTGAGCTCAATATTGTCCCTAGGGACTTATTTGGATCAAGAAACCAAACAACATGAAAGAAACACACTGTAGAAAGAAAGACAACAACTAAGGAAAACAAGAAATATATGTATATGCCTATGTAAACACAAGGGATGAGAAGGAAAGAACATGAAAATAAACTAACTAGCCTACCCACACTAATCTAATCATCTTACAATTTTACTCCATGAAGACCTTAAGGGGAGCATCATATAAATAGTGTTTGAGGTATTACCCATTAGTGGGAAACGTAGACTTTTATCCTTGTAAATCTTTGAGCTTGAAGGTGTTGTTTCCTAATATTTCTTTAATTAGGTATGGGCAAATCCATAAAGGTGTGAATTTATAATGTTTTCCCTTAGGATTAGATGATTTATCTTAGAGGAGAACCAGGTCTCCTTGTATAAACACCTTGATTTTGGACCTTTTATCAAACCATCTATTGACTATGGTTTGATGCCTATTAAAATCAATAAAGGTTTTTTCCCTTGCATTTTCCATCTGAATTATATCCAACAATGTAGAAATGGCTAGCTCTTGGCTCTCCTCCATGTATTCTTGCATAAATTTGTATGTGGGAAACTTGAGAGTGATAGGAAATATGGGTTCCTATCCATACACTTATAGAAATGGTGAGGCTCTTAACACTTGCTTGATTCTTATCCTATCAGCCCAAAGTGCAAATTTAAGGAGCTTATGCCAAGTCTTGGGCTTGACTTTCGTATAATTGTTGATTGCCTTCATTAGGTTCTTATATGTTGACTCAGAGACTCCATTCCCTTGGGGATAATGGTTTGATACAAACTTGAGAGTGATGCCATTGTCATAATCCCATTTGGTCATCTCTATAGATGTGAAGGTAGACCCATTATTACATACTTGAGATATTGGAGTTCCAAACTTGGTATAGATGTTTTCTTCTAACAAGTTGATCACTTCCTTAGTTCTACATTATTTTGGTGGCTACATATTCAATCCACCTTATACAATAATATGTGGTAGTAAGGATATACTCATGACCTTCAGATTATTTAAGGTTGATTATGGAAATAAAGTCCAACCCCCATTGAGTAAAAGGTTTGTCAATCATGACTGGATACAAAGGCATTGCTACCTTTGGCTCTTTAGTGCTAAAGATTGGTATCAGAGCTAAGGAAGACAATTCATGTTTGTAAGAATTTCTTACTCAGACTTAATTTGAGTTCTCTACTTTAAAAATTTCTCTGGGAAGTTATTGCATCGAGCTTTCGGCCGCTATTCTCTATTTGTGTCATAGGCCTCTTTATCTCTGCATCTATTGTCCCTTATCAAAAATTTCTCTCTTACCAAAACCCAGATCGCTGAGCTATGGAATTTGGCAAAGCCCAATCCTCTTCTACTGTTGAAATTATCAATGAGTCTAAATTTGAAGGATGTTATGAACTCCCTCCGTTTGTTCCTGAACAATTATCTGATTTACCTGATATTGAACCTACTGAAGAAACTCTTGAGAAAGAAAATAGTCTGTATAAACCACCTGCTATTAAGGCTTCACAAGTCTATAAGAAATCTGAGTTGATAAAGTCTAAGATTTTATATACTTCTACTTATCTATGTTTTGTCAAGCCCAGAATCAAGTCCGTAGAGTTAACCCTGAGCTATAAACCAAAACATACTTTCCAAACAAATTTACTGTCTCTACTACCTGAAAAAGAGATACAATATATCCGTTCCCATGAGGATGTTAAATTTGTTCATTTTGGTTTTATCTGTGTCCAAATAACTCCCTTGATTCCTAGTAATATTAAGCTTGTATTATATTTAGCTTTGTGTGACAGACGACAAGTAAGCTTTAAACATTCCTCTAAGTTATCTAGCCTTGGTCATCTTAATGATGATATTATTTGCTTTGAGTTTTGTCCAAACCTCTCAATTGCAGTCCATGATAAAGAATGCAAAGAAGTTAAGCATGGATCTTTAGATTGTTAGGGATTGTTCACTTCATTGTTTGGTCTAGACATGTTTGGTGAATTCAAATATGTTGCTTTGAATATCTCTGTTGTTTACATCATGACCAATACTAATCAACCCAAAATCCTTGAAAATCTACCATATGCCCATAGATTAAGTGGTACTGTGCAATTACAGAAAGGCCATATTGAATCTATAGAAATACCTTCTGAATGGAAAATAGATTGGCTGAAAAATGTTTCCCCAAAGATGAAAGGCCAAACCACAGTCCATCAAAGCAATGGTAGAACTGTAAATATTTTACCAAGATCCTTATCTATGTCCTCTTCTGTTTTATCTCCTTCCAGACCATCTACAACTTCATCCCATAAATCTGTCAAAACTGGTCATATACTAATAGAGGATGAAGAGATTAATCAAGGTTCTGATCTTCCAGGAACATTAATGAGTCTTCCATGAAAAGATAGTCTTGAATTTTATACAGAAGATCAGGTTACTCTGTATAAAGGTGGAAGATGGCCACCTCCCAAAGGTGTACATAAACAACCAGCTGGAACTATGCAGTATTTCTCCACTGCATACCAAGGAGAAAAAGAACTCTCAAATGAGTTCAAGCAGCGTAATTATACTGCTAGATTTACATCTCATTTCATAGAAAATTTTGATGATTTATGCCGAGATGTTTTGTATATAAAAGACAAGGTTGAAAAGGTAGAAATAAAGGTCTCTACTATAGACACTAAGATTGATATCTTAGATGATAGTTTAGCCTGGTTATCCAAATAGGACCAAGAAATAGAAACTTCTTTTGCTAAGAAACCTTTTTGTTCAGTCAATTTTGGCTCCAGTTTTAGATCTGTCAAAAAGTCCCATAGTCACAGTCATACTCTGATGCAAAGAACCCATGTCCATTTGCAACCATGGTATCTTAATATAGATGACTTGTTAAATCCATTGAATGAAATCACTGCCTGGTGCAATGCCATGAGAGTCATGACCATTAATGCCCATCTTGACCAGATAGGCATTACCATATTTGCTACAAAATATCTATGGGGAATTACTAGTCAATCTTGGAGCTCCATGACTGAAGCTCAACAATATGAGCGTGTACATAATCATACTGATTCCTTAGGAACATTATTTAATTTGTTGATTATTGAATTTGCACCACCAATTGGCAATTGTGAGCTTGAAACTAAAAAATGGCTTCTGAAAATGGATTTATGTGATCTGAAATAGTTTGATGCTTTTGCTAAGTAGTTCTGACATTTAGCTTATGAATGTCGAAGTCATGCTTCTATTGAAATCAAAATCAAATTTCTACATGCTCTTTCTTACAATCTAATTGATCGAGTCATTGGTTATCTTGATCTTAAAGGTTTAGCCATTGAATATCTTTCACTCTCTGATGTGATTGACTTTGCTAAACAACAAGTCTTGACTCTTGTTTCTGAGACGTGCTCTATGCAAAAACTGTCCAAGCATCAAGCCTCTATTATTGCTCTAGTCTTTCCTGAAATAGTCCCTTTCGGGTATAGGCCATTTGTCCAACCACGTAACTAGCAAAAGCAGCGTCGCCACAAATTATCCTTCAAGCATCACTCTTTTCTTAGCTGCCATTCCTATGCACCTCCTCAGCATTTTCTTCATAAACGCCATTCTGCTTGCCCTCCATCTAAGCAACCTATTTGCTATATTTGTCGTAAGCCTGGTCACATTGCCCCGTAATGCTCCTATAAAAATCCTACTATAAAAGCTATTTTTTCCTCTACCGTAGCAGTGTGGTAGGATATAGTCGATACTGAAGAAGACCTCTATCTCCCAGATGACATCTATGAACCATTCTTAGATGATCTCCCTGAAGGTGACTTCGATGACGATGATGATGTAGCTGATCTTGAATCATTAGCTGATGATTTAGAACAACCCATGACAAATATGCAGCGATCACAACGGCCCTATAGACCATGACACCATGACTGGTCTATGTTGCCAAATGAAGCTTATGGAGCTTGGTCACGACACAATCATGAAGTACCAGAGCGACCTGAATGACCAAGAGGAAGAGGTCATTCCAAAGGAGTAACACCATCCAGAGGGAGACAACCCTCTATTTCAAGAATGCCACCCACACTACAAGGAGCATAGCAACCTCCTGTGCAGTATCCTAGCTCATTCAAGCCAAGTGAATCATGGATCAAGAACAAGCTTGCCAGCAGAGAGCCTCCACGAGAAATCAAAGTGCTACCTAATGAGCCAAAGTGGGATGTATTCCTTTCGAGAGAAGAAGAAGATGAAGAAGAAGTCAGAAGCATATTTTACTCCAACCAAGATTACTGCCCTAGAGAATGCAATAATCTCCATGAAGAAGAAGTTGAACCAAAAGAAGATGAATCAGTAGAACCCATCTACATAGAAGAAGAAGAATTTCCCATCCAAGAACCAGGAAGGCAAAAATTGGTATGTACCAGTATACCTCCTATAGAATTGCCCATGCTAGCATATTTAAATTCCTTGATTAATGGATGATTTCCTTAGTTCTCTACATTAGATATTAATGGTAGACTGGTTGATGTACAAGTAGACACTGGTGCTTCACTTTCTTTTGCTAAACCTCAGCTTATCCAAGATTGGGAGACATTGGATGAAAGATTTGCTTATAAGAGCATTGATGTTCAGGGGAATAGTTTTACCTGTACAAAATGTAAACATCAACAACCCCTGAGAATATAGAATAAACTCTTCCATGCAGATTTCTTTGCCCTAGAAAAGATTCCCATAGACATCTTATTAGGAGGATCTTTCATAGACAAATACTCTCTGTATGGCTCTACTGTAAAAAGTATCATGTTTACAATTGAGAATGAAAGGCTTAGAATCCCTCATCTGATATATGCTACAGAGCAATTTCCTAGCTCTATGACTCAATCTCCAGACATAATCCCAGTCGACATCCAAGAATTAGGTGACCAAATAAAAAATACTATATGCTCAGACAATCCTCAGCAATTTTAGTCCAAAACTATGCCTGAGATGGAAATCAATCTCATCGAAGGTAAACATATGAAGATTGGGAAGAAGATCCCAATTCTAGCTCAAGATTATGAAGATATGGAAGCTCAGATAAAAGAATTAGAATCCAATGGTTTTATTGAGAAATCCACTTCTCCTTTCTGTTGCTATGCCTTTATGGTGAATAAGCATTCTGAGTAGAAACATGGAAAGAAAAGAATGGTAATAAATTATAAACCATTGAATGCCATTACAAAGCCATTTCCATATCCAATCCCTGATAAAAGCTATCTTTTAGAAAAGGTTGCAAACTGTAAATACTTTTCCCAGTTCGATTGCAAATCTGGCTTTTATCAAATTCAAGTCAAAGAAACAGACAGAGAGAAAACATCATTAAGTTGCCCATTCGGCCACTTCCAGTGGAATGTTATGCCTTTCGGCTTAATGAATGCCCCTGCCTATTATCAAGCACATATGGACAAGATCTTCCAGGGCACATCTAATTTTTTAAGTGTATATAATGATGATATATTTATTTTTAGTAATAGTTTGTTTGAGCATCATACTCATCTCTCCCAGTTCCTCCAGATAGCTCAAGAAGTAGGAATAGTCTTATCAGAGACTAAAATTCAATTATGCAGAACTAAGTGCAATTTCCTTTGGATGATAGTTAAAAATTCCAAATTACAGCTTTAACTTCACATCAAGGAAAAAGTTCTCAGTTTCCCTGAGAAACTTGATAAACCTAAGTTGTAGGATTTTTTGGGATTATTAAATTATTTAAACAGTTTCTATCCTAATGCTGGTGAAGATAGGTACATACTGCAAAAGCTTCTCCAAAGGAAAAGAACTTTTTGATGGGAAGAACAACATACTGTAGCCATCCAAAAGATCAAATCCAAAGTTGCAGCATTGCCAGAATTACATATCCAAAAGTCTGGTAATATGAAAGTCTACATAGATGCTTCTGATGTAGCATGGGAAGGAGTATTAGTTTGTATATATGATAGTAAAGAGTTTGTTTGTGAATTTTCTAGTGGTGTGTTTAGCCCTGATGTATTAAAATGGATTTCTTCAGACAAAGAAATTTATGCTATTAAGAAGTGTCTAGAAAAGTTTATGTTAAAACTTCTCCACTTGCCACACTTTGTTGTAATTAATGATTGCACCAAATTCCTAACCTTTAGAGAAAAGGATCATGGTAGGAAAGATGGTCATGGTAAGTATGTTCGATGGAAAGCTTTCTTTAATCAGTTTAATTTCTCTGTTAAACATATAAAGGGCACTGATAATATTATTCTAGATTGGTTAAGCAGAAATCCTGTGACGACACTAATGGATCAGCCTACTCTGGGGTTCAACCTCACCAAAATTCTTAACCAAGGATTTGACTCCTTGAACATCCTTGTACAATAATAGATTTTACGAGAAGGCCTACATCCTCACTATACCAGGATTTCATACACAGTAGGACAAGATCTGCAAATATCTACAGCAGCTATAATCCAAGCTATGCATCGGCAAAATTCAGGTGTCACCATCATTGGGAGACTCAATAGTGAATTCTTGTACCACCAATTCACTGAGCTGTTAAAAAGACCATTATGGACATGGTGCATTAGGATCAGATCTACCTTTAATGAACATCTGTACAGATGGATTGCTCAATATGGCCCATACCACATTCATGAGGAAGAAAATCATAATCAAGATACTGTCATGCATACGATTATCCGTCGATAGCTTCAGTGGGAATCTCATTTTCACTGCACTCCACGACATAATGCATGTGAAGCGGGACCCCCTAATTGTTGACATTGGCATCTCCAAAGCATATTTCAAATCAGATGTCTTTTTTATCCTATCTCTGAAGATGACCTAGTGACCGAAGCAGAAGACATGTTGGGCCCACACATTCAACCATCATCCTCACCATCATCATCATGTGGATCCAACGCAATAAAAAAAATCTCACTGTAGCTCCACTTTCTTGCTATAAAGCATGATGGGATTGACACCGCCTTGCTAGTGCGCAGGCAGGACCACCCAAATATTGCTATATATAGACCATTCTGCTCCTAGTAGATCATCAGAAAAATTTTCATTGTGAAAATCTAGTAGCTTCCTTCCAAGAGTATGTTCTTCTCTTGCCCTTTTTAGAAGGATCCTAAGAATTAGAAATTGAAACAAGAATTGTAATAAGTCTTAAGAAATAGAGTGAAGCCATAGCCATTCGGCCCCTGCCTACTACGCAGGTTTCTACCTAAATCAAGAGTATTGTGAAAAGGAACTAGAGGCATCTACTGACGTAAAAAGATTGGTATCCTTGTTGTTTACAGCATGAGAAATACTAATCACCCCAAAATCCTTGAAAATCTACCATATGCCCATAGATTAAGTGGTACTGTGCAATTACAGAAAGGCCATATTGAATCTATAGAAATACCTTCTGAATGGAACCTAGATTGGCTGAAAAATGTTTCCCCAAATATGAAAGGCCAAACCACAGTCCATCAAAGTGATGGTAGAACTGTAAATATTTTACCAAGATCCTTATCTATGTCCTCTTCTGTTTTATCTCCTTCCAGACCATCTACAGCTTCATCTCGTAAATCTGTCAAAACTGGTCATATACTAATAGAGGATGAAGTGATTAATCAAGGTTCTAATCTTCAAGGAACATTAATGAGTCTTCCATGAGAAGATAGTCTTGAATTTTGTACAAAAGATTAGGTTACTCTGTATAAAGATGGAAGATGGCCACCTCCCAAAGGTGTACATAAACAACCAACTGGAACTATGCAGTATTTCTCCACTGCATACCAAGGAGAGAAAGAACTCTCAAATGAGTTCAAGCAGCGTAATTATACTGCTAGATTTACATCTCATTTCATAGAAAATTTTGATGATTTATGTCGAGATGTTTTGTATATAAAAGACAATGTTGAAAAGATAGAAACAAAGGTCTCTGCTATAGACACTAAGATTGATATCTTAGATGATAGTTTAGCCTGGTTATCCAAACAGGACCAAGAAGTAGAAACTTCTTCTGCTAAGAAACCTTTTTGTTCAATCAATTTTGGCTCCAGTTTTAGATCTGTCAAAAAGTCCCATAGCCACAGTCATACTCTGATGCAAAGAACCCATGTCCATTTGCAACCATGGTATCTTAATATAGATGACTTGTTAAATCCATTGAATGAAATTACTGCCTGGTGCAATGCCATGAGATTCATGACCATTAATGCCCATCTTGACCAGATAGGCACTACCCTATTTGCTACAAAATATCTATGGGGAATTACTAGTCAATGGTGGAGCTCCATGACTGAAGCTCAGCAATATGAGCGTGTACATAATCATACTGATTCTTTAGGACATTATTTAATTTGTTGATTAGTGAATTTGCACCACCAATTGGCAATTGTGAGCTTGAAACTAAAAAATGGCTTTTGAAAATGGAGTTATGTGATCTGAAATAGTTTGATGCTTTTGCTAAGCAGTTCTAACATTTAGCCTATGAATGTCAAAGTCATGCTTATACTGAAATCAAAGTCAAATTTTTGCATGCTCTTCCTTACAATCTGATTGATCGAGTCATTGGTTACCTTGATCTTAAAGGTTTAGCCATTGAAGATCTTTCACTCTCTGATGTGATTGACTTTGCTAAAAAACAAGTCTTGACTCTTGTTTTTGAGACACGCTCTATGCAAAAACTGTGCAAGAATCAAGCCTCTAATATTGATCTAATCTTTCTATAAATAGCCCCTTTCAGCTACAGGCCATTTATCCAACCATGCAAACAGCAAAAGCAGTGTCACCACAAATTATCCTTCAAGCGTCGCTCTTTTCCTCGCCACCATTCCTATGCACCTCCTCAGTGTTTTCTCTGTAAATGCCATTCTACTCACCCTCTGTCTAGGCAACCTGTTTGCTATATCTATCATAAGCCTGGTCACATTACCCTGTAATGCTCCTATAAAAATCCTACTGTAAAAGCTATTTTTTCCTCTACCGCAGTAGCATGGTGGGATATAGTCGATACCGAAGAAGACCTTTATCTCTAGGATGACATCTATGAACTAGTTTTAGATGATCTCCCTGAAGGTGAATTCGATGATGATGATGATGCAGCTGATCTTGAATCATTAGCTGATGATTTAGAACAACCCATGACAAATATGCAGCGATCACAATAGCCCTATAGACCACGACACCATGACTGGTCTATGTTGCCAAATGAAGCTTATGGAGCTTGGTCATGACACCATCATGAAGTACCAGAGTGACCTGAACGACCAAGAGGAAGATGTTATTCCAGAGGAGTAGCACCATCAAGAGGGAGATAGCCCTTTATTTCAAGAATGCCACCCACACCACAAGGAGCACAACAACCTCCTGTGTAGTATCCTAGCTCATTCAAGCCAAGCGAATCGTGGATCAAGAACAAGTTTGCCAGCAGAGAGCCTCCACGAGAAATCAAAGTGCTACCTGATGAGCCAAAGTGGGACATATTCCTTCTGAGAAAAGAAGAAGATGAAGAAGTCAGAAGCATATTTTACTCTGACCATGATTACTGCCCTGGAGAATGCAGTAATCTCCATGAAGAAGAAGCTGAACCAGAAGAAGATGAATCAATAGAAACCATCTACACAGAAGAAGAAGAATTTCTTGTCCAAGATCCATGAAGGTAGAAATTGGTATGTACCAGTATATCTCCTATAGAACTGCCCATGCCAGCATATTTAAATTCCCTAATTAATGGACGATTTTCTCAGTTCTTTACATTATATATTAATGGTAGACTAGTTGATGCACAAGTAGATACTGGTGCTTCACTTTCTTTTGCTAAACCTTAGCTTATCCAAGATTGGGAGACCTTGGATGAAAGATTTGCTTATAAGAGCATTGATGTTTAGGGGAATAGTTTTACCTGTACAAAATATAAACATCAACAACCCCTGAGAATATAGAATAAAGTCTTCCATGCAGATTTCTTTGCCCTAGAAAAGATGCCCATAGACATCTTATTAGGAGGATCTTTCATAGACAAATACTCTCTGTATGGCTCTACTGTAAAAAGAATCATGTTTACAATTGAGAATGAAAGGCTTAGAATCCCTCATCTGATATATGCTACAGAGCAATTTCCTAGCTCTATGACTCAATCTCCAGACATAATCCCAGTCGACATCCAAGAATTAGGTGACCAAATAAAAAATACTATATGCTCAGACAATCCTCAGCAATTTTAGTCCAAAACTATGCCTGAGATGGAAATCAATCTCATCGAAGGTAAACATATGAAGATTGGGAAGAAGATCCCAATTCTAGCTCAAGATTATGAAGATATGGAAGCTCAGATAAAAGAATTAGAATCCAATGGTTTTATTGAGAAATCCACTTCTCCTTTCTGTTGCTATGCCTTTATGGTGAATAAGCATTCTGAGCAGAAACATGGAAAGAAAAGAATGGTAATAAATTATAAACCATTGAATGCCATTACAAAGCCATTTCCATATCCAATCCCTGATAAAAGCTATCTTTTAGAAAAGGTTGCAAACTGTAAATACTTTTCCCAGTTCGATTGCAAATCTGGCTTTTATCAAATTCAAGTCAAAGAAACAGACAGAGAGAAAACATCATTAAGTTGCCCATTCGGCCACTTCCAGTTTACTGTTATGCCTTTTGGCTTAATGAATGCCCCTGCCTATTATCAAGCACATATGGACAAGATCTGCCAGGGCACATCTAATTTTTTATGTGTATATATAGATGATATATTGATTTTTAGTAATAGTTTGTCTGATCATCATACTCATCTCTCCCAGTTCCTCCAGATAGCTCAAGAAGCAAGAATAGTCTTATCAGAGACTAAAATTCAATTATGTAGAACTGAGTGCAATTTCCTTGGGATGATAGTCAAAAATTCCAAATTACAGCTTCAGCCGCACATCAAGGAAAAAGTTCTCAGTTTCCCTGAGAAACTTGATAAACCTAAGTTGCAGGCTTTTTTCAGGATTATTAAATTATTTAAACAGTTTCTATCCTAACGCTGGTGAAGACAGGTACATACTGCAAGAGCTTCTCTAGAAGAAAAGAACTTTTTGTTGGGAAGAACAACATACTGCAGCCATCCAAAAGATCAAATCCAAAGTTGCAGCATTGCCAAAATTACATATCCCAAAGTCTGATAATATGAAAATCTACACAGATGCTTCTGATGTAGCATGGGGAGGAGTATTAGTTTGTATTTATGATAGTAAAGAATTTTTTTGTGAATTTTCTAGTGGTTTGTTTAGCCCTGATGTATTAAAATGGATTTCTTCAAACAAAGAAATTTATGCTATTAAGAAGTGTCTGGAAAAGTTTATGTTAAAACTTCTCCACTTGCCACACTTTGTTGTAATTAGGGATTGCACCAGATTCCTAACCTTTAGAGAAAAGGATCATGGTAGGAAAGATGGTTGCGGTAAGTATGTTCGATGGCAAGCTTTCTTTAATCAATTTAATTTCCCTATTGAGCATATAAAGGGCACTGATAATATTATTCTAGATTGGTTAAGCAGAAATCCTGTAATGACACTAATGCATCAGCCTGCTCCGAGGTTCAACCTCACCAGAATTCTTAACCAAGGATTTGAATCCTTGAACATCCTTGTACAAGAAAAGATTTTAAGAGAAGGCCTACATCCTCGCTATACCAAGATTTCATACGCAGCAGGACAAGATCTGCAAATGTCTACAGCAGCTACAATCTAAGCTATGCCTCAGCAAAATTTAGGTGTCATCATCATTGAGAGACTCAATAGTGAATTCTTGTACCATCAATTCACTGAGCTCTTAAAAATACCATTATGGACATGGTGCATTAGGATCAGATCTACCTTTAATGAACATCTGTACAGATGGATTGCTCGATATGGCCCACACCGCATTCATGACGAAGAAAATCATGATCAAGATACTGTCATGCATACGATTATCCACCGACAGCTTGAGTGGGAATCTTATTTCCACTGCACTCCATGACATAATGCATGTGAAGCGGGACCCCCCTAATTGTCGACATTGGCATCTCCAAAGCACATTTCAAATCAGATGTCTTTTTGATCCTATCTTCAAAGATGAGCTAGTGACCAAAGTGAAATACATGTTGGGCCCACACATTCAACCATCATCCTCACCATCATCATCATGTGGATCCAATGCAACAAACAAAATCTCACCGCAGCTCCACTTTCTTGCTGTAAAGCATGATGGGATTAACACCGCCTTGCTAGTGCGCAGGTAGGACCACCCAAATATTGCTATATATAGACCATTCTGCTACTAGTAGATCATCGGAAAAAATTTTATTGTGAAAATATAGTAGCTTGCTTCCAAGAGTATGCTCTTCTCTTGCCCTTTTTAGAAGGATCTTGAGAATCAGAAATTGAAACAAGCATTGTAATAAGTCTTAAGAAATAGAGTGAAGCCGTAGCCATTCGACCCCTGCCTACTACGCAAGTTTCTACCTAAATCAAGAGTATTGTGAAAAATAACCAGAGGCATATAATGACATAAAAAAGATCGGTATCAGAGCCAAGGAAGATGATTCATGTTTGTAAGAATTTCTTACTCAGACTTAATTTGAGTTCTCTACTTTGAAAATTTCTCTGGGAAGTTATTGCATTGAGCTTTCGGCCGCTATTCTCTATTTGTGTCATAGGCCTCTTTATCTCTGCATCTGTTTTCCCTTATCAGAAATTTCTCGCTTACCAGAACCTAGATCACTGACCTATGGAATTTGGCAAAGCCCAATCCTCTTTTACTATTGAAATTATCAATGAGTCTGAATTTGAAGGATGTTATGAACTCCCTCTATTTGTTCCTAAACAATTATCTGATTTACCTGATATTGAACCTACTGAAGAAACTCTTGAGAAAGAAAATAGTCTATACAAACCACCTGCTATTAAGGCTTCATAGGTCTATAAGAAATCTGAGTTGATAAAGTCTAAGTTTTTATATACTTCTACTTATCTATGTTTTGTCAAGCCCAAAATCAAGTCCGTAGAGTTAACCCTGAGCTATAAACCAAAACATACTTTCCAAAAAAATTTACTGTCTCTACTACCTAAAAAAGAGATACAATATATCCGTTCCCATGAGGATGTTAAATTTGTTCATTTTGGTTTGATTCGTATCCAAATAACTCCCTTGATTCCTAGTAATATTAAGCCTGTATTATATTTAGCTTTGTGTGACAGACGACAAGTAAGCTTTAAACATTCCTGTCAGTTATCTAGCCTTGGTCATCTTAATGATGATATTATTTACTTTGAGTTTTGTCCAAACCTCTCAGTTGCAGTCTGTGACAAAGGATGTAAAGAAGTTAAGCATGGATCTTTAGATTGTTGGGGATTGTTCACTTCATTGTTTGGTCTAGACATGTTTGGTGAATTCAAATATGTTGCTTTGAATATCTCTGTTGTTTACAGCATGACTAATACTAATCACCCCAAAATCCTTGAAAATCTACCATATGCCCATAGATTAAGTGGTACTGTGCAATTACAGAAAGGCCATATTGAATCTATAGAAATACCTTCTGAATGGAAACTAGATTGGCTGAAAAATGTTTCCCCAAAGATGAAAGGCCAAACCAAAGTCCATCAAAGTGATGGTAGAACTGTAAATATTTTACCAAGATCCTTATCTATGTCCTCTTCTGTTTTATCTCCTTCCAGACCATCTACAGCTTCATCCCGTAAATCTGTCAAAACTGGTCATAAACTAATAGAGGATGAAGAGATTAATCAAGGTTCTGATCTTCCAGGAACATTAATGAGTCTTCCACGAGAAGACAGTCTTGAATTTTATACAGAAGATCAGGTTACTCTGTATAAAGGTAGAAGATGGCCACCTCCCATAGGTGTACATAAACAACCAGCTAGAACTATGCAGTATTTCTCCACTGCATACCAAGGAGAGAAAGAACTCTCAAATGAGTTCAAGTAGCATAATTATACTGCTAGATTTACATCTCATTTCATAGAAAATTTTGATGATTTATGCCGAGATGTTTTGTATATAAAATACAAGGTTGAAAAGATAGAAACAAAGGTCTCTACTATAGACACTAAGATTGATATCTTAGATGATAGTTTAGCCTGGTTATCTAAACAAGACCAAGAAGTGGAAACTTATTCTGCTAAGAAACCTTTTTGTTCAGTCAATTTTGGCTCCAGTTTTAGATCTGTCAAAAAGTCCCATAGCCATAGTCATACTCTGATGCAAAGAACCCATGTCCATTTACAACTATGGTATCTTAATATAGATGACTTGTTAAATCCATTGAATGAAATCATTGCCTGGTGCAATGCCATGAGAGTCATGACCATTAATGCCCTTCTTGACTAGATAGGCACTACCCTATTTGCTACAAAATATCTATGGGGAATTATTAGTCAATGGTGGAGCTCCATGACTGGAGCTCAGCAATATGAGCATGTACATAATCATACTGATTCCTTAGGAATATTATTTAATTTGTTGATTAGTGAATTTGCACCACCAATTGGCAATCATGAGCTTGAAACTAAAAAATGGCTTCCAAAAATGGAGTTATGTGATCTGAAATAGTTTGATGCTTTTGCTAAGCAGTTCTGACATTTAGCTTATGAATGTCAAAGTCATGCTTCTACTGAAATCAAAGTCAAATTTCTACATGCTCTTCCTTACAATCTGATTGATTGAGTCATTGGTTATCTTGATCTTACAGTTTTAGCCATTAAAGATCTTTCACTCTCTGATGTGATTGACTTTGCTAAACAACAAGTCTTGACTCTTGTTTCTAAGACACACTCTATGCAGAAATTGTCCAAGCATCAAGCCTCTAATATTGCTGTGATCTTTCCCAAAATAGCCCCTTTTGACTACAGGCCATTTTTCCAACCATGCAAATAGCAAAAGCAGCATCGCTTCAAATTATCCTTCAAGCGTCGCTCTTTTCCTCGCCACCATTCCTATGCACCTCCTCAGTGTTTTCTCTATAAACGCCATTCTGCTCACCCTCTGTCTAAGAAACCTATTTGCTATATCTATCATAAGCCTGGTCACATTGCCCCACAATGCTCTTATAAAAATCCTACTGTAAAAGCTATTTTTTCCTCTACCGCAGTAGCATGGTGGGATATAGTTGATACCGAAGAAGACCTCTATCTCCAGGATGACATCTATGAACCAGTCTTAGATGATCTCCCTAAAGGTGACTTCGATGACGATGATGATGCAACTAATCTTGAATCATTAGTTGATGATTTAGAACAACCCATGATAAATATGCAATGATTACAATGGCCCTACAGACCACGACACCATGACTGGTCTATGTTGCCGAATGAAGCTTATGGAGCTTGGTCACGACACCATCGTGAAGTACCAGAGTGACCTGAATGACCAAGAGGAAGAGGTTATTCCACAGGATCAGCACCATCTAGAGGGAGACAACCCTCTATTTCAAGAATGCCACCCACACTACAAGGAACACATCAACTTCCTATGCAGTATCCTAGCTCATTCAAGCCAAGCAAATTGTGGATCAAGAACAAGTTTGCCAATAGAGAGCCTCCATGAGAAATCAAAGTGCTACCTGATGAGCCAAAGTGGGACGTATTCCTTCTGAGAGAAGAAGAAGATGAAGAAGAAGAAGTCGGAAGCATATTTTACTCTGACCAAGATTACTGCCGTGGAGAATGCAGTAATCTCCATGAAGAAGAAGCTGAACCAGAAGAAGATGAATTAGCAGAACCCATCTACACAGAAGAAGAAGAATTTCCCGTCCAAGATCCAGGAAGGCAGAAATTGGTATGTACCAGTATACCTCCTATAGAATTGCCCATGCCAGCATATTTAAATTCCTTGATTAATGGATGATTTGCTCAGTTCTTTACATTATAGATTAATGGTAGTCTGGTTGATGCACAAGTAGATACTGGTGCTTCACTTTCTTTTGCTAAACTTCAGCTTATCCAAGATTGGGAGACCTTGGATGAAAGATTTGCTTATAAGAGCATTGATGTTTAGGGGAATAATTTTACCTGTACAAAATATAAACACCAACAACCCCTAAGAATACAGAATAAAGTCTTCCATGTAGATTTCTTTGCCCTAAAAAAGATGCCCATAGACATCTTATTAGGAGGATCTTTCATAGACAAATACTCTCCGTATGGCTCTACTGTAAAAAGTATCATGTTTACAATTGAGAATGAAAGGCTTAGAATCCCTCATCTGATATATGCTATAGAGCAGTTTCCTAGCTCTATGACTCAATCTCTAGACATAATCCCAGCCGACATCCAAGAATTAGGTGACCAAATAAAAAATACTATATGCCTAGACAATCCTCAGCAATTTTGGTCCAAAACTATGCCTGAGATGGAAATCAATCTCATCGAAGGTAAACATATGAAGATTGGGAAGAAGATCCCAATTTCGGCTCAAGATTATGAAGATATGGAAGCTCAGATAAAAGAATTAGAATCCAATGGTTTTATTGAGAAATCCACTTCTCCTTTCTGCTGCTACGCCTTTATGGTGAATAAGCATTCTGAGCAGAAATGTGGAAAGAAAAGAATGGTAATAAATTATAAATCATTGAATGCCATTACAAAGCCATTTCCATATCCAATCCCTGATAAAATCTATCTTTTAGAAAAGGTTACAAAATGTAAATACTTTTCCCAGTTTGATTGCAAATCTGGCTTCTATCAAATTCAAGTCAAAGAAACAGACAGAGAGAAAATGGCATTCAATTGCCCATTGAGCCACTTCCAGTGGATTGTTATGCCTTTTGGCTTAATGAATGCCCCTACCTATTATCAAGCACATATGGACAAGATCTTCCAGGGCACATCTGATTTTTTATGTGTATATAATGATGATATATTGATTTTTAGTAATAGTTTGTCTGATCATCATACTCATCTCTCCTAGTTCCTCTAGATAGCTCAAGAAGCAGGAATAGTCTTATCAGAGACTAAAATTCAATTATGTAGAATTGAGTACAATATATTTGGGATGATAGTCAAAAATTCCAAATTACAGCTTCAGCCACACATCAAGGAAAAAGTTCTTAGTTTCCCTGAGAAACTTGATAAACCTAAGTTGCAGGCTTTTTTGGGATTATTAAATTATTTAAACAGTTTCTATCCTAACGCTGGTGAAGACAGTTACATACTACAAGAGCTTCTCCAAAAGAAAAGAACTTTTCATTGGGAAGAACAACATACTGCAGCCATCCAAAAGATCAAATTCAAAGTTGCAGCATTGCCAAAATTACATATCCCAAAGTCTAATAATATGAAAATCTACACAGATGCTTCTGATGTAGCATGGGGAGGAGTATTAGTTTGTATATATGATAGTAAAGAATTTGTTTGTGAATTTTCTAGTGGTGTGTTTAGCCCTGATGTATTAAAATGGATTTCTTTAGACAAAGAAATTTATGCTGTTAAGAAGTGTCTGGAAAAGTTTATGTTAAAACTTCTCCACTTGCCACACTTTGTTGTAATTACCGATTGCACCAGATTCCTAACCTTTAGAGAAAAGGATCATGGTAGGAAAGATGGTTGCAGTAAGTATGTTCGATGGCAAGCTTTCTTTAATTAGTATAATTTCTCTGTTGAACATATAAAGGGCACTGATAATATTATTCTAGATTGGTTAAGCAGAAATCCTGTGACGACACTAATGCATCAGCCTGCTCCAGGGTTCAACCTCACCAGAATTCTTAACCAAGGATTTGACTCCTTGAACATCCTTGTACAAGAATAGATTTTAAGAGAAGGCCTGCATCCTCACTATACCAGGATTTCATACGCAGCAGGACAAGATCTGCAAATGTCTGTAGCAGCTACAATCCAAGCTACGCGTCAGCAAAATTCAAGTGTCATCATCATTGAGAGACTCAATAGTGAATTCTTGTACCACCAATTCACTGAGCTATTAAAAAGACCATTATGGACATGGCGCATTAGGATCAGATCTACCTTTAATGAACATTTGTACAGATGGATTGCTCGATATGGCCCACACCACATTCATGAAGAAGAAAATCATGATCAAGATACTGTCGTGCATACAATTATCCACCGACAGCTTGAGTGGGAATCTTATTTCCAATGCACTCCATTTCATAATGCATGTGAAGCAGGACCCCCTAATTGTCGACATTGGCATCTCCAAAGCACATTTAAAATCAGATGTCTTTTTGATCCTATTTCCAAAGATGACCTAGTGACCGAAGCGGAAGACATGTTGGGCCCACACATTCAACCATCATCCTCACCATCATCATCATGTGGATCCAATGCAACAAACATCATCTCATTGTAGCTCCACTTTCTTGCTGTAAAGCATGATGGGATTGACACTGCCTTGCTAGTGCGTAGGCATGACCGCCCAAATATTGCTATATATAGACCATTCTGCTAGTAGTAGATCATCACAAAAAATTTCATTGTGAAAATCTAGTAGCTTGCTTCCAAGAGTATGCTCTTCTCTTGCCCTTTTTAGAAGGACCTTGAGAATCTAAAATTGTAACAAGCATTGTAATAAGTCTTAAGAAATAGAGTGAAGCCGTAGCCATTCGGCCCCTGCCTACTACGCAGGTTTCTACCTAAATCAAGAGTATTGTGAAAAGGAACCAGAGGCATCTACTGACGTAAAAAAAGATTGACATGAGTGTCATTATCTCACTTGTTTGTGGGCATCTTAAAAAATGATTGGCCACTAATAGTTGGTTTTAAGAATCGTATGGGTTGTGGTTTTCTCATATGGATCTCCACTGCCTAGCTTTTCATGAAAGGTACTCATGATTTTGGTGGCTTCTTCCTAAGAAACATACCTTAGGTAGACACATTCAAAATTCCTCTTATATAAAACCCGATTCTCAATCAAGTAGTAGTCTAACTTTAACCTTAGGGCCCTCTTTTACTCCCTGTATAGACCTAGAGGACAAGTACCATTGATTAGTAAATGTATGATTGGATCATACCACTCACTAGATTGAAAGTTTTGTTGATCCACCTGCATAATACTTAACCTAAGGTTAATATTATCAATCAATTAAATCAAACCTTGAAACCTTACCAATTTTGTTGGTTTCATTTCTAGGTCATATTCCTAAAAAATTGACATCCACTTAACTCTACGTTCCCCCAATTCATTCTGACTTAACATAAACTTGGTGGCAAGGTTAGGTAATATGGCATGCACCTTATTTATAAGTATGTAATGCCTGAATTTCTTAACTACCTTGACTAATGTATATGCTTCTTTGTCAGTCAATGAGTAATTTAACTTAACATTCTTGAAATTAGTGTTCATGAAAGCTATTGGGTGGTCAAACCCTTCAATTTTTTGAGTTAACACTACAACCATAGTGTGATCAGATACAAAGGAATAGAGGTAGAACTCCCTTGAAAAATAAGGACTTATAAGGACTAGAGATTGATTCATGGCCTTCTTGATATCATTAAATGAATTTCTAGAATCCTCATTCCATGTGACTTTGGCATCCTTTTTCAGCATACCATTTAGTGGTTTGACTATTTTTGTAAAACCAAAAATAAACTTTCTTAAAAAATTAATTTTACCAAAGAATGACTTTAACTATTTTTTACTATTTGGAGGCTCTATTCTAGATATGGCCTCCAACCTTTTAGGTTCTATAGAGATTCCATATTTGGTTATAACATGATCCAATAACTTTCCTTCAATCATGCAAAAGATACTTTTCTTAGGGTTCAAGGAAATGCCATTCCTTTTACATCTTTCAAAAATTTGTTGTAAATGCATGAAGTGATCTTCCATGTTTTTAGAAAAAACTATTAGATCATCCATATAAATAATGATGCATTTACCTATTAAGCCTTAGAAGGCATGATCTATAGCACTTTTGAAGTTGGTTCCTACATTGATGAGTTCAAAGGGCATTCCATTGTAATCAAAGGCCCCCCACTTTGTGGTGAAAGTTGTCTTCATCCTGTCATCCCTATCAACCAATACTAGTTGTAACCTAAAAATCCATAAAGAAAGGGCATCATAGCTGATCCTAAAAAAAATTGAATTACTAGATCTAGGGAAGGAAAGGGGTAGTTGTCCTTCTATGATGCTTTGTTCAAATTTATAAAGTCTATCCAAAGTCTAATCTCACCATTCTTCTTCCTGACAGGCATCAAATTAGCCACCTAGGTAGATTTCTTGATGGGGAAGACTATTCTAGCATCTAGAAGTCTCTTAACCTCTTTAAAAATCATTGGTTCTAATATAAGGTTTATAGGCCTTTGTTTCTACCTAAATGGTTTGTATCTCTCTTTAAGGGGTATAGTATATGTGATGACCCTTAGATCAAAGATATTTTAGTCATCATAGGACTATGCTATATCAAGCAAGGACTTCCTTAGCTTTCTTATTCTCAATGTTTGTACAAGCCTTCCCAACATTTACTAGTTGGGGTTGATCATGAAATCCTATATCAATAGCATTATAGTCTTTCCTATTTACCTTGGGGACTTTGGAAGAATCAACAAGTTTGGCTTGATCAAAAAGTATTTCTTAAGCAATCATCTCCTTGGGAATTTTTTTTCATTCAATTGAATGACCTTTCCATCAAATTTATCTTCCTTAGATGTATTTTTATTAGCTTCATCAATAATGTGAGCATAAAATGCTCCAAAACTGGTTATGAAATCCAATATCTATTGATCATCATTGAAGAATTGAAAGTGATTAATATTTTTAGGCATTGAAGGACAAGGGATCAGCTCAATGTTGAAATTTGGAGAATATTGGCTAGGCATGATGCTAGTGGCAGTAGATGCCAACCCATCAGTAACTTGGTTTTATTTCCTTGGGATGGAAATTATGTTGAAGGCATCAAAGGATTCTATCAAGTCCCATACCTTGAACTTATATATTTTTAAGTATGAGAGTTTACATTGGTATTTTCTTCTTACCTAGTTGATCACTAATTTTGAATCCCCATATACTAGTAGTTCCTTGACCTTATTTTTTATGCAAACTAATAACTAAGGATAAGTGCTTCATACTCAAAAATATTATTAGTATAAGGGAATTGGATCATATAGGAATCACGATACCTTTTATTAGTGGGATCGACCAAGGCAACACCAACCCATGATCCAAAACTACTATTAACACCATCAAAATGCAATTTCCATAATCTATGAACAACCTAAGCATTATTGGGATCACATATCTTATCAGTCTCTAAGGTAAAGACCCCTAAGTCTAAGTCATCTATGTTAACCTTCTCATTTAAAATATTGTAATCACTTATCATATGCTTCATTATTGGTTCTCTCTCAACCCTAATTTGATTGGGGACACCCTTCTAAGGTAGCCACATATATGAGCAGTCTATAGACATGTAACCATTCAAAGCCTTGGTCCATTACCTATTTGGTAAGATTCCATAAACACCAGGTATTTCAAAAACTTGAATATCAATGAATAATTTCACCCTAAAATTATAATCTAGTTGCATATGAACATTTAATAATTCCCCTACAACCTTAACTCTATATTTGTCTAATTGGGTGAAAACCCTATCAGACTTTATAGGTGTTAGACCAAGTTGCTTATGTATACCTATAGGCATGATATTGGTAGATGATCTTGAATCTAATAATTAATTATGCAAGTTCTTACTAAACATCTTGATAGTGAGCAAGAAAGGAGGGGATTCAGCTTTAGATTTATGTATAGTCATATTGGCATGATCAGTATTGGGTGGATTATTGTGCTTATTTGCTAATGATTTTGATAAGAGGTCTCTCTAATCTATAATTTGTGTGATTTCATGAAATGTGACATTAGACTTTATATTTTTCATGTCAACTATGTTATACCTAGTTCTACTAGAAGAACTAATAATTTCAACATTAGTTTTATAATTACTCCATTTTGGTGGCTCTAAATTATTGCTTGAAGAGGTATGAGGAGGAGTTACAAAATTATTTGGAGGAGTTTAGGAAGTAAAAGGCTGCCTCTACTCTTTGTTCCTCAAGGGGAAAGTCCTCTTCAAGAATTGCTATAAGTCTTGGACTTCTTTGAGGATCTCATTAGGCTCATTTTCCTCTTGAAATGGGAAGTCAAAGGTGTCCACCATGAAGGCCTACTCAGTTGGCTTAGATCCAAAGTAACCTGCACCACTTTCTTTGTTAGGAACCACTTCAAGTGTATCCAATTCCTCTTAGAAAGCCTCAAATGATTTGAAAATTTCTATACAATAAATTTCCCCATGCTTGGTTGTGTAATGTACCCTATAATAGTCAGGCAATGCAATATTAATAAGATTAATTTCCATATTATTGTTACTAGAAGATGGTTCATTACCCTTGTTATTGTGAAATGAATCTATTGTTTTTCCTATTAAACCTTTGAAATGAGAAATTCCTACCAGAGTGTTATTTGGTATTGCCTACTTATTTCTATAATTGAAGGAAATTAGTGCTTAATTTTTTAACCATTTTCGAGATAGATTCATTCCCATTTTTTGGAGTTGTAAAATTATGCACCTAATTATTGTTAAGACCTGTAACTAGTACTAAATATTTTTTATTACCTAAATTAAATCCATTAGTAGGATGACACAAGAATTGTAGATGTTGATTTAGGGTTGCATGACTTAAGGGCAATTGATTTAAGTTTGGAAGTTAGTTTAAAGTTGGGATATTTTGGTTATTATTGGGGAACAAGTTCATCATAGGAATATGTGGGTTCACATTTGGGATTGAGTAAACCATTTTCCCCTGGGGCTGTATTTGATCATTAATGGTCATTGATTTAGAGTAGGCCAATGCCAATGAAGCTATGGATAGGATGGATCTTTTCAAGAATATATATGTCATAGGATCCACTACATCTTTGTAGATATCTAAAGATAAAACATCATCAAATTTATAAGGATATATGGTTCTGCTATACATATTTTGAAATATAGCATTAAATGAGATGATAGGCTCATTGGTGTCCCTTCTAATAGTCATGAATTGATAGTAAATAACATAGGTACTAATAATCTTACCAAATTAATCAATGAACACATTATTGAAATCATTCTAACTAATAATGCAATTATCAAGTAAGTTTGAAAACCACTCATAAGTGGCATCTTTAAAAGTGAAAGGAAATAGCCTACATGCTACATCCTCATGTATGACATTAAGAAACCTTAAGGTATCTTTAAAATACTTTATGTGTTCCTCAATGGTTATTATTCTAATTAGACTAAATGTAGGTAGATATTTCTCAAGATTCCTTGGGAGATCATGAACTAACCCTAGTACATTAATTAAGGAATATCCAAACCATGTAATACATGAATGAAGTTCAAAAGCATAGGTACCTTGAAAATTTGAAGTTGGAATAGACTTTGATCTCCTACATCTACCTTTATCATGTCTAGCTCTCTTGTGTACCTTGAGCTCAAGTAAAATCTCTCTAGTTAATGAGTGTGATTTTGTTCTGATCTTAGGCAGTTCCATCTTGAAATTTGAAGATCTTGCCTAAAATATGATTTGTAAAGTTAAATTTTATGAATAATAAGAGTTAAACTTACACATTGAGCTTATTTTGTAAAGGTGGTATGAAAATTTAAAAAGGACATTGATCTTTAATTGAGTTAGCTCAAAATTGCACTCAACTATGTAAATATGGTATATCTTTGCAAGTTTAAGACTAAAGGAACTCATATCTATGCAAGATATGCCCACCTCTAATCAAATTGAACCATTTTAACCTTAGATACTATGGATTTTCAAAGTTAAAGCTAAATTTACCAGAAATAAACACCAATTCTCAAATAACTTAAAAGGAAATACAAATGAACACTAGAAATAACAAAGATCAATGATCTTTATACTTCTAAGCATTGAATTCACTCAAAAACATGAAGACATACTAATCTTTAGGTGAAACAAGACTAAGATTAATAAGGATTCAAAGAATTTGGCCCTCTTTCTAGCATCAATGAGGGATGTCTTGTTGATTCTTCTAAATGTACCATAGGTGCCCTTAGTGTTTAAATAACACTTCTCATTTTAGAATTTAAGAAATTCAGAGCATGAGTTATAGGTTTTGGCAATTTGGTTTTTTGTGGTGAAATAGCAACAGAGTAAGATGAGTGATCCATAATATTTATATAATTTGGTGGTTGAGAGCCACCTTGGTCTATTCTTTATGAATCTTTATTAATAATTAGTGAGTTATGTTCCTATTTTAAGATATAAACTAATCTAAGTGGATATGTATAATGTGGCTAAAAATAAAGTGGTCTTGGTGTAAAAAAGGAGAAAAGAGAAGGGTAGTGTAGAAAAAAGACTAGTGATTTCCAATTTTAGTCCAAACATTATGACAAAGTATCAACAAAAACTGAATATGCATTTATCAAATATATAATTCAACATAGCCTAAGCTCAAATCTCGCTATATACCAGGCAAACTTTAAGGGAAAACATTTAAAAATCACAAGAACTAGGTCTCCTTTAAGGATTTACCACTATAATCAAATAACAATTACACATCTAAATATAGAGAAAAAAAAATGAAGTAGAACCTAAAATATTTCAAATAATCTAGAATAAGCCCAAATCAGAGATCTTGTGATTAAATAATGTTATTCAAAATTCAAAGACACTGGTCAAGTTCAAGACCTCTACTAACATTTGAGAGAAAAGCTATATTAGCAATTAACACATCAAAAATAGACAATCCTTGTATAATTATTTGATATTATTAATTGCTTCAAGTATAAAAAATTTTCTCAAAAAACTCTCTCCTTTTTTACAATGGTCATACATGCCTTTATAGGAAGACTAGGCAATATACCGGTTAGTTACAAAATACAGGTGTACAAAGATAGGGACATCTATCCTTTCAAGTTATTAGGTACAAATGCTTTTCCAAATTGTACTGACCTAGAGGCAAATATGCTAACAAACTAGCATATTCCTTTACAATGGGATATTCTACTTCAAAATGTTACAAAACTTTTAAAAAATAGAATATGATCAATCTGATGGTGGGGCCCCTGGCTGTCACTACTGGAGGATGTTCATGGCTCTCCCATGTTGTTCATAAATTAATTGTAGGACTACAACAAGATTCATGATCTATTCTTCCTCTTGATCTACTAGGTCATCAAATTCTTTGTCATTTCTATCCATGGCCTCTTTGATAATCATGGCTTTATTTATTCTTTCCCTTGCATTGAGTATCATACCTAGGATTTTGTTGGTTTTGCCCCTATATTTGCCTTGGCCATTTCCTCTAATTTCATAGGTTACCAAAGTAGCCCTATGCTTGAATTCCTCATCACTAATGATCCTAAGGGCATTGGGTTTTGCAGGCTCTATAAGCATGGTCCCAAAAAGTTGTTCAATTATTGCAATTAGTTCATTGTCTTCTTTTAGGACCCTTTGCATATTATTTTTCCATGCACTCAAACTCCAAACCTTTTCAATCATAATTCCTAGAATTGTGATCAAATGCTAAAAATTGATGGTCTTGAATTTTGGGATATTCCTCTTTGCTTGAATATGTAGGAGTTGAGCTATTTTATCCTCAAAGGCTTGCCACTAGATGAATAAACTATTGGCTAGTTCACATTGCCCTTCTAATTCACTTTACCTTAATTTCATTGACTTAAGTACCTCAAACACATCATAAAATAAATTTTCATGTAGCTTGATTATTGTATCTAATACTGATATAATTACCTCTTTTTCCAAGTTTTCTTTCTCTTTTTCTAAGTTCTAGATCCTCTAATTTTAACCTTGGACTCTAGATTTAGCTTGTGTTGAATGGGCTTTAATTATACTTTCCACATCTTCCTCATGAATTATAGCCTCTCCAAGCTACTGGCCACCCACTAGAGTTAGTCCTAAAAATGGTTATAGCTTATGAAAGGTGAATTATTCTATCCTAACCACATATATCTTAGTTGTTATTCTTTCCAGCCCAACTATCTCAGGGTTGAAATGGATAGTACTGACTAGTTCCTTAAATTGGGGAGGTTCTCAGACCTCCATACTTATGCTGGTAGATGCTCCTAGACCATTATTATTTCCTCTTGCTCCTTCATTATATCCTTTATCTAAGGTTTCATATCATCTTGTATTCCAACATCACTGGCCTTTGTCATGGCCCAAGAATGAGAAAGAGAGAAGATCTTTTGTAATTTCCCATAGATAAACTAGTCAGGAATGACTGGTCCATGGATTAGGAACTCATCACTAAATAGATTTACTTCACTAGTGGGATGAGTGAAATTGAATCTCAATCTCTTCTTTTGTTCCATAGGGACTAGTTCTAGTTCTAATTTTCTCTTCTCATGGGATGTCGTTGGAGCAGCTCTTTCCCTACATCTTCCTTGGGCTCCTCTTCCCTATCAGATTCATAGTCCTCTATAATTTCCTTGAGATAACCTTCGAGTGTCTCTTCTATTTCTAAGGCTATCATGTCTACATGTTAAATTAGGTAATTTGGTCTTTAGAGAAGTGATAAATATGGAGTCCCCTCTCTAGGTCTCTCTTCTAGCTTTACCTTTCCAACCTTTTCCTTCCCTCTACCCTATTCACCCTGATCATCCTAATGTTTCAGTTTTTGCTGCTCTATCTAAGGTGGCTCATGGGCTATCCCAAATGGCCCAATTAGTAAATGGTATTGTAAATAGTGCATTTTCCATGTTTCCCTAGATGGCTTGTTGTCCCTGACCAATCTATTTTTGGGCTTAATGTTATGGCCTTGGATCTTGGCCAATACCTATTCATAGTTCTTAACCCAATATATATGGTTTCATGGACACCAAATTAGTGTGAATATTCTAGCTTTGAGAGCTTATTATCCCTTAGATGGTCACCAACTACATTCTTTGGATCCCACATTTGGAGTTCATCTAGTTGGAAGCCAAATCAATCCTTATGTATGGACATAACCTCTACCTGTTTCTAGTCCTTTATTATGGTTTTCCCAATATTCAAGGGGAAGGGGTGGATTATTTCATTCCTTTTATCTTTTTAAGTCCTATCAATGCCATGAATGAGTTAGGAAGCAGTTTCTTACTCTACAAGCTTATTTACAACATATATTGGTAGTTTGTAAGGTTGATTCATAATTCCTTCTATCCTAATGACTATGTAATTAGGATATTACCATACATCCCCTATCACTTCAACATATCTCTTGATGAGGGGGTGGAACCTAGGCATGGGAACACCTATGATGGCCTCCACTATATTAGGGTAAATGTAGTCACAAATAAACTACGTATGATTTTTTTACTTGAATATGTGCAACTTGGAATAATATTCTAAGATGGTTGTCTTCCCTTTCATGGACCAATTCCTAATCCAAAGGGAAGGTGGTTAAGGCCAAAAGGTCATCAATTAAATATGACATATTAAATAATTCATTTGAGGTCTTCCTTTTGATGGCATTAAATTTTTTTGGTTAGGAAAATATAGATTAAGTCTCCAATTAGAGGGGTAAGTTTTTCCTCTACCATAAAGTGTACATATGGGACTCGATCTTATTCACATAAGTAGTTGAAGGGGAACCAAAGGCTTGATTTAGTAGGGTGATTAGTACCCTAATTCCTTCTCTAAATTACATGATAGTGATTTTACAATCAAGGCTTCTATAGATGTGAGATCTTTAGTTTAGTTAGGGTATGAGGATAGAGTCCAAGTCATGGTTATTGGTCCACTCCTTGACCTTGGAAAGCTCCACATGTGGAAGGGGGAGCTTGTAGTACTTCTCTAAAGTAATAGGGGAAATGTAAGCTACCCCATTTGATTTCCCTTCCTTAATGATCCATTCATTATCTATTATGCAATCAATAAATATGGGTGTAAGGACATTAATAAAATGCAATACATCTAGTTTTGCCATGACATGATGTAGACCCACCATTTGGAAAGAAACTAGGTTATAGTATTTCTTATTTGTGGTGGCGTTCCTCTATTCCTTATATGAAATGGGTTGCAACTCTTCTATCATGAAGAAGAGCTCAAACTAATTCCTAATGCCCTACATGTTCAATGCTATGAGGTCCAATTTTTCATCCTTGAATATCTAGCCTTCAATGTCTATTATCAAATAGAGTTTGGTATCTTCATTCAATTTTTGTTTGTTAGTCTCCATAGTCTTTATTTATTGTTAATTGATCACACTAGATTGTAGACAAACTTTAAGAAATATTTCTTATGCTTAGAAACATAATTAAGCTATCTTTTAATTGAATTGTAATAAATTGAATCTATTTGGGTTGCTTTTATGTAGGGTTTAGGTTTTTAGAGATTGAATTGTATAAGATATCCAATCTTTAGCTTATACGTGTTCTAGATTTGATTTGGACATTTTCCTTTATACCTTTGTGTTTTTGATCCCATAAGATCTCAATTTTTTTCCTTTTCTTCTTGTGTGGTGCTTATGTGGCATTGGTCTTGACCTTTCATGGCATTTTTTATAAATCTCATTTGAACACTAGTCATTGGTATTTAATAATACCTCCTTTATTTCACACCACAAGATCAAAATCCTAGATTAGCATGAACCATTGATTATAATCTGAGCACTTGGATGTGATTGGGTCTTTCTATTGAAAACTCTATGATCATGACACTTTGTTTTTTACATGCATTCTTTATGATCCATATATTTTAGGTCAATCATTTGTCAAATGAGTATCAGCCATGTAGCGAGATTATAAGCCTCTAAAAATTCATTGACACACGTACTATTGGATTAAATCCCACGATGGGGCATAAACTATTGATCTACAAAAAATACCTAAAAATTAAGTCATTATATTATTTAAAGTCATGATCGATGCTTAAGTTCCTTAGGCTAAAATTTGTTTTATGTTTATCAAACATGAAATAAACCTTAGGCTAATGAACTTATGCTTACATTTCCCAATTTATAATGAAGGGGTGAGGGTCTAAATAATTTGGGCTGCTACATATGAGAAACCTTTGGTTAACTTATAATTCATGTGGCAAGGGATTTCCCTTTTTAATGTAATACTTAGCATAAGATCATATTTTGAGGTTCATGATTCTTTTAAATAAAATGTCATGAGGATCCTTCCATATGAATTTAGCCTAATTATTTAGATTATAAGACTAATTTCATATCAAAATAGGATTTTGTAATGTAATTTGAACACTAAGTAAGATATTTCATTATGTTAATATTTATGGTCTCATATAATTCAAATACACCCTCATGAGAGTCAATTTATTGTCGCATAAACATCAAGTTTAAACAAATGAAGTTTTAATTTTACTGGGCTTGAAGTTGATGATCACGTAGGAATCAAGTTTATATTATTGGACATTTAGTTGATGGTCATGAGAACATCAATTTTATGTTTTTTAAAATATTTAGTGTCAATGAAAGGAGGCCATTTGGCATTTCCTTAGGGCTTCCTAGGGTCTCAATGTTAATTGGACATGTTGGATCAAATCTTGTGATAAAATGATAGTCATAAGATCTTGATCTAGGGTCTTACTATTGATTAGATATCATGTTAGGTTAACCCCTTTCCTTTTAATCTTCAAATTTGATGATGAAACATGTCCATTTTTTTTGATTATTTCATCTTTTTGAATTTTTAGTTATGATTTGCTCCATTTGATCAGGGCCTAACAAGTAAGAGTATATCATCAAATTACCAAAGATGCATGTTATTTAAGCCAAAATTAGGTTATCATTACATCATCAAATCAAATCCAATGATAAAGTGATAACTATATGATCTTGAAAGTTATGAGGAAGTTAATGTTAGGACCATGGAGACAATAAAACCTTAGGCTTAAGGTGCTAAGACTAAGGTTGTGATTGTATTAATGAATACGTCGGGGCCTTAGTATTAAAGTCTTAGGCTAAGTTGGGGAATATAAAAAGACCATGCATGAAAATATTTAGTTAGGCCATAAGGAAATATATAAAAGGTGGAAATAATGAAGGGGATCAAGTTTCTTAGTCAAGTTATGTTTAAAATGTAATTTATACTTCAGTTTATAAATGAGTATTAAAATGGTTCCTACCAATTTGGTTACCACCTTTATTAAAATTTGAATGAAGGGTTTATCAAGGGTTTGGAATACAAAATTCATGGGGATATACACCATCAAACATGTAACTAAAAGCCAACTGAACCTCATTAGCAATGTTAGTCCAGATTAAAGAAGATCAAAACTACATAATCCTATCTCTTAAAAATGTGGATGATATTCAAATTTTATAAAAGACCCTTACATCCTAAAATATCCATGTTTTATTATGAGGGATTCTCAAGGGTCCCAATTCAAAAAAATGAAATTTTGATTAGTTTTTAGTTATTAGTTGGATGGATGGAGCATGATGTCCATCATGGCATCCAAGAAAGTAAGATAATACATTATGTGGATCATGGTATTGTAAACAATGAGAAGAAAGAAAGCAACAAGTACACAAGGTAAGAAGAATAAAAGGGTGGCTAAGGGGCCAAAAAAACAAGGGATATGGGCACATGTCACTCGTACCAAAAGGCAAGCATACAAGGCATGTTTAAATTACACATACACATGCAATTAAAACAAGCAAAGTTAATGTGGAAGCCACAATCACATAGAAGAGTAAGAGCAAAGTACATTGGAAAATGTCTTAAGGCACACACAAGACATAAAAGCAAAGGACATTGGCAAATATCTAAAGGCACATACAAGAGATAATTAGGAATTAAGAAATGAAATCATATCTAGCTACATAAATAAAAAAGGAAAGTATGTAATAACTAAAAATACAATTTCATCTAACTAATCAAAACAAGAGGGAAAGTATGTAAGACATGTTAGTACAAGACTAGTTATATGCTAGTAAATACAAAAGTGTTATATACTAGTGAGATGTCAATATACTAATCTATATAAGCTAGTAAATAATGTACATCAACATGATAACTAGAGTGTGTGGTGTAGGAATGACATAACCTAGATGGTGTAGTCATGTAGAAGATGCCCCCAGTGGGTATGTATATTGATGTGTGTCTCGATGTAGAAGTAAGATGCCCCCTCAATGGATAGAGTGAAACAATCAAAGAGTTTGATGTCATTATAAACACTCAAATAATATCAAGTGAAGCATGGTAATGTAGATAAATTGACAAATAATATTATAAAACAATAACTGTAAGTCTAGCATAGTATTAGAAATGTAAAGCATGGATAATACATACAATCAAAATATTTGTGGTGTTTTTGAGTTATTTGCATGTTTTTGTATTTTAAAATATTTGAATGTTTTTGAATTTTTTATATATTGTATTTTTTTTGGTATTTTGGATATGTTATGAACTATGTAAAATCAATCACATGAAGACTATATACATTAATTGTTAAGGATTATGTACAAGTAAGCAAAAAAAACTTTGTATATGCATTAGAAAAAAAAGGCTAGATACACACAAATGAATAAACTAATATGTACATGATGACATAAAAGACTAGGATAGAGTGGGTAAAGGGTCCAAGGATGGATCTTGTTGGGGATGGAAATGGATGAAGGGATCATGACCATCATAAATTCCTAAAATTCATCATCATAACTATTATCATATGTTGTAGAAGCTGTGTATATGGTGTAATCCTACCAAAGGTGAATTGAAGGCTGCTCTTGTGGTAGAGATGTTGATTCCACTCTAGGAAATTTATCTTTGGTAGTATCTTGATTTATAAGAAGTGGAGAAGTTGGTGCTGGTGGTGTTGTAATTTGAATAATACCTTAAACTTGGAGTTTATCCAATCTTTATTGTCAAGTTGTACATTAGTTTTTATCATGGCCTATGATCCTATGAAAGAGATAGAATGGGCAACCATCTTATTGTGATAATCTACTAATAGATCTATGTCATACAATAATTAATGTTATTAATCCATGATCAAATAACATCTATAACATAATTTGTGGTTGATTTTGTGTGCTACCTACCTAAATTTGAATGACTAGTTCTATATCCATGGAGGTAACCATGTGAATTGTATGTTCCAAGTGATGAATCTATGGTAAAAAATGTGGAGTATATCCAAAGAGTGTTTTGTGAGATGATAATATTGATGTAGGATATAGAATGAGAGCTCTAGATTCATCTTGATACTCTCTTGGGCCAACTAGTGTAAATCTCAACCCACACAAATAGTCATCTATAAATGTGAGTGTCGTATCATCATCTGAAGAAGCCTAGGAATCTATATAGATATTATGTACATATGGTAACTTAGAATCTACCACAAGGGTTAACTATGATATGGGAGTCTCATCAATTATATTAGTAGAAAATAGTGGTGTTATGCATTTGTTTTTAACTAATGGAATAACTATACATGTAGAATCAATTAGTACTATTAGAACTACTATTTGTGAATGTATAATTATAATAGGTATAAGAATTTTGAATGATGGGGTAGATGGAATGGATAAAGCTGATGTGACTAGATAAATATCTGGAGTGAAGGACACAAATATAAGTGTATGAGTATGAGAAGTGCTAGTCTCTCCAACCTCATATGTATGTATATGATCAAGAGAAATGCAATGAAGTGGTGGCTAAACTATGATATGTGGTGTCCCATCTAGTGAAATAGTCAAAGATGACTCTGTAGTTAAATAATATCTAAATGGATGGTTATTTTTTGGACATGTATGATGATTAGAAGGAACTACCCCCCATATAATATATATAGGTTCATTGGAGTTAAATATTATAATGAAGAGGACCTAGGATGGCCTATAATTATGTAGAGAGGGTTTTAGGTCCTACCATGATATCTAAAGTAGTGGTGCTCAATGTCTATCATGGTCTATCATCAAACCCTCTAATGTTATTATATTATTTTTTCATGGATACCATATCTACTCACATGGTCTATAATAATTTAATGTTACATATATTAATTTTGGAACCACTATCAACTAGATCTCTTTTAACTATGCTAGTTTTGACTTGAGCTTGTATGAATAGTTGTAAATTTTGATCAATAACTATCTAAGATGGAATTTCATCATGATCAAAAGTGATAACATCTTCTATAATTTTTAACATGTTGACCACTAATGTAAAATAAGAAATATTTGAATCTATGGGAATAAAAGTCTGAGTGAGTGCCTAATAGAGAATGTCCTTAAATACATTGTCTTTCTAAAATAGTTATAACATGGAAATCTTAGCTGGTGTGTTTCTAAAATAATCAAAAATATCATATGCCTTTTGTGAATCTACCTTTGTTGGTGGGTTAGGCCTAGGATAGGAAGGAATGGGAGGGTGGTGGGGCTCTTGACTAGGTGGAGGAGGTATGGTGGCATGTCAAGTAAAAAATCTAACTACATTATCTACTAATTGTATAGGACTACTACTAGTAGTAGCTACAAGAGGAGAGCAAAGATAATCGATAGGTCGAGGTCATAGAGGGACAAAGGGTGTCAACTAGGATCTATATCAATGGGTAGTGACCTAAGGAAGGGTAAAATAGACCATGCAACATGACTTAACATAGGATAGAGACTCCAAGGGAGGTGATGTAAAAGATATCTTAACATGTTTCATAATAACTTTCTTAATATCATCCCATATAATGAAAAATAAGCATGAAATGCAAATAATGAAGCTTTGTACTGGCATATGATAGACTTCATCATTCATGTACATAATAGGACCAAGTATGGTCTCCTTATTTTTCTCAGGAAATGTAAGAAAGAGTTGTACATAAGTGAGATCCATTTTTGAAATCTGATTTTAGAATGTAAGGTGATATCTCAAAAGCAATAGGACCTAGTGTATTCAACTAGGGTTTTGAAAAATAATTATTTTGAAATTGACTATGAAAATTTGAAATTAAGAGTGAATTTCTAATTTAGATATGCAAGTAAAAATTTAGAGATTTATTGGAAATTTTTTGATATAATAGGACCTAGTGGATGCAAGTAGGGTTTTTAAAAATAAATGTTTTTGAAAATTAATTTTAAATTTTGTAATTTGAACGGATTTTTTATTTAAATATGCTAGTAAAAAAATTAGAAAATTATTGGAAAATTACTAGGACCTAGCATGGGCAACTAGGGTTTTGAAAATTAATTATTTTTGAAAATTACTATTGAATTTTGAATTTTAATATGCTAGTAAAAAATCAAAAAAGTATAAGAAAAATACTAAAAAAATATCAGGACCTAGTATGGGCAACTAGGGTTTGAAATAAAAATTATTTTAAAATTACTATGAAATTTTAAAATTTAATGTTAATTTATAATTTTATTATGTAGGTAAAAAATCAAAAAAATATAGGAAAAATCAGTAGGAAATTTACCCTAGGGTTTATAGGGTTTTTATGCACAAACAAAGTAAGTCGGGTTCACCAAATGATATAACAATTTTGAGAATATTGGTGTATTATTCCTAATGTAGTTAAAGGGCCTGAGTAATAAAAATAATAAATAAATCAAAAATAATTAATCTAATAATTTATGTAAATTAGATTACAATTTTAACCTTTCTAAAAATAGTAATAAGAGATGAAAAAGAAGACTTAGTTAAAAACTAACTGATACAGCTAATATAGGGCTTGATATTCACTAAGATCTGACATTCATTTTATGATTGGATAGGAGCATGAAAAGTGGATAGGAGTGGCACTAGTGTTGTATTCCACCTCTACGATTGTTGTGTTATGGATTTGAGCTTTCTAAGTTTTGTTTTCCAAGTATATGTGATGCTATCCATGAATCTTCAATAACTAAAAGTATGTAGAGCTCTCTATAGAGAAAATTTTCTCTTTAAACCCTATGTTCCATTGTGATTTGACCAAATTTGAGAAAGAATGGGAGTTAGTGTGTGTAAGATTCATTAGACATAAATCCACACCACTTATGTAGGCATGTTGCCTACATACCAATACTCCAAAGAGGGATCAAGCCATATGTAGTTCTCCCACATAATGTGTTTTGTGTAATTATGTATATGAAGATGTAGAATGCTAAATTGGATGTTATTGAGGTGCCTAAGGATTGGTGTAAGGATTTAAATAAGATTTTAATTATATTAGTTGGTTATATGTAGAGAATAGGGAAGATTGTTTGAGTAGTCTTTCTTGTATTCTTGATTGCTTAGTGATAATTTCTAACCCTTTCCAAATGATCTTTGAATGGGATTTTATAGGGATCTATTAGTCATGAGTTGAATGTACTCACATTAAGCTAACAAGGAGAAGGATGGGGAATTGGAATAAATTGACTATTAGGGCCAAAAATGGACTTGGATAAGAGTGTTGAAAGTGGACCAGAGTGGCAGTGATGCTATAGTCCAAGTGTGGTGCTATTGTTTTGAGCTGACAGAACTTGAGGGGATGGATCAGTCATGGAAAGAGGAGTTTGGATTAGCTGGGATCAAGTCTAAAAGGCTATGGATGACTATGAGTTAGTGAAAATATGACTATAAGGGTTGTGAGAGAAATTAAGAGGGACATATGAGTTGGGTGTTTCAAGCCACACTCAAGTTACCAACTTTTGTATTTTATATGACTACAATATGCTAAGGGTTTGAGCTTATGAGTGGATATGACAAATTCATGATTCATCAGCACAAATTAGAATAGGTCTTATTTTCTATAACTTCTTTACTCTTTTCATCCCTACTTTGCTTAGGTTTTATAAAGTGAGATCTAAATTATCCTATCTGAGGTGATAGCCTTGTTAAAAACCCTAGAGGTCTAACCCAAATATAGGTAACCCATAGCCTACAATCATTCCCATGTTAGACTAGATTTGAGAGTAGGACTTGAACATTTTTTCTTTCAACAAGGGTGCAACTTGAGTCTACAATATTTTTAGCATGCTTGGTGGGACTCTTTCTCTTTGGCATAGCCAAAATCAAGATATGAGGAGAAGTATTTGTAGTAGACAAGGATACCCATCATCATCAGACACTGAAGATTCTCCAAGTTATAGAGTTCATAACATCTTCTAGATAGCACCTATTATGCCAAAGGTCACTAGAAGGTTAGTTAGAAATGGAATTCCCTTTGAATTTATTGATATACTTATTTATGCATATAAAAGATCAAGATTTAATAGGATAGTCCCCCATTCCCAAAAGTAGTAAGCATCTCATATCCACCCTATTATTTTAAGAAGTACAATACCCACCATGCAGATGACAGCCTAGATTGTAACCTTTTGTACCCTTCAATGGTGGTATCCTTCTTAACCTACAATAATATGATGACATCCTTGCTACCTCCTTGAATATTCTACCATAATTTATAGGTGAAAACTCCACCAGCCCTATTTAGTAGATCACTAACATTCCAATATTTGTTCATTACATCATATTAAGTAAGAAAATATAGCCATGAGACTATTAACCACATACTTAAAAGTCAAAGCCCTATAATAGTATATATTTCTAGCTCCTACCTCAATAAATAATTGGGGTGAGTTTGGTGAATGTCTATGTAAACATTTTGAAGATAGAAGTGACCATGTGTCACTTGTTAAGTAACTCACCTCAATCAAGAGGGAACCTCAAGAATCTATGGTTTATTTCAACTATAGATTGTATAATACTTGGGATAGGATCCCTATCATCATTAAGCCCACTCCCAATTATGCCTTCCTTTACTATTTGAGAGCATTGAATTTAGACATTGTAGTCATGATCCAATCTATGGGTGGGACAACACTACCAGGAGATTATGAAATATCTATAAGGGAAGAAAACTATTTGATACAAGAAAGGAAGCTTATTCAAATACAACTAATGCCACTTTTCCTTGAGATTCAACCAACCCCACCTACTATTTCTCTATTACCCACCCCTAAAATCCAATCCTAACCTGATGATGGTCAAGAGAAATTTTTTTAAAGTATTGAAAGCTTGTTGAAGGCTCAAAACAACAAGATAGTGGCCCTAGAGAGACATAAATAGACCTCATATAAGTCATTCCAAGGCCCCTTCTAAACCTAATATCCTAATAAATCCTACAATATAACCCCTTATCCACCAAATTACTCAAGGGAGATATTATAATAATTACAACCCCACAACTACTAGTAGCTCAAAAGCCTTGGTCCCCACATAAAACAATATTTCACAAGAGGGTTAATGGTAGTCATCAGGATAATAAAATGAGATGGTAATGGATATAAGTGGAGAAATGTATCAAGACTCTATTTGGTAACATTCTTCTTCATTCTAAGACCATGACATAATGTTTCTTCCATCACAAGGCCATCCAATGAATTAAGGTAATATGCCTACTAGACACCATCATAAGATCAAATTAAATAGAAAGGGAACTTGGGTAAGGCACCAGATGATACTATGTGCATACACTTTTAATAAGGAAATCATATGTTTGAGCATATGGTCGTAAATATGGGGAATACTACACAAAGATTAGATGGACTAGTTGAAACTAACACGAAGGCTAAGAGGAGGATGGTAGATGACAAGGTGGGGTAAATTATGGCCTTGTTAGCATCTCCTCAAGTCACTCATCAATCTACCACTTAAAATGTACCTACTAAAGCCCATGCAACTCAATAAGTACATCAACATCATGGGCAACAATAAAAATCTTCATTTTTTCCTCATGTCACATAAGTTCCAAGTAATGCTTCTACTAATTGGATGCATCCCAAAGGTACTATTCTTCCTTTGAATATTATATATCATATGAATAAGGATAATGTTACTATGTATATATATGATGCCTTATCTTTTCTGAGATAGAAATAGATTATTCAAATAGAGTTATCTAAGCCTTCCCATATGAATGAGACAGTTGATAAAGTTAAAACTATTTTAATAAATAATAATCAACCTAATCCTAGTAAGGTTTATAACCAAGTGCCTAATCAAAGTTAGGATCAAAATGTTTTTAATTCCCCCAAGATTGTCAAGCCCCCTCCATTTTATTTATCAGCCATCATAAGAGATTAATTGGTACATAATTATATGATAGGTTCAAGATCTTCAACCTCAGTTATGACTAAATCCATAGTAGATAAGCTCAAGATTAAGTATGTGCTTAATGAAAATGGGTTCTCTAGTTGGATGGTTCCCCCTCTAAAATATTAGGCATAGTGAAAGACCTTAATATCACATTGGCAAGATTGTCCAAATTATGCCATTACTCAGGATGTAATGATTATAAACCTACCCCCATAATTTTCCTTATGCATATCCAGATACTTTACTACAAAAATTAGGGGATATTTATCCTATAATGGGTCATAAATGGTTTTTAGGACCAAATATGGAACTAAAGTCAATATTAGGTTAGAACTTATATCTAGGTTCCATATATAGCCCTATATGCCTAACCTTGCAAATGTCAATTGTACCATATTTGAAGAATATGAGAATGTTAGTGAACAAGAGATTCATGATCATATTGAAGGAACATTAGATCTATACTTGGATGAATGGGTATATGACAATAATGGATTTGATCCCTTTAGAGACACTAAAAAAATAGGCTTAGGGGTGTACTATATGCATGAGGAGTGTGTTGTTATACCTTGTTTAATTAACACCACTCAAGAGGAAAATGGTCTATGGAATTTATTCTTTGATGGATCTAGGTAAAATGATGGTATTGTAGTTGGAGCCATGCTAGTGTCACCCTCATGTCCAAATTATGATTTATCTACAAGATTGAAATTTAGTTGTACATCAGACACAACTGAATATGAAGTTTTTAACATGGTTTTCAAGAGGCAAGAAGAATAGATGTCAATGTTTTTTGAGTCAAGGGTGATAATGAGATTTTGGTGTAGCATGTGAGAGGCCTAAATGTAGTGAAGAACCATCATTTAAAATCTTAAAAGAACCATTTATGGGATGCCATGGAGGACTTCTTGGCATTCAACATCCAATCCATACCAAGAGAATCAAATCAACATGCAGATAGGCTTACAACCATTGGAGCTCAATATGAGATTGTAGAAGGATTAAAAGGAAACCAAAGTCATGATAAGATCAAGGTCATATGTAGGCCAACTGTACTTGAAAATGAGGTAAGTTGGTAAGTGTTTGACAATAATGATCAAATTATATGTTTTTTGATGCAAGAGGTAGAATTCTTCCATAAGAATCAAGACAAATTTCAATATAAATATGATGATCAAATAGTATAGTTGAGATATAATAAATTGCCTAAAGGGATTTTGACATTAGAGATCATATTCAATGAATATGACCAAGTAAGGAAGGGTAAATCATGTATCTCAGCTAAGGAATAATATTATGATAGGATAGAGATTTTTAAGGACAAGTTGTTGAAGTTAGGAAAGGTCAACACAATAGAAGAAAGAACTACATTTGTTTCCTTGTACCAAGAATTTTTTGACATATTTACATGGGAGTAAATTTTTTTGGAGGGACTCGATCCCAAACTTGCACAACACACCTTTGAATTAGAAGGAAATTCAAAGCCAGTCAAGCAAAAGCAAAGGTTTGTCAATCCAAAAGTGGAAGACCTAATGAGAAGGGAATTATTCAAATTTATTGAGTCAAAGACCATATTCCCCATCCAAAATTCCTCATGGGTGGCAAACCTTTTGTTAGTAAGGAAGAAGAATGGGGAGATACATTTATGTGTTGAATTTAAGGACCTCAATAAGGTGTCCTTGAAAGATCACTACCCACCACCCTCAATGGATTATATTATTTCAAAGATGATACATTCTCAAAGGTTATCATTACTTGATGGCTACTCTATCTATAATCAGATCATGGTAAAATAAGAAGATAGACATAAGACTACCTTCACCACAAAGTGGGGAACTTATGCGTACATGAAAATTTTATTTGGACTATCCAATGTTAGGGCAATTTTCCAAAGGGTAATGGATGTCACAATTGAAGGTTTGATAAATGACATGGTGATAATCTACCTATATGGAATAACTATTTTCTCAAATGACCTCGCTGATCACATTGTTCACTTTAAAGAAGCAAAAAAAAATTGTGTATCTTTAAATCGTGAAAAAAACATATTTGGTGTTCATGAAGGTAGATTATTGGGTCATGTAGTGTCTAAATATGGTCTTTCCATAGATCCTAAAATATTTGAGTCTATCTTGTCTTTACACTTTCCCAAGTATAAGAAAGGTCTATAGATTTTCTTGGGAAAGATCAATTTCATAAGGAGGTTCATTTTAGGATTTGTAGAGATGTTCAAAATTCTTACTCATATGTTAAGGAAGTGAAAAGAGTTTACATGGACTAGAGAAGGTAAAAGAAGTTTTGAAGTCATCAAGGAGGCCATATCTCATGCCCCCACATTACTTAATCTTGATTTTAACAAGGAATTATATTTGTATGCCTTCCCTACATTAGATGCAATTTTTTCCATGTTGATGTAATAGAATGACCAAGGTCTGGAACAACCTATTACTTTCTTTCGTTAGGACTTAGAGGGATATGAATAAATAAACATATTTGTAGAAAAGCATGTGATTGTAGTAGTAAGAGGCCTAACGATGTTTAGGCACATGGTCTTCAATAGAAAGATCATACTTATGTTAGCACACCCAAGTGTCAAAGAGTTCATACTCAACAGGGACCTCAATGAGAAAAGAGTTAGATGGGTGATAAATTCGATGGAGTATGACCTTGAGGTTAGAGTTACAAATATTGTAAAAGGTAGAAGATTATGTGAACACCTTGTAGTAGAGGTAAAGCATAACAAGGATTAGGTGTTGGCAGTCCATGAAAACCAATAGGCAACTGCAAATAACACATCTTTTAGTTGGACACATGACATAATCAAGTTTCTTGAGTCAGGCCAATGTCCTATGGGGCTAGGTAGATCCAAGGTAAGATATTTTAGGTTGAAAATTATACATTATGTCCTAATATATGGATTAATTTTCAAGAGGGACATTAGAGTAATGATTTTAAGGTGTGTGTAATTAGGTTAGATAGATAAATTACTTAAATAGTTCCATGATGGTCAAATTGGTGGGCACTTTGATGCCAAGACCACAATCTCTAAGATCATTTGATCTAGGTACTTTTGTCCCAATATGTTTAGATATGCATAATTTTGGGTAAAGAAATGCATAAAATGTGAAATATTTTTTGGCAAATATAGATTAGCTACCCTCCCCTTGTATCCAATACAAGAAGAGTAGACTTTCATGCAATGGGGATTGGATTTCATAGGGATCCTTCAAGCAAAGGCCACAATTGGATCATTATATCTATATACTGCATTATAATTTGGGTTGAAGTAGCTTCCCTCAAGGATGCCAATGAATTTTTTGTTTTAGACTTTTATGATAGTCTCTTAACTAGATTCAGTGTGCCTTCTACAATAATTTTTGACAATGCATTGGATTTTAGTAGCAAAAAGGTGTGTGAGTGGCCCCTTTCACATGGTATTTATCTCAAAGCATCTTCCAACTATTACCCATAGGGAAATAGACTAGTAAAGTCCACAAATAAGAACTTGTTGAACATCATCAAGAGGACTATGGAGGATAGCCAAAGGGTGTGACACACCAAATTGAGGACTAACCTATGGGTAGATAGAGTGACACCCAATAAATACACTAGACACTCCCCATATGTTATTATCTATGGGAAAGAATCCAATTTCCATATATCTCTTGAACTTCCTACATTAGAGCTTGCACATCAACATGAGCTCTTTGAAGATGATACTATATAGGTGAGGTTGAATGAACTAAGACAACTGAAATAAATAAGAGACACTAATATACACACCATGTGGTCTATTCAACACCAAGTGAAGAATTTATTTGACAAGAAATCTTCCTCAAGGAATTTATAACAAGGTTATATAGTCCTCAAATGGGATGAGGACTATGAAAAACTAGAAAAACATTCCAAGTTTGATAGTCTTTAGAGTGGACCTTATGTCATCACAAGTTGCAAGGAGAGAAATGCCTTCAAGCTTTCTAGATTGAATGTAGATATCCTTACCACCCCAATCAATAAGAGGTATCTCAAGTTTTGTTACTAGTTATAGCTCTTGATCCTTATACATAATTTGATAGGTTTATCTTTCCTACAAGTTCTTTTTCACATTGATATTTTTTTGTTTAGTTAGTTGTCTGGTGTATTTCATTATTTTCTTGTTTTTGTGGTGTCCCATTATTCTAAAAGTTTTTAATGAATTAGGGAGAGTCCTTTTACAAGCATGCTTTATTCATTCAACCATAATAAGTAAGATTGATCAATGTCTAGGTTTCGTGATTAGCAAGCTGGTCAAGATAGCTGAGTCATGAGAAATGTTGGCCATTTTGTCCCACATATCAAGATTTTTAGTGGATGTAGTGTATTGTCATAAATATTAAAAATGGATTAAGAATTGAGCAAGTTCTAGATGGAATGAGTGGACTTAAGGGATCATATAGCTTACAAAGCTTTTAAAACACTTTAAATTCACTTAAAGTGTAATTTTATCAAATTTTAAGGAAAAGAATAGAGTTTTAGAGACCCCATGGAGTTTCAATAGTGCTTATAATGAGTATGTTAATGCATGATAGTCATCTAGTTATTCATTGTGTTTATTGAGACACTTGGGTCTAGAGGAAAAAATTCTAAGTAGCTAGTTTGTTAATGTTACCATTACCATGTGTAGATATGTTAGGTAGAATCGATCATATGGCTGTGATCAAATTAGTCCCAAGTTACTATAAACTAAATTTTAGGCCATGAATCCAAGTGTAGTAGAAGCTATGCATGTTCAAAGTTGGGCTCTAAACTAGTTTGATAGTGTTTCCCCATACTTAACCAAATGAACCAAATCATCATCAAGGTGTCATGCTGAATTAAACAAATGAGCTGACTTGAACATTTTAAAAAAACAATTAGAAAGTTCCTAGAGCTAGTGGATTAAGTGGGCACAATGTTTTTGGTCTTAGGAACATCTCCAACAAATTTGGTCCCTCCATGATTCTTACACTTCAAGATATAGATCTTAAAAATTTGTCAAATAATAGGATACATTCATACAAATTTAAACTTTAAGCCACTACAAAAATCAATTAGAGATTAAGTTTTATAGTCTAGGAGACATTATATATGTCTATCGGGATTTCAAATGACATTTTCATGAATGTCAAATTTAAGACCCGTATTGTAGTCTTTAGGGTTTAAATCTAAGCAGATCTAACAGTTAGTATTGAGCCATACATATAGATCTAATAGTGCAAGGATGATCTAATAGTGTTAGTGGGTCCCTGGAAGATCAATGTAGTGAATTTAATTGTACCAAGGAGATCAATGACACATGATCAAGTCAAAGGGTTAGTGGATCTTGAGTGCAATGTGAAGATGCCAAGTGTCAAGACCACATTAGCTTAAGTTCAAGATCAATGATCAGTGGGAATTCATGTAATTTGAGATCAATAGTGAAATAAGAGGTCAATAGGTTAATGATTTGAGTTAGATTTAGATGTCCAATATAGGAAAGGTAAGCCTAGGACTTTCAACAAAAGTCAAAGGTACAAGTTTTTGACTTGAGTAAGTTAATATAGAAAGATGCTAAGCTCAATGATGATCTAGGAGAACTAGAATGGACCTTGTAGGGTAGACGGTCACCTTTAGGACTCCATGAAATATTAAAAGGGTCTTGTAGACATAATATAGGTCAAATGCTAACAAGAAAAAGTGTTGAGATTATAGAAGAACCAATATAAATTGGTTTATCTATGGTGGACCCAGTTTCAGGTTTCAAAATAAGGCCACAAAGGTAGATGAGTCAAGGTTTATTTCAAAATCCAATGACATGATTATGACCCTTTTATCCATTCTTTTATTATAAATTAACCATTAAGGGTCAATTAGTATCATAATAGGAGTAGAATAAATTGATCTAGCTATTGTAACTGCATCAAGGCCGACACTTAACTTGAAAATGACTTGATCCTACCATTGTAACTAAAAAGAGCATCAATGTAGAACGAAGTGTGGGAAGGATTGAGTGAATGTTACAACTTTTTGTCAATGTATCCATGACCAATTAAGTGCTTTGAAGGAACATAAATACTAGGTGGTTGTAACTACTATTGAGAGTGAAGTTGAGCTCAATAATGACCCCTTCAATGTCAAAAAAATTTCTCTCTCATTCCATTCTTCTATATGTTAAGGATTCTAACCCTTGATTTTCATCCCTCAATATAGTATAAGTATACTCTACCAAAGATGTATTTTAAACCTATTGGAGTAATGAGAAAGACAATTTATAGTGTTTGTCAATGTGCATTTAGTATGTTGTGTTTATTTGATATGTAAAGTGGTCTAATATTTACTTTGTAGGTCTGAGCTCAAACTGAATACTAAAAATCTTCTTTTCAAGTCATATAGTGTGTCATAGCATTGATGTCTCAAGGTTAGTATGGAATTCTATCTATAAGTGTCTTCAACTGGACCTTATCTTCATTTTCCTTTAGTCTTAGTACATCAAATTAACCTCTATGTGAGATACTATTGCTTATAAATCATAACAAGCATTATATTAGTTTTATTCATGGTCCATTAGTGTGCTAAGGGTTCAAGATTATGAGTGGATATTAAAAATTCATGGTGCATCACCACATGTTATAATAGGTCTTGTTTTAAGAAACTTATTTACTCTTTTCATCCCAACTTGCTTAGGTTTTAAAAAATGAGATCTAAATTATCCTATCTGAGGAGCTAGCCTCATTAAAAACCTTAGAGGTCTGACCTAAATATATGTAACCTATATCCTAGGGTCATTCCCATGTTGGATGATTTTTGAGAGTAGGATTTGAACATTTTTGCTTTTAGATAGGGTGCAACTTAAGTCTACAATAATGACATTATTTCCTACAAGTGTCAAGAGTTTGGTCATATTGTAAAGTTTTGTAATATCTTCATCAGGAGACTAAATGATTAGGTACATGAACAATATAATGAAACTTCATGAAATCATCTTATATCTCAATAACAAGGTATGTATAATCTATGAAACCTCATTTATTTCAAATGTCATGAGAGATGTCACATAACAAGGTTCTGCAAGAATGATTAGTATTCTACTTCAAAAATTGTCAATCCTGTCATGAATAGGAGCCATAGTGAATGGATGCCTAAGGAGGAAAATTAAAATTAGGATCAAAGTTGATTATTTGTAATGATATAACAAGGAACAAATTTAAGAATAAAGGAACAAGCCTTATCTACCCAAATGAATAAGGAAATCAAGGAGGATCCTAAGATAAAAGAAATGAATAAGGTTGATAACTCATTCAAAGTCAATTTAAAGATGAGTAAGGACTAAAAGTCAAGTAAGAGCATGTAGTTATGGGAGTCTCCTAAGTTTTGGGATCTTTAGTCCCTCTATGACAAATGGGTGTCTCTACCTATGCTTCTTAGGAAACAAATTTCTTACATGGAAGAAAGTACATGTGCTCTAATAAATGATCAAAATGCCAATCAATATAAATGTATGTTCTCTTCAATTTAATAATATGCAAGATGTGTTTGTCTAAGAGGGAGCTAACTCAGTTAGATTGAGTGTCTTGAAGAATATGTTAATGATGTGAAGGGGAGTATATGTGAAGATGCTTCAGTCATGATAGAAGTGTGAAGATGCCTATTAAAGTTATGAATTAAAGAAGATTCATATGATGACTTGATCAAACCAAGTCATGTGTTTTGACAAGGTATTGAATCTTCATGCATGATCAAGGAGAGCATTTTAGTTTTTTAGGTAGACAGGTCAAAGGATTAGAAAAGCCCAAGTTATGATTGGTGTATATCAAATAACATATGACATAAGATGGATCTAGATGTTAAGGGGAGATTTCTAAACTCTGTGAGCAGTTTGTTAGGTCTAAGGATTAGAGAAGTCCAAGTTCATATTGGTACATATCAACGGGGTGACAATTTATTTATATACTTGAAAGTATGTAAGTATCATGAGCATATTAAATAGTATTTGAATACATACATGATATTGAGGAATTATTGTTGGCATCTTGAGGAAGAGACACTTTATCATTAATGTCAAAGGGGGATAAACATTATAATGAAGGAGTTTATATGAGTAAGAAGTCATTATGAAGGTGTTTTTCCATTAATAATAAAGGGGGATATTGTTGAGTATGGTTATTGATGTTATGTTGTCATTAATGCCAAATAGAGCATGAGATACTAGTACATGAATGACAAAGAATTTGTGTTTGATAGATTAAAGAATATATGGCACATGTGCAGGTCTGTAAGGATAAATAAGAAGTTATGAGGCATCCATAGATGTCTTGGTGAAGTTTTTTGTGTCATTTGATAATTTAGAAATATAAACATGCATATTATATCTTAAGATAATCCAAACCATCACATGTGCCATATATTACATTGATTAGTCCATTTGTTTGCAATCTTGAGAGTGGTTTTTATTCTCCAAGAAGGTTTACCATGTAGATCTTATGTTATGTGTGTGATCTTGCATCATCTTACTGATTAATTATTATGAACATATTGTATGCTTTATGAATTATTGTGGTCATTTAATAAGAGTTTGAAAACATTACATTTAAAATTCTAAATATCTCTCATCACTAATTCACCCCCCCCCACTCAGTGATTATATCTCTAATAAAGATAAGGAAACTAAAACCTTTAGACCATGATAGAATAAAGGAAGATCCCTATAGTTTTTAGGATGTGATAGGGGGAGTAAAAAAATAAATTTTCAAAAGCTTTAATCACGAAATTCAAAAATAACCAAAGGTTAGCATTGTATAGGTCCCTAAGGAAATAGTAGATAATTTACAATGAATAGTTAGAAAGATGTTTGGTATCATCAATTCAATAAGGTCTACAAAGACCATATCTCAACCCATGTGGGGAGATATTTTGTAATTTTTTAATGAGTTAAAGGTCATTGATGGTAAGATTCACTTCCTTGGTCAAAAAATTATGAATAAATCCTAAACTCATTTGAATCTAATAACTACAACTTGAGATATATGTGCCAAGAATTTTGTAGCTACAAAAAGAGAGAGTTTTCTTTAGTGGCACCAATAAATGTGAAACCTAATTCATTAGTTTGAAAATTAGAAAATAGAGGCATTCTATATCTTGATAAACTTGAAAGTCATTCAAGTAAATACATAATTATGGTAATTAGTCTCTAGACCAATTTTTAAAAATCTTTTGAGATCAACATTAGATAGCTTCATGGTAGAGATTGAAGGAATTGTTTATAGGACCTGTGATGAGGTGATGTAGTTAGTCAATTTTGAAAAATATAAGATTATAGGGATTGAGTCATTATATGAAGGGTTCAAAACTACATTTGATATATATAATAAATTGATGGTCAATCTCCCTCAATTGTTCAAAAGGCCATTGCTTGATTTTGAAACTATTGACATAAACTTCCAAGTGAGTCATGCTCTTTATCTTTAGAGGAAATATTTTAAGTATTAAAATATGATATTATAATTTTTCTCAACCCCAGTATAAATTTGTTACCCTCATATATATACATTGGTACACACTTAGACTAGACCTACTTATTTCTTGCTTCTAGCTATCATTTAGAGTTTACTTCCAGTTTCAATGCCTATTCTAGTTGTGACTCCAATCACAACTTAAGTTCCATAATTTAGAACACATTCTTTGGATATTGGTGCCACATCAACCCCAATATAAAATTACTTATGTATTTTCATGTTTAGAATATGCCATAACTTTCATTATAAATTTTCATAACATGTATATATTGTATTTTTAGTTACCAATTTTTATTTTGAGCAATCAATATTTTATATGAATACTCTACATGGGATTAACATAAAATGCCATTTTTAAGCATGTAAATTTGGAATTTTCTTGAGATTTGAGTACTTACCCATACCAAGATATTTATACTTTTGTCCTCCCTTTCCCAAAGTGAAAATAATTTTGGCTATTAAAATTAATAGGAAATTATGAAAAGTTATGCTTGACTTAGTCTTTATGTGCTAATATTGATTATTCTCTATTATGTGGATTATGTGGGATGTTCTATCATTATGACATATTAGTTATTTTGTTATTCATGAGTTATATTTATAATATAGGTATTCAATTTAAGTTATAACTGATTTGAATGCATTTTGCATGTTGATTATAATTCCCCTTGTAGATATGCAATAACAATATAAAAAATGTTACAACCTTTAATTTTTCATGTTTAAGTTTATTGTATTTTGGTTCCCTTTGAATCTTTACTATGTCTTATTTTTGGTGTGATAGAGTAGGTTATAGTAAGTATTGGTCTTATGATTTCTTGTCCTACCTTAGTTCAAGTGCAGGTATTGAAAGGTTTTCATCTTGTGTGTTCCACAGCCTCTTTTCTACCCTTCCTTTCCATATTTTTGAGTTTATTTTGGTAGTCTCATCCACCTTAGTAAAGACCATAATATTTCCACACATATCTAGTAAATTTAGGTTCATTTATGGCCATACCATCCATGGTTAACAACCTACTTCACTAACCTCTATTTCACGAATATTTTGTTAAAAAACTAAAAACCCTACAACTTGTAACCTATAGTGAAATATTTCACTAGTACTAAAACATTAGAGACTATATCATAAAGTTATTTATGGTGTGTATGAAACCTAGATGAATAGGTACCATATATGGCATTAGAAGGAGGGCCTAAACCTCTACCTTTATTTTGTTTAAAAAAAGGTATTAAATATGATTTTAGAAGGAAGGCATAAACCTCTACCTCTATTCTATTTGAAAAGAGTCATTTTAGTTTCTCTATAAGCACCTAAAAGATTAACAAGGTATACCTAGGAAAATAAATTTATATTACCACCTTTAAAAACTTATAGAAAAGTTGGGTCTGATAAAGGAGTAAGGATAAAACCTTAAATGCAATCATTCTCTCCAAGCAGATAACCTCATCTTTTGTTACTCCTGATGGCCCAATAACAAGTTTCCCCATAGGCTCCAACATAGATAATAGGTTATGATATCAATTTTTTTGGATTTTTCCATGATTTACCCTAAAAGCCTAAGAAATATATGCCTTCTTTTTCTCCCTCAGAAGGAAGGACTATAGAATAACATATCAAGGCCTTCAAAATCACTTTGGGAATCTTGAATATAACCCATGAAGATGTGGCTTGTAAAATATTTCCATTCACCTTGAAAGATATGTCCCATGACTTGTTTTTGAATATCATAGAGGATTCCACTACATCTTGGACACATTACCGAGACACCTTTCTACCATAGTTTAGCCAGATCATTAGTACATGTGTTGTGTATTAGTGTTTTCCTAGTATGAAGTGAGAGCCCAATGAGCCAATCCAATCCTTTAATTATATATTTCAAAATATGTATATAAGGCTTTAAATTACCTACCAATATAAAGAGACATTAGATTTTGAAATATACAATAATGGCCTAGACCCCTTGACTATGGTTTTCCTCCACTAAGCAACTAATGTTAGTACATTACCTTGGCCTATGTCAAAGCTATAAACATAGATAAGCAATTGAATCCTTATTTTTATTTCTTGGCCCCACTCAATCTTGGTCATTTATTTTAGGCTTTCAATCCAATTCTTAGTGAAAACCAAAATATTATGGTCCAAAACTAGAACCTAACCTATAAGCAAAAATATTTAGACCCAAGTTCCACCCAATCAACATATATGTTTCCTAAAAAATTATTCCCCTAACCAAAAAAACCTAAATCATCCATAAATACTAGTCAATAATTCTATATCATAAGGTACCAATTATGATTCTAAAAAAATAGAATTTGAATCAATTTATAGGATGGTACATAAATTGAGTAATGAATTTATAATCATGTAAACATGTATGGAGAACACTATAGGTCAAAACATTAATCATATATCTGGATTCTAGAGGTGAAACATACATTTTAATAGGTAAAAAAAATCAAGAACAATAATTTACATATAACATTGGACTAGAGATGAACATCATAAAAGCAACCCTTCTTAGCTGGTATCATGTGCATAACATTATGCATCACGGTGAGTTATATTTCATCAAGTTATTTAAAGCCTTAAAAATGTTTCAAATGGAGATGGATAGGTAAGAGGGTTATACAAATTAAGCAAAACCATATTCCTCTAATGGTTAAAGGAATGAAAACATAGCCAAATTAATTGAGACATATGGCTCTCTATTTATAGAGGAAGATGATACTAAAACAAAGGACAACATTGACAAGATCCATTATTTCTATCAATTTCATCAAGAAACAAATAATTACAATTTGATAAATAAATTTTTTTCCACTACTTTAATACCTTAAAATAATATTTTTACCACTCTTCTATATCTAAAGGCTAACAATAATCCATCACCTCTAAAGAGAGATGAACAATTATAGACTACAAAATTGCCTAATAGAGGTGGGTACATTTTTTTTGAGGATATGAATAAAATCAATGCTAATATCAGCTTACATGAGTTGGTCCAAATCACTGAGTAAAGAGAGATGCTTCTTAAAGCTCTAATTGTAATGACATCTAACAAGTCCAAGGCTACCCATGGCAATGTCATGGTATATAAAAAAAACCTGAAGTACCACTATTCCCTCAAACTATATGAATGTTTAGAAAGAATATACATAACTACTTGGTTGAATTAAGAGCCTCATTAAATGTCATGTTGATGGATATATATAATAAGTGGGGTTTGACTCCAGATAAGTCAAAGAGAATGGTCTTATAGTGATATAAGTATTTGGTCCTATGTGTTAGTGAATTAACGAACATGCACATTCAGTTGGCATCTGAACCACATGTGAAATAGACCATTGATATCTTGGTCATGGACATTATAAAATCATATGATCTATTGTTGAGTTGAGACTAATTAAAGCCATTGAATGGGTACATGGCCACTAATGTCTATCACATGTAGCTATAATGGAAAGGTGTGTCCAACCAAATTTAAGTAGATAAAGATATGAATATGAGGTATTTTATTAGAAAATACAATTCAACTAATGATAAAGTATACTTCATGTATTCACACATAAGTGTATATACATTTACTACTAGACAAGAACATGTGTTGCATGAACAAGAATTTGAAGGTCTTTTTTAGCTACATACTCTTCACTCTGATGGAGATAGATTAAAAAAATATTTAGGTATAGGTGTGGAAACATATATCCATAAGGAATGTAGTACTTAGATGCTTATAGATTATAGTTCCCATGCAAAAATAATAGAGTTAAGTATGAAGCTCGAAACGATGTCCATCAATTTGCATTGAAGTACAATGTCAAGAAATTACTAATTTTGGTGACTTAGAAGTTTTTATGACTTAAAACTAGTTGATAATTAGATCAAGAAAAAATATCAATGAAAACTTACTTATTTAAAGAAGTAGAAGCATTGACTACCAGACCTATTTGATTCATTTGAAGCATTCACTATTGAAGTTATCCTAAGGGAAGAGAACCAAACAATACACTCATTAATATCTTCAACTACTAATTTGACACCACTATAAGGGTCTAAAATGTAGAAATTATTATTGGAGATGGTTCCTTACCCTTATATCATATACAACATGGACAACTTATAGGTGTTCAAATATGATCAATAGATTGTGAATTTCATGAATAGTTTTTTAGCTTTTGAAGCCTAGATAATAAATGAAGAAGATGTCAAACCAATGTAGACTAAATAAAATAGGAGGATATGGAATTTCGTAATTAATGGATAATTACATCCCTCTATGCATGCTCTCCTTAGAACTTGATTTTGGTATACATCACCAAGACCAGATTTAAAAATAACTTAAAGTAAGAGAGTTAAATTTCATTAGAGATAATTTGGGAACTGATCATCATAAATAATTTGTGAATGTAGGTTTGATTTGAAAAGAAAATAAGAAGGAAAGGTTGAATATATTGATTGTATGATAAAAATATGTAATTTTATGGGCATTTAATGACTTGAAGGTATTTGACCATAGGGTGATCACTCATACCATTCTTGTGAAGCTAAAGCATAAGCCATTTAGGTAAAGATATATGTTTATGAATCTAATTTTTTAATCTATCATACAAACTAAATTATAGAATATAATGGATGCCAAAATTGTTTTCCCAGTTAGAGATTCAACCTAGGTATCAAATATAGTACCCATCATAAAGAATAATAGAGAAATTAGGCTCTATGTAGATTTTAAAAACTTGAACAAAGCATTAAAAAAGGAAAATTACCCTCTTTGGATTAGGTGATTCATATGGTAAGTGGGTCTAAGATGATGTATTTATTAGATGGATTCTCAAGCTATAATTAAGTACTAGTTAAACTAGAAAATAGGATGAAATATACCTTTACCATAAAATTGAGAACTCTCACATATAAAAGGATGTTATTCAACCTAATTAACATGGGAACCACCTTCAAAATATCAATGGATTTTTCATTTCAAGGAATGGTGGGGAAGTGTATCATCATATACATGGCTGATGTTACTATGTTTTCAAAAGAAAGAGATGATCATATAGAATATATACAAAAGGTCTTTGATAGATGTAAAAGATATTGAGTCTCTTTGAATCCAAAGAAGAGAATCTTCAAAGTTAATGAAGGGAATCTCCTAGGTTATATCATCATAAAATATGGGATCTACATCAACCCAAAAAGAGTTCAATCAATTTCCAAGTTGACCCCACCTAACAACAAGAAAGAGTTGAAGTATTTTTTTTGGCAACATTAACTTTGTAAGGAAATTTATTTCTATTTTGTAGATATTGTCAAGCCATTGACTTTTATGCTGAAATAGGATGCCAAGATTAAGTAGACAATAAAAGCCAAGAAAATCTTCCTAGATATCAAGAATGTAATCACTTAAGCCATAATTCTGATTATTCTTAATTTCAATAAATATTTTTATCTTTATTCATTCACATCAAAACATATTATTGTAGTAGTAGCTACACAAAAGGTGGAAGATAGTGAACATCCCATTGCCTTTATGAGAATGAATATGAAAAATAGAAAATTGAAATAATATAAAATGGAGTTACCTTTGAGAAATTTGACTTATTTCATTCCATTCATCAAGGGTGTCCTATGGTTCCCACCTTGTACATTCTTACAGCTAAGGGTTTTAGATATCTTATTGACAATTCCCAAGATAGTGGCCTTGTTAAGGGAATTTATCTCCCTCATATTGCAGCTAATCCACATGAAGATATGAAATTGCTCGATGACCAATTTGTAGATGACCCCTTCCTTACCCTCATTGAAGATAAATCCAATGTGGATAATGCCTTACAGTGTCTTTAAACCTTGTCCTTGGTCTCTAGTTATACCATCTAATGGCAAAAAACTAGTTTTTATAGGTAGTCTTACCTCCCTCTACCAACGTGGGCTACTAAATTCAGTTAGAAGTGGATCCAACATGATGAAATATTTAAATTCCTCAGTATACCCTTTTCTTTCAATGCTTCACCACATTTACTATGGCAATAGTTTATTAACAGAGTTACTAAGAAGATAGATTACTAGGTGACCAAGTCTCTTTCATTAGTAAGAAAATTTCAAATCTGCTAAAATATTATTGCATTTAACCATGTGTATTACTCATCATGTTGGTTACCTTGTAAAACAACTTCCTAAAATTTTGCAAAATTGCTTTGATATTTCCTTTGGGAAACCCCCCCAAGGTAAAGTATTTGATAGGGTGGCTTTGGAATATTGTTACCTCTTGCATGAAGCTATATGGATGGGTCTCATTGACATAGCTCAGCAAGGAATTGCCTTATGCACCAAATGAATTGTGTGGGCCATTGAGGGCCTAGAAGCTTGGGAGGTGTTATTAAGACACTTCATCTCCTTATAGTTTCTCAAGGGCAAGAAAACCTAGAAAGGGATTGGCTTCCCCAATTTAATCTTCATCCAATCTCTCATATAGATCATGGGTTCCTTTGTGGCCAAAATAATTTTAATTTCTTGGGAAAAGATTAAACCTTGGATTCTCTAGAATGGTTAAAATTTATGTAATGGGCTCTCCACTAACTCCCACTCTATGTGGTGGTCTCCCATTTTTTATTGTAATGAAGTGCCCATCATAAAAGTGCCTTGGATCAACACCCTCAAGATTTTTCACAGAGGAATTCATTCTATCCAAGATATCTTTTACAAGCATTCTCACTGTTGGCTATCCAGTGAAGAAGTGAAAGGTAAATTTTGGTTAGCCAACATGGATCAAGAATATTACTAGAATATTATCAATGCCATCCTTGAAGATATGCTCTATAAAACCTAATTAAATTTCACTCAGCCTTGGTAGAAGGAATATAAAGGGTATGTTGAGATCCCTTTCTACAATTACACTCCTCAACTAGGCTATGTTTGGCTCACCCCCGATTTTCCCATGGTAGATGAGATCAATGCTTGTTGGGGGATGAAATCATCTATTAAAACATAGAAAATTCACTTCAACACTATCTAGGGGGATTGTGTGGATCCCAAGCTTGCCCACTTTGCTTGGTGTATACTATACCAAGGCTTACTTATTGGTCAATGACTTATTCAACTAGAAGTCACCAACCTACTTTTATCTTCTATGGTCACCTAGAAGTGTTCCCTCATATATTGTTGTACTATTCCAAAGCTCAAAGGGTCTAGAATTGGATCCATGAAATTTTTAGGCCTTTCTATCTTGATTTTTTCATTTGACAACATATTATTCTTGGAGACAAACTTGTAATTCCCTTCATTTACATGCAAGTTTGGCTTACTTTTAGAGTGGATATTATCTTTTAGATTTAGAAATAAACAAATAAATAATTATGTGTTTAATCATGATTATAATGATTGTAATGTTTTTACTTTGCACAAATCTAGTATCATCTCCAATGTTCTTTTCTAGATTCAAGTCCAAACCAATAAAGTGGCTATGGAGCTTGGGTACCTTTAGGACTACTCTCCCACTGGGGAGATGCTCCCTACACTATGGCTCAGATTTTGCCTTCTCTACCTAGGAATCTTAGATTGGATGATAGAGTTCCTCAATTACTTTATCATGGGCATTTCCACATATATTCTAGGCTCCAATCTCATAGTGGCACCCCATACCAACACATTTTCCCTCTTGGTTAGTAGTGAGGGTGGCAACCATCGCCTCCTTCCATTACTAGGTAGGATGGTTGGGGTGCTTCTCCTCCTCCTCTACACCTAGATGCTTGGGGAGGACTACTTGGAGGCCATGTAAATGTGTTGGATAAGTTTACCAATCTCTCTTTGGATATCTCACCCACTCAGACACAAGTTGATAATGATATAAACACTACCCAAGTCACTAGCTAGGAGCCTATTCTAGATGGAAATGATTTGGTAAGCTTGGGTTGGGGTTTAGATGATATAGATCCTTCACTTATGGTCCTTGATATTTCTAACTAAAAGTTATCTTTTATGACTTTGTGATAGTTGCTTGTTTTTAGGCTATTCCTAGTTGTTACCTGATACTTTGGTTTTGCTCCTAGGCTCTACCTACTATGTCATGGCGTGCTCTCATACCACCTTATTTTTTTGTGAATTATGTATATATTTATTTTTAGCTAATATATGAATATATTTAATATAAAAAACATTTGTATACCTTGATGAAAGCTATCAAAAAATTTAGGCATTATAGTTTTAGGAATAAATTATATGCCATCATCATAGACCCAACATTCAAGCCACATTTGACCAAAATGAGTTGGGAAAAAGAAGAGGCAAATGGATGGAAAAAATAAAATATGGTGACAAGCCAAGGTATCATCTATTTGTTGGCTAAAATTTATCCATGCATCAAAATTGAAAAAATCAATGAAACCCAGGTAGGCAGGGGTGAATGGTAATCATAGATCATTCATTACCTACTCACATATACATGTCCTCTTAAACTAAACATAGAGAAGAAGTGAGACCTTAGGATCAAATCAACTCAATATATTATTAAGAAAAGAATCATTTATAGAAATAACTATGAATACATATATCTTAAATGCATTTTAGAAGAAGAATCTAAGTATATCTTGGATATCTTATATCAAAAGATTAACACCAGAAATTCTTCTTATAATACTACAACCATTAAGATTCTAAAAATTAGATACTACTGACCTATAATATTTAAGTATGCCCACAATCACATCAAGACATACCTTGAGTGCCAAGAGTTTGGGAAGAAATAAGTGAATGTTGTCATGCCTTTATATCCAATCATTAAAGGATGACCCTTCGCCCAATGGGGTCTTGATTTTATTAGGGTGATAAACTTGAATTCATTAGCAAGACATAAATATATCCTCATATCTCCCAATTACTATTTTGGATAAAAATTGTAGCCACCAAGAATTTTAGAGCAATCAATCTCATCAAGTTTATATAAGAAAATATATTGACTAAGTTTAACACCCCCATTTCCTTAGTTTGTGACAATGGTCTAGCTTTTAAATCTTTTGAATTTATAAAATGGTCCTATGACAATCAAATCAAAATTAAGTTTTATTTTAACTACTATCAATGAGGAAATGGATTAGCTAGGTCTACTAACAAAAATGTGATGGATGCCATTAAGAAATCAATGCAAAACATTCCAATAGAATGGAATATATTATTGAAATATTCATTATGGGTAGATAAAAAATAGGCATAAGTAAGCCCTCAGGGATTCACATTTATTACTAGTGTATGGAAAACATTTATTCTTCCCTACTATTCTAAATATACAAACATACAAATTCATTTAAGAGTATATGAGTCAATATGAAAGGATTCGACCTAGACTACTTGAGATAGTCTAGTTAGAAGATGTAAGAATTAAATCACTAGCCAACTTTAGTAAACATCATCACATTATCTAGAAATAGTTTGATAAGAGATCCAATATCAAGGGTTTTAGATTTTAGACTTAGTGTTATTATGGGGTAAAGCATAATAAAAGTAGGGACAAAAAGATAAGTTCACTCCTTTGAGGATTGGACCCTATCGGATATCATAAATCATAGATAACAATGCTTTATGATTGAAAGACCTTCATGGTTATGACCTCACTTTTCCAATCAAGAGATAATTTTCAAAGCACTACTTCATAGTTGATCCAACTAGAGATGCATAATAGTGAACTGTAAGTGGATATATTTGCTATAAGTAGATTAGATTTCCTACTTTATAGATTAGATTTCCTACCTTATTGAATAGATTTCCTCCTTTATACATTTTTATTTCAATAGATTAGTTTTTATGCTTTATAGGTTAGTTTCTTAAAATAACAGAGCTTACTCACCACTTTCCTATGATAAATACCAAATATTCAAAAAATAGGCAAGGGGATAATACCTAAGGGAGCATAAATGCTATTCACATGGATTTATTCTAACAATGCTAGACTTTTGGAAGTTAAGGTATGTATTATGAGTGAATTAGGTTCTACTAGGGTTGAATAGGTTTAATGAAATTCTAGGATTTATTTTGATATATTCATGTATATTTTATAAAGGCTTTCCATTTTTAAAGATTAATTTCATGAGAATTTTCTAAAACTTAGATGATAAATAATAAACTTAAAACTAGAGACACACTAATAGGGATGCATTTAAAAAATATGTTTTCTTACTCATACACCCAGCTAATGGTTATTCCCAACCCTTCTTCTATCACCGTGAAAAAAACTTATAGATGATGAGTGATTAAAAAAATCTCTACCAGGGATATGGACACTTGGCTATTAGTATATCAAGGCTTTTAGTAGAACTAGAGTTGTCTATGTTAGGGATATGGACACCTAGTTAGTAGTAAATCAATGCCTAGGCTTTCCCTACTATTTGATTACAAAATCTGAAGTCAAAATGAAACATGAAATTTTCATCTAAGACCCTATTAAAAATTTTATAACTAAGGGGAATTGAATATTTCACTACATTATACACATAAATCCAAGGAATAGAAAGGTTTAATATGTTGCATTGGGAAGTAGGAGTTTATTTATTCATTTTTAATAAAAAGGGGTAAATACTTTATTAAAACTTAAAATAATAGATTAAAAAACACCAAAATAATCCAAAGACATGAAAAACAGTAACAACAACCTCATGACTCAACTCCACCGACATCTCCAACAAGAATGGGTTCTAGTTCCTGACGTAAATCACTACGTAGTTGCTCCCATTCATCCGCCTTATGGCCATCTCCCACTTTTGACACCCATTTTGCCAAGCAATCAACTGCCTTATTGAATTCCCATGGCATGTGGGCATAAGATACAAAATATATGGAGGAACTCACCTGTAATATCTATTGCACTATCGTGGCCAGTTGCTAGCTCACATCTAAAATTTTCCTCTCTAGGATCAAGTTAACCAAGACCTAAGAATCAGCTTCACAGATCACCCTCCTCCACCCTAAAGCATAAGCTCTCCTCAAAGCATATAGGATAGCCAAACCTTCCATCTTATTAACAGTTTGCACTCCCTGATATGCTGAGAAAATAAAAACCATAGATCCCAAAAAATCCCTAGCAATCCCACCAATCCCAACCGCCCCTGGATTTCCCCTAGACGATTCGTCTGTATTAATTTTCAAAAGCCTAGTGGGTGGGGGCATCCATTTCCCCAACTATTGAACTTATTGCTGCCCCTATATACCTCTCTTGACACATGCTGAAATTAGAGATAACTCCCTTATGCCAAATCATTTCAACACCTCAGCGTCCCCTTTCTTCAATGGCAACGTAACCTCACTCTTCACTTTAATAGATTCCTAGATCATTACTTTAATTTTGCTCCAGACCTATTGAGTCACCATTTTTTCCTCCCTAAAAATCCTATGGTTCATTTCTACCCAAACTTGCCAGAGCAAAAAAATAGGGCTAGCGTACCATGCATCCTATAAAAAAGAAGTCAAAGAGGGGGGATGGCCCAATCTTGACCAAAAATCTACCAGGGATACCATGTGAATGCACTGGCACCTCCATGCATCCCACCATAAGTGCCATAACTAAAGAGTGAAGGGACAACAAAAGAAATGGTGACGGGAGTCTTCCTCCTCACTATTGCAGAGAACACACCTTGAAGGGCCAGCAAAGCCCCGCTTCTAAATATTGTCCCATGTCAAGCATCTATTCCACACTAAAGTCCATGTAAAGTAGTTACACTTCATCCAAGAGAAACTATTCCAAACTTTTTTCCACCATTGAACTTCCCTTCTATCCTCATACTACTAGGAGATCAGCTCTTGATAACCATAGGACACAGTATACTTCCCCTTGGGATTAGGGGACCAGGCTAATACATCACTATCCATAAGTTCATTATAGCTACAATAGTTTAGAATATACTGTAGGTCTGCGCACTCTACCTCCAAACCAAGAATTAGCCACTCTTTTGGGGACTTTTGTCTAGCAACCACCACCTGCCCCTGAAGGGATAAGGATTTAAAATCACACACCCTTATCAAACTAGCTTCATAAAACCTCTGGGCCAAAGTACTCAACTAAGGATATTATCTAATTATGGGAGGGTAACCATCCCAAGAGTCATGCTAGAACTGTGCCTCCACCCCACTCTTGTAGATCCAAAATAGACCCCTCTTAATCAGCGTAGCTCCTCTCTTGAGAGTAGCCCAGATCACTGAGCCTTTGCCTGCCAAGTCATACCATGGAATATCCCTCTAGGGGATCCTAAAAAAGTACTTGTGGGACAACACTCTAGCCCATAGCTGAACCTGTTTCACATACCAATGCCAGTATAGTTTGGCAACCAAAGTAGTACTAGATAACATAGATTACTGTAATCCTAGCCCTCCAAACCTCTTTGGGTTGCAAACCACCTCCCACTCAATAAGGTTCCACTTGGTTGAAGATAAACTCCCAACCCATAAAAATTATCTTGTTAAGGAATCCAAGTCCTTAATAAAACTCATCGGTGCCACCTGGATCATACACCTATAGATAGGAAGAGCCTATACCACTAATTGAATCAGTTGAGCTAGACCCATAAAGGATAACTAGTGGTGGGTCCAATGATTCACCTTATCCCAAAATTTGTCCAAGATTTCCTACCATGACTCCTTAGACTACCAGCTAGCCGAGATAGGAATCTCAAGATATAGTAGTGGGAGACTCCCAATTTGGAACCTAAGGATAAGAGCCACTCTTCGTTGTATGGAAGGTAGAGTGTTAAAGAAAAAATAGTTGACTTGCCCCCATTAATTACCTATCTTGAGGTAGCAAGGTAAACATCCAAGCTTTTGTGTATGTTAGATGCCTCACTAATAGTAGCCATGCCCATCAAAGCCACATCATCCACAAATTGAAGATGAGATTGTATAGGGAGTCCCCCTCCCCACACCAACCCTGAATAGTGCCATCATCCAAATTCCTTTTGATCAGCTGACCCAAGCCTTCTGCCAATAGAAGAAACAAGTAGGGAGAGAGAGGGTCAGCTTGCCTCAATATACGAGAATCCCCAAAGAGATTAGAGTGCTCTCCATTAATCAGAACTAAAAAGGAGGTCGAGTTCACACAACTCAAAACCCAATGTATCCAATCCTTAGCAAAACCAAAGGCACCCAAGACCTTCTAGAGGAAGGACCACTGAGCTCTATCATAGGCCTTTAACATGTCTAGCTTGATAAACATCACCTTTTCATTGGACTGGGTCATGGAGTGTATAGTCTCTATAGCCATCACCACCCCATCCAAAATCTATTAGCCCTAGACAAAGCCACCTTGCTCCTTAGAAATAAGCACTGGCAGCCACTTTTTTAACCTCTCAGCAATCAGCTTAGATATAATTTTATAAGTGACATTGCAGAGAGAAATGGGATGGAAAAGACTCAACCTATCAGCCCCTTCTCCCTTGGGAATGAGAGGTAGGAAGGTAAAATTTAGAGCTTGAAGCATTTGCTTGTTCCTTTGGGATTCTTGAACAACTGCCAAGAGGTATAATTTGATAATTTCCCAAAATTTTTGGAAGAACTCAATTGGGAAACTATCTGGACTAGGCACCTTTCCTTTCTGCATCATAAAAACTATCCTCCTTAACTCCTCCAAGGATATATCCCTCATCAGATGTTCTTTCATATCCATGGTCACCAAAGAAGGAATACATGATAGGATCTAAACCTCTTCAGCCAAGTCCCTCTATGCTTCCTCCTTAAATAATGAAGCAAAATACTGCACTACCTCATTAATGATAGCCTACATAGAAGAAATAGTCTCCCCACTGTCCATCACCAAAGAAGTTATCCCATTGCCATGTTGTCTAGCTCAAACTAAATTAAAGAAGAAGGCTATGTTCTTATCCCCCTCTTAAAGCCATTCAATCTGGGCCTTTTGTTTCCAAAAGATTTCCTCCCTTAGTTCCCATCACTCTAATGCTTTTAAGGCCCTAGCTTCCTCCCTCAGTAATAACTCAGTCATCCCCTCTTCCCGAATGAATCTAGTAATGTCATTTAGCTCCATTTGAGCCTCATTTTTCCTTTAGAAGATGTTCCCAAAACATTTTTAGTTCCACCTTTTGAGCTGGTACTTGATGAATTGGAGAAGCTTAACAAAACTATACATTGTTGTTCATACAGTAGGCCTACCCATCCTCCACCAATCTGCCACATGAGCTAAAACTTGAATGGTAGCTTCTGAGGCATATGGGTTGAGGAAATTACCAATTTAATGGGTCAGTGATCCAAACCCCTCCAATTAAGAATCTCTAGGCAAGAAGACCATGAACCCGCCACCTAATAATAGGAGGTCATGAATCTATCTATATGCTCTGCAATGCACCTACCCCCCACCCTTCTACTGTTCTAGGTAAAACATCCATTAACAAGCTTGATATCCACCAAATTGAGTGCCAAAATATTATCCCAGAGTAGAAGAGAAGAAGGTTCCAGCCTTGCATTACCTCCTCTTTTCTCTGTTAAATCAAGAATAGCATTAAAGTCTCCCACAACAATCCAAGGCAAGTAAGGAAATAATCGTTGAAGAAAATGGATATTTTTCCAAACAAGAAGTTTACCTTGGAAATTAGTAGGAGCATAGACATTGGATAAAAGGACTAATTCACCTAACTCAATACATGAAACCACCATAGATAAAGAGGATTTAAAGGAAATCTAGGACACAGGTTGGATCTTTCATGGATTCCATAAACAAGCCACCCCCCCAAAGACCCATGAGCTCCAATGCACTGCCATAAACCGTGCCTCCATAACTTAGGTGCGATATTCCTCATATCATCCACAAAAACTTTCATTTCTTGAAGAAAGAGAAAATCAAGTACTTGAAATTTAACTAATTCCCTAACAGCCTTTTGTCTAGGACCGTTATTCAGTCTCTTTACATTCCATGAGATAATGATCATTTTGGAGGAGTTAAAAAGTGAGAGTCTAAGGTCTTAACCACACCTAACTCCACCAAGGTCTCCCCAATCATCTTAATTCTCTCTGTGTCCTTCTTACACCCCAATTTAACACTTTTTTCTAAGATCCCCTTCTTCCCCTCCTTTTGAAGAATGCCCAAGTGAGGAGAAGATTTACCTCTCTTATCTACTTCTACCACCACAATCCTTGCTAGAAGGTATGCGTCCTCTCCATTCTATTCTAGGTCACCATTTGTCACCTCCACCCTCTGTGCCTTTGTCTTCCCCTCCAAAACCATGGGTAAGGCTGAATCTTCTTGAAGAACTGAAGGAAGATTGGTTGAATTAATCTTTGGTCCTGAACCTCCCACGAGCTACTCTACAGTCATTAATCCTAGATTTACTTCTTGCTATCCCAATTCATCTAATATTTCAAACCTATTGAAGGAGTCTTCATCCTGTTGCTCCCTAAGGGTCCTCTTCTAGCCTCTATTGTGGCTTTAAGCTTTCACTTGCACAAAACCTTTAGCATCCCTGCCCTCCCCCACCCCACACTTCTTCCCTTTATCAGCACTAGGAGTGTTGCTAGGTGGTGGTTAGGGTTGCTTCTCCATTGACTTAGCCTTTGGGCATCTACGCACTAGGTGTCCATATTCATGGCATAGGTGACACCTGAAGGGAAGGGTCTCATAGTCCAATTGTTGCACCTAGGAATATGAACTCACACTCATCTCCACCACATCAGGCAATGGTTTGCTCAAATCAATTTCCACACAAATTTGAGTAAAAGTCATGACTTTCTTACCTAAAGTATATGTTGAAGACCCCACTAGCCTTCCAAGCATCAAAGCTAACATGTGGAGAACGTCCTCTTGACAACATTCAATAGAAAATCTGGGGAGCCTAACCCATACCAGAACTCGATTTGGTAATTCCTCAAAAGGATTAAACCTAGCATGCCAAGGTTTGACAAAAAGTCCAACCTGATTGTAAAAATAAGGTCCTCCCTCAAAAACCTTGTTGCGATCAGCCAAGCATAGAAACGTCACTATGAAGTAGTTATTTGCCAATAATGTGACCTCCATTTCTCCCTCTAGTTCCCACACTCTCTTAGCCTAACTCTCCAAAAATTGGAGGGAAACTCTCAAACCCAAAAACTTGCAATACAATGAGTGCTTAGAATAATATTCCACAACCTCAAAAATCATATCAAAAGGAATTACCAATTTAGGTCGCTCCTTGCACCTCTCCAGGAAACCATTAATCTTCATGATCTGAGATCCCCTAGGCAAGCTCCTTTCCATAGCTCCTAAATTCTGGGAAGAAATCTCATTACCTAATGTTTTTACTTATTGCTCCTACCTGTTCATGCCCATAGCTTCACTAAAGCTCTTGCTAGGCATAGTCTTTAAAGGCTCCTATTGAGCCATTACCATGCCCTCCTTGGTCCTGTGCGATTGTTTGATGTCTTAGCCCCTCCCCACGCACTCACCCCCCAAATATTCTCCTATGCACTCCTAACTACCACTTGAACAAGCTAGGGCACAGCTGCCCTAGCTCAGCTTTGACCTGTAGACACTGAAACCCATCATTCTTCTGCATTATCCAGTCACTTGACAAGGTTCACTAGCGAAGTAGGAGTTTATTTCAACATTTAGTTTGACTGTTATTTCTTTTTTAGAGATAAATATTTCTCATAATGTATTGTTGAAATTATGTGTTCTCTAAATACTCAGGAGTATTTTCCCCCATGAGTCACCATTTATTGTGCCATGACACACACACCATTTTTAAATTTTTAAATAGGGGCCCAATATTGATTGAACATTCTTCTAAGGGTATCTAAAGATAGGTCTATGATATAGAAATATCAAATTGCATAAATGCAAAGGATCTTATCCAATGTTTCATAAAGTCATTTGATTATCTTGGTTATTGGTTGATTGCTTAACACAATCCATAAGTCTCACCTCACATTTAAAGGGCATTTAGAGACTCAAAGAAATTTAATCTATTCATAATCCATACTATATGTTTTAATATCCACTTTTGATTTCCTTTGAGGGCTTGGATACGTGGTCCTATTTATGCTTTATATGACTAATTAAGCTAATGTATTTCACCTATAGTAAGTTTTTTTTATCTATGTTGTGTCTTTAAAAAAATTACATCACACTTAGGTGCCCTTATAAAATCATCCTAGAGTTTATCCTTACCACACAACATCATTTTGATCCTTCAAATATATAAGTGAAAATGTATAATTCATCTTGGCAACCCAATGGTGACTTTTGTGAAAGAATGAGTATAAAAAATCCAAGGTAAGTTAAACAATGAATTCAATCCACTTATCACTATCTTATTAACCCAGAGGTGAAATATTCATGGACCCATGTATAGATAATCCCTAGCAAGTGAATCAATGGGGTCTATCCATGTGTCATCATCCCACTCACCCCTATAACCCTTAATCCATACATAGGATATGAATCTTAAAACTTTCAATAAAATAGTAAGAGCTATCCAATTGTCATGATCTTGCTAATGTATAAGTGACATATTTATGGACTTGCATATAAACTTTCATGGGAAAGTAAACTAGTGGGATTATTACACTTGTCACCATATCTCTAACCCAAGACTCTAAAAACAAATCACAAAATATCACACCTTAGACACTAGTATAGCAATGACATACATTCACATATCCTCTTAGTACACATAAAGGAATGTTCATAGACACCACTGCTAGGTCCAAATGAATGGAAAATATACATTTGTAATAATAAGATGATTAAACATCTAGGAATAGATAGAGGAAACCACATGGAACTTAAAAGGTTGTGGAAATTTATTTTTATAAAATATAAATGAAAATACTAAAGAGCAAAGGATGTTGTTACACTTAATTCACATGAACTAAAGAATTAATGCATTTAATTATTACATCTAATGTATCTCAAAGTAATATATTTTCAATTTACATTTTCAATTTAAGTACATTACCTTCAAACCATTCATAATATTACAAATTCCAATCTCAAGTGCAAACTATGAATTCAAAATTTTATTGTAATCAGGAATCTACAGGCTTCTCATAGAGAAAAATATTTTCATACTAAAGAATTCAATGTTTTCATCATCTCTCATCCCAATTTCCTCTTGCTTACTCAATTATAGGATGATTTGAATTCATAGATACAACATTTAATTTAATGTATTTTAAACACAAGTTCAATTATTATTTAGTGATTTGGGAAAGAGCTAAAGAAATCAAGCCATAAAAAGATGAGTACCATCTCTCTCTCTTTACATGTAGATATAAATATGATCTCTTAGCTATCAAGGCATTAGGCCTTTAAAATATAGTGTCTAAATTATAGGTAATTCCATGCATTGATTTAGTATATGATTTATTCTTCAATAGAAAGGTTTATATAAAAATAATACATTTTAAATTGGGCAAGACACCAGTAACATATAATAGAGGGAATGCTATTGAGAGGTATTATAGGCTTCCCATGCAAGACATGCCATACAAGTAAGATGTAGTTAACTTATGGCTTCAAAACCATAATGTCATTATCAATTTGTAGGAATGGGATAGTAACCCAAGAAACTTCATAGTCTAGGGCCCTAATTTGATAATTCCCATAGTAGTCTTCAAGCCAGGGGTCATAATTGCCATGGCCCTTTTGAACATGATATATGGTATTTTACAATCACTTATGATATGATTTTAACTTATGGAAAAAAATTCGCCCTAGGGGAGATTATTATCTCCAATCTAATTTCAAAACTCACCAATGTTGGGAGCTCCCTAAATAGGAATTTTTATATCATGTCCTATGTGATGCAGTAACTACAACTATGCATGCATACCATGATCAATCATGGGGACCATCAACTAAGTACCAAAAGAATAGGGTATGTTATGAGCTTAATATTATTAATGTGCATATATTTATGAGGAATATGAAAATTATAAATAATAATTTATACCCATATTATATCAAGCTATATATGGAGATAATATGCCAAGAGGGTCACACACAATAAATAAAACCATTTGAAAGATGGGTGATTACTAGTTGTACCCTAAGCACATAATAATCAAGATTGAAAGCAAAAGGGCAAAATCCATATATTTTATAATTATTATGCCTAACAAAGTCGCTAAAAGTTGATTACTATCCAACTGATGGAAAACATTGATACTAAATTAAGGAAGGCCAAGTAAGCAACCCTTCATCCTACCCCTCTTAGTATTGGAAAGATGCAATATGTAAAATGGGAGCACCATCATCTTGTTAGAAATCTTAGGGCACACTATGGATTTCACTTAGCACCTTTAAGACATTATGACCCTAAAGAAAATGTCTGAGCACACCTAAAAAAGTATAAAAAAAAGAACTAAATATGTACACCATGCCTATGATCATGATATAATTTTGATTAATGTTGAGGATGACTCTAAGGTTTCTATCAAGATGCATTGTAACCCAAAAATTCAAATATGATCCTACTATCCCCAAAGAGGATGCCAAGAGAATTGAAAAGAAAAAATGGGTATCCAAACACATTCATGGATCCCCTCAAGTGGAAGAAGAAACACAAGAAGAAACTAGCACATCTTAGGTATCTTATACTAAATAAAGAGTTGGGAGTCATCCTAAATCTCACATACATATAGTAGATCCAACATATCCTCAACACAAAAAAGAAGAAGAAAGGCCTATAAGTCTTAGTGGAACAACAAGTATATTTTTTATGTTTCCTCCACCTACACTAACTATTGCATAACAGGTAAATCTTGCCTCAATTTTATCTTAAGTTCTTATTACTTATTCTTCTTTTATGCCCTTAGTTGCAATATCGCTTCCTACTAGGCAACCTACTTCACCATCCATCATTTTACTAGTAGTGACTACTCTAATCACTTTATCTATACCTATAATTCTCACTTATTCATTATCTACTCCACCTCCTACTATGACAACCTCTAATAATTCTAATTTTTTTTTGACATATACAAGGAAGACAAGGACCCCACCTATTTCTCCTTAAAAGGAGGAAGCAAAAAAAGAACTAGCTGAAGTTCCCAAATAAAGGGAGAGTGGAAGGAGAGGTACACAAATATCAGACCCTAACATAGTATATTATAGTGAGGAAGAGGAAATAATAATGGAAAATTAAGGAGAATGAGTCTCTAAGATAGATACTAAAGACTCTTGGTCAATAAGTGAGAAAATTGAATCTGACATAGAAGATGAGTTGTTATTTGAGGAAAGCCTTCAATATTGAAACAATGAATTAATAGCTAAATATAAATAAGTTAGTAAATTATATGTTATATCAATTATTAAAAATCTATTACCAATCCAAGAGGGGAATTAAAAAGGAGAGGCAGAGTCATAATTACAAGCCAGAGTTTAAGGGCCATCCCCAAAATCTCCACTTCAAGAACCTATAGTAATTTTTACTCTACCTACCCATCCTATGATTTTAATTCTTATCACTCCAAGTTTTATGACCACTAATTCAATTTATACAATTTATTTTAGTGAAATTAATTATTATATTCTTTACATTTATCGAATTAAACAACACGATCTTGGGCTATGGTCAAATTACTTATTTTTACTTGATAGATTAGCCTGCTAATATATATCATTTAACCACCACACCTTTGAATGTTAGGGTCACTTATATATCTATTACTAACTATTTGAAAAATATATTAAATACCCTAGTGACCTATTCATTTTTTTAAAAACCATCCCTCACACCCCTACACCTATCACAAAGGTGCATTTTTAAAAATTGGTATCTACTTTCATTCTTGATGCCTTGTTCACTCATCCTAATATGATCACCCAAATAGAGATTATTATAGGTCAATATTCTAAATTAGAATACCTAGTGGTCTTAGTCAACAAATAAGATGGTAAATCTAAATACATAATAAATACACCAATCTAAAGGTAGGTTAGTGGTTGTAAGAAAGTCATTCCTCCTTTTCCTATAATAGGGACATCATTTCCTAGAGTTTTTATACCTCCTAGGCCATCCCATTTAGTTTATCCAAGATATTATCCATCTCATCCAACATAAACAGATCCACATATATAAAAAATAGAATAATAAGTATCCTTGAACATCCCTTCATGGATCAAGTAGCTACATTATAAAGAGGAAACATGTAGGCAAGATTTGGTAATCCATGAGCAACCCATAGTTAAGTTCCACTTTGATAGGGAAATAAGATCATTGATAAAGGTTAAAAGGAAAATTTTGATTATTTTAGGACAACAAATAGAACTAGATCAAAGAAAAGGCATTTTCTCCTTGACCAAGATAAGGAAAGTAAATCCTTTGGACCCTGATAGAATCAAGGAGGACCCCTATAGTTTTACAGACATAGAAGGGGAATTAATAAATGAAAATTTCATAATATTTTATTAGGAACTAAAAAAATAAATAGAGGTTATAATTATACATGCCCCCAAAGAAATAGTATATAATCTATAATAAATAACTAGAAAGTTGTTTGATATCATTGATTTAATAAGGTCTATAAAGACCATATCCCAAGCCATTTGGGGAGAAATTTTGTAATTGTTTAATAAGGTAAGTGAAATTTATGGTAAACTTAATCTCCTTGGTCAAAAAACAAGGAACAGGACTATAATAATTTAAATCTAATAACTATAACCAAAGTTGTGTGGGCCCAGAATTTTAGAGCTACAAAAGGAGAAAGTTTGCTTGAGTGGTACCAAGATATGTGAAACCTTGTTCATTAGATTGAAAATAAGGAAAGAGAGGAATTTTATATCCTAATAGACTTGAGAGTAACTCAAGAAAATACACAATGAGGGCAATTAGTCTCTAGGCTAGGTTTTTATAATCTTTTGAGAGCAACATTACATAACTTCAGGGTAGATATCGAAGGAAATATTTATAGGACTAGTGATGAGGTGATGTCATTAGTTAATTTTGAAAAATAAAAGATTATAGAACTGATTCATTATACATAAGGGTGAAAGCTACATTGGATATACATAATTAGTTAATGGACAAACTCCCTCAATTATTCAAAATGTCATTTCTTGATTTTGAAACCATTGGCATATACTTCCAAGTGAATCCTGCTCTTTATCTTCAAAAGGAAGATTTTAATCAATAAATAATGGTAGTATAAGTTTATTAAAACCCATAATAAATTTCTTAGCCTCTAAGATATACATTAGTGCACACTCAGATTGGACTTGCTTGTGTGTTACTTCTAGTTACTACTTCAATTTCACTTCTAGTCTTAGTATTTGTTCTAGTTGTGACTCTAGTCATAATTTTAGTTCCATCATTTCAAACACCTTCTTTGGTTAGTAGTTCCACATTAGTACTAATATAAAAATATATATGCATTGACATGTTTATAATATGATGGAAATTTGATTCCAAATTTTCATAGCATGTACATATTGTATTTTTAGTTACTGAATTATATTTTGAGTGATAAATATTATACATGCATAATCTACATGAGATTAACATATGATGATATTTTTTAGCATGTAAATTTAGACTTATATTGAGACATGAGGCCTTCCCCATCTCAATATATTTATAATTGTATCCTCCCATTTCCAAAGTGAGGAGAATTTTGGCTATTAAGATTAATAGGAAATTCTGAGAAGTTTTACTTAAATTAGTCTTTATATGTAAATCTTGATTCTTATCTAATTATGTGGATTGTGTGGGAAATTTTTTCATTATGGTATCTTAGATATTTGATTTTTCATGATTTATATTTATATTTATAATATATTTATTTACTTTAATTTATAGGTGATTTTAATACCTTGTGCATGTTGATTGTAATCCCCCTTGTATATGTGCAATAGTAATCTAAAAAACATGGCAACCTTTAAATTTATATGTTTAAGTTTAAAAATTTTTCATACCCTTTGAATCCTTACTATGTTTTTTTATTTTTGTGATATAAAAACATATTTTTATTATGATTTCTTGTCTTACCTTAGTTCAATTGCTCGTCCTAAAAGGTTTTCATCTTGTGTGGTCTAAAGGCCTTTTTATGCCCTTCCTTTTCCTCTTTTTGTGTTTATTTTGGTACCCTTGTCCACCTTAGTTAATACCATAATATTTCCACCCATATAAATTATATTTAGGTTCATCCATAGCTGACCCTCTATGGTTAACAACTTGCTTTGCTCACTGCTATTCCACTAATAGGTTGTTATAAAACTGAATGCCATATATCTTGTGCCTTGGAGTGAAATCATTCATCGATCTCAAAATTTTAAAAGGTTAACTCATAGAGGTATCTATAGTGTGCTTAAAACCCATATCAATAGGTATTAAATATACTACTAGAAGGAAAACCTAAAACTCTACCTCTATTCTATTTGAAAGGAGGTACTAAATCTAGTGATAAAAGGAGGTCTTGAACCTCTACCTATATTCTATTTTAAAAGAGTCACTTGAGTTTCAATAGAATCACATAAAGATTAGCAAGGTCTACCTTAGATAATAACTTGATATTACCACCTTTGGAAACCCATATAAAACTTAGGTCTAATAAAGGAGTAAGGAGAAAGCCTCGATCCCAATCATTATATATAGGTAGAAAACCTCATCTTCCATTACTCTTAATGGCCAAAAAACAAGTTACCCATTAGGCTCCAAAAAATATAAGAGTTTATACTATCAATGTCTTAGGATATATCCATCATTTACCCAAAAAATTGAGAAGTATCTACCTTTATTTTATCCCTTAGGATGAAGGATTGTACAAGAACATATCAAAGCCTTTAAAACTACTTTGGGGATATTGGATGTAACCCACAAAGACATGTCTTTTAAAATATTTCCATTTATTTTGAAATATGTTTCCTATGAATTATTTATGAATATCCCAGAGGGTTATATTAAATCTTGGACCCATTATCAAGACACATTTTTGGCATAATTTGGATAGGTCACTAGTGCATGTGTTGTTTATCAACATTTTTATAGTATGAAGTGAGAGACCAATGAGCCAATACAGGGCTTTAATGCTAGTTTTCAAGAGATGTATAGTAGGCTTAAAACCACCCTAAAGAGGCATTCCCTCTCAAAATGTACAACTCCCTAGATCACATGGCTATGATTTTCCTTTGCTATGCAACCACTATTGGTTCACTACCTTTGGCCTATGTCAAAGCTATCAACATAGATAAGAAATTAAATCCATAATTGCAATCCTTAGTCCCACTCAATATTGGTCTTATTTTCTAGAATTTTAATGTAATTACAAATGCAAATTGTAACAATCCCTCTAGGCTAATTAAGGTTAGATTAGCTATTTTTTAAAACCATTAACTCAATAACAAAATTCATTTACTAATTCCAAGAACAAAGGAATTTTAACTAAATGCATAAATAAATGAACTATTGATTAACCATCAAGTTTAGCATATGATTCATTTAGTTAATGATCACTACAATGAATAAATATTTGTTTTCTCAAGTAAATCACATAATAGTAACATAAATACACAATTTAGTAATCATCCACCAATGGAGTAAATATCATAATTGATACAAGAATAAATTACCAATTATTATAAATATAAATTTCCATCAAATAGTACAAGTATACATCATTACATATCTGAATATTATATTAAAAATTATACAATGTTTCATAGAACATATGAGTCTTAATGAACTCATTATTATCTAAAAGTATTTATGAGTATAGTTTCTATCAATTGATTGTTGGAGGGGAGGGAGAGCATCATCAGAGTGCTTTTCCACACCAACTAGAGACCATAGATTCATTAAAAAATATCCCAACTAGGGAATGAACCTCCCTATAAATATGGGTAGATAATGATGCTATGAGAATCAACAATGCCAACTAGAACTCATGTGTTGTAAGATAAATATTACATGCATTGGATAATAAAGAAATATGTTCAAACATGATATCATGCAAAAAATGTAAACTAAATAAAATAGGTGAATTCATAATGTTTTAACCATAAACATTACTTTGGCCAAAGTTTTAATATACTTTCCATATTTTAAGATCCATCAAATTAACACAAACACCTCATTTAGATTACCTCAAATCTACATATTAGTAACACTAAATAAGTAAATGAAGTCCATCTCACCTAATTGTTTAGTGTCATTAATATCATATTGATTCAAACATAATTAATGATAAATCGATAGATTTAATATATAGATTTCAATAAATAAATGCCAAAGTATGCATCAATAAAAGGAAATCATATAGTCACATATATTCCATCATATACATCTTAAATAGTAGAAAACAATTAATTGATGATATTCATAGTCATTTATTTAGATCAGCTAATTATTAATATCCTAAGAACAACTAAATTAGTCTAATAATCCCTATCATACTATTAATTCAGAACTGCATGTTTCCTCATACATCCCCTTAATGATTAATTTATTTTGTTAATTTAATACACATAAAACAACCATACCATGTAAATATAATGGATAAGGCATATGTATAAATATACATTCTATCATAATCAGGAGTATATCTCCAAGTATTACACAAGTGTGTATATGTATGTATATAATTATACAATCACATATAATATTCACTTTAATAACCATACAATCTATATATGGTAAATCTCTTTAAAATGACTATTCCTTTATACTCAACATTCTACAATATTATGCCAAAAATATTCAAGTAATTCAACACATATAAGCTCAAGAATATATATATATATATATAATATTCATGTATTCTACACTCACTCACACACACACACACACACACACACACACACACACACACACACACACACACACACACACACACACACACACACACACACTCTTATGGATTTTGTCCACTAACCCTTATTTATACAGGCATATATACATAAATATTTACAAAATTAAAATAATATAAAAGTATATTTATATACCAATGTTATAAATTATACACCCAAATCTACCCAAGGTGACACTTATTCTTGGGTTCAAATATTCATAACCACCAAATTAATTCATGCATAGGGGTCTATGTTGAATTAAATAGACTTGTCTTAATTTTAGTATCACATTTTATAATAGGAAATGAATATATATATATATATATATATATATATATATATATATATATATATATATATATATATATATATAAAACTCTAAATCATTATGAAACACCTACAACTTGCCATAACTATTTTTTGAATTACAATTGTAGCTAGTATTAGAATTTACCTAGCTTGAATAAATGTTTAATAGTTATAAATTTTCCACTTTCATTCATTATAATTTTTTCTATGTCAACTCATATAGGAAAACAAAAGAAAACCCTGCATTTTATATATATTCTCATGGATACTCAATACATATCCACATTAGCAAGTCTCTAGTCTATATGTATATGGCCCTATGGATGGGCGTTACCCATCCCGAAGGTCAAATACCTATATCCATGTTAATATTATTTTTGTATTTATTTATGTTCAATCACATAGAAAATAAATAACCCTATTTTTTTAATCAATTTATCACAAGAAAATAAAAAACACAACCCTATTTGTAAGGATTAGTGTTATATGTATTTGACCCTATGGATGGGTTGAAACCATCCCCAGGGTCGATTACATATACCCTTATTTTTTTCTAATTTAATCACAAATAAAAAAAACCTATACTAAAAACTCAATGGCATACACCAAAAATATTTTGTGATTCATTTCACAAAGAATAAATCATGAAATTTAAATAAATAAACCCTAATTGAGAAAAAATGTAGGGGTTTGATCAAATATCTAATCTTCTTCCTTAAAATCTCTCTCCTCATCCACCATAGTATTTTTCTTATCCTCTTTTTCTTTCTAACCTTCTCTCCTCTTCCATATATCTACTTCATCTCAAGTTATGTAGGTAAAATAAATGAATAAACCCTACAAAACTAGGTCTTTGATAAATGAATTCCTAGTTCTATAATAATTTCCCACATTTTTGGCATGGTGTCTGGCCATAGCCTATCTACTAGTCAGGGTTTCAAACAAAATACCTAGTGATAGTGAAAACATACAGTCTTCAAAAAGTCTCCACTAGATTACTAAAATAATTTATATGAAATTTCCATACATCAAATTTTATTTTATTCCCTACATTCCATCAAATATTCCTTCTTTAAAAGTTTACCATTATACTTTTCAAATATTGTGGTTTAACTATTTCTAAAATAATGATGTCTGATATCAAGAGAAACCCTTATTAAATCAAACATGGGTCTCTAAGTTAACCTATACCTCTCTCTCTCTCTCTCTATATATATATATGTCACACACACACATGATTTTGATTAAAACATCAAATATTATAATAACAATTGATTAAAGCATGCCATCAATTTGACACCTATGGTGTTCAAACCACTTTATACTAGTATAGAGTTTCAAACATGATAAGATAAAAAATGAGGTAGTCATACAAGACCAATCCCAAGAAAATACCATTACACAAAAAATCTTTTTTTTGACTTCACACACAGTAGGACCATAAAAGGATATTAGTGCATAAGTTATAATAAATAAATATGTGAATTATAACCCAATAGGACATTATAAATATGCAATGTCATCAAAATCACTACACGTAAAGATTAAAGTAATATGTGACACAATTAATTAAATATAAAAAAAACATAACCAAACAGTAATAAAATCCTATCATGGTTTGTGCACCCCAACATCTTCATCTATTATATCCTATTTGATGATACCCTCCCTCGATCATAACCTAGAGTGTGGACTCCATCTTACATCTACATTAGTATAATAAACAACAGTTAGCCTATATCAATAGATAATTCATGGTAAACTATTGTAACTAAGCAAATTGAATAATTATTATCATAATGTACCATAACAAAATATGTACAACTAATAAACAAGTTAATGATCATGTTGGTAAGTAATATATAATTATCCATAAATAAAAATATACATATATAAAAAATTAACACAATAAATTAACCAATTATTAACCAAAAATCCATAAATTAATAGATTAATTAGTCTAGAGGAGAATTGGGAAGAAACATCCTTCCCTCTAAAGCTTGTCATCGCCCTGATGACACTTATTTCAACAATAGTTTTGAAATAAAACAATATTTATAAGAAAATATACATAATATCCAACAAAACACTAAGCAAAAAAATGTGGAAAAAACTTATAAAACTCTTCAAAGTATTCCTAAGTGGTACTATATTCATAATATTGGTCCCACTAGACCTTACACTATGATACTTTTTGACTATGTAAACTAAGTTTGTGAGTGTCAATTATTATGACGGGTTCTACTTTGACCACCCGGAATCTAGAATTTGTAAAGCATTCCAATACAATACATGATAAGGATCAATAACATACTTTTTAAGATAGGATACATGAAAAAATTATAGATGAGTGCTAAATTTGGTGGAAAAACAAGCCTTTACACCATAAGATTGATAACTTCTAAGACATAAAAGGGTTCCACATATCTATGAGATAACATTGTTGACTTCTTAAATTTCATCGAGCTACTCTATGGTTTAACCCAAAAATCCCTTTATATCCCATGGAAAATTGCCCTGTTGTGCTTTTTAGATTAGCATAACTATTCTATCTATCAATGGCTTCAACCAACCTTTTCCTTATCTTTTTAAATTGATCTTCCATTTTGTAGAAGCATATCTAGATCAAAGACTACCCTGTCTTCTAGCTTATCCCAAATGATTGATGTTCTACACCTTATTCCATACAATGTTTCAAATGGAGCCATTTTCAGAGCTGACTGGTATGAGTTTTTATACGCAAAATCAACTAATTTAATATACTCTTCTCATTTATATTGTTATTCAATGCAATACATTCTTAGAATATCTTCTACGACCTGATTCACCCTCTCTATTTGACCATCTATTTTAAGATGGTAAGTTTTACTAAAGTTCAACTATGTGCTAAAATTTGAATTGAGAATCAACCAAAATCTAGAAATCCATGCAATCTAAACACTTATTTCATGAACCTTTTTACAATCATAGGTACATCATCATATAAATTACCAGGAATGAAGTGAAATACTTTGATGATTTTATCAACAACCACCAAAATCATGTCATTTTATTGTGGAGACATTGATAAACATTGGAAAAAGTTCATACTAATGACTTACCACTTACATTATGGTATAAAATGCAGGTATAACAATCCAATAAGATGCACATGCTCAGCATTAACTCACTAGTATTTTAAATATTAAGAAATAAAATATCTTGCTTATTAATTTCTTTCTAGAAGTGTAATGGCCTTATCTTTACCAAGAGCTTAGTCATACTTGGATGACCTAAATAAGGAGCATTGTGTAGTTATTTGAGTACTATAATCCTCAGATTCTCCTTATCTAGTACATAAATCCCTCCTTTGTACCTTATCAAACCATCATTATTGAATTTGAATCCATCATATTTAGGATCTTGAGTATTCTAAGATAATGCCTTCTTTACTTGATCATAAAATTCATCTCTTAGAGAGAATTTAGCTACCTAATCATGATAGGTACTCTTGATGGTAACTAATAATGTTATATACCTTATGTGACTTAATATGAAGGATGTAGAGTTGAAATAATCCATGATTGAAAAACATATATGCATTGATTAAAGCTATCAAAAAATTAGACATTATATTTTGTGTAATAAAACATACGCCATCATCCCAGACCTAATTGTCAAGATCGCGCTTAGCTAAAATGAGTTGGAAAAAAGAAGAGGTAAATGGATGAAAAACTACAAGAGTTTGATCTTGAGGTTGTTTTTCCCAAAATATGTCACTTGTTTTTGGGGACAATATATCAACTATTTTGGTTTTGCAAGCCAAAATTATCTCTTCTCTTCTCAAAAAATGTTCTGAGCACTCCAATTCTTCAATTATTCAAGCTTTTTTAGCTAAGGGACTCATAAGTTCAACAAATTCAATAGGTGATCTCTCAAAAAGAAACAAGCTCCCAACACTTAGGCATTTCAAGGCTGGTTCAATGCTGAAGTTCAATCAAAAGACTTATCGACAGGCTTCAAACAAAATATTGAACCATTGAACCCCACCTCCAAAGTTTCAAAGGTTCAATGGGTTTAAAAGGTTCAATGACATTGGTAGACTTAAAGAGTTAAGCGCTTTGGAAAGTTAAAAGTTTAACCACTTATAAAGTTCAACAGCTTTGAAGGACTTAACAAAAAGAGGACTTCAAAGGAGAAAGATTGAATCGTTGAACCATTGAACCTTGAACCAAAAGAGTTCAAAGTTCAAAGGTTCAATGAGTTTAATAAAGTTTTAGAGACTTAGAAGAACAAAGGATTCGAAGAGCAAAGAATGAACCATTGAACCGTTGAATCTTGAACTAAAATGGTTCAAAGTTCAAAGGTTCAACAAGTTTAATAGAAAAGAAAAGGATCCAAAAAATTCAAAGGACCAAAGGATTCTAAGAAAGAGAATGAACTGTTGAACCTTGAACCAAAATGGTTCAAAGTTCAAAGGTTCAAAGAATTTAAAAGTTTGAAGGGAAGCTTTAAGTGAAGGAAGGAAGTAGAAGATTCCAAAGACAAGTTTGAAGAGATGGTGCAGCTGATTGAACCAAGGAGCCGATTAAACCAAGGAGCTGAAATGGACTACTTGAACTGTTGAACCACTAAAATGATGTACTCTCATGGTTCAAAGGTTCAAGGTTCAATGTGGTTCAAGTGACCAAGTGACCAATGACACCCCCACGAACGTCAAATTCAAGGTAATAAAATGCCCATTTATTTTCAAATATGGCACAAAATATAAATACAAAACTCAGTGAACCACTGAAGAAAGAAGCTGAAAGAGCCTACTGAAGGTAAGAAGATGGCCTGAGAGCTCAAATCACAATAGGAAATAGGGAAAGCTACATGAGATACTAAAATATCTATAGGGGAGTTATTCTAGTAGGTGGAACAGTGCACCAAGTAGACATCAAAGAGCACGAGCACTCAAGGATGTGGCCTATTTTTCTCCATCCAGTAAAGGTAAAGTGGGAAGTTGTGAAAATATTAGGAAGAGGACCAGGTGGCCTGTACTTTAGAGGAGACATTTGAGATGAGTTGACATGCCATAGTTAAGGCTGATGCCCTGTTCTAGCATGGCCCCTTGATAGAACTAAAAATGCATTCAAGGCATTGAATGCAGCATGGGCCATTTCATGAAATAAAGTTCCCAAGTCTTTCTTGGAGCACTATATATTGTAATCTCTTATTTTATGCAAAAAATATCTCTCTATTATAGAAGCAAAAATCTGCCCGAATTGGAAGGCATTTCCTGAGACTTTGAGCTCAAATTGTTAATCATATTCCTTTATTTGAATGAGAGAATAAGTGACATTTTAGACTTTGTGCTGGAATAACTTATGTTATTTAAGAAATTATTCTTATGTCTATTTCCTGGAAGCATTTTTGTCCATTTAATTAGACAAGCAGAACTAGTGGAAGTAATCAGGAAGGTGTCTTGAAGCCAACTATGGGAAGACTTTGTGTTGCCATGATTGTCTTTAGTGTGTGTGTTTTCAATTTGTCTCAGTGTAAAGGATCTTGGGATGACTTTGTGCCCCCATTGTCCTTCATATTTCACTCTTTGGTAGTTGAGGTGGAGACTTTGTGCTACACCTCATTCTGCTTGTTACTACGCCCTGTTACAGTTACTTGTCACTACTAGAAAGAATTCTTGTTGTTTGCTATAGATCACTTTTAAAAGAAGAGAAGTGCCTTCTGTCATTTCACAAGGATTTCACCTTTGTTTGTGAACATCATCTCTAAAAAAAGAGAGATGGATGGTTTTGTCCTACCCCTGAGTGTTATTTTTAGCTTATACATATAGTATATAATATACCTTATAGTTATAGTTATAGGGAACCTCCCTTTGATGAGAGGAGAGATTTGTCCCCTTTTGATGTCATAAACCTACACATTTGGCTGATCAATCTCCTTATGTTTTAGTTAAAACAACCTATTTTTCCCATCAGTTAGTTGCTGACAAAATATTCACCCAAGAGAGGTTAGGCCATCAAATATTGTAAGATAACATGGAATAATATATATAATAGTTAAAATGGATTTATGCATTAACATTTTTAAAAAAATGAAGCTAAGTTAGCTGGGGGTGAATGGTACTCATGGATCATTGATTACCTACTCATAGGTACATGTCTTCTTGAATTGAGTAGAGAGTATAAGTGATCCCTCAAGCTCAAAAAAACTCACCACATGATCAAGCAAGGAATATTATATATAAATAACTATGAAGTCATCTATTTTAGATGCATTTCAAAAGAATATGCTAATGATATCTTAGATAACTTACATCAAAATATTGGTAGTAGACATGCTTCTGGAAGTACTACAGTCCATCAGATTATAATGATTGGATATTACTAACCTAAAATATTCAAATATTCCCAAAGTCATGTCAATACATGCCATGAGTGCTAAGTGTTTGGGAATAAATAAGTGAATGTTACCATTACTCTACATCTAACCATTTAAGGAAACCCATTTTCCCAATGGGGTCTTAATTTTATTGGGGTGATAAAATTGAATTCTTAAATAGGACATAAGTTTATATTCATATCTAATAATCACTAAACCATTTGGATAGTGTAGACATCCAATTCCTAACACCATTGTGTTGAAATTATCCATCTTACTCAAAATTCACTCAAGCGCATAATTTGGACCAAAATCACTTAAATGTACTAAAGTGTTTGAGATTTTTGTATACAAGTGCTGATTTAGGATAATGTATCCCTAAATGGGGCAATGCATTTTATGTGATAATTAAATTTTATCAAATCATTTTGAGCCAAAATAAAAAAATGTAATTTGACACTCTAAATCATTGAATTCTTCTAATTCAAAAGCACATGACATGTGCATGTGTTATTTCAAGTTGATAATGTCCTAAATGGGATATTGGTTTGTACACAACTGACACCTTCTAATTTCACTCTAGTAAAATTATGACTCAGTAATATGGCATTTTGATCAATTTGATTAATAGTCTGTAACTAATTTCCAAACAATTGCATAAAATTTGATTAATCTCACTTAGGCAAATTAATCCAAATTAAGAGCTTAAATGGAAAATCCATGGGCATTATTGAATATTTCTTAATTGGAAATTTATTTCTAATATCTACATCATCAGGTGACATCATTTGTGAAGTGACATCCATACGCCATAAATACAACAAATATCAAATTTAAGGCCTCCCATGCCTCTTTAATGCTCCTTCATTCGAAATATTTATGAGGATATTTATGACTTAAGTCTCCAAAATTGAATTAATTCATAGCCACACATCTAGTTCTCAAGATGGATGGTCATTGTTGATTCTGATCAATTTCAAAAATCTATAAATAAGAGGGACAAGACCACCATTTTGAAGCTCTTTTAGTTTAAACTTATTGTGCAAAATTATCTTCATAAGCCCTCTTTGTCTACTATTATAATGCTTCACTATAGGCATAAAATTCATCAAGTATCATGAGCCTAATTTCATTGGTACACTTGAGATGATGGAGGAACATTGCCATTCATCATTTATAAAGACTTGAGCACTAGATCAAGGGGAAAATCATGTTTTGAGATGCATTTGGAGGATGGGATGCTCTTGGGAAAGTTTTATGTATACGCTTTCTTTTAATATCTCTTAATTATGATTTTAAAACCCCATCAAAGGAATTATCTTAGTTATTTATCTTATTTATTCATTTCTTGATTTTTCTTGACCAATGCTTGATCTAACTCACTTTGGATTCCATCTCTACATTTTGGCACACCCAATGAGACCATGCATCCCATAAAAGTAAGGACACCAACTTGGCAATCTTAGATTTGCTAAAAAGTGCTTAAATATCTCCAAAAATCAAGTTTTATCATTATTATTTTCATGTTTTTATGCTTTTATTGACACATAGTTTATACAGTGACCGATATTTGTTCTCTATAACCAGCATTAGTCCTATCTAATCAGAATTAGTCCCTATGTAGGGTAGAATGTGGTAGGAAAAGTGGTTTTTAAATTTTCTTAAGAGTTTTAATTTATCATTTCAGATTTTAAAATAGGTTAGGTCTCTATCAAACCATTTTATAATAGGATCCAAAGGTTTTTCTAGAGTTTTTTTACTATTTTGGGCTAACTAATGTATTTTGACAAAATTATTTTTTCCTAAGGGTTCAAAGGTAACCAACATAGGTTTTTATTGATTGATATTAGTTCTATTATAACCATCATCAGTTTTGTTATAACTAGTATTGGTCGTTATTGATTGACATCAGTTTTGGTGTAATAAAAATAGAGAAACCCAATAGCAAGTTTTCATATATTTATTTTCTCATTGATAATTGTGCTTAAAATCATAAGTAAATCCTCTAAAAATTATAGGTCACATGTTTGAAAAGTACCAAATTTGACAATGCTTAAGTCTCAAAAGTTTCCATTTGGTGCTTAAAACAAATTTATAGGTTTTATACTTAGTTTATTTTTTGAAAGTTTTACAATTTTAAAATTAATTCCAAGGGAAAAAAATTTCACAAACACTTCAATTTGATGCATTAAAGTAAACAATTATTTATTTTATGCTAGATCATTTTATACTTGTGTGTTTTCCTCAAATTAAGGATGTATGTATGGTCTCCCCCATCCCCTTTAAGGAACTCAGGTGACCAAAATCACTATTTATTTACAAATTATGCCTTTTCCAAGGCATGAATATAATGCTGTTGAGGCCCTCCCCAAAACTTATATTGTTTGGGTGATCTACACACAACCTTTAAAGTCTTTTCACTTTATCATTTATTTTATGGAACTTGGCTTATGAGTGGGATTTCATAGCCTCCTCATGAGTTATTTATGGAAGCTTTGACTTAGGGTTTCATCTCCCAACATTTTTTTAACCCCTTTCCATGGTGGGGTATATAAATTAGGGCACATATACTATGACTGGTAGTGAATTGAGTGGCTAACCTCTCCAATTATAATGAATAATCAAGTGAGGTCTAGCTAACCAAGGGATTCCACTAAGTACATAAGTGAAATCTCTATACAAAGGAATAGACCATTGTATATTAATTTATTTGGTATGAAATAAATTGAAGTGAGGAATATCTAGTGTTAACCACAATTGGGACCATCTAGATAATTAAAAATTTAGTTTTAGAATAACCCTTTTGTCATGAACATATTATTTATGCAGGGTGAGTACCCCAAAGTTCTATTTTACCATGAAATATATTGTGAGAAGGGGAGTGTATAAAAACCCTAATACTTCATACACTTTTATTTTTGGATTGACACTTAAAATCCTCCAAAGAGGATGTATATAGATGGAATTCAATGATATGAAGTAACCTTATCAGTTTAGGGATTTGGACATTATACTTAGTTGTATTTGGTCATTTCCTTTACTTGCTTGGTCTTATTGGAATATAAAACTTGTTTGTAAACCAAACACATTTATTTTCTACCATTTTGTTTGAACAAGGAGGTGTTATGTTGAAAAAATAAAAATCAGCTTTTGCCTTGTTCAAATCCTCTTTTGAAACATTATGTTTGTTTTATCTAAACAATAATGTTATGTTGTCCATTTGAGTATAAACCATTTTTCAAAAGTATTTAATTCCTTCACTTTTTAATTTGAATTTAGAATCTCACCTTTCTAATTTCTAGGCTAAGGTGTTAATTAATTTACAGTTTTCACTTGGTTTGAGTTAACTTAGGTACAATTTCACATTTGGGTTGAAGGCCATTTTATAGACTCATCATCATTTGATCATTTTGAAAGTAGGTTATCTTGTGTATTGCTCACTCTCTATGTTGTCCATTTGAGTATAAACAATTTTTCAAAAGTATTTAATTCCTTCACTTTTTAATTTGAATTTAGAATCTCACCTTTCTAATTTCTAGGCTAAAGTGTTAATTAATTTACAGTTTTCACTTGGTTTGAGTTAACTTAGGTACAATTTCACATGTGGGTTGAAGGCCATTTTATAGACTCATCATCATTTGATCATTTTGAAAGTAGGTTATCTTGTGTATTGCTCACTCTCTATGTTCTAAAACAAATTCTACTTCTTATCACCATGTGGAAGCATTGTTCTTCCCATTTGGTTTTAGTTTTATACTTAGGAATTATTATGTGTTTTCACATCTTGAGTTTCTTAGTTTGAATTTTTACTTTCCTCATTATAAAGACTCTCTTCTTGTTTTCTAGTTTTAATTCATCAAATTTGTCCCTAGATTTTATGATATTGACGTATATTTAAACCTAGATTTAGTGTACTAGTTTATACTTTAGATTTCAAAGTTATCATATCCTCTTCCAATTTGACAATTACAACACACCACAGTTGAATAAATTAATGGCCATTTCTTCTAATTATGTGGTACTATGCCCCCTTATTTTTCTTATAGTCTTTTTCTACCTTGTCACTTATTTAGATAAAATCAAAACACACCTCGTTAACATTTACAAAACATTTTCCAAATATAAGAAATTATAGAGAACAAATTTATAAACATGAAACAAAGGTATATTCATAGTGGGGTCTCTTATGGCCCTACCTATGAGGAGAAGAAATTTTATGATGGACAAGACAATCCTATAGTATTTGAGTACATTTTAATGACTGTAGGATCTGAAGAAGACTATTTTGAACATTAACCCCTAGAGGAAAAAGATGAAGCACTCTTAATGTTGATTGAATTAGGCATTAGATTACCATCATACTTTCTTATGGAAAAATTACATACCTTAGTTAGGGTATGAGAACAATAATGAGAATAATACCTCACTCATATTGCCAAAAAATACATTGCTTCTTCTAGAAAAAGAAAGGAAGTTCTCATAGATTCAACCCCTAATGATCAATATATTTTCACCAATATAAAGAATATATGTCAATAATATATATATACGAACTTATCATGGACTTGACTGACTCTTTAGTTTCCACTTCCATACAAAATGACACATCCAAGGATCAAGGGAATGTGATAGAACCAATGCCACACACTTTAGTTGAAAACACACCTATGATGGATCATGATGTCTCAATTAAACAACCCAAGCCTCAAGAGCTTCTATAACATGCTTTGTTAGACACTGAGCATACATTTTTCAATCATGAAAAGCCTCTTATTACTTTATAGAAGTAGGGAACAAAACACTCAATGCATATTGAGGAAATTATTCAAAATAATTAGGCAAGTTCTTCCAAACTAATATGTAATTTGGTGAATAGACCATAGACTCCCAAAATTCAACAAAAAACTTATAATTCAAGTCAGCTGACTCTAAGGAATGTTTATCAACCCAAGAATTAGTGGCTCACTTACTTGACTCAAGTAGTGAACCAAAACAAGGTTGTGGATTGAAGGTTGTATATCCATAAAAAATACACATAACAAGGATACATAACACCCAAATATAATTATATTCCACCTACTGATTCACCAAACATGCAAGAGTGAAATTCAAAGAAAGAAATTGTCTTGATTGGAGACAAGAAACTGAATCAAGTGTTGGTTGACCCCCAACAAGTGGTATCAGAGAAAGGTTGTTGGCTCATAGCTTGATACCAACAAGTGGTATCAAAGCCTTGGTTGTAGGTTCAGAGCTTGATGACCACAAGTGGTATCAGAGCTCAGGTTCACTAACAGGTGGTTCAGATCTATGTAGTGTGTATTGATTACAGGTTACTCACAAGGGTTTTTGCAGGGATTTCTATTTGAGTGGGAGAAGCAATGGCAGAAGAAAGTAAACTGAGAATGGAGAAGTTTAATGGCAAAAATTATCAACATTGGAGAATGTAGATAGAGGATTATCTATATCAAAATGATCTATACTTACCGTTAGGTGGGATTGCAAAGAAGCCCACAGACATGGATGATGAAGAATGGGAAGCTCTTGATAGGAAGGCTCTGGGGTCTATAAGACTGAGTCTAGCATCTACTGTGATATCTAATTTATCATAGGCAAAAACAATGATAGAGTTGATGACTACTTTAGCAAATTTGTATGAAAAACCCTCAGCTTCTAATAAGGTATATCTTATGAAGCAGTTATTTAATTTGCGTATGCAGGAAGGTGGATCTGTATCTAATCATCTAAATGATTTCCATGGAATTGTAAATCAATTAAGTTTAGTCAATATTGTGTTTGATGATGAAATTAAATCTCATTTAATATTATGTTATTTGCCTGAAAGCTGGCATAGCTTAGTAATGGCAGTTAGTAATACTGCATCTGCTTCAAATATTTTAAAAGCAGAGGATGTTGTTAGTGTTATCTTGAATGAGCAAATTCACAGGAAAAGCATAGAGGAAACATCAGGGAATGCTTTAAGTTTTGAGAGCAGGGGAAGGCAAAAAGAGAAGAGCAAGAAAGGGAGATCAAGATCTAAATCAAAGGTGAGAGGTAGATCCAAATCTAGAAATGGCAGGAAGCCACAATGTTGGAATTATGGAAAGATGGGGCACATAAGCAAAGATTGTTGGTCAAAGCCTAAGGAGGACAATCAGCACGAAGGAAAAGAAGAAGCAAAGGTTGCATGTATTGCACAAGATGCTTTAATATTCTCTTTGCATAATAATATAGAATCTTGGGTGTTAGATTCTGGTGCATCTTTTCATGCTACCCCTAATAGAGAATATTTTAGTGACTATGTCCATGGAGATTTTGGAATAGTGTATCTAGGGGATGATGAGCCTTATAAAATTATTGGAAAAGGTAAAGTGCAGCTGAAAATGCATAATGGCAACACATGGGTGTTGAGAGATGTTATGCATGTTCCTAGCTTGAAGAGGAATTTGATTTTTGCAGGAAAGTTAGGGGATGAGGGTTGTACAGTAACTCTCACAGCTGAATCTTGGAAGGTGACCAAGGGTGCACTTGTTATGGCCAGAGGTAAGAGAGTAGGTACTCTCTATTTATGTAATTGTGTTACTAAGAATTCTCCTTCTGTATTATCTACTTCAGATGTGGATGCAAAATTGTGGAACTCAAGGCTTAGCCACATGAGTGAGAAGGGAATGTCAATTCTTAAGTCTAAAGGTAAGCTTTCAGATTTGAAAAGCATAGATCTGGACTTTTGTGAGCAATGTGTTTTTGGAAAATAGAAGAGAGTGAGTTTTCTCAAGACTGGGTCAACAAAGAAGAAGCATAAGTTACAGTTTGTTCAGACAGATGTGTGGAGACTAGCTCAGGTTGCTTCTATTGGAGGATCACAGTACTATGTTACATTCATAGATGATGCTACAATAAAGGTATGGATTTATTGTATTAAGAAGAAATCTGATGTATTTGAGACTTTTAAGATTTGGAAAGCTATGGTTGAGAATGAAACAGGTAGAAGATTGAAGTGCCTGAGATCTGACAATGGTGGTGAGTTTTGCAGCTATAAGTTCAACTGGTATTGTTATATGCATGGAATCCATAGGCAAATGATGATTCCAAGGACACCTCATTAGAATGGTATTGCTGAAAGGGTGAATAGAACAATTATGGAGTGTGTAAGATGTATGAGATTGCATGCTGGTTTGGCCTTAGAGTTTTGGGCAAAAGTTGTTGATACTGTAGTGTACCTGATTAATAGAGGACCCTCTATAGCTCTAGATGGTGGAATTCTAGAAGAGGCATGGACAGGTAAAAATGTAGATCTATCATTTCTCAAGGTTTTTGGTTGTGAAGACTTTGTGCACGTTGATAAGGAAAATAGAAAGAAGTTAGATGCTAAGTCTATGAGGTGCACATTTATTGGCTATGGCTCAAATGATTTTGGTTTCAAATTTTGGAATCTAGGAACTAATAAGATAATTAGGATCCGTGATGTTGTTTTCCATGAAAAAGTGATGTATAGTGATCAACTGAAGAAGCATAATCAATATGGGTAGAGCAATGGAGAATTGGACGAGGTGACAGTCCAATATGAGCTCATGGGAAAAAGAAATAATCACTTGTAGGAAAACATAGAGACTGACGTTGGCAAGGCAGGAATCGATGTTGGTAGAATAGAAACCGATGTCAGTCATACAGAGACCGACGTTGGTATGACAGGCACTAACGTCAGTAAGGCAGAACTGACGTCAGCCAGTTACAAGCCTAGAGATGACCGAGGTCGGTCACTGTCAGATAATTTGGGTGGACAACATTTTGTGGATGAGTCTCAGATGCCCATCAGAAGGTCAGAAAGGGTAAGTAAGCCTCCAATTAGATATTCCCCTTCATTATTTTATTTATTGCTAACTGATGGTGGAGAACTAGAGATTTTTGAAGAAGCATTACATGTGGAGTCCAAGAGTCAGTGGGAGCGTGGCATGGTTGAGGAAATGGAGTCCTTGAGAGAGAACCAAACATGGGATTTGGTTGAGTTGCTAGCTGGTAAGAGGACACTGAAGAACATATGGACCTACAGATTGAAGGAAGGTGAGAATGGACAGATGAGATATAAGGCTAGGTTGGTAGTGAAAGGATTTTCACAAAAGCCAGGTATTGATTTTGGTGAGATTTTTTCTCCTATTGTTAAAATGACTTCTATACGAACTGTACTGTCTTTAGTTGCTATTCAGGATTTGCATCTTGAGCAGCTTGATGTTAAGATAGCATTTCTTCATGGATATTTGGATGAGGAAATTTATATGGAACATTCGGAAGGATTTGAGGTCAAAGGTAAGGAGAATCTAGTGTGCAGATTGAAGAAAAGCTTGTATGGCCTCAAGCAAGCTCCTAGACAGTGGTATTTGAGATTTGACAGGTTTATGACTGAGCATGGCTACAGTAGGTGTCAATCTAACCATTGTGTGTATTTTGAGAGATTGGATAATGGTAGATATATTATTCTGTTGTTATATGTAGATGATATGCTGGTTGCAGGATCACACATGTAGGATATCTCTGAGCTTAAGGTGAAATTAGCTCAAACATTTGCTATGAAGGATTTGGGAGCAGCAAAGAAAATCCTTGGCATGAACATTAAGAGAGACAGGAAAAATCACAGGTTAATCAGGCAAGTTCTTCCAAACTAATATGTAATTTGGTGAATAGACCATAGACTCCCCAAAATCAACAAAAAACTTATAATTCAAGTCAGCTGACTCCAAGGAATGTTTATCAACCCAAGAATTAGTGGCTCACTTACTCGACTCAAGTAGTGAACCAAAACAAGGTTGTGGATTGAATGTTGTATATCCATAAAAAATACACATAAAAAGGGTACATACCACCCAAATATAATTATATTCCACCTACTGATTCACCAAACATACAAGAGTGAAATTTAAAGAAAGAAATTGTCTTGATTGGAGACAAGAAACTGAATCAAGAAGTATAAATTTGATGAGATTTGTACATATCCATTTGATTTGAGTATTATACAAGTACCCTTTCCACCTCATTTTAATTCACCAAAATTTTATAAATATAAAAGTAAGGGTGACCCTCATGAACACATTCAAGCATTTTTTGTATTATGCCAAGAGGTAGCTTATAGTAGATTTTATTTTCTTCACTTATTTCAACAAAGTTCAACAGGACAAGCTTTAGAATGGGTAATTGAGTTACCCAAGGGATCAATGGTAAATTGGAATGACCTAGCTACAAAATTTTTCAACCAATTATCTTACACTATTGAACATGAATTAACTATATTCAACTTGCACAAAGCCAAACAATGAGAAGGAGAAAGCTTCACATCATATCTACAATAGTAAAGAGCATTAGCTGGACACTTTCAACATAATTTACTAGACAAATAATTAGTTGACATTTTTTTCACACAACCTACACCTTAAGGTGGTGCATAATTTATATCTTACTTGCATGAACACATTTGAATAAATTATAGACAAGGGTGTGAATATTGAGAAGGCTCTTATCACCAAAGGCCTTATCAATATTTATTCATAGGGCCAAATGTCAAATCAAACCCAATATCCTATTCAAAATATTGTGATAAATAATCCCAAGGGGTTTAAAAATAAAAAAAAACATGGTAGGGAATGAAGTAATTAAGTTAAGACATGTACAAATGATGAAAGCTCTACTAGATCCAAATGTGCAATTAGCTCTACCTAATCTAATAATGCAGGAGCATCCTCATGTTGTTAAAAAAAAATTCATGTTTTTGGTTGAGTCTTAGGTTATCTAGGTGTGTTAGATAGATTTCCCACCAAAAGCATATAATTCAAACTTTCAAATTTGTATAAGTGTCTTTTTAGCATGTAATAAGGTCTAAGCATGCATAAAAGCTAGGAATATGTTGATTTAGTTGAGATAGGAGTTATATATATTATTCCATTTTAAGTGGTTAGAATCTTTCTTTAATTTTAGAAAACTCTTAATTCCATTTTTGGAGGAGGTTGAGTGAGGCTAGAAATAGGAATTGAGTGTCTATGTTTGGTTTTCACTCTTTTATGATGATTTTTTTTATTGAAACAAATGTAATATGACATTTGAAAGTGTGGAATAATGATATGGAGGGTTTTAAAGATAAAATAGAGCTTTTGTTCTATGCTTTCTCTTGACTGTGTAAAAGAAGCAAATAGGGAAGTAAGGTAGCTTTTGAAATTTGGTATCTAAGGGATGTTTTCATCTTTATAACCAATCAGACACTTAGAGGAGATCAAGATAAGCTCAACATAATCTATTTGGGCTCTTGAGACCCTCAAATGAGTTTTATAGATGTAATTTTATGTTAACTAAGGCCTAACTAGGGTTTTTTATCTATAAATTCATATGGTAAAAAAAATTCTAAAATCTTGATGTTCCAACACCTTTCATAATTACCCAAAATTTCAAGGCTCCATCTTATTGGTAAGTGTACTTTCTATCTTGACGTCACTTTCACACCTTATATGCACAGTCTGACTGAAGCATAGGGTTTTTGAGGTGTTTTAATGTTTTCAAATGAAAATTAACTAATTTTGATTATTTAAGGATGTCATTTTATACCTGTCAGATGAATTGTAGGGTCTAAATCCTTCCCAAGTTCTATGTACGTTCAAAACAAGGTGTTTTAGAGACCTAATTAAGTCTGTCACAATCACTGTTAGTATTATTCCATACAAAACAACAATAGTTGAAAATTATATATGTTGGGTAACTCTATAATGGGTATCTAGATCATATTTGGTTTTTTCAATGTCTAGTGTCATGAGAAAATTATGAAGGAAAAGTAGGGAAAACATGACTACAAGCCCCTAGTTTTGCCAATGAAGGAGTTAAGGCCTTGTGAACTACTACATCCTTTGTTATCATTAAAAGGTCTCAAGTTAGGTGTAAATAGTCTATGTAGGATGTGTGTATAGTGTTTAGGATTATATGGTTTTTGCATATGAGTCCTTATATGTGATTCCTTGTTGAGATCCAAATGCTAATACTATGAATGGTCAAGTCAACATAATGTTCAATAGACTTGTTAGTCAAGAAGACAATAGGAGAATATTGAGATGTATTGTTGGTGACACTAGATGAGTTAGAGTGTCATACTATTATTGGTATTAGAGACAAGAGATTGTGCATAATCTAAGATACAAACAAAAGGAGGATGAACGTGATTTGTGAGAAAGATGTAAGATCATCAAGATGGCAGTGAGAGTTAGAAATAGAGGAAGGATACCAGAAAAAAAATTCAGAAATGGAAGAAGAGATTAGGAAGCTAATAGGAAGGTTTCAAGACTTAGATATGGCTCAGAGGAGAGGTGTTGAAATGGGTGGGGTTAGTGATAAATAAGAAGAGCCAGCAGAGGAAGTGTTGGTGGTAGAATATGAGATGGCTAAAGATAGGTTGATCAAATTCATTATTAAGGCGAATGCAAAGCCAAAGATGGATGTTCTAGTGTATGAAGGAAACTTGAACATGTAATAATTTATTGATTGGATCAATGCATTAGACAAGTAATTTGAATATGAAGGAATAGAAGAACATGCCAAGAAAGTCAAGTATTCCATGATTAGATTGAAGAGCCATGCATCCCTATGGTGGGATGGAGTGCAAGAGGAAAAGAGGAGAAAGGGGTAGCCAAATACTAGAAGCTAGGATAGAATGGTAGTAAAAATTAAAGGTAGATTCATGCCCTTAGATTATCAAGCTAATCTTTTCAAGAAATTATAAAATTTGAAACAAAAGGACATGTCTGTAAAGGAATACACTAAAGAGTTTTATAGGTTAACCATAATATCATGCCATATTGAGGATGATATAGAGAAGGTGGTAAGGTATACTAATGGTTTGAATTTTTCCATCCAAGATGAGATTAGCCTTCTCATACCTAGAACAATTGAAGAGGCATATTAGTTTGCCTTGAAAGTAGAGGAGAAGGCTGTTAGGAAACAAACTTCCTTATCAAGAGGAAGAGGTATATCCATCAAAGGTAGAGGATCACAAGGAGGCAAAAGATAGCTGCAAACATTCCAATAAGATGCCAGTAGATCACAAAGCTCAAGAGGTAGCTATACACCAAGAGGAAGAAGGCCATACCAAGGATACCAAAGAGGAAGAGGAAGATTCATGGGAAAATGCTTCAAGTGCAACAAATATGTAGGTTATAGATCATATGAGTGTCTAGAGAACCCTTTTACTAGCCATGAAAGAGGTGTGCATGTGACCCAAGGTGAATAAGAAGTTTAAGGATCATCAACAACTCATGAAGATGTTCTAGAGGAAGGTGAGTCTCTTTTCATGAAAATAATCTTATTAAAACCCAATAAGGAAGTTGTGGAACCACCAAAAAATAAAAATTTGTTTAGGACTACATGTAAGAGCATAGGAAAATTCTAAAAAGTCATCATAGATATTGGGAGTATGGATAATATTGTCTAAACCGAGATGGTGGAGAAACTAGGCTTGAAAAAGGAGTTACATCATACACCTTATGAAGTCTCTTGGATGCAAAAAAGATAAAATTTTCATAAATGAGCAATGCAAAGTAGAATTTTAGATAGGAAGATATAAATATTAGATTTTATGTGATGTTATGCCTATGGATGTGTGTCATATCTTTCTTGGAAGAGCTTGGAAATTTGACATGAAGGCCATACATGATATAAGGTAGAACACATACACATTTGAGAAAGATGGGATCAAGCATACACTTACACCTTTGAAGGAAGAGAATAATGCTACTGTAGGACATAGTTCTAAGGTTTTTCGAATGAGTGGCAAATAATTCTTACATCAAATGAAGAAGGAAGATATAAACTTTTTTGTGATTGGTAAGCTAAAGAGTGTAGTCACTAGCACTAAGATAGCTAATTTGCCTTTAGAAATACAAGATATGTTGAATTAGTATGTTGACATTGTGGTAGATGATTTTCCTAATGATTTATCACCATTGAGAAGCATCAAACATCACATAGAGTTGATTCCAAGAGTAAATCTTCCAAAAAAGGTTGCCTATAGAATGATCCCAAAGGAAAATGAAGAAATCAAGCACCAAATCCAAAAATTTTTGAACAAAGGATTGGTAAGAGAGATTCTAAGTCCTTTTTTTATCCCCATAGTTATCATTCCTAATAATTATGGAAGTTGGAGAATGTATATAGATTCCAGAGCAATCAATAAGATCACTGTCAAGTATAGATTCCCATTGCCTAGAATTGATGATTTACTTGATTATTTGAGTGCAGCTGCATATTTTTCCAAGATAGATTTAAAAAGTGTCTACCATCAGATTATGATAAGAGAGGGTGATGAATTTATTATATTCTTCAAGACTAATGATGGTCTTTATGAATGGTTGGTCATGCCATTTGGCCTAACCAATACACAAAGAAATTTCATGAGGCTAATGAATGAAGTGCTTAAGGAATTTATAGGTAAGTTTTTTATAGCATATTTGGATGAAATTTTGGTGTTTATTAAAACTAATTAAGACCATTTTATACATTTGATAATGGTATTAGATAAGTTACATGAAGAGAAATTGCTAATCAATGTGAAAAAGTGCAGTTTCTTGAAGACAAAATTGATCTACTTGGGATTTTTTATTTATAAACAAGTATTGAAGATGGATAAGGAGAAGATAAAATCCACAATTTAGTTTCTTACACCCATGAGCACATTTGAGTTAAGAAACTTTCACGGTTTGACTAGCTTCAATAGGAAATTCATAAGAAATTTATGTGAAATTATTTTTCCAATGGTAGACACAATCAAGGGTGACAAAATAAGTTTTTATTGGACTAAGGCTGCTGTTAAGAGTTTTAAATTATTGAAAAATAAGGTATTATAATAACCAATCCTAACTTTACCTGATTTCTATAAGCATTTTCAAGTGAAATGTGATGCTAGTGGGGCTGCCATAGGTGTTGTCCTAAGTCAAGATGGGAAATGTATAACATACTTTAGTGAAAATATAAATGATGATAAGAAAATTTATTCAACATATTAAAAATATTTTTATGCCATTTTAAAAGACTTAAAAAAGTGGAGACATTAACTTATACCTAAATAATTTATCTTGTATACTGACAACTATGAATTACAGTTCATTAGTAATCAAAACAAGCTAAACCAAAGACATGTCAAATGGATTAAGTTTTTGTAAAGTTTTAAATTAAATATTAAGAATAATATGATTCAATATAATAAATTTTTAGATTCATTAATTAGCTGGAATCTATTCATGCAAGAATCTCAAGTAAATATCTTGGGATTTGAAAATTTAAAAGAGATATATGACAAAGATGCAAATTCTAAGGATGCATACAATGCTTGTATGAATATAGTCATGAATTATAGAATTCATTGGATGGATTTTATGGTCTAATAAGGTTTTATATTCAATTATAGTCAACTTTGCATACCCAAGAGTTTCATGAGAGAGAACTTGTTGAAAGAGAAGCATAGTGGCAACTTGTCAAGACATTTTGTGCAGAATAAGACACCAACAAAGTTGAGTGATTATTATTATTCGATAGGTATTAATAATGATGTAATTTTTTAAAAGGTGTAAAACATTCCAATATTTGAAGGGAAATATTCAAAATATAGGTTTGTACTAGCCGCTACCAATTCCCAACAAGCGTTGGGATTTAGTATGGATTTTGTACTTGGTTTGCCAAGAACTCAAAAAGGATATGATTCCATATTTGTAGTGGTAGATAGGTTTTATAAAATGTATAAATATATTCCATGTTCAAAAACAAGTGATGCTATTAACATAGCTAATTTGTTCTTCCAAGAGATTGTAAGACTGATTGTAAGGAACATTATTTCAAATAGGGACATAAAGTTTGCTAGGCACTTTTGGAGGACCGTATGGAAGAATTTGGGCACACATTTAATATTTAGTTTATTGTACCATTCCCAAACTGATGGTTAGATATAATTTGTTAATATGAGCCTTGTAAACATCTTGAGAATTTTGGTAAGCATGCATCTAGAATAGTTTGATCTTATACTTAGCCAAATTGAATTTGCTTACAATGATTCTCATAATAGAATTACATGAATTATTCCATTATAGACCTCATATGGAATACATCCTATGGGTTTATATGAGTTGAGATATCTAGGTAAGATGGGAAAAATAAGTGCTAATGTAGAGGACTTTTCCAATACCATGAAATTTTTTCATGAACAAGTAAAGAGGAAACTTGAAGAAAACACCATCAAGTACAAGCAAAGGGTAGATAAAAAGAAGAGAGAGGTTAGTTTAAATGTTGTATACCTTGTTCTTTCCCACCTTAGGAAATAAATATTTCCTAAAAGAGAATACAACAAGATGAAAGTGAAGAAGATTGGTCCATGCAAGGTGGTAAGGAAGTTTTCAAACAATGCATATGAAAAAGAACTACCAAAAGGGATTGGAATCTCTCCAATATTTAATGTTGTAGACTTGTATCCCTATAAAGGTGAAGAAAAAATATCTAAATGAACTTAAATAGGGTTTCATGAAGCTATCCAATGGGAACAATAACTTCCAAAGGAAGTACCAAAGGAGACTGAGACCATTCTAGACAAGAAAGTAATCAAGAAAATAAGCAACAAGGAATACTTCCAATATTTAATAAATTGGAATAACCTACCACCTAAATATGCAACATGGTTGACTAAAAATGACATATTCAAATAGGGCACAAGTGTGGAAGAGCTAATGGAGAATAATGACAAGTGAAGAATTATTCATTTTGCTCCTTGGAAGAGTGATGCAGGAGCATCCTCATGTTTTCAATTTTTTTTCATGTTTTTGGTTGAGTCTTAGGTTGTATATGTGTGTTAGATATATTTACTACCAAAAATATATAATTTAAACTTTCAAATATTTATAAGTGTATTTTCAGCATGTAATAAGGCCTAAGTGTGCATAAAGGCCAGGAATATGTGGATTTAATTGAGATAGGACTTGGAGATATTATTCCATGTGATTCCAAGTCAATTGAGCAAGGTTTTTAGTGGTTATAATCTTTATTTTATTTTAGGAAACTATTAGGTCCATTTTGGGAGGAGGTTAAGTGAGGCTAGGAATAGGAATTGAGTGTCTAAATTTGGTTTTCACTCTTGTATGATGAATTTTTTGACTGAAACAAATTTAATATTACCTTTGAGGTGTATAATAATTATATGGAGGGTTTTGAAGATAAAATAGTGTTTTCATTCCATGCTTTCTCATGACTATGTAAAAGAACTAGATAGGGAAGCAAGGTAGCTTTTGATAGTTGGTATCTAGGGGATTATTTTCCTCTTTGTAACCACTTAGACACCTAGAGAAGATCAATCCAAGCTCAAAAAAAATTGTTTGGGCTCTTGAGACCCCCAGATGAGTTCTATAGCTATAATTTTGTGTTAATTGAGGCTTAACAAGGGTTTTGTTGATTTGGAAATCCCAAATTTTGAAATCTTTATGTTCCTACACCTTAGACAACTACCCAAAATTTTAATGATCCATCTTATTGGTAAGTGTACTTTATATTTTGACCTCACTTTCACACCTTATCTACACAGTCTCACTAAAACAAAGGGTATTAAAGGTATTTTGGGGTTTTCAAATGAAAATTTCTTGATTTGGATAGTTTAAGGATGTAATTTTATACCTCTCAAATGAATTTTAGGGTCTCAATCCTTCCTAAGTTCTTTGTACCTTCAAAACAAGGTGTGTTAGAGACTTAATTAGGTCTATCATAGTCACTATTAGTACTATTCCGTACAAAACAACCATAGCTAAAAATTAGATATGTTGGGTAAATCCATACTGGGTATCTAGATCATATTTATTTTTTGTAACATCTAGTGTCATGAGAAAAGTATGAAGGAAAAGTAGGGAAAATAGGGTTATAAGCCCCTACTCCTGCCAATGAAGGAAGTAAGGCGTTGTGACCTAGTACATCCCTTTTGATCATTAAAAGGTCTCAAGTTAGGTGTAAATAGTTTAAGTAGGGTGTGTCTAGAGTGTCTAGTATTGTATGGTTTTTGCATATGAGTCTTTATATGTGATTCCTTGTTTAGATCTAAATGCTAATATAATGAATGGTTAAGTCAACATATTTTCTAATAAACTTGCCAGTCAAGAAGATAATAGGAGAAAATTTAGATTATTATTGATGAAACTAGATGATTTAGAGTATCACACTATATACCAAACAGTTTGCAAAGAGTCCCTCCATAGAGGGAATTCAATAATAGGTACAGATTCTTTAGTAACCTAGGATATCCTATCAAGATTATGTTCTAAAATCTCACAGTAGATAATTTAATTATATGGCCTATTCTAAGTCTATTTCTTGAAGATCAACCCAAACCTGATTGGTATCAATCAAATGAATTTTATGATTTCCATCGTGTTGTTAGTCATGGTACTTATAATTGTGTTTAATTATGACATATCATTTAATATCTGAATGAAATCAGTGAAGTTGAGATCAAACTTGCTCCCTAGAACACTAATAAATATATGGGAATCTATGAATATTAATTCCCTCACCATAATCAACAACTAGCAAAGAACAATCAAAACCAAGGACATAATCAGTGACAAAATCAAAACCAAAGTCAAAATCATAATCAACATGATGATAATCAGGATCATAATACCCATGTTAATAACTTGGGTTAAAACAACATCCCTTATGACTACAACAATACCATGGGACACATTTCTGCAATGCCACTGTCACTATTAAAATCTATGAACCATCCCATGCTTTCCAAAGTACTAGACCCATTGTTATAGTATCAACACCCTCTCCCTCAAGTAACACCATGTTGATTTCAAGAAATGTTATTACACCTCAATTTGCATGGGTTAATATTTCTAGACCCCATCCTTCCTCTAATTATAATGGCTCCTTGCCAACTCAAATTTGTTCAAATACAATTAGATGCTCATGAGTCACCCTAAAATTCCCTTTAAATTCATCTTATAATTATAATGGCTCCTTACCACCTCTAAATTATGCAATCGTAACAAGAAACTCATGAGTTACCCTTCATGGCCCTTTGCCCTCTTATACCACTGAACCCAACATTAACATTATGCTTTTGGATCCAAAGATGAACATTATGCTATCTAGGACTAAATCATCTCATCATAATATTGAAAAACCTTATAGTTTGTCAAACCAATTAAGTAAAACCATAGTGCAAATTTCTATTTATATCTTTTGCATATGTCTAAAGTCCATAGAACTATTTTTAATGACCTTCAAAAATATAATGTTCTTCAAGACATTAACCCTAAATAATTCCAGACACTTTTGGGATATTTATCTTCATTTTTATAGGTCACATTTAATCAAAAAGACATGTTCATTCTATAATAATCCCTTGTATATTAAAGTCATCATTAAAAACCATAAAATAAAGTGGGTTATTATAGACAATGGTTAGGGCTAAACATAGTGTCTCTCAAGCTGGTATAAATATTGGGTTATACTATAAAAGACATTTAGCTAGAGATGATCACTATAAAGGCATACGATAATGCTATGAGGAAATTTTTTGGTACTATTTATTTGCCAATCATTGTTGGGTTTGTGTACCATGATAGTTTGTTACATATTATGGAAATTGAGTTGCCTTATAACATACTTTATGGTCATACTTGGATCCATGAAGTATAGTCTAATTCATCCACTTTACATCAGTGCCTCATGTTTACCCATGATGGGATTGATATCACTATTCTTGTCGATCTATAACCTAACCAATATTATAAACACCTAGAGGCTAAGTTATATAATTATAACTATTATCCTAGTTCTAAATTCACTACAAATAAGAACAAATAAATATTTTTTCATCCACCTAAATCTAATTATATCAACCCTAGTGACCTTGCTTCCAGTTTGGCTGATCCATTTCTGGTAACTCTTACAAATCAAGTTGTTATGTAATATGTGGGAATTTTCACTACCATCTTAAGGATGCCTTCCATATTTCTAAGTTGTCTAAGTTTCCCAAATCATTTGGTAAACCCAAACCTTCCAAAATCCCTAAAAAACCCAACATGATTTGGTAAATGAAGAAAGAAACATAGAAACCACTAATGGTATTTATACCTACTACTTCACCAAATTAAGATTGAGAGGATTTCATTGAAGGAGACTAGTTATATTATGATAGCATTGTTGATTGTTTTCATAATCCAAATTCTTCTATCTTGAATCAGATAATGGATAATTTTGATTATACAAGAAAAGGCCTTAGCCCATGAATGTAAGAAATCCTAGAACCTTTATTAACTAGTAAACCTAACATGAATCAAGGTCTTGGATTTATACTATCTAAGGGTGACCTCATGACTTTCAATAGTGATTCTTTTGAATTGACTATCAAAAAAAAACATGGCAATAATGTAGCATCCCATTATGATATTTATGATGAACTTGATGACATAGACTTATTTTATTCAAATTCCATTATGACCATAAAAACTCATTGTTCCCTATACCTTTTTCATTCTGAACTCATTGATTGAGACCAATAAAATTTGACCATATGCCTTGATGAATTCCAAACAAAAAATTTCTATTACAAAGTATATGGGCCTTAGAGATGGATTGCCAATTGGTGATCATAAGCAAGGATTTAATTTTTCTTTTGATCTTTCTACCTACTTTTGGGATCAAGCAAAATTTGTTGGTCATGAAAAAGATTAAACATCAAGATCTTTAAGTGAAAACCTCTTTGACGTTCTCATTGGCGAAGGAAATAATAATAAAAAAAAATAAGACCTTGAGTGAAAACCTATTTTAGGAACTCTTGGATGGGAAATTTTTCTCATCCCCAAAGGATGTACAAGGTCAATCAAGTTCTAGATCTATAGCTAGTACCATCATCACATCAGAACAATAACAAGTCTTTGAATGTCTTGCTCTTGACTTTCCTAAGATATTTGGTAGTTGACCATTACCAGAGTTGGAGGATTCAGATTCATCACATTATCCAAAATAGCTCTCATAGGATGCATGTCTAGATGGGTCATGATTTTAAGTGAGTTTGATGTTAATTATTAGAATCAGAAAGCTATCAAAAAGTAGGTTATTACTAATCGACTTGTATAATCCCATATTATAGACACTCAACTCTTATATTTGACTTTCCAGATGATTCTATCATGATAATGGAGGAATTATAGCATGAATCTAGATAATGAAAAAAATATTTTTATGGTTCCTTAACTTCTCATGGATTTGAGGCTAGTATTTTTTTGATTACGTCATAAAGGGATCTAATTCCCAAGGCATTTAATATCAATTTTCATCATACAAATAATATGGATGAGTATGAAGTACTTTTTATAGGACTTCATCTTGAAGCACAATAGTATATCAGGCACTTAATGGTATATGGGGATTCCCAATTGATTATAAATCAAACCATTGATCAGTATCAAACTAAATATGACAATATTTTACCCTACAAGAATATTATGGATAATCTCAAGACTCATTTTAAATTTCTATAGTTTGAACAAGTGCCACAGGTCAATAAAAGATCTAGCAATATTATGAAAATAATTGAGTCCATGATATAGATTGATAGCAGTGATAAAGAGTATCAATTTCTCATTAAAAATATTCTTCAACTTGTACATATCTTGATAGATTTAGAAAGTATATGTGTCATTACTTGTCCTAATTCCCCACCAAGACTACCTTGGTTTGAAGACTATTATAATTATTTCCATGATCATGTTTTTATATCTAACCTTTCAAACAATATTCAAAAGCTTTTCATTTACCACATAGCCTATTATACACTCCTTTGAAACATGATTTATCATAAGGGATATGATGGAATGCTACTTCATTGTTTATCTTTGAGATAATCTAGGTTGGTGCTTAAGGAGGTTCATGAAGGAATGTGTGGGGCCTAAACCAATGGTGTAATCTTATCTAAAAATCTCCTCAGAATAGCTTACAATCAACCCAAAATGGAGACAAATGCTTACAATCATGTGAGGAATTGTTTTATTCATCAACAACATGGAAATTTGATACATGCACCTTCCTTTCCACTACAACTAATCACTACACCATGACCATTTTATACATGGGGCCTCAATCTCATCAAGAAAATAAACCCAACATATTTATATGGATATAAGCATATTCTCACTACTACGAAGTATTTTACTAAGTCGATTGAGGTCATTCCTCTCACTTACATCACTAAGAGGTATATTGACAAGTTTATACATTAGCATATCATCTATCAATATGGTATCCCATCTTGTATTATATTTGATAAAAGCTAATCATTTGTAAACTGAGAGGTTAAATTTCTTTGTGGAATATTTAAAATCAAGTACAATAAATCCATACCATATAACCTATAAGGCAATGGTAAGTCTGAGGCATCAAATAAAACAATTATGGCCATACTGAAGAAGATTATCCTTGATGTTGGCTATAATTATCACTTACAAATTTTCCCTTCCATTTGGTCTTATAAAACTAGTCAATGAATGCCCATAGGAGCCACTCCATACTCCCTTATTTATGGCATAGAAGCTATTATTCCAATTGAGATCAATTTTACTTCGCTACAACTATCTTTGGAGAATATTAAATATGACAAATATTATAGAATTTCCAAGTTTCAAGAATTAGAAATATTTTATGACAAGTGTTTGGCTTACCTAAACAACCTGCAAGCCTATTAAAATAGATTGCATAGAAGCTACAACAAATGTATTCTCCTTCAGGAGTTTGAAATTAGTGATTTGGTCTTCAAAGAGAATCATAAGAACACCAATGTTAAACACATGAATAAGGGTAAGTTCCAACCCAATTGGTAAGGCCTATATGTTATCATAACAAACTATGGATTAGGGGCATATCAACTAGCCACTCTAGGTGGAGAGTAAATTTTAGAGCCCATGAACATTGTGCATCTCAAGTGGTTCTATGCTTGACAACATTTGAACCATTATCTACAAGACCCCTTACTTGGGGGTAACCTATACTGAAGCTATTTTATCCCATTATTATATCATGAACTATTCTCTTTTGGACCATATTCACTGTGTTTTAACCTACCCTAAACCATTCTTACAAAAACCATATTATTTTATGACTCTAGATAGTTAAAAAATTGTACCATTGGAACTCTAGATCATTTATATTCTATCTTGACTCTTTTTATCCCACCCTGGACTGTCTTTTTTTGGACCCTATTTATTCCAGACCATTTTGTTTAGAACCACATTCTTTTCATACCTTGGGCCATTTTAACCTAGACAATTTTATCCCTTGCCAAATTATGATCTTGATTATGAATCATAATCATTCTGGACACACTCAATGTCAATTCTACAAATCAGGTCAACATAGATAGTATTTCATAGCTTCCTCTTAAAACAAGTGAATGCAGATGCATGATTACATGGTTTTTTCTTGTTGAATGGTTCTTTAGATTTATCTAGCATTAAACACTATTCTATTGTTATTTTGATGTTGTTTGATAGGAATTTTTTCCTTATCAAGATATTTCTCTCATTGATTTGTGAGCACGACCATTGTAAATGGTTTAGCTATTTTTTGAACTCTTACTTATGGATGTGCATGTCCTCAGTTAGGTAGTTCCCTAGACCTTTTGTTAATATTTCATTTCTATTGCTTATCCAAAAAACATAAAACATTATAAAATGATTGAAATAAAAAATAAAAACATTATCTTATACTTTTGTTCCTTCTAATCTTCATGCTCTTGCCATTTTGTAAGCATTGATTTAACCACTCTCCCCATTTTACAAGACCATTTCTCTACAATATTAATTTGGTTTTCTTATTTTCACTTTTATTCTATCCCATTTCATGGGAGAATTACATTTTTCTTGAAGTTCATGTTGGATCTCACATCCATGGAACTATGTAGGCAATGTCCACTTGTCTCATACATCTAGAGTCAGTTTAGCCACCCCCTTCCTTTTCTTCTTTTTCCCCATTTTATTTTGTCTTTTTATTTCCCTATCACTTAGGGGAAACTTTATGTATTTTGTTCTTTTTATATTGTGGTACAAAGTAATGTCTCTTATACACATGTACCAATAATTATTTTTTTCTCACACTAAAATTGTGACTAACTCTTGTTTGTGTGTGTTTATTTGATGTTTATTTTTATTATTATTTCCATTGCTTCCTTGTCTCTCTATTTGTTTTGTTTATTTTGTTCTTTTGGCCTATTGTGTTTTTGTTTTGTCTTGATTTTTATTTGGTTTTTTAGGACCTTATTTTTAGTACACATGGAGCTTGATTATTCATATCTTGCTTTCATGTTATTTATTAAGTTGTTCTTACTTTGATTTTGTACATTCTTATTCTTACTTAAATCCTGATTTTTCATATCTTGATTTTAAGTTAGGTTACATTTATGTATTGTTTTTATTTATCTTTGTTTATATTTTGTTTAAATGTAAATCATTTTAACTTTGGTATTGGTAGTTCATATCATTATCATTAGTTATACATATTCACATTTGAACTGGCTCATCACAATTGAAATGCAATGCCATTATAAGTTATTCATACTTATAATGCATAAATTTATTTTCCTACAATAAGCACTAAGTGATTTGGATCCAAGTCAAAAAGTTAAGGAAGCTTCAAAGATCATCTCTTAGTACAGTAATGAAACTAAACACCAAATGGATTATGGACTAGACTCTATAAAATATGTACATCTCTTGACATACATTATGAGTCTATTATAAAAATGGTCCATTTTATTCTATTTGTATCATTCCATTTTATCCCACTTCTGCATGAATTACATTAGCTTGAGGTCTATATAGACTATGTAGGTAGCTCTTAGACACATGACATATCTTGGGTCAACTCGGCCACCTTCATTCTTCTATTCATATCTTTCATCACTTTATTCATCCTCATATGTTGGGTTTGTGGTGGCTTATTATGTCATTAAACCCATGCATCTATGTTTATACCCTTAATCTATGCATTAGTTTATATCCTTGAGCCATGCTTTCCAATTTTACCTATTGGGGAACAACATTTAGACCAATCACTGAATCAAATCAGCCATACTGGGGCACAATCAATTATTAGTGATCAGAATCATCCCTACTGTAGACACCAACATTGTGTCAACCCCCCTTGGTCCCCTTCTAAAAACTTACACACCTTATTAATTTAAAATAAACTACTTATTTTAAATTAATGACCTCACCTAGACACCTCACCTTGGACACCTCACCCTAAGACCTTTTATTACCCTATGAGTCACCCTAAGACTAGGTCCTCCAAATCCTAACTACCCATGACCTATTCTCACTCCCTATTAACCTCCTAACCAACTCTCATGCCTCATAAGCCCATGTTTTGACTATTCTCCAATAGAAAAGGCACTTGGTGGATGGATAAATGGGCCAAGAGCTCCCTTTTACCTATTCTCCCTCCACTGACATCGGTCAACCCTCGGTCGATGCCGATGGGATTGATGACATCAGTTACATAAGCCTAGATCCAATATTGAGCTACCCCCCCCCGCCTCTTTGTAGATTGACATGCACACTCTGAGACCAATCATCAAAATTTGACTATCACTCTTCTGGCTATCAAAGCTCTACACAAGTCACTCCAGACATTGGATTGGAACACTGTACAAGGACCTCAACATCAGTCTTAATAGGAACAAGCATTTTGACACCTCTAGTTCTTCATCTAATAGAGCTAAGTATTTTGTCTCATTTCATCATTTTAGAATACATTGGTAATTAGTTTGCATTTGATATTTCTAAGAACTGTTGAGAGAAACCCAACTTCTTCTGTGGAGCGACTGAAAGGCCTTCCTTTTATTCTTACCCTCTTTTCACACCTATCCTCTACCTTTGCCCTTCCTCAGAGCTTATTCACTTTCCCGCAACCTTGCATAAAGCTTTAAATTTCCACAGACTCTTCTATCAACCACAGACATATTCCAAAAAATTTCCAAGGTCCACTACCCCTACTGACATTAGTAACAAAACTAACGTCAGCATCATTGACGAAATCAACCTCAGCAAGACTATCGACGTCAGTGATTGTGACAGACTAACTGCAAAGAATAGGTACATGTTATCTATTTTTATCTTTCTTAGTCTTTCATCATTTCTTTTTATATAACACTCTTTTTGTTAAATAGTGGACTGTCATCCCTTATGGAGCTTTACGCTTTCGGGACTGAGCACCTAGCTTGGCAGTCCACCATATCCTCCTCTAAAATTCTCCTTGTTTGAGTTGCTTTCATATTGCAGGTGTTTTCTCCATAGCCAAAGAGGAGCTCCCACAATACTTGGATATGGTGCACACTTAATCCAAGCATCAATCAAACCCCTAACCTTTAACTTTAATTTCTTCCTTCTTCTGAATGCAATTGTAGAGAAACTTAGAGAAACATTCTGGCATGCCTGGTGGGACCCTTCAAGTTTTCCTTGGGTTCATTCTTATCTTTTTAGAAAAGAAAACTTTCATATAGTTGCATTAGGAAAGTATTCTCTTCTTTCATCCCCTCTTCTATCTTTTTGTTTCGAAAGGAAACCATTAGCAGAATTTAAAAAGAACATCTCTTCTTTTTCTTGTAACTTCTTGCACGCATCATAGATTAGTGAAAAAATGCATACTCTTAATCTCTTCTCCAATTGTTTGCATTTGAACAACATATTTTGATTTGGGTTTAAAAACTAGTGCATTTCATTCTTGCTTGAATGCATACTTAGCCCACTTAGTAATTAAAAGCACTATGAATAAATCATATTGCACAAATGTTACACAACCAAACCACAATCACATCAAATCAAACATTTAAACTTACTTGAGACAAGTCCTGTCTAGGATTTCATCACCTAGCGGATACCTTACCCCACCCGATGATCCTACTTGGAATTCACTACCAAGAGGAGGACCCACTCTGTTCTCTGATAGAGTATAAACTATAGGCAAAGTATATTTTGGCTAAGCGGCCCAGCTTAGCTCTAGATTCATGAAGTGAAGGGAGCAAGCCCCAGTACCAGGCCACATACTGAACCTAACATAGATCTTTGAGTACTATAACACAACTTGAAATCAGCCATAGACTTCCTCTTTAGGCCCTGTTCTACAAGCCCAATTCCCAACACATTCTATTAAGGCATAAGCCACCACGACTTTAAAACTTATTCCTAAGAATTTAACATTTCAAAGGTTGCTTGCCTATTCATCTATTCTACTTATTATTATCTGATTGTTTGAGATGGTAAGGTCACATCATTTTGAAGTCTAAAAATAACTCAGAATATCTTCTTCTTCCAAAAACTGTTAATTTACTATGTTTTTGGAATTACATAGAAAATGACATTAGTTTTTCCACTGACATCGGCAACTATTCTTCACTGACATCAGTTAACTGACTGATGTCAAAAATATCTTCTAACCAATATCGGTTAAACAACTAACATTGGTCACTATAATTAATTTTCTTCCCAAATAGTAATCTTAAAACTTGACTTTCTTTCTGTTAAACACAAATTCTAGTTTTCTAAAATTGAAACATAGTTTTTGGAACCTGAACCCATTTCCTTTTGGATGGTTCTGACACGTAGTCAAGCAAAATCTCTTGTTGACCACGCAAGTCAATAGCCACTCCCACCTTCACCCTTCATACCAAGTCATCTAATGGAGTATACTTCAAATACCGAGCATACTCCTATCCAACCTACCCTCAATTGACCTCCTTTTGTCCCCAAAGGGGATGAAGAATTTGAGAGATTCCTTGACCATAATGTCAAGGCTCTCCAACACTATCTCGCTAGAAACCAAATGCAAGATCCTTCAGGTAACCTTGTCTATGGGATGCCAACTTATTTGACTGAAGCGGTAATGATATCAATAGCATCTTCTACCTAACCTATGGTCACTCAAGCCATTGCCTCAACTAGTAACCCAACCATGGCCAATGTTCAAGATTTGGCCTCCCCTTCTATCCTTTCTAGTCCTACCTCCATTGGGGTTTCCGTACCCCCTCAACCACAAACAATTCAACTAAGTTTGACACCTTTCTAGAACTTGATTATCTCTATCCTACCCACTCTTGCTCCTATAAACATGAGAGTGACCACCTATCCTTTTACTAGTGTTGTCACCATTCAACCACCCTTAGCGGCATCTAGTCAAGTTGTGCCGTCCAACTTTGCGGCATAAGCCCTTGTGGCCTTGACATCGGCCCCTATGATGAATTATCAATATGTTTCACCTACACAAATGCAACCAAGTACATCATACACCCCTCCCAATGCCTTCTAGGTACCCTATAACTTAGGTGGTGCCCCTCATTCCAATCCATTTGCCGATCTAATTAAGATGCTAATGGATAAGATGTCCAACTTTGAGACATCTATTTCAAGTTTGAGGAGTGTTCTTTTGTATGAACAAATCTGAAATGAACCCATTCACCCTTCAGTTCCCATTCAAATATAACCTAGCCAGTGGGAACTCCCAAAATTTACTTGCTTTCAGAGTAAAGAGGACCTATAACAACATCTACGAGCGTTTAGACACACTTGCTACCTTATAACACATGATGATGCATTATTACTTCACACATTCCCCATGTCACTTTATGGTGCCACCCTTGATTGGTATAGATCCATTACCAGTCATTCTCTCTTCACCTTCACACAACTCGCTTAGTTATTCCTTGACCATTTCTCAATCAACATCACCAAGAAGGTCTCCATCATAGACCTTTATTCTATTAGACAATTCGAGGATGAGTTAATAGCTGACTTTGTTGCCCGTTGGAGAGGTTTGATCAACAACTCTCCTTCTCACTACCTCAACCTAAGCTCATTGAGCTCTTTTCATGAGCATGTGCCAAACACATCTCATCCACTTTGTGGGTTCAAACTTTTTGCACATTTGATGAAGCTTTCACTATGGCCTGAAAGCTTGAACTCTTTGCAATCAAAGAGGATAGGGTCAAATTGCAAAGTAAAAATACCAATGCAAAATCCAATGACCCTTCTTCTTCCAAACCTTCTTCTTCCAACTCCAAGTCCAAGGGATCAGTGAACGTTGTTGTCCTTAGGTCATCATCTTCTCCACAACCAACCAATCTAAACCTTCCACTTCACAAAACATCACAAGACAATTCCAACAACGGTATGTACAACATCAATACACTCCAATAGGAGAATCATACACTTCTATATTGGATAAACTAGTAAAGCAGGGAGTCCTTAACCTCCCTCAAATTTCACCTATCCAATTTGACCCCTCACGAACCATCCTTGCATGGTATATGGAAAATGACTTTTTTAACTATCATCGTGTCAAGGGTCATGACACAAACAATTGCAAAACCCTCAAGAACATTGTTCAAGACATGTTAGACAAAGGGGACCTTGTTTTAGATAACCCTAATGCATCGGCCAATCAAAACATGGATGTCTTTAGGCAACTATTTCCTAACCATCCCCCAAGTTAGAATAATGTTTAGACCATGACTGATGACCTTCAAGAACACAACATTCACATGATCAACATGGTCTTTCCTTTTATTCCTAACCAACCTCTCCCACAATCTGAAGAGGTTAATCAACCCATTTCTCCACCATGGTTAGAAGAGCCTATTTTACCCATACTACCCCCACGTAATGAAGAGCTCCCTTTTCTTTTCCCTCTTCCTCATGTGGATGAACCTGTTTCACCTATATCTCCCCCACAACATCAAACACCTCCTCTACCCATTCTTCTACCTCATGAGGATCCCATATTACCTGTTCCTCTTGCCCCCACCTTCCCTCTTCTTCTACCATTAGAAGAAGTTACTATTCATACCCCATGCGCTCATGTAGAAGGGGTCATCATCCCTCTACTTCACCCTTTAGAGGAGCCTTCCTCTCCTATTTGTCCTCCACCGATGGAGGATAGTTCTCCATCCACCCCCCTTTCACACGTCAAAGAGTCTACTTTGACCTCTCCCACATTGGAGGACACTTTGATGGTACCAATGCCGGTGGCCCCACCCTCATCCTTCCTATTACCAATGGAGGATCATACTTTCCACTCTCTTAGACCACACGTGGAAGGCATGATCATTCCTGTGCTCTATCCACTTGAAGAGCCAAATTCTCCAATCCCTTCTCCATCGAGAGAAGAACTTGCCACCTCACCCACTTCGGCCAAAGAAGATCTGGTGATGATTTTCTCTCACCTTTGGCTTGAGATCACTACATCTAACATGTTTCCACTCTCACAACCCCCCAAATCCTCCAAAAGACTAATTTTAAGACCTCACATGACATCATCTAAACCCTTCTCTCGATTGGTAGAAAACTTAGGATTTCTCCATTCTAGGAACCTAGAACATGAGGTGTTATGGGAGCAAATTAAGGCTCCTTAACTTACACATCTAGCTTCATCTTATACTACCAAATCTTCCTCGACAATTCACCCCAAATTATTTGATGAGGATTAGGCTTCCACTTCCAAATCTTTAGAAGCTCAACCATCCACATCTGAACCCAAACCCTCATAGGCATGCGCCGTGCTGAAACAGATTACATCTCTTAGTGTTTGCCCTATATCAAACCTCACTCAACCACAAGTAAAGGTAGATTTGAACATTTCCCCACACAGTAGTGGTCGTCACACCAAACCAAAGAAGGTTTCTAAACCATGTCAAAGAACTCCTCCCCCACCTTCACCATTGCCTTCTATTTTGGGTCCACATCCTTCTACTTTAATAGGAGTGCTCCCCATTCCAACACCTCCCAAAAACAAAATACCTCCATTACTCCCTCTACCCATCAAACATATACTTCCTCCAAAAAATTTGACACCTCTCACCAAGAAAGTGTCATCTACGCATGTGGCCACATCACCAACTAAAAAAGTGGTGCGAAAAACTCCTCTTACAACTCCTAAATAGAAGTTGTCAACCCCTACTACAACAAATAACACAAACCCATTAGTGGGTTCCTATGCTTTGCTGTTACACCAATTATTGTAGTCTTCTAACATTGTTCTCCTACCAATTAAGCCATACCAACCTCTCGAAACAAAACCATCTTGGTTTGATGACATTAAATATGTGCGTATCATCACACACCTGGGCATGATACTGAGAATTGTTGTGCTCTTAAGGTTGTCATTCATCAACACCTGGAAAAAGACACCTTTCTCATTAAGGATCCTCTTGACCACCCATGTGACAAACTATCAATACCATCCCATGCCTCCCAAACCTCCTCACTTGAATCAAGATCCCAATGCATGACTATGGGCCCTCTACCACCTTCTCCCCCTTTATTTGAAATCAACACTCTTAATGTGGCCACTAGGTCACAAACCCTAAAGAATAAAGGAAAAGAGTAGGTTTCTATCCCTAGGACATATCCATTCACCAAGCCTTCTCAACCACCAAAGCCCAAGATTTCTATCTTTGGCACATCTCAACCAACATCTTCAGAGGCAATTCATGATTCCATGGTGAAACAACTTCCCCAAACCCCTATGAAGATGTCTTTGTATGACCTAATTAAAATCTCTCTGTAACATCACCAAGCTTTAATCAAAGCTTTATAGGCAATGGAGGTCTAACCTAAAGATCCCCAACCATTGGCTACTTTAGTTAAATCATTGCCAACCATTGCCTCCATCACCTTCAGTGATTCTGAGATTCCTGCCTCCAACCCGGAAGATCAGGATGCCACCCTCTTTATCATAGCTTACATTGATCAAACTCACATTAAACAGGTTATGATTGATGGAGGTGCTAGCATCAACATCATTTCTACCCATGCATATGATCAACTAGCCCTCTAAAGAACTGCATGTTAAAAACCAATGCAATTCTTCATTCTTTCAATGATGCCATTGCCACTACCATTGGCACTATGGTCCTACATGTTTGTGTTGGCCCATGTACAATTACAAAACTCTTCTATATCATCAAGGGGGAGTTCCAATATAACATGCTATTAGGATGACCTTAGATACGTGACATGACCTATGTCCCTTCCATGTTGCATTATTGTGTCAAGTTTGAACATGAGGGGTAGGTTCATGTCATTCCTACTAACCCTTCCCCCTTTAAAACATGCAATACAACCTACAGACCTAATGATGTTCTCATACCTTTGAAAACATCCACCCAAATACCACCTCTGCCCTGAAAAGCCTCAAGAAGCTCATAAACACCAGTCACACCTACACCTACTCCTCAAGTGATCATGAAAGATCCTATGGAAGATACCTTCCAATGCATTTCACTTGGGGAGTATCATTTGCTTACCCTTGACATGTTCCAAACTCTATAGGAATATGGACAACTTCATCACCATCCTAACTATGACCATCACATCAGAATGGTCATTCCATATGGTCCTCCCAATCTCCAAACTAATCTCACCTATGGAGGGCTAGATCAGGCTCCTTCTATAGGAAATCCTCTCTCATCACCCATACAATTCACTTTTGATTTCTCCTTCCTTGAAAACCCTCACTTTGCTCACACCTATCTTTATAGGTGTGCATGGAAGGGTTTTGGCTTTAGGTGTTATGAACAAGGTCCACACAAGCCCATTGAGCCTCCAAATGATGAGGCAATCAAAAATGCCAAGAAATGACATGGCATGGGTTTCAAAGAACCTACAAAACCTTATAAGATCCCTCACCATGAAACTATCATAGAACATTCTCCTCCAACCTCACCTAGTCACCCATCCTCACCTATGGAGTCGGTGGTCTCCATCCCTCCTAGTTTTTTTTTCATAAATGCCATTCACTTAGAACCCCTGACTTATCAACTAGGTGGGGCATCAAGGTCACTTCCACTCATTTATCCAGACATGATAGACGATGAATCTTATAGCATCAATACTATCCAATGCATGGATGATGATGCCATACTCACATACATGGGTGCAGATGACTCTTACATATAATGATCACTTCCTTTAGAAGCATAGGTTATGTTAAACAAATCAACCATTGACATTAATCTCCCATCTTTTGATGTTCCTCACATTTTAAAGATTTAAAAATCTTTAGATGCTTAGGAACAAATCAACTATACCACATTCCTAAAAGATCATAACAAAGCCTTTTCTTGGTCCTATAGTGATACGCCCGGTATTGACCCTGACATTATCATTCACAACATCATCATGAATCGTGAGGCTAGGCCTATCAGGCAAAAGCCTCGCAATATGCATCCTCGTGTCACACTCCTTGTCAAAGAGGAGCTTCAATGTCTTCTCTCTGTCTCATTTATCCAACCTATTGATTATTTGTAATGGGTGTGAAATATTGTCCCTATCATAAAAGCAACAGGGGGAATTTGAATTTGTACTGACTATCACGACCTCAACATAGCTTGCCTAAAAGATGACTTTCCTTTGCCAAACATTGACCAACTTGTTGATCTTACGGCTGGTCATGAGATGCTTTGACTCATGGACAGATTTTTAGGATATAACCAAATCTTGATTGCCCCAGAAGATCAACATAAAACCACCTTTATCACCCCATGGGGGACATTCTGCTATAGGGTCATGCCTTTTGGCCTAAAAAATGTAGGCGCTACATAGTAACGTGCCATGACTTATACCTTTCATGATCTCCTCCACAAAATCATGGAGGACTATGTGGATGACCTGCTGGGGAAATCCAAACTTTGTCGTGACCACCTAAATATTCTCAAAACAATATTCACTTGCCTACTACAATATAACGTTTGACTCAACCCCAAGAAATGCATCTTTGGGGTCCTATCATGGAAGCTTTTGGGTTTCATCATTTCTCTCCATGGCATTGAGGTAGATCCAGCTAAGATTTGAGCCATACTCAAGATGCCCCGACCAACCAACCTAAAAAAACTTCACAGCCTACAAGGGAAGCTTCAATCTATTCATCGCTTCATCTCATATCTATCTGATTGATGCAAACCCTTCCATCACCTCCTCAAGAAGGACGTCTCCTTTAATTGGGATAAGGATTACCAAGAGGCTTTTCAGGCTTTTAAATGCTATCTTGTCTCTCCACCAGTCCTTATTCCACAAAAAGATGACCAACCCTTCTATCTGTACATTTTAGCAACAGATCATTCCTTAGGTGCCATGATCGTGCATCGAGATGAACAACATCGTGAGCAAGCAATTTATTATATAAGTTGAACACTCATACTAAAAAAATTTGCTTGGCATTAGTCTTTGCCACCTCCAAACTCTGCCACTATCTCCTCAACCACAAGACTTACGTCGTCACCCACACTGACCCTCTCAAATACATGCATTCCAAGCCATACCAAAACTAATGTATGGCTCATTGGATGATGCTTCTCACTAAGTTTGATTTGGAATTTATTCAACAAAATTCTATAAAGGGGCAAACAATTGCTAACCAACTAGCCGATGCCCCTTTACTTGATAACCAACCCTCTAACTACAAATTTCCTAATGAATCTATCACCATGCTATCCACCGATGACATCCCCTATCAAATGACAATGTTCTTTGATGGCTCTAAATGTCAACTTGGTGGGGGTGTGGGGGTCATTCTTATCCCTCAATAGGGTGAGCCCATGCCTTTATCCTTCAAACTTGACTTTGAATGCACCAATAACATGGCTGAGTATGAAGCCTTAATTTTAGGGCTTCAAACTACAATTTTCTTGGGCATTAAGACAATAAATATCTTTGGTGACTCGCAACTAGTCATTAATCAGATCAATGGTTCATATCTTTGTAAAAGCAAAGTCTTGCAATGATATAAACACCGTGTTGACACATTATTAGGGTATTTTAACCATTATCTCTTGCAAACTGCTCCTCGCTCTACGAATAAGTTTGCTGACACTATGGCCTCTCTCACCTCACACATCCCATCTTCATCTGCTTCCTCAAGAATCTATGTCATGGTACACCATTTGGCATTGCCCTCATATATCTCAACTGACATCAACTTTGTTGGCAATATCAACTCTAGTCCACATGATGTTTGGTATAAACAACTTATCGACTACTTGACTTATTCCATCATTCCTCCTAACCTCTCTAGCAATGGACGGTAGGCTTTTATCAAGATTACTACTTGATACACCATGCTAGGGGGTCTTCTCTACAAATGAGGTTTTGATGGCCTCCTTCTTCGATGTCTAACCTCCACTGAGACATCTCATGCCATCAAACAAGTCCATGATGGGATTTGTGGAGGACATTTTAGTGGTAATGCGGTTACAAAGTGCATCCTCTGCCTGGGCTATTATTGGCCCACTCTTCACCAAGATTTTAGTGACTATGTTCATCATTATATCAAATTCGAGCATCATGCTATCCTACTTCACATCCCTAGCCACGCTTTATAAGTTGCTAAGGATTTTTGGCCCTTTTCATAATGGGGCTTAGATCTAATTGGTGAGATTAACCCTCATTCATCTCTCTGACATCAGTCTATTATCACAACAACTGAATATCTCACTAAATGGGTGGAAGTTGTTCCTCTCATCTCCACTAAAGCTGACAAAATCATCAACTTCATTAACCACCACATCATCTATCACTTCAGTCTACCTCACAAAATCATCACTGATAATGGCAAATTTTTCAAAAACAAAACCATCCAAAAGCTTTGTGATGCATTTGGCATCAAACTCAGCTTCTCCTCACCTTACTATCCATAAGCAAATGGATAGGTAGAGGCTTTTAACAAAATCTTAACCAAAATCCTAATGAAGGTGGTCAACGACACTGGAAGGGATTGGCACACTCACATTCCCTTCACTTTGTGGGCCTACCGCACTAGCATCCAAACCCCTATGGGCGCTACACCTTTCTCCTTAGTGTATGGAACTGAGGTCGTCTTGCCTCTTGAAGTACAAATACCATCTCTTTGCATCTCATTACATGACATCCTTTCTAATGATGACTTTTGTCAAGATTGATTAGCACAACTTGAGTTACTTGATGAACGTCATCTTGCCACTCTTAATCACCTTCATATCTCCCATGATCGCATCAAGCGTGCCTACAACAAAAATCTAAAAGAGTGAGATTTCAAAATTAGAGATCTCATCCTTAAAGAAAACCAACACGTGACTAATATGGAAAGAAGTAAACGAGGCAAGTTTGCTCCTAATTGGCTCAGACCTTACATAATAATGCACAAGTATAGATCAGGGACTTATCGTCTGTCTTCTCTCAAAGGCCAGCCAGAACTTGAGCCCCTTAATGCCTTGCATCTATGACCATTCTATTGTTAACCAAGTAATCATTCACTTGATGTTTAACTTGAGCTCATCCTTTGAGCAACCCCCATCATCTTTATTCCCATTCCTTTCAACCCTTTTTCCCTACAATAATTAGTTAACCCTTTTTAAAGTAGTACATGCTTTGTCCTAATAAAAAGGGAAACCCTCAAACCTCTATAGTCTAGTCCATGACTAAAATTTCAGTCAACAAAAAAAAAAAACATAAAACTGGGATGCCTAAAGTCATAAACTATAAATGTAGACTGCTCCTTTAAAGGACAGCTGCATAATTTTTGTAACTAATAGACTGCTCCCTTGAAGGATAGCTATTCAAAGCTATCAAAACACACAAAATAAAATATAGACCACTCCCTCAAAGGATGGCTATGACCAAATTTTGATACAAACACAACACCCTCTTAGAAGCTTCCCACATCGATCAGCTTCACATGACCACAAAACAAAACAACATCCCCAAGTAGACTTCCCGCATTGATCAGTCTACCAAAAAAAAAATTGACTGACAAACTATTAAGTCATAGACTTGCCTATTATCATTCTCAGGGTCACCTATAAAAAGGGCAAATTTATCCCTACTAAAAAGGGTTTGTTATCCTCACATCTCACATAATCACACCTATTACCCCAAAATACCCAAGGGATTTTGAGCTCACTTAACGTCAAGTGATTAGGGTACTTCTCTAACACAAACTAATGGTCAAATGATGTAATGCATAAACAGGGATTTTGTTTGCAACAACCCTATCTATGATATCATTATGGTCCTTGTCAATGAAAGAGAAACACATCTTTTACTTCTTACACACCTTCATCACATGTCAATAACATGACAACCAAAACCTTTCCTAACCATGGACATAACATCATGTTTTATTTAATACAAATACCAATTTGTGTTATATAAATTATCATAGCCCATTCACACTAGTTTCTACGAAAAACAATACACATGGAAACTATCAACTAAACATAATTTATGTCAAGCATACACCATCACGAATATGAAAAATTGCTAAGGGTGAAAAACCACATAACCTATGTTACAACATACACCATCACACAATATGGAAAAGGCTGTAACATCATCATACACTCATCATTTCAAACATAACCAAAACAAATATCAACCTCTTTGACTATTTTTTCCTTTTTGGGAGAAAACTCATTCCATTTTTAGCATACACCATCACTAATATGGAAAACTGCTATGGATGAAAAATCTCATAACCTATGTTACATCATACACCATCACATAATATGGAAAAGGATATAACATCATCATACACTCATCATTTCAAACATAACCAAAACAACTATCAACCTCTTTAACTCTTCTTCATTTTTTGGGAGAACTACATTGGCCTGACGCCCTTAAAATAGGGGCTATGTAGGTAGAACTCAGTTGACATGGGGTCTTCTGAGGTTAGCTCAGCCATTCATTTATCCATCTACCCAATGGACCAACTATTCGACCTAAAACTACCCAAAATCATGACCAAACAACCATCCCTGACATTGTAAAAGTCACCTAGACTTCTCATGGGGCACATTGGAGATCACATACATCTCCCTATCCACAACAAACAACCTTTGAGATCACTTATATCTCAAACCCGACTGGACAAATGACCTTGGAGATCATGACTATATCCTTAGACTACGACCACTTTTGAGACAACTTTGCCTTGGTTGTTTTGATTGCATATGCTACCTCACGACTAGTTAACAAATTATATGCACCCCTCACACCTATTGTTAGATCATGATCCAGTTGATCCCCAATATCTGTGACATTTTCATGTTTTCCAGGAGGACTTCCTAGCCTGGATACCTGGAACATGATGACCATTGGAGCTACAACTTTGATCGATCTAACCCAATCAGCTACCATTAATAAGTTGGGGACCAGTTACTTTGATTTTAGTGCTCCTCGACCTTGCCTGCAACAATTTGACCTGCCTATCAAGTGAAGTGGTATACGTGCAATCTCAACTATTGTAGTGTTCATACTCTAACCTCACCTTACCCATCCACTACCTATCAAATCAGTACCCAATTTCAGGTTCCCTTCTCTCAATTCCCACTTTGAGGGGGAATACCTCATCCCTTACCTGGGGCAACCTACACCTATTTTTGTCTTGTAGTTCATCTGAACAAACCACAAGGCAAAAAGGGGCAAATGTAGACACCAACATTGTGTCAACCCCCCTTGGTCCCCTTCTAAACACTTACACACCTTATTAATTTAAAATAAACTACTTATTTTAAATTAATGACCTCACCTAGACACCTCACCCTGGACACCTCACCTTGGACACCTCACCCTAAGACCTTTTCTTACCCTATGAGTCACCCTGTGACTAGGTCCTCCAAATCCTAACTACCCATGACCTATTCTCACTCCCTATTAACCTCCTAACCAACTCTCATGCCTCATAAGCCTGTGTTTTGACTATTCTCCAATGGAAAAGGCACTTGACAGATGGAGAAATGGGCCAATAGCTCCCTTTTACCTATTCTCCCTCCACCGACATTGGTCAACCCTTGGCCAACACTGGTGGGACCGCCGACATCGGTTATATAAGCCTAGCTCCAACATTGAGCTACTCCCCCTACCTCTTTGCAGATTGATGTGCACACTCTAAGACCAATCATCAAAAATTGACTATCACTCTTCTGGCTATTGAAGCTCTACACAAGTCACTCCAGACATTGGATTGAAACAATGTACGAGGACCTCAACATCAACCGCAACAAGAACAAGCATTTTGACACCTCTGGTTCTTCATCTAATAGAGCTAAGTATTCTATCTCATTTTAGTATTTAAGAATACATTGGTAATTAGTTTGTATTTGATATTTCTAAGAACTATTGAGAGAAACCCAACTTCTGCTATGGAGTGGTTGAAAGGCCTTCCTTTTATTCTGACCCTCTTTTCACACCTATCCTCTACCTTTGCCCTTCCTTAGAGCTTATTCACTTTCCTGAAACCCTACAGAAACCTTTAAATTTCCATAGACTCTTCTGTCAACCATAGACATATTCCAAAATCCATCTAAGGCCCACTGCCCCTATCAACATCGGTAACAAAACCGACGTCGGCATCATTGATGAAACTAACATTGACAGGACTATCGACGTCAGCAACTGTGATAGACTGACTGTAGAGAACAGGTATGCATTATCTATTTTTCTATTTCTTAGTCTTTCATTATTTCTTTTTATATAACACTCTTTTCATTAAATAGTGGACTGTCATCCCTTACAGAGCTTTACACTTCCAGGATCGAGCACCTAGCTTGGCAGTCCACCATATCCTCCTCTAACATTCTCGTTGTTTGAGTTTCTTTCATATTGTAGGTGTTTCCTCCACAGCCAAAGAGGAGCTCCCATAATGCTTGGATACGATGTGCACTTAATCTGGGTATCAATCAAACCCCTAACCTTTAACCTTAGTTTCTTCCTTCTTCTGAATGCAATTATAGAAAAACTTAGAGAAACACCTACTAGGGCAAAATTGATTTATCAATTGATCAAATCTGATCTATTGGGGAACATCATAATTTCCTTTCTCTAGATCCTTTCTCTCCTATTTATTCTAATTCTAAGCTCTTTACACTTTTTCCATTGTTTTGGAAATTTCAAAGTGTGCAACTTATTTCAAGATTGATCATTTCCTAAGCACGTAGCTTGTAACTATTTTTAGGTGTGATCAAAGTGTGTCACTTATATTTTTATATTTTTTCATTCCCACTTCCCCCTACCTTAGGAACCATTATATTCTTATTATATTTTTATCATTATGAGTCAAATAATGACAACATTAGCTTAATATAAATTTAATCTCATCTATCGGTTAATATCACTTTATCTCTCTTTTCAAGAGTCCATCCCTCTCTTTCATCCTCATATTTCCTCTTAAGGGGGCATCATGGGTCATTTCATTACAACTTATTCTTGACAACTCTTTTATTAAAAAGTGCATTGCTTCATCTGAATGCCTCACCATATCTTCTAAAATAATGGCAAAATGTAGAAATCCAACTCATAACACCATTATGTTGAAATTTTCAATCTTACTCAAAATTCACTCAAATGCACAATTTGAGCCAAAATCACTTAAACATGCTAAATGGTTTGAGCTTGTCATATACAAGTATTAATTTATGCTAATGTATACATAAATGAGGAAATGCATTTTATGTGATTATTGACTTCTCTTAAATAATTTTGAGTTAAAATGACAAAAATGCAATTTAATGCTCTAAATCATTAAATTCTTCAAACTCAAAAGAACACAACATGTGCATGTGTTATTTCATGTCAATAATGTCCTAAATGGGATATTGATCTATACGTAACTGATACCTTATTCTAGTTTCACTCTAGTCAAATTTTGACCCAGTAATATGACATTTTAACAAATTTGATTAATAGTGTACAAACAATTTATGAATAATTACATAAAATTTGATTAATCTCACATAGGCAAATTAATCCAGATTAAGAACTTAAGTGGAAAATCCATGGAGGTTATTGAAGATTTATTAATTGGAACTTCATTTAAAATATCTACATCATTAGGTGACATCATTTTTGGGGTGCCATCCATAAGCCATAAATTCAAAAAATATTAGGTTTAAAGCCTCCCATGCATTTTTAATGCTCCTTCCTTCTAAATATTGATGAGGGTATTTATGGTTTCAGTCTCCAAGATTTAATTAATTCATGGATACACATCTTGATCTCAACCACCATTTTTAATCTCTTTTATTTTGAACTTATTATGAAAAATTCTCTTCAAAAGCCTTCTTTGTGTAGTGTTATAATGCTTAATTTACAATAGGATAACTTCACTATAGGCATAACATTGATCAAGTATCATGAGTCTAGATTCATTGGTTCACTTGATATGATGGAGGAACATTTTCATTCATCATTTATAAATATTTGAGTACCAAATCAAGGGGGAAATCAAATTTTAGCCACATTTGGATGATTGGATGTTCTTGGGAAGGTTTGATGTATATTCTTTCTTTCAATATCTCTTAATTGTCATTTTCAAACCCCATCGATGGAATTGGCTTAGTTAATTATGTTCTTTATGCATTTCTTGAGTTTTCTTGACAATTTCTTGATCTAACTCACTTTGGATTCCATCTCTATAGATAAAATCTATAGCCACTAAGAGTTTTAGACAAATTAATGTCATAAAGTTTTTGGAAGAAAAAAAATTGACCAGGTTCAATGCCCCCATTTCCTTAGTTTGTGATAATGGTCTAGTTTTTTAATATTCTAAATTTATAGAATGGACCTATGATATTCAAGTCATAATTAAGTTCTATTCAAATTAATATCCAAAAGGAAATGTATTAGCTTAGTCTATAAATAAGAATTTGATGGATGTCATTAATAAATCAACACAAGATAGACCAAGATAATGACATATCTTATTAAAATATGCACTATGGGTAGATAAAACCAATAAAAATCAAGTCATCAAGGCTTCACCTTTTCTTCTAGTGTATGGACAATAACTAGTCTTCCCTATTAGTTTAAATATACCAACATATCAATTCATGCAATAATATATGGGTGAATATGAAAGGATTCAATCTAGACTACTTGAGATAGTCCAATTATAAAATGCAATACCTAAAGCACTACACAACTTTAGAAAACATCAAGACATTTTCAAGTGATGGTTTGACAAGAGATCCAAGATCAAGGCCTTTATTAATTTAGACTAATGTTATTATGGGATAAATCAAAATAAGGGTCAACATGATAAGTTCACTCCTTTGTAGATTAGATCCTATCAGATATCAGAAATATTAGGTAGCAATGCATTTTGATTGAAAGACCTTCAAAGTTATGACCTCACTTTTCTAGTCAATGGAGAGTTTTTGAATAAATATTTCATGGCTACTCCAACTAAAGATACATTAGAGGGAACTGTAAGTGGATATTTAGACTAGAAGTAGATTAGATTTTTTGCTTCCTAGATTAGATTTCCTACTTCTTGCATTTTTATTTTAGTATATTATGTATTATGATTTCTATATTAATTTCTTAAAATAGCATAGTAGGCTCACCATTTTATTATTATCAATACCAAATATAGAAAAAATGTGCAAGGGGACAATACCCAAGGGAGCATATCTAGTATTCACATGGATTTAATCTGATAGTACTAGACTTTTAGGAGTTAAGGTATATATTATGACTGAATAGGTATTGATTGGGTTGAATAGGTTTGGTGAACTTATAGGATTTTCTTTGATATACTCATACAAATTTTATAAATACTTTACATTTCTAAACATTAGTTGCATGAGTACATGCTAAAACTTGGATAAGAAATAATAATCATAGAAATGAAGACACACTAATAGGGATGCATTGACAAAATAAGTTTTCTTATTCATACACCCAGCCAATGGTGGTTCCCAACCCTTCCTATATCACCTAAAAAACTAATAGATGATGAATGATTCAAGAAATCTCTACTAAGGTTATGGATTCTTGGATGGTAGTACTTCAAGGCTTTGAATGGAACTAGAGGTATTTTTTTAGGATATGGATGCCTAACTATTAGTAGAGTATCTAGGATTTCTATACTATTTGATTACAAAATATGAAGTAAAAATGAAACTTACACTGTTTACCTAGGACCTTATTAAACTTTTATAACCAACAAGGAGTTATTTCACTATATTACACACATAAATACAAGGAATGGAAAGGGTTAGTATGTTTCTTAGGGAAGTAAGAGTTTGTTCAAACCTTTGGTTTGATTTTTATTTCTTTTCTAGAGCTAAAGTTTTTTCATAATGTATTTAAAAAATTATGGGTTCTCAAAATATTGAGGATTATTTATCTTTGTGACTCACCATTTATTATGCCTTGTCACACACACCCCATTTCAAAATTTTCAAATAGGGTCCCAATATTGATTGAGCACTCTTCTAAGGTCCTCTAAAGATAATTCTATGATATATAAATATAAAAATGCATAAAAACTAAGGAGCTTATCTAATGTTTCATAAATCTTTTTTATTATCTTTGTTATTGGTTGACTACTTAACACAATTTGTAGGTCTCATCTTGTGTTTACAGGGTGCTTTCGAGAATCAAAGAAATTGAAGCTATGCCTAAGGAATTATATATAATTTACTATTCACCTTTTATTTCCTTTAAGATTTTAGATACATGGTCTTATTTATGATCTATATGACTAATTAGGTTAATGTATTTCACTTTTAATAGGTTTTTTAATCTATATTATACCTTAAAATAAATTAACTCATACTTAGGTGACATTTCAAAATCATCCTAGAGTCTATCTTTGCCATGTAACATCATTATGATCCTTCAAAGCTACAAGTGAAAAGGTATAATTCATCTTAGTAGCTTGATAGTGAGATTAGTGGAAGGATGGGTAGAAAATATCTTGAGCAAGTAGAATAATGAGAACAATCTAATTGTCTCCATTCCAATACCTAGAGGTGACATATTCATGGACCTATGTATAGACAATCCATAACAAGTGGAGAATTGAGACATGTCCATATTTCACCATCTCAATCACCTCGCTAGCCCTCAATCCATAAACATGATATACATTTTATTGAAAATATTTTCAATAAAATGATGAGATATATCCACATGTCACCATCTTGCTAACCTAAAGGTGACATATTCATGGACCCACATACATACATTTCTAGGCAATCAGAGTAGTTGGGTCCTACCAATTATCACCATCTTGGTAACCTTTGGCTCTAAAAGTAAAGAAAATAATATCACACCTCATCCACCAATGAAATGACATTCATACACATGTCCTCTAAGTACACATAAAAGGAATGCTAGTACACAACATTGATAGGTCCAAAAGAGAGGAAAAGAGACATTTTTCATAAAAATATGACTAAGCATCTAGGAATAGGTAAAAAAAATCACATGGCACTTAAAAGGTTTTGGAGAGTTAGTTTTATAAATTTCAAATGAAGACACTAAAGAGAAAAGGTTGTTAGTACACTTAATTCACATGAAATAAAGAATTAATGCATTTAATTCTCACATCCAATGTAACCTAAAGTAATATATTTAAAATTTCCATATTTAATTTAAGTACATTACATTTAAACTATCTAAAATATTGTGAATTTCAAGCTCAAGTTTAAAATACACATTTAGAACTTTATTACAATCAATAATCTACAGGCATCCCACAAAGAAAATTACTTTTAGAATGAGGAATTCAATGGCTTCCTCATATTGCATCCCAATTACCTCTAATTAATTAATTACAAGATGAGTTAAATTCATAGATACAAGATTTAATTTAGTGGATTTGAACCATGAGTTCAATCATTATTCATAGACTTGGGTAGGGTTGAAGTATTTGAGTCATAAAAGGATAAGGACTATCTCTCTCTCATCACTCATAGATACAAATATGATATCTTGGTTATCAAGGAATTAGAGCTTCACAATGCAGTGGCTCAACTAGAGGTAATGCCTTGTATTGACTTACTATATGATTTATTATTCAATGACAAAGTTTCTAAAAAAATACTAGATTTTAGATTGGGTAGGACACTAATAACATAAATCAATGGGAATGCCTTTGAGATATATTATAAACTTCCCATGTTAAACATGTCATATAGGAAAGATTTAGTGAACTTATGGATTTAAAACCATAATGTCATTAGCAAGTTTTAATAACGGGATAATAACCCAATCAATTTCATAGTCCAAGGTTCTACTTCAGCCATTCCCATAGTGATCTTTAGGTCATGGATCAGAATTACCGTGGACCTTTTGAAAAAAGTATATGGTGTTTAGACTATCACTTATGTAAATGAGTTTTGGGTCCCTTTGTTTTATATGATTTTGGATTCTAGAAAAAATGTGACCCTAGGGGAGACCATTAACTCCAATCTAGTTTCAAAACACACCAATCCTAGGAGCTCTCCTGATTGGAATTTTTATATGGTGTCCTACATGGTGGATGCAATAACTAAAATTATGCATGCATCCCATTATCAAACATGGAAACCATCCACTAAGTATCTCCAAAATAGGCTATGTGATGAGTTCAATCTTCTTCATGTGCAAATATTTAGGAGAAATATGAAAATGATAACTAAGAATTTCTACCCCATAATGTATCAATCTATATATGGAAAGAATATGCTCAAATTTTTAGACATAATAAATAAAACCATTTTAAATATGGGTGATTAATATTTTTACCCTGAACACATAGTAATCAGGATTAAAGGCCCAAAAACATCATACCTATACTTGATATGGATTATGCATAAAAAATTTGTTGAATAAGAGATTTATGCTCAACTAATGCACAAAATTGATACTAAATTAAGGAAGGCCAACTAGGTAGGCCTTCATCATACCCCTATTAGTATTAGAAGGATGTAATATGTAAAATGGGATCACCTTCATATTATTGTAAAGGTTAGTGCACACTATGTATTTCGCTCAACATCCTTTAGACACTAGGACCCTAAAGAAAAGGTCTAAGCACACTTCAATAAATATGAGAATTAAATAATAATTAATTATGGGCACTAAACCTATGATCATGAAAACATTTTCATGAATGTTAAATATCATTCTAAGGTTATTATAAAGATGCACAAAGATAATATATCAATGATTATAACCCAAAAAATCTAATAAGATCCTATTATCACCAAGGAGGGTGCTAGGATAATTAAAAAGTAATAATAGGTATTTAATCCCCTTCATGTAATCCCTCAAGTGTGATAAAAAACATAAAAAGAATATGGGCCATCTCAGGTAGCTCATAGTAAATAAAGAGATGGGACTCCTCGTAATTCCCATGTAGATATAGTAGCTACAACCTCTCCTCAACACAAAAAGGAAGAATAAATTCTTGTAAGTCTTGGTGGAGTAACAAATATATTTTTTATGTTTCATCTACATCTAATAACTATTACATAACAATTAACTATTCCCTCATTATTGTCTCAAGTTCCTATTACTTTTTATCCTTTGAAGACATTAGTAGTAATGTCACTTCCTACTATGTAGCCTACTTCACCATGTATTATTTTCCTAGTAGTGACTATTCTGGTCAGTTCATCTCCAATTTTAATTCCCCCTTCTTCATTATATACTCCACCTTTTATTGGTAAAAACTCTATTGTTAATAAAATGGTTTTGACATATACAAGGAAACCTAGGACCCCACCTATTTCTCCTCAAAAGGAGGAAGAAAAATAGGAATTAGCCAATGTTACCAAAGAGAAGGAGAGTGGAAGGAAAGGTACACAAATAGTAGAACCTATCATAGTCTATGACATTGAAGAAGAGGAAATGAATAATGGCTAATGTAGGAGAATGGATATTTAAGGCAGAGATAAAATAATCTTGGTTAATAAATATGACAATTAGATCTAACTTAGAATATGAGTGGTTATTTTATGAAACCACTTAATACGAAAACACTAAACTAATAGATAAATATAAATAAGTTAGTAAAGGGGATAGTAGCTTAGTTGCTGACAAAGTATTACCAAGACAAGAGAGGAATGTAGAAGGAGAGGTAGACTTAGAATTGTAAGCCATAGTTTAGGGGCCATCCCCAACCTCTCCACTTCCAGAAACTAAAATAATTTGAAACCTAGATTCCCCTCCTATGATTTTAAGTCCTAAAAGTCCACATTATTTGACTAATGCTTCAATTTATACAATTTATTTTAGTTTAATTGATTCTTTACATTCTTAGTGTTCATTAAGTTAAACAACCTATTCCTAAGCTATGGTCACATTATCAATTTTTCACACTAAAAGTCATCACTATATTCCCTTTAGCCACCACACATATCAATTCTAAGGTCACTTACACCTCTATTACTAAGTAATTAGAACAATTATTGTACCTTGATGACCTATTCATTCTTTGGTAGAACCAACCATCACACCCATGGGTTTAGCACAAGGGTTCATTTTGAATACTTGGTATCTACCTCCATTCTTACTACCTCAATCACTTCTCTTAAAATGACCACCCAAATATAAGTTCCTATTAGTTATGCTCCTCAATTATACTGACCAATGTTCATAGCTAGTAAAGAATATTAGAAATCTAAATACATAATATATATACTAGTCCAAATATAGTGTACAAGTTGGAAGAAACCTAGTCTTCCTTTCCTATAATAGGGACATCATCTCCTTGAGTAATGCTACCTTTTGGGCCATCCCTTTTAGTGGCTCAAGGAGATGACATACCTTATCCATCACAAATAGAACCACCTATAGAAAAAATAGAATAAAAAGTTTCCTTGAATATCCCTTCATGGATCATGAAACTATAGTAGGAAGAATAAATAGGTAGGCAAGATTTGGTGATCCACAAGCATCCCATAGTTAAGTTCCACTTTTATAATAAAAATACCTTGAGAAAGGTTAAAATTAAAATTTTGATTGTCAAAGGCCAACAAATATAGATAGAGAAAATATAATACATATTCTCCTTGAGTAAGAGAAGGATATTAAATGCTTTGAACCCTAAAAAAATTATGGAAAATCCATATAGTTTTGTTTATACAATAAGGGAGTAATAAAGTATATGTTTAGAAGCTTTGATTAGGAAATACAAAAATATCCAAACATTAGCACTATATAATAATCCAAGGAAATAGTAGATAATTTATAGGGAATATCTAGAAAACTATTTGATATCATCTATTGAATAAGGTATGCAAAGACCATCTCCCAACCCAAGTAGGGAGACATTTTTAAATAGTTTAATAAGGTAAATTAAATTGATGGTAAGCTTCATTTCCTTGGTCAAAAAATGAGTAATAAATCTTATAGAAATTTTAATCTATTAACTATAATCCAAGTTACATGGGCACAAAACAAAATAATTGCATGTGTGCCACTAGGTGATGCGATCACTTGTTCATTAGTTTTCAAATCAAGAAAGAGATGTATTCACTATCTTGATAGACTTGAGAGTCACTCAAGTAAATAATAAATGAGGGTAATTGGTCTGTAGGCTATTTTTTGAAAATATTTTAAGAGCATCATTAGATAGCTTCATGGAAAAGATCAAAGGAGTTGTTTATAAGACTAACAATGAGGTGATGTAGTTAGTCAATTTTAAAAATGATGATATTATATGGAATGAGTCATTATATGCAAGGGTCAAATCTGCATTGGATATACATAATAAATTGAAGGACAAGTTCTATCAATTATTTAAAAGGTCATTACTTGATTTTAAAATCATTGACATAGACACCCAAGTGAGTCATGCTCTTTATCATGAGAGGGAAGGTAACAAGAAAATAACTATAGTAGTAGAAGTTTATTCAACCCCAACACAAGGTTATCAACCTCCTAGATATACATTAGTGCACACTCAGACTTTACCTACTTACATCCCACTTATAGTTACTACTTTGAGCTCACTTCTAATCTTAGTGCCTATTCCAGTTGTTACTCCAATCACAAATTTAGTTCCACTATTTCATACACCTTCAGCTAGTGGTACCACATCAACATCAATCTAAAAATAGATATTTATTCACATGTTTATACTATGCTATAAATTTCATTCTAAATTTTCATAGCCTATATATATTGTATTTTTAATTACAAAATTTTATTTTGAGTGATAAATATTGTATATGCATACTCTACATGATATTAACATATAATTCTATTTTGAGCATGTAAATTTTGACTTCACTTGAGAGATGAGGCCTTATCCATCCCAAGATATTTATACTTGTATCCTCCCATTCCAAAAGTGAGGATAATTTTGGCTATTAATATTAATAAGAAATTCTAATAAGTTATTCTTGACTTAGTCTTTATGTGTAAATCTTGATTCTTCTCTAATTTTATAGAATGTGTGGGACATGTTATCATTCTAATATCTTAGTTATTTTATTGTGCACGATTTATATTTATAATATAGCTATTCACTTTAAGCTATATAGTTAATTTGAATTCATTTTACTTGTTGATTATTATCCCCCTTATAGATGTATAATTGTAATCTAAGAGATGGTGTAACCTTTAATTTTACATGTTTATGTTTATTATGTTTTGGTTATGTTATCACATAGGATTGCACCTATCTTGATCCTATATTTTTTTTTGCAAGTGCCTAATGATTCAATGAAAAAACCTCCAAAGCCATGAGACCTTGGCAATTTGAGGTTAATCTCTAACAAGGCCAACTTCCTTTCACTAAATCTAATGCAAACTAATAAAATACTAGTTTTGTGTAAATCTTACTCTTTAGTACTTTTTGATCCTCAACTAGGGTTTTGATGGGGAAAAGGGTTTAAAAAGTTCAAATTTGTAGAAAAATGAAAATCTAGTAATTTCACCAAATATTATTAAGTGGATCTAGATGCTTACTTGACAAACACAATAGATTAGAAAAATAGATAGAATTTATTTTAAGCACATACTCATGAAAATTTAGAGATCAAAGGAAGTATTTTAGCTATTCTTCAAAAAAGGGAAAAGGATATTTATTCCAAACAATATTTTTAAGAGGGTAAAATACCACAAATGACTTTTCTTGAGATTAAAATAAAAGACATAGATTCCGTAGAAAATCAAATAACTTTGCACAACACAAAGATTCTACAGACAAGAAAGGCAATCTTAAAATTTATATCTCCCCAAAGGTTATAGCTTGCAGTAAATACATTCAAAATGTAGAAAAATATAAATAACAACAAAAAGATAGATTTGGCCATGGTTTTTGCCCATATTTATACAAAATATGTCATAAAAGACATGGATTTATTGAAACTTGAACGCTCAGTTCAAAAAATCATGCAAATCTAAAAATACTCATGTAGAAAGTGGCTCCCAAAATAGAACTTTTATTTTCTAAATAAAATATAACATTGAAAGTTAATTTCAATTTTATTTTCAATAAAACCCTATTTCTAGCATCTTGGGCTTATAGAATATCTAGAACATAGCATACATGAGTTGGGCATAGCATGCCATGGCTGGAACTAAAGATCTTCATGCAAAGATTATCCATCTGATAGTGACTAAAAATATCTCTCCATGCAAGAAGTGGCTCCAAAACTAGAACTTGGATTTTCTAAATAAAAGATAACATTGAAAATTAATTTCAAGTTTCTTTTCATGCAAACCCTAGCATGCAAAATCTAAAGTGAGACTTTTACAACATCTAAGTCTTTATCACTTTTTGACAAAAAGGAACCATGTAATTTGTACTTCATAACTTTGCACCTTTTTAAACAATTCACATTAATCAAAATAAAAAGTACAATTGGCACTTGTGCTCTTTGCAACTTCTACATTCAAAAAATATAAAGTGTAAAATATGTCTTTCTCTTTCTCAAAAGAGTTATATAAAATAAATATGTACTTTTGCAATTAAAATTTATAATGTCTTTGAAATGAAATTAAAATGATACCAATATTTTAAAATATTCAAAAGAGAGGGAAAATTAATTAATGTCCAAAATCTCTTCATTTTTATTATCATTCTCTACTTGTAGCTTTTCTATGTATATATCAAAGGCCTTGAATATTTCATGCATTTGCTTTGCATCTTGCCCATAAGAATAAATGTCAGAGGCTGTACAATATTCCTGTACATCAAAAAAATCACTTTTGAAGGTCCTTAGGCCCTTTATTTCAGTTCTCATCTGATCAATGACTTTCTTGTATTTGATGAACTTGTGAATGGAACTTAAAACAAAGACCATGTCTTTTGCAAACTTCTCAACTATTTCCTTAAAATTATTCTAAACTTGTTCTACCTAAATAAGACTATTGGAATCATCCATTGGTTTGAATTAAATTAAATTCGTCATGCTATCAATCTTATATAACACATCAATAACCTTGTCATGAGCCTTCTTAGCTCACTCTATAGACTCTATTAGTATTTTTATCCAAAATTGAGTAGCCCTATGTAGTTCCTCCTGCTTGGCATCATCCTCCAATATTTTATCAGCAATGAGGGTATTTATGTTAATTAATTTTATGGTTATTAATTTGGGATAATACATATTTAAGAGTTGAACTCCCCCTTCATAGCTATTAATCTTCTCCTTCAAAATTTCTTTTCTCTCCATGATGACTCCATAATGCTCCATCATGGATGTAAGAAGTTTGTTACCTTTTGTGATCAGTTCCTTAGACCATTATTTGGTATCCCTTCCCATGTGAGATATATCTTGTATAAAATCAATTTTATCTTGATCTTGACTGATTGGTTGTACTGCTTGTAGTTATTGTGATGTTTTACTAGGCTTTATGAATTGGTTCAGTGCTTTTGTCAATTGATCAACCTTCCTTTTAATATCATCCTTGGTGGCTTTATTATGATCAATTATTTATAAGAGAGAGTTGATACCTATTTGCACATCATGATTGAGTCCCTCTCTTATTTTCCAACTAAGGTGTATATGAGAAACTTGATAATCCATCACCACAATATCCTCTTTTGATTTGTCTAGCAGGGGAACTACAATCTCAACATACGTCTCTCCCTTATCATTAATGAATGTTATTGAAAGGGTCCTAGGAGTGGGTTTTTATTTTTTCTTAACTTTTAACATGCTAAAGTTCAAAATTTTGAGATCAATCATTATTTTCCTCTTTTTACCCACTGATTGGGCTAACTAACTAGGGGCAACCTTCTACTAATCTGACACAGTCACCAAATAATATATAGTTGATGTAGATACACTAACTGATACTATGAATAAGTTATATTCTTGGGAATATGATACCAATGGTTTCTTGGGAGGTACCTATGAGGGTCCACCCTCACCAATAGTTTTCAATATAATATCTAAGCCAAGTGTCTAGGTTATTCTAACCTCAACTGATGTTATATATGAAATAGGGGAAATGGGGGAAGTAGAGGAAATATAAATAGTTGTGCCTGTTGTTGGAGTGGGTATGAAATGGATACAGAGGTTTTGAATTTAGGAAGTGATGGAAAAGTGGAAGCCAAGGCACTGAATCTATTAATTAGGTGTCTAGGACCACTCAAGTTTGGTGATGTGAAAATAGTGGTTTGAGATGAATGGGAAAGAGTACTTACCCCAAGAGTTAAGGTGGCCTAAAAAACTATAGTCAAGATGATTAACTCCATGACAATGTACTATTGGGTGGTGTTGGGAATTAGTGGTGACAAAATTGAATGAATTGTAAATGGAATGGAAAGTATGAGTGGATCAAATGGGGAAGGTGAGGTGGGAGGAAGGGAAAGTGAAGTGGAAACTTTAACTTCCATTGTAGGGGGACCTTGAGTATCTAATTGAATAATTTGTGATAATTGTACTTGGATTATTGAGGTGGGTGGAGTGAAAAATGAAGTAGGGATATGTGGAAGGGTTGACATGGGAGGTGGATAAGCTAAAACTTTTGAAGTAATGGGGACCTGAGAGACCTGAGGAATAATGGGGATAACTAGTGGAGGTTTTGAAACCTCTTATATAATATGTGTAGGAGAAGGGGGAATAGTGTAAATGAGAGCTAAAGATATGGGATCTAAAGATGTAGATCCCCATGTTGTTGCTATTGTGTCCTTCACTAAAAGATTAATAGGTTCATTTACAACTTCCCCCTATTTTTTAGATTCCCCTTTTCTTGCCTTTATCTTTATTTTCTTCTTCTTCATAGGTTCCACTAAAGGCTCCCCAAGACCTTCTTATGATGAATCAATACCTTTTACCTTGAGCTTTAAAATTTTATCCTTAACCCCTATGGTTTTTCTTGTGATTTTTACTCCCTTGATCCTTAGCTAATTGATAATTATATTGATCACTAGGGTTGTTTTATCAAATAGTGAGAAAGATCCAAGAAATAACCACCTTATCGATGCTAAAGTATTTGAAATGATCTATGTGAGGTAGATAGAATATAATCTAGAGTTGTCATCCACCAAGTCATTAGGGACTAGTACCAGATCATAGTCCTTTATTTATTGTAGGAACATCCTAGAATAGTCCCAATTGCAATTTCTATTTTGATTAATCTAAATTTTTTAAAAAGGTTTAAATTCATGAAGTATAAATTACACTGTTCCTTTTTGGAAAAAAGTTATAAAGACTTAGATTTTTTAAAATTCCCACTTTAGATTTTGTACTCTAGGGTTTACATGAAAAGAAAATTGAAATTAATTTTCAATGTTATATTTTATTTACAAAAACTAAGTTCTATTTTGGGTGCCATTTCTTACATGGAGAGCTATTTTAGTCACTATCAGATGGAGAAGCATGGCATGAAAATATTTAGTTCCAATCATGCTATGTTATGCCCAAGATCATACCTAGCTCATGCATGCTATGTTCTAGCTATTCCACAAGTCCAAGATGATATAAATAGAAGATCTCACCTCTTTTTGCATTAGCATTTTTAGATCTACATGATTTTTTTAACTGAGTGTTCAAGTTTCAACTACATGTCTTCTATGACATACTTTGTATAAATATGGGTAAAACTCATGGCCCAATCTATATTTTTGTTGTTAGTTATAATTTTTTGCATTTTGAATGTATTTACTAGAAGTTGTAACCTTTGGAGAGAAATAAAGTTCAATATTTGCCTTTCTTGTCTTTGGAATATCTTTGTTGTGCAAAGTTATTTGATTTTATATGGAATATTTATCTTTTATTTTAGTTTCAAGAAAAATCATATGTGGTATTTTACCCTCTTGATAATATTTTTTGGAATAAAGATACTTTTCCCTTTTATGAAGAATAGCTAAAATACCACCTTTGATTTCTAAATTTGCATGAGTTTGTGCTTAAAATAAATTCAATCTATTTTTTTGCTTTATTGTGATTTTCAAGCAAGAATTTAGATATACTTCAAAATATTTGGTAAAATCACTAGATTTTTAGTTTTTTACAAATTTCAAAATTTTCAATACCTTTCCCCATCAAACCCATAGTTGAGGATCAAAAAGTACTAAAGAATAGGATTTCCACAAAACTGGTATTCTATCAATTTATATTATATTTAGTGAAAAGAATCCAACCTTCTCTAGAGATTAACCTCAAATTTACAAGGCCCCATGGCTTTGGATGTTTTTCCATTGTATCATTAGGCACTTTCACAATAAGCTATAGGATCAAGACAGGTGCAATCCTATGTGATAACATTTTTTGGTATGCCTGATGGGACAAAAATCTCAACATGTTCCATTTTAATCCATAATATGTTTAATTTTTGGTGTGATAAAACATATTATAGTAAAAATTTATCTTCTAATTTCTTATCATACCTTATTTCAAGTGTTGGTCTTGAAATATTTTCATCTTCTGTGGTACGCATGCCTCTTTTATACTCTTCCTTTCCCTCTTTTTGAGTTTATTTTGGTATTATTATCCACCTTAGTTAAGACCATAGTATTTTCACCCATCTCATTTAGACTTAGTTTCATCCATATCTATCCCATCTATGGTTAAAAACCTACTTCACTCACCATTATTCCACCAATAGTTTGTTATAAAACTAAATACCTTGCAACTCGTTCCTTGGAGTAAAATATTTCACTAATCCTAAAATGTTAGAGGATACCTAATAAAAGTATATGTGGTGTGGATAAAATAAACATTAACAAATGATAGAATGAACACTCAAAAAATTGAATATAAATAAGAAAAAAGATTATATTTCACCCATGGAAAAAATATGGAAAATGATAGAAGTGTGTGGATAATAAATTGTTATACATTTAAGGTGCCAATGAAGAAGATGTGGATGATGAAGTAGTAGATGGGGGTGAGGATGAATAATATGAGGAATAAAAATTATGAAATAAAATATCTTGTGTCATGTATTTTTAAGCATTATCACCCAAAAAACCCTTTAGGTAGTGGATCTCATAAAGAAACAAAAGGTGACAATAATAATTAATTCAGGAAGTACCCCTAACTTCATCAATAATAAGTTGGTGGCACACTTGAATTTTATTTATTTATACATGTCCATAATTCTAGGTCATGATTTTAGATGGCTCAATCAGTTATTTAAGGAAAACCATGGTATCAAAATTGCCATAGGATATTATAGGCTCAACTCACCTAAAATTTCTATTTCCATCGGTGAGGTAGACATTAATTTCAATTTCTAATGGCTTAAAACCTTAGGAATATTAGAGATGAATTTTTATGTATTATTCTTGCACATTCATTTTTAAGGTAAGACATTGAAATGCATGGATAATATGAATATTATCCACAAATTTTTAGTTCTCATCATATACAAAATATTATTGAACAAGGGGAAGAGTGGGTTTTTGCATAATTATTTTATTTAAAGGTATAAAACACAAATATGTATACTTATATATACTTAAATACTATTATTTATAACCACCCATTCATTTTTAGATCAATTCTATATGGATTACTATCAAAAAGGGAACATGATCATGTTATTCGATTACTACTAGGGAATAAAATGTTAAACATAAGATCATACATGTACCCATATGTACCAAAGAGTGAGATTGAAAATATGTTACAATATTTATTGGAGGATTGTAATATTAGACTAGCCAAAGTGTGTATGTTTGGTGTTAATGGTGCATAAGATGGATGATTCCTGGATGGTTTTCCTTGATTAAAAATAACTCAAAAATTAAACAATCAAAGCTAAGTTCCATGATTTAGTAGTTGATAATTTTATAGATGAAATACATGGTATTGTTGATTTTTAAAAAATAGATCTTCATTCCGGTTTCCATAAAATTTAGACTAAAAAAGAGGATATACATAAGAAAAATTTCATAACTCATCGGGGCATTGTGAGTTTTTATAATGATTTTTTATCTCATAAATGCACCATCTACATTTGAAAGTTTTATGAACATTTTATTTCAATAATTTTTGTAGAAATGTGCCTTATTATTTTTGATGACATCATAATATACATTAATACATGGGAAGGAAAAATTTACTAAAATGATGGTTTAAATTAGTGCTATTTTTTATAGTGTGTCACTTAAGGACATATATGTAAATTTTGTATAATAATATAAAAATTAGGTCCATTCTAAGTGATGTTAGAAACTTAAACCTTATCTTAGGACCATTTTTGAACTTATAAGTGAATAGTATATATAACTAAGATGTTTTTACCTTTAGAGACCATTGAAAATTTCATGTGTATTATCTATGTCATGCATCTTGAGAATTTTTAGGGTGTTATTAATATTTTAGGAAAATGTTGTGTGGAGTGAAGTGCTTTCAAAAATTAAAAAATTATATTAATAATCCTAAAAGAAAATAAATCAAAAAAATTACATTGTTTTATTAAATTTTGGCACTTAAATCATGGGCATGGAATATAATACCACATTTATTGTCTAAAACTTCCCTAATTTAGTATATTATTGAAAATTATAGAGTAAAAATATAATATAAATAAATTTAGTCATTGTGGTTAATCACACTTGATATTAGTAGGTATGACCTAAATATTTAATTTGGACCATGAAAAACCTATAATAAAATATGTAAGTACCATTTTCCCCTTATGATATAAAATATAATGCAATTTAGATAATTTAAATATTTAAAATTTAAAAATAAAGGAACGAGTACAAGTTTGGTATGCAAGAATAGCTGCCCTATGAATTAATTAGAGAATGGAGTAATTATACACCAAGGATATGTCAATATTAAAAACATTGGTTGAGGAGAAAATTTTCTCATACTATATTAGAGAATAATAAGTTTTAGGATTTGAGAATCACATAAACCTAAACTTCACTAATAAAAATATCATCATAGCTATTTGGTGGAGCCATATACCAAGTTTTTATGTAATAGGTGGTATACCATAGTAGGTTCATATGTAAATATGAAATATCATAATCAATTACTGTAGATGGATTTTCAATTCAAAGTGACTATATAAAACCATTTCTTCCATTATATAATTATAAAATTTTATACATGAATAACATCCATGCTATATAATCTGACCCATATGTAGCTCAATGTGATTTATAACTCCAAAATCTATATGTCATCGTGTTAAAACTAATAAATTTTATCCAATGTAATATTATCCTTACTATGACATGTGTAGTATGTCTCATCATGTCATGTAATCCATAAAAAAATCATTATAATTATGTATGATGCCCCATATATGACTCACATATGTGTTAATATATTAATATATCCCAATCTGAATCTCAATATGTCTCATCTAAATGGCATAATCTAAGCAAAAATATGAATAATAATCTAAATTATCTATCTATAACATTTAAATCACTTAATGTGATAAAAATATATGAAATATATGTGTTTGAAATCATAAATACCTATGACATACCCACTAGTATGGCCCCATTGAAGTGGGGGATGAATCCTATGAATCACTCATCTAAAAATAAAATATTTAAAAGTATAATGATATAAATAAAACTTGTAATCATGTAAAACATGTGTTATACCATAATTAGATTATGTTATCATATAAACATTTTATCACTAACACACATTAAACATGTGAATTAAGTCATAAAATTTTCATACCAAGTAGATGTATAAATTAGGCACACATTAAGAATCATAAAAAATATAGGCACTCAATGATAAGTAACATAGAAGATGCATGGTATAAATCACACAAGTATAAGAATGCATGATATAAATCATGACACCATGAGCTCAAAAACCATAATATAAGTACATGCATAGGCACACAATGTCATTATCATGACATATAAAAGGTCTTAAGACATGACTCTTTTTCTAACTCGAATCTAACCTAACATAAACAATGTGGCCATGACATAGACAAGATTATCCTTAACACAATAGAGGTAGGATGTGGCAACAAAAAATAAATACACTCATGGAAACATAGATAACATCAATGCCACACACATCAATGGTCATGTAATGTAACTACCATCAATCACCATTGATGTCACACATAATCGTCACACATAGAATACACAATGTCACACAAATAAATCATTACATAATGTAATATAAAATAAATGATCATATCATGTAATAGACATGATCATTAAACATGAATAGAATAAGAAATTCTATTTAACACAATCAATCCATGCCGTTATAACATAGAAAAGTATAGTATTCATATAAAATAACACTGTAAAATGTATATGTAAGATAAATTCTTGTATAATAAATATAAGTAGCTAAGTATAATCAATAGAATGGTCATAGAAAGATATAATATGTATAATTTAATAATATTCCCCAAATGTAGGAATTCCACTAATGTATAAAGGTATCCCATAGGTGTAAGGAATATTCCACATCTAAAGGTCCTATATCACATGTAACATGTATGCCCTACATCTCACTCATGTATACAATGAATATCATGTGAGTAGAAAATGGATATGTAATCTATCATATTTTTTTGGCCAACATGCCCCATTAATTTTAAAATGAAGACCCCCTTCAAATTTGAAGGAATATATCTTAGCAAGTGCACATTGATAAAAATAAGAATTGAAAATAATTTTTATTTCATATTGTTTAAGTATTTAGATTCAATTTATTGTTCAAATCTTCTTTACTTATCCATTTTGACTTCTAATGTTTAGTTCAAGTGCTTAAGATGTAATACACAGTAAAATTAATTAAAACACTTAATACATTAATTAATTTTATGTTTGCGAAATCAAAGGAAAAATAAACCCACTTTAGAAAATTATTCTTAAAAAATCCACTTATTAAATTTCCTTATTAAAAGTTTTATCTTGAGCTTATCATCTCATTATGTAGACTTAAGGGATTTATTCATAGTATTTTTTATATGATCACACAAAATTATAGTTAGTCACATGACATTTAAATTGACTCGATTATTTATTTTAAATCAAATTTATTCTTTCTTTTATTCTCTATTGTCTTATACTTATCCAAACTATGAAACACTAGTCATTACATTTTGGTCAGTATCATGTAGGTTTAGAATACTAATTCATACCCTTTCACACTTATTCACATCACTTTGAATTTATTCAAATATTTAAAATATAGTGACTTAGATATTTCAGTCTATGTGGCACATATTTATGGATTTAAAACATTTAGACTTGGTCACATGCTCAAAATAATTAGCCACATTTTAAAAATTATTTATAATTAGTCATATTTCATGTGTCATCATCGAAGTCATTCACAACTCTTTATGAATTTTAATTAGAAAATATTACCTAATCTAAATAAATTCCATGCATCACATTTACCCAAACTTTCATCCTCATAAATTTCAAAATTAAGTTCACTGAACCAAGGCTTATGAGACTATGAAGTAATCATATTTTTATAAGAAGTGACAAGTAATGTTTTTAAGGGTCAAAATCTCGAATAAATGCATTGCATTGCATTTCCATGAAATAACATGTTCACAAATTACAAAATAAGTTGAAAAAAACCAAGTATTATGGGAATACGAAACAATAACATATTTCTAAGTGTCAACTTCATGTTCACTCACACCATCACAATCAATTTCAACTATTTTTGTCCAAGGTAACCCATGGTATTGTTTAACAACCTTAGGATTCCACATGGAAGGATTCTACAAGCCTTTTTAGCAAACCATCTAGTCATAAAAAGATAAACATGTAACTAATTTAGTGGTTACCACTTTTCATCACCATTTTTAACTTAAAAGGAAAGGGGTTATACATTCAAAATCCCAAAGCTAAATGCTTATCTAGGATAAATGGTGCCACATGACAATAAACATAAATAAAGTGACACATAGGAGCATAGCTATAAAAAGTGGTGCCCATGTCACTCCAAGGACCTAAAGTCAGCCTTGATGACCATAACCACACAAAATACTATCAAATATATAGGCATTAACATAATCGATAGTCATTCACTGTCAAAATCTATGGTATTGGAAGACAAATGAATTTTTAAATTATGGAGTAGCCATGATAGCCCTAATATTTTGAAATAAATCATCATGGGTCTATAAGATAAATAAATGTAAAGAAATACAACATTTATTAGGCATGGGATGATAATTCTTGAGCTGAATTATTTTATAATAATGGGAATGATATAAAATATGTTTAAAAAACATTGTAAAGGGAATAAGAAATTTTAATAGAAGGGAAGGAGGAAAATTAAGAAATTGGAAGGAATGTGTTAACCAAATTTGACCCTAAGTGAAATTTAGTCAACCCCTATATATTAAAACATCATATAGGATATTTTTAGGGTCATAAATATGTTTTTTCATGTTTAGTATGGTCACTTGATGTGTTTCACTTTAGTCATATTTGCCATTTATCCTATTTTGCTTTATGTCACCATTTGGTCACTTTAGGAAGGTTGTATGTAATATTCATAAAAGGAAAAATGTCAAAGTTTTCTTTAATATACCATGTGTTAGTTGGATGTTAGATAAACTATTTAAAACTAGCAAATTACATGGATCAATGCTTAAATAAAGATTTTAACCACAAAATAGGTAGTTTTGGCCAATTATATGAACTACATGACAAGTTTGGCATGTGGGAAGATTCATTAGTGTCCCTCCAAGTTCATTTAATCCATTTTAATTATTAATAATTCATGATATTTTTAAATATGTAAAAAATTGGCTCATCTTCTTCATCACTTTCCTTGACAAGCTAAAAAGGTTAACTGATCTTCCTTTGGTATGGACAGGAGGAGGTGAGTTAGAGAAAATGACTTTCATGGGTGGTACTACACTAATTTTACTTCATTTTCATGGTATTAATTGTATATTTGTGTATTATTCTCTATGAACTATCACTAATAAGGTTAATGTCTCAAAACTACCTGTTCATCCCCATGGCCTCTGGTTGCCGCATATGTATGTAGTTATCTAATGATTCCAAGAGTTGTATGTGTTTTGAGGAGATGTTTTAACCTTTTCATGATGTTTATAACATTATTTTCACATGTTAAGGTTAGGAAATGATCAATACCATCTCACTTTTCTAGTAGAGGACTCCAGTCAACTTTGTAGATAATGTTGATGAGTTACAAAGTTTCACCCTCATGAAAATTATTCTAGTATAAGGCTAAATGTTTATTTGAAACCTCTAAGAGAATTTTTTTTATCATAGTTTTCATGGAGGTTTTAGTCTCAAAGGTTTCCTTTATGATATAAAAATCCTAGGATACTTGATATAGTCAAGTAGATGGAGTAGACCTCTACATGTTTCATGTTCAAACCTGAAATAAGGACAAGACATGAAAGGAAATACAATGATGTTTGAAATTATTGATATTAATTGAGCCCCAAAATAATTACATGAACCTAATGAAAATTAATTAATATTATGTCAATATTATTACTTAGCACATAGTCTTATAGTTTATGTTCACCTATAGGCAATTCTAACAGAGGTCTGAGTAATGTTAAAATGGAGATGCTTGAAATCAGTTGACTCTTTTAAACAAGTCTAAGGAAATAGAGAATAACATTGTTATAATGGTGAGGTATTTATGTGTATTCAAACTTTATTTCAATGTGTTCAAGTTAGGAAAGTTTAATTTGAGACACTTTACCTTAACTTCTTTGAATCACATTTTGATCATATGATATGCCACTCCATGGTGAAATGCCTTGATGTCTAGACAGACCTATTAGTTTCCATCTAATAGCCCAAGCCTATGGATAATGATTTGACACAATAAAGTGGTTTCTTGATTAATATAATATTATTTTTGAATGGTTTATATATTAGATAGGTTTTTACCTTAGATACTTAGTAAACACTATGTTGAAATGACCAAAAATAGCCAATTTTGTAGTGAGCTATAGTATTGAAGTGAAACTATGGTCTCTAAGCATGAGATGATAGTATATAGTTGTGATTTAATATTTATGAAATCAGAGGAAGTGAATAATGGATAATTATGTCCAAGTGTGTCTCCACCTACATGAAATCTCTAAATCCATCTAAATAAGCACTTATAGTCTGACTGAGTAGATAGACTAAATCTTGCTAGTGTTAATAGGAGGGTAGTTTGAATGTTGAGAATAGCCCTAAGGAAAAATTAAGTTAAAACAACTCTAAGGTGATATTAGTGACTCTAATAAGGAACTAAGGCATGAAATATTATGTCCAAACCTAGAAAAAAAAACCCATAGGAACCTCCTTTGCCTAAAATGACTCACCTAGAATCAACATAGTCTATAAACTAACCTAGTCAAATGAAGAACACATGTTTCAATGTTTGGTAAAAGTGTTAGGTGAGTAAAAAAAAATTGGAAAAATATTCACCCATATCCAACACATATCCAGGTGATTCTAGTATGCAAGGGAGAAGAAAAGACAAGTTTCAAAACCTCACCTATAATTAGTTCAATTTCTATGCACAGTACATAGTATTAAAACCCAATTTTAGGATTTTTGATGTTAAGAGATTATTATAGTTATTACAGTCATGTAAATTTGTATATATCATATTCAAGACCTATTTTATACTCCCATGGCATCATATTGGCTAGATAAAAAGGATAAGTTCCCTCTATTTTCTCTTAGATAGAGGGCATTCATAGTCATGATGAAATTATAGGTATGGTGTATGAATGATGAGTGGATGAAGGATAAAGTTTATAAATCTCATATGATGTTGTCTATAGTTGAATTAAATATTAAAAAAGTTATAAAAGACCATATAGTGATTGGATCACTCATAGGTGGATGTATACATAGTCAAGCATAGTGAGGCATATTAATCCTAGAAATAGGCCTATACCCTAATGGTATATATATATATATATATATATATATATATATATATTCAAAATAAAATATGACCCTTAAAATTTAGTTGACAACATTCAAGGGTAGGTAGAGAGTTTTCAAGATCCATTTGTTTGTAGAAGAAAAACACAAAGTGGTAAATTTGACCTAAAACCATGACAATGGTACCTATAACACATTCTAAAGATCAATAAGCCATCTAAAAGTGTTCATATCCATATGGACACATTTAGTGGTGCCTCAAGGATATTAGGGTAGTTTATGAGGGTCATTAAATTTAAAATTGTCAAAAAAATTTAGGGATTGAATGTTTGGTTTTCATGAACTATCACTAAGAACCAAAACTTCCTAAAACCCTATTTAGAACTTGATGGAGAATAAAATTATGGATATGATTTTAAAAGTATTAAAATGGTCTATATACTTATTTGGACTTTTTAAATTCTCTCTTATTATCCTAGACGCCCAATTGGTCTATAATATCACTTGTATAGACAAGGTAAATTTAGGGGTTTTTTTTACAATATTTGACATATTTTATAGGTGAAAAGAGGGATTATTGGATGGAATATATTGTATGATGTATTTATGGAATTATTATTACTCAATATTATCATTTATAAACTCACTTATACATGGAATGTTCTTTACTACACCATTCATCACAAGCAGTCTTGGACAGATAGTGAGAATGAGAAGTGACCATCTAGTGAAAAGATCAAAGGTCAAATTTGGGGTCATTTTAAGGTCTACCTAAAGGATTGGAATGAAAATGGGTTATAAAAATGAGTAATAAGACCTATTAAATATATTTATTTGAGTAATTGAAGGACACCTTGATGATAAATGTGAATAATGAGGCCTAAAAGACCAATGAATGAATACAGGCAATAAACACAAGTGTTAATAAGAAGGCTATCAGTTAGGAAAGAATATTATTATTGTCACACATTATTTTAAACATCCCTAATATAGTGAATATGTTTCAAGTATTCCTATTTTATTTTCAAGTGGTCAAGATAACTTCATCATGAAGGTAGTTTCAAGAAGACCAATTGAAGAGTATCTACACTAGTTTAAAGAATTTGTCATGCTCTAGATGGACACTTGTCTAATAATAATTTCATGGTATATTTTCCAGTAAATTCTCATTTAATGTGAATAATTTTTGAATTTTGGCACCTAGTCTTGTGACCCTTCATCTTCACTCCTATCTCTTCTCATGTGTTTTACAAATTCAAGCCTTTTGGATTTGTATGGGATCCACAATTGCTATGACAAAGCCCTATTGGTTTTATCACCTTATTTTTCTTTGAATAAAGTTTCATAATTTTAATTCATTCTCTTCAATCTCTTAATTGAATGTTTTAATTGGCTTGTGTGTTAACAAGTGATGAAAATGCTCTCCATGCTTCCATGTCTACTCTTGCATGTTTATGTGAATGAGATCCCCTCTAAAAAATTTCATAAATTGTATTATTTGTTGGGTTTATCTTGAAGTTTGAGAGGGATTAATATTTAATTGTATTATAACTTCTCTTCACCCTTATGTAGATAGGCATATCAATCTATCTCTATGAGAAATATTTATTTTAGAAGGACATAGGGTTAAATTTAGTTTGAGTAGTCTTCTTTCTTAAGTTTAATTTCAAGTGTGTTGTGTGGATTTTTCGTGGTGTATCACCTCATTATCATATTTTTATTTTATGTCTAATTCTTCCCTTTTCACCCCAATCATGATTATTTTAGTGTAGTGTGCACTTAAAAGATAAATCAAGGGAGCTAGCCCTTTCAAACCTATAGATCTATCTCTTTTAGTGGTTTGTCTATGAAGGGATATAGTTACATGTTGTCCTAAAATTGAGAATGTTCACTTGAATTTTCTAGGGTGTAATTTTAGGATACAACAAAATGTTTATAAGATATTTTTATTTTACTTTTGTTTAAATTTCTTAATTCCTAGTATGGATGTGTTGAATATGAATTGGTGTGTTGAATATGGTGTGAATATTTATTGGCTCTTATGAATTTAATAAGGATGAGTGAATTAATAAAATTTATTATATTTTTTTGCATTGGATATGATAAAATTATTATTTTTATATGAATGTTTGCTAACAATTCTTGTACACTAATTTTCCTCATAAAGATACTCTAAGAAGATTAAATCCATCAGAAACTTTCCCATATATTCTTTGCCATATTTTATCTAGTTTGAGCTGAAGATAAACTACATAGATATTTTCAAATGTTGTATAGATTCATAAATATCCATATAATCATTGGTATCTCCATTATGTCATATTACTCTAGGATTTGTGAATTTACAAGATTACATGAAAACCTAGGAGTAGGTGAGATAAATGTAAAGCAAAAGTGGATTTCATATTAGTCCATTAGCCAAAAATTAAAAAGGATTTACATTATATAGTGAGATACTAGGTCACTAAAAAGGTAAAAACTCAACTCACTATTAGAAAACACATTAAGTGTATTTTACCTTAATGACCTTAACAAACCTAAACAAGTTGAGAAAAAACTTTGTGGGTAAAAATGTATGTAAGAAAAAGCCTACACCAATATCCCCCTGAAATGTAGCTTAGGTGGGTATAATAATTGGATCTAGATAAAAATGTTTGATGACATACCCAAACACAATGCAACTCCCATAAAATAGAGAAAAGGTGAAAACTATTAGAAAAAAACTCCTCTATAAAAAGAGATCAAATTTAGAGATAGTGCATCCTCTAAGGATTCAAGGCACAATAAAAAATAAGTCCAAAAGTTAGAGCAATAGAGCACATAAAGAGAAGAGATAAGAAGTCTACATAGAAGATGATGAATTTTCTGACATTATGGCTCAAAAAATGATGAATGTCACTGATGAGAACCTCTACCTAAAGGATAAAGAATCTGCATCCACATAGAATAATTTTTCTTCCCTTTACCAAAGCAAGAATAAAAATGGTGTACTAAAATTTTCCCATTTCAAAATAGAATATGAAGGAAGTAGTACAAATAAATCCAAGTAAGGTAAAAAATAGAAGTGTGGCATGTGTTTGGCAAGATCATGCACAAGATCTGAATGCAATGCCACTTAATTGAACCTATCATAAGTAGGTATAGTGAAGAGTGTATCACCATCGAATAGTGAATGTGTCCACCAAGTGCCTGATGGATCTCCAATCAAGGAGTGATTTCTATACAATTAAATGTGATCCTCATTCATAGTAAGAGGGATAACTTATCTATTCAATGATGGTGCAATATAAGCAAAGGATAAAAAGGATTAAAAATTCCATACAACTATGGAATATAGCTCATGATGTTTGATGTGCCCTAGATCACTATACCTATTCCCTATAATGTCTAAAGTTGAATAGAGGTAGGTTGATCAAGAAAAAATATTCAATATCTATAAGGTGTCAAGGAGATGGTGGATATGTTTCCTCATCACTATTGTAGTCATCTATTCTATAATAAGAGTCATAAATATCATAGGTGTTCTCAAGCTCAAAAATATCATCAAGTTCATCTGAGTCTAAAGAAGAATAATATGAATGAGAGTTAGGAGAAAAGTGTGATAAGTTATATAGTTTATTTTGATGATCAACCATTCCCACTAAAAATATAGTATTACTGTGCAATTCTCTAACATACACTAAATATGGAGTGAAATCAACTTGCATGCCTAGATCAAGGTGAATGATTAGGTAAACTAATAGGAGATTAGTTGAAAGTGAGGGAACACTTAGAAAATTATTGAATGTTCCACCACTCAATTCAATAGACCCTCTCTTGAGAATATTTTTAGAAGTATTATCACCCATTTTTATAGAGTACATGTCACATAGTTCTAAGGAACTAAACTCTATCTTTTTAAGATGCCATGTGATATAAAGTACCAGAGTCAATGACCCATGTAGGAGTCATATGTATAACTATAAATAGGGTCTTGATTGTTAATATACCCTTACCATTCTCTTTTTCATTTTATTTACCATTATCATTTACCATAGAGGATTCATGAGTTGATGAAATCTGATTGGAAGAATCAAGGACACTAATATTGTGTTTCTCGAGCATCTTAGTTAGTTGGTCAATCTACTTCTTCAATTTTTTTATTTCATCATGATTACCTGATCAAAACACACATTTGATCCTATCTTTCTTAGGATTAACATTGGAAGAATAGGTATCATTAATTTATTTTTAGTTGTGAGGATTTACATCCTTCTCTTGATCCTTTTTATTATGTTTATTCTCTTTGTTATTTGAATCCTTTTTGGTCTTAGCAAAAAGTGCATGAGATTGTGAGGAATTAATTATGCCCATCAATATTATCTTATCTTACTCTTGAATAAATTTGGTAACAAAGGTATCTTAAAAAAACATATTCCATTCAAATCCAAGATAACTTTTTGTGGCATGGAAAGGGAAAAAAAACACATAATAGTCTAGACCTAGTTTGGAGAGTACAAACATAAAAAGTTGATCATATTTATTATGTATATCACATTTTTTTAACTACACCCTCAACTATCTAAATGTGTTGAATAATTATTATATGGTGTTAAATTCACTTGGGCTTAAATTTATGAACTCATTCTCTAGATCATGGTATCTCATCACATCCTATTTACCAAAGATATTTTATAGTTTGGTCCATACTTTAGTAGGTGTTGTATTAGATTATATGTGAAAGAGTAGACTAGGAGAGAAAAAAAGACATACTAATCCACATAATTTATCAGAACAATTGAACCATTTAAATTTTTATTCTTCTATTATAGTTTTAGTCTCTTTACTAATTTTATTTCAATGAAAACCCTTGGATTACAAAATTATTTCCATTCATGATAATTAAATGGTTTGATAGGACTTAATAAACTTGAATCCATAGTGCAAAAAAGAGGTTGTTACAAAAAGTAAAGAAGAAATGTACATAATAAAATTACACAACACCACAAATTACCACTTAAAACTATCAAAGTAACCCCCCTTAAAGTTTAAAATACAATAACATTGATATAGATGATAGACACAACCAAGAATGCATCTTGAGTGATTAGTTTATAAGTACAAGGAACTAGAGGGATGTCAGGGTTGACTAATAGTGCATATATGAGAGTACATTAATTTATTTGAAGTAATCTATAGTGTGCCAAAAATGACCACCCATGTGTAGATAACAAAAAATAAGCACTTTTTAAGAATATGACACTAAAAAATGAGTTACTGATCAAAATTTAAAGCCTTTTTAAGATTTGAGCTTGCATAAGAAATCTCCACCCAACATAAATTTTTAAATGTTTGGGTTGATTCAAGAATTGGTTGGGGTTAATATTAATCCCCCATTAGTAAGAATCAAAATTTAAGCCTCACATATGAATATACCATATAAATTATGGGATAATACCTTTTGTGAGTGCTCCCCCTTCCCCATTTTTTATTGTCACTCCCAAAATACCTCCAAACTTCAAATTAATAGTGGCACTTTTCACTTGATTAAATTTGATGGGATTTTGGGCATCACAAAATGCAATGAGAGTGGTTAGAGTCTATATAATGATAAAATAGGGGTCTTATTCCACTATGTGTGCATACATGGGTGTTGAGTTTTGATAGGTGTGAGGGTGTCAGGGTCAGTCAGGGTTAGAAACAAAGGCATCAAGTTTTGGTAATCTTACATGTGAGTACATCAAGTTATGGTGAGATTGATAGTAAGGGTTTCAGTTTTTAAAGATATTCTAGATAAAGGGATGAAATTCCATCAAGGGTAAAATTTCTACCTAAGCCTATTTTCCTATTGGCAAAAGTCCAACCAAGTTTGAAAAACCTACCAAAACTGCTTATAAGGGTTAAAAAATCAATAAAAATTAGAAACCAAAAAAATGATAGATTTGGTATGGATCCCATAAAAATTATAAAAGACCCATTTAAAAAATCATAAAACATAGTTTGTTTCCTAATTTGATAACCATGTTGTATAGATATGCATAAAATCACTAAATTTTTTTCAAAACCCTCTAAAAATGACTAAAAATAGTTATCATTAATATAGATCATTTTAGAACCAATTTTAGGGTTTTTATGCCTTAAACATATGATGATGCTATCAATTTTATGATTGTAGAATTATATTGTATAGTTTACATGTATTTTCAAAAAATCCCACCAAACCTATGAAACCATAAAAAATCAGGAAAACCAACATGAATGCATGCAAGAAATATCTCATCAAGTATTTCAAAAATGGAAAAATGGCCATTAGATCATATCTATAATACCATGTCAAATTCCTCTAAGATATATGAACATCCAAGATTGCTCAAAAACGCTAGGAGTAGGTGAGAGTAATGTAAAACAAAAATGAGTTTCATATTAGTCCATTATCAAAAAATAACAAAGGAGTTACATTATATAGTAAGAGATTAGGTTACCAAAAATGTAACAACTCAACTCACTATTAGAAAACATATTAAGTGTATTTTCCCCTAATGACTTAAAAAACCCTAAGCAAGCTGACAAGAAACCATGTAGGTAAAACTACAAGTAGGAAAAATCCTAAACCAACACACTAAGTTCAAGAACTTATTTATTTTCTAAATTACATTACTCCCATTTTATGTTTCTTGTTTCAAACCTTATTTCAAAAATTTGGTGTCATTATGAGAATTCATATTAGATAATTTGTGGGATCTTAACATATTGTGAGAAATTTAACATAAGATTTATTTATTTTGGTAATAGCATCCATGTTACACAATAATTTATTCCAAGGGTCTACATAGGAGAGTAGAAACATGAATCTCATGCCCTAGATTATATTTGATAATAATAAAATGTGAGGGATCATACCCATTAAATTCCCCTAGGGGTGTGCATAAAACACACATCAACATAGAGAAAAATATGGTTCTATAAGGAGGGTTGTCAAATAGTTTTATGATTCATTTAAAAAACATAATTATTAATGATTTATTTGATCTTAAGGCATATTTTAATCTCCCTCATGCATCACTAGGTCTATGTTTGATTTTATTATTATTATTATTATTATTACTATTATTATTATTATTATTATTAATATTATTATTATTATTATTATTATTATTATTATTATTATTATTATTATTATTCCCACCAATATAAACACATAGAATACATTGGCTTGGTAAAGTAAGATATATAATTAGTAGGACAAATCCTAACTCACCCATACATTTTAGTTCTATCCCACTTAGACCAAATGGTTTAGTTAGCTAGATCAACCATCAACATTATTTGTGTTTTTCTAATTTTCTTAGGAATATCGAGAGGTATATCCCATAATTCACACTCAATGGAGGATACACTACTAAAAAGAATATAACATATTATAATATATCCTTGAGTAATTTGAACATTGAAAATGCATATGTAGACTATAGTTTCTTCCCATTTATGTTCTTCGATGTTACATATGACATGTTCCTAAATCTCCCTAAGTATTTAGTCACTAGATGAAATAAACTTAGTAACACATTCTTGGATTGGTTATAGAAATTCATTAACCCAAGCATGTTATATCAACAAGTCACAATCATGAGAAAGGAAGAGAATTATCCAATCAAAGTATTTAATGAAATATTTAAAAAATTTATATAGTTTCATAATAATGTTGTGCTGACCTAATGCCTAATTATAAATTGAAATCTATAAGAATGCCTTTGATCCTTGGATAATAATCTTCATTAAAATATATTTTATCATTCAATATTTACCACTAACATACATTAAGGTTATCAAAGTATGCCAAAAACTAAAACCACAAGGTTAGATGGTAGTGGCCATCCTAAATTCCATCCCAAACTTCCCAATATTGAACATAATTCCAAATTCTACCAAAAAATTCCAACACCAAATCAAGTTCAAGTTATAAACTAATTTCCATTGAGACAATAAGCACTAAATCAACCCTTAGGATTTCTCAATCCTACCAATGTTGAAGTAAAAATACAAGAGTATAACCAAGATTTAATTTTCATAATCACCTATTAGGTTTAACATAGTGGTGATTAATTCACCATAGTGAAAATAAATGTGAGTAAATTCTTATTAATCACAATGCTTAGTAGTTATTTGTTATGATTTTTATAAATATATTAAATTTATTTTAGGTTTTTATATTGTAACTCTTGTATGTTATTTGGTAGGTATTAGTTAAAACCCTAATTTATAGGGATATTTAGACAATGCTCATTTAATTTCATAGTACCTATTACAATCATCTTACCCTATATAAACTAACATATGCTATAATTGTTTTTTTAGATAATGAAATTAAAAAAAATAATGTTCATGCTCAATATATTGTATTAGAGTGATTGGATATTTGAACCTAGTTATATGAGAGAGGAAAGTTGAGGTAGAGCCCCAAGGTAGCCTCTCTCTTTAAACTAGTACACTACTATTGCAAACACTCCTAACCTAGACCATATAAGTCATGTTGGATGTTGTAGGATATACAATTTATATTGGGGTTAGATATTAAGGTCATACCAGGTAGTACATATATTGATATCTTTATCATTTCTAGAATTTATCACCGAGGTTTCCATAAAATTATTTTTCATCATCAATATATCTAAACATGCATCTACATTGAATTTGAGTTACATCATTGAGCATTGCATGATCCTCTTGGTATGGATCAAATTTGAGTTTCATTGTTTACATTTCATAGTGTTCAAATATTTTTGGATCAATTGATTCAAGTTTTTCATATCTCAGTGTTTACCATTGCCTTAAATTTATGGGTTTAGAATCAATATACATTAGACTTGGATTTTTACATTGGGATTCAACATAAGTTTTGGATAGGCTCAGAGTCGACCTTTGGACTAAATCACAATAATTTGTGAATTAATTCAAATTTACGTCAAATTTCCATGGATTCAACCTTCCAAGTTTTCCAAATGACACCAAACTTAGAGTTCTCAATTTTCTCACTATGAATCCTTCAGCTCAAACCACCACTTGTCACCACCTAACCCACTCAACAACCTATAGTTTCAATGAAAAGGTGTGTCAAATTCATTAAAAATAAAATAAAACAAAGTCTCTATATATCAAATATATTTTTGTTTCATATTTTAATTGTTTAACATAAACATAAAAGAGTTGGCTTTAACAAGTTTTATAGATCCTTCAAACAAATAAGTATATAATAAAAAAATTAGAACTGGGAGTTGTATGTAGTAGGAAATGCAGCATATATATAAATCAATCCTAGCTCAAAGAATGTAGATATTACATACACTTATGATTGGGGATACATTATATAATCAGGGTAATGACCATTGTTCATCCAATAGACATATCCAAGGGATATCTTACCACAATAATATCACTAGGGAGGGTTACAAAGCCTTTAGTGAAGAAAAACTATGAAATAAACCTAACTAGGCCCTATGTTTTCATATTCACTAAACTAATAACAAGTAAAGAAAAATATAATCTAGTTTTTATCAAATATTATGACACAAAATGGGGTTAGTAACTAATAAAAATTAAACATGTATAGAAGACATATACTCACATCAATGTATATATAATCCTAATGCATGGAAGATAAGTGTAGAGACATATCTATATAATCTTATAAAGGAGGAACAAAGTTATGAATACTTACCTTCAAATACAAACCCACTAAGCCTCAATCTCTCCCTTGTCCAATGTGCTTCATAAGAGGTTGTTATGGTATGTAAGGATGACAAGGATAAATCAACTCTAGGCTACATAACCTATCAGTGAATCCAAAAGACTTCTCCACAAGACAATATCTAAATTTCCAAAGAAAGTATGAAACCCTAAGCTTACTCCTCAAGTATAATGGTGGATAAGTAGATGTGTAATATATATTACTTATTCTTCTCTTCTTATAAATAAAAAAATGAATGTGTTTATATAGGCATATCTAACCCTAAATCCTTTTGAAATTTTTGACCGATAAGGTCAACATGGTCGACCTAGTATTGAAATTAACAAAAAAATACTAGATAATGAACTATGTCAGCCATGGCCAACTTAGTTCTTATTAAGCTTTTATAAATAATAATACAAGGTTGATGTGGCTGACATAGTCACATAAATTACCCAAAAGGGATTTAGGTTATGGAAAGTGATAATAAAGATGGTAAATGACTATATAAAGGTGAAAATAGGAGGCATCTCTTAGAGGAATAGTTTCTAGGAGACAAGTGTGTTGATAAAAAGTGGTAATAAGGTTCAATAATCCTATAAAGCACCAATGGTCTGCCCACCCATTTTCCAGTTCACTCTTTAAAGCATTCTCTTAGAGAGATTGAGCCTTGACAAGTTACTTCAAGATAGAAAGTGTTAGTAAGTGGTAAAGTTTGAAAATAGTGTGTATATATATGCCCCACTTTAATAGGATCATATGTCACATGAGTGTAACAAGGGATGGTGATTTGAGAAAGAACATAAAAACACATAAAATTGAGATAACTAAAAATGACATATGAAAAGTAATGATAAAATGAAATGAGAGTAAATGAAAATACCATATACACACTTTAACTTACCTTTCCTCTAAATGATTTCATGCAAACATCCTATTATTAATCATTGAGGGTGTAGCTCCTGAATTTGAGAAACCCTATCGATACAAAACTAACAATAGAAGCAATGTGTGCATATGTAGGATGGTTAATATAGTAATGAGGGACTTAGGAATAATGAAAAATTAGGATTTTTGAGGCAAGGTTATAATATTTAATGTAAATGAATGAAAATAATTTTAGAACACACTAAATCATGTTGGGAAACATGTAAAACATAAATGGAAAAAGGGAAGGTAGAACATACTAAATCATGTTGGGAAGTATGTAAAACATGAACAAAAAATTAATTATCAATGTATGAAAAATCTAACAAAGATATTTAAGTAAGTGACAAGTGGCCCCATGTAAGATAAGCATGTTGAATCAAACATAAAGAAAAACATGAATGACTAAAAATGAAATTCAAGTCAAGATGTAAGACAAAAATAAAAAAATCATGCATAAAGAGAAAAATTTAAGAATGTAAAATGTAATATGTATGATAAGTGAATTCCACATAAATCAAATAAGAACATGATGGATAAATCAAAATGAAAATCTCTAACAGATGAAAACTCAAACTTAGATCTTGTATTGAGATAGATTGTAAGAAAACACGACCACCTAATGGCATGAATAGTATGATAATGAGATGTTGTGGTAAATAAATAGTGTAAGGGTGTTTATGAGGAATGTTTGGTCCTATCTAATGTCTTATAACGCAAATTACAAACTATAAACCAAGAGCTGTAATAAGTTAGATGTGATCAAATAAAAGCAATATCCAACAAGGGGAATATAAGGAATATATGATGTAAATAAGGAATGTGAGGCACCACATGGGTGATGTGAAAATATTTATAAATAATAGACACACTAAGCAAGTGATAAAGGATAAAAACTATCAACACCAAGGACTTAGGATACTTTAACTAATGAATACAAAGTTTTGGATAAAAAGTGAAGTACATAGATCAACCCATGAAGGATATATGCATGAAAATTAAAATAGACCTACCTTCCCACAACATGTTCCCCATTCTTCAAGAACCCTTATAGAGTCATTAGTCTACCACAAATATTTGATACTTACATGAGAAAGTAGGTGGAACTAGATAGTATATGATATAGTGAGACCTCCTACATCAATCTACTGGCTTACCATACCCCAATGTACCTTGGCTCTATCATGAGGCCAACTATGGAGTTTGAGATTCAACTAAGATAGGAGATGTACCAAATATAAATCACATATTTTAGTGTGATTTGAATATTAAGATTGGTTTTACCTTTTAATAATTTCTTATTATTTGTACTTTATAATTTGAATTTTAAATTCTTTTGTATTTTTATTTTCCTCCTCCTTCATATGGGTTCATAGAACCAAACATGAGTAAAATAGGTGAAAAAAACAAGGTATCTTACACTTGGTCACTAGAGAAAAGGACCTAAATAGTAAGGTGTCTAATGACTCCTATACTTACCCATAAGTAAGTGTAAAATCTCAAAATTGACTGATGTGAGCCTCAAATAAAAGGAGATAAGGGAAATATGGGGATTATAAGAGATCCATCTATGTAATAAGTGATACAATGATGAATATGTTTGTATCTAATCACAAGGAGTTAAAATAGTGTTATAAAAGGGATGGGGCTATGCTATGATAGTCATGTTAGTACGATAAGCCATACTAATCTATAGTGGATGTAATACAAACACCAATGAAAGTATTAATCCTAAAAATTGATTTAAATGTGTTTTAATGTGTAAATTTGTGAGGAGAGCCTAGTCCTATCCATGGTCTTACACTTTAACTCACAACTTGAGCACTAATGAGGTGAATGCTAAATAATTCAGGGGAAATAATCATAAATATACTAAGATAAAGAAGGAAATAAAAAGACAAAAATGAAAGAGATATATAAGAACCAAAATGGAAATAAATGTCAAATGTAATGTGTAATAAAAATAAATACCTAAAGGAAAAAAATGATGATGGTAAAGTGAAAATAAAAGAAGTAAAGTTCACAAAAATACAAAAACATGAGACAAAAAATAGTAAGAAATTATTATGCTAACATCTATATCAAATATGAGTATGTGAAATACAAGTCTATAAGTCTAGGAAGGTTTCTTGAAGTTGAATTTGTTTGTTATTATGCATTATAGAATAATAGTAGGCATTGTAAGATGACCCAATAGGTAATTGGATGTAGGGATGGGAATCGAAATACACCCAAATATCTAAAGTGATTCATAAACTTTAGAAATAATATGCTTACGTATTTTTTTCATTAATAATAATAATTTAAGGAATAAATTTAACATTTAACTTACAAATAAATTTATAACAGTAATTTTTCATGTATATAAAGGAGACACAATTCAAATATGAAAAAGATAATCAGTACACATAATTGATTACAGAGTTTGGCATAATGGCTTACATCTCTAGGTCCTATATAAGGTTGATCTATTAAAAACACTTACAAGATGTTTTAGAAATAGAATTTCACCAACTACAAAGTTGACCCTCGAGCAAAAATATCATAAGTCCCTTTTCAAAATTTTCTTTGATTCCTCTTCTGTCTCCTTATGCAATCCTCTTAAGCCTCTTAGCAATACTTTCTATGGATTTTGATTCCAAAAACTTGATTATAAAATGAGCCTTGAGCACTTTATATAGTGCTCAAGCCTGCTAGTTTAATGGTGGAATCATTATCCTTTTAACCAAAGTGATAAGGGTTTAAAAACCTTGAAACCCTTTCCATAGCCTTTAGCTTTGTTCACAATTTTTATCCCACATGGATATATTTTCATATTTGTTAAGCCTTTTTTAAGGCATGGTTCATATATGGACAGTGTCAAAGCATTGGCATTTACATATTACTCGGGCTTCATTTTAATCCATTGACTTCATGGCATGTTGTGGTGGTTAATACCACATTATACATATCCCACATACCTCATGGGGATTATAAAACCATATTTTTAATGGACTTTTCCTTCCATTTTTAGCGTGGCATATGACACATCTCCATCACTTACCTTGCCTGTTAGAACATTGGCTTGGAACGTGGTAGCTTGACTTGAAAATTACGGGGAAGTGTCATGGGATTTATGATAGTTATGGTGACTTATCACCTCATGATCCACTCGGCATGATAGATAATTAAATGAAAATATAGTCAATAGGTGACTATTAATAAAATTTAACCATGGAATAAGATAGTGGTGGCAAGCCACATGGTGGATTGAGGACCCACCACATGGACCACTCCTAATCTAAAACCTATGGACATCCACATGGTTGATCCATAGATCTATCAATGGAATGGTCCCCCTCCATGATAACAGTGGAATCCATTGGCTATGGTCCCTATAGCCAACATTTTTATGCTTCTATGTACATGCTTGGTAAAGACAAAGATAAGAAAAAAAACAAACCCAATTTTTGCTCAGAGCGGCTACCACATGTTACTACATCACTAGTCCACTTGGCATGCTAAAATTATGCCACCTATCAATTTTTACTTTATTTTCCATGTCACTTTACTTCCATGTCATTATTTTGACCAAGTTTGACCACAACTTTATCTAGTCATAACTTTTGCATATGAATTCCATTTTTTGAATCATAAAATGTGTTAAAAATATTATGATGAGCTATAAATCATAGAAATAGATATGAAAAATTCCATGATGGTTATTTGTTTGTATTTTAATCAAATTTGACCACTTGTTGACTTTCTTAGACAATAACTTTGATTGGCTACATAAGGAGTATATGAGCTTTGTTTTTCACATTTCACATACTATTGGAAAGGTATCAATGGGTATTACACAATGCTACAGGTTTTGGTCTAATTTAGGACCTTTTACAAGTTAAACTTGGATCAATCCTCCCATTAAGAGAATTTGTGTCCTAAAAAATATGGTATTAGGACTGTTACTTCATGTGAGGATATTTTCATGGCTCTAACTCTTGGCAACTGGCTTAGATGATCCATTGAATGCCATTTAGTTTTGAATATTATCGGATGGGTATTCAAATTTTGAGATTATGAAAATTTTTCATGACAACTGGTGTTATAACAATCACCATTTTATAATTTCACTCTTAGGGTCTTACATAGCAACATGATTTATAAATGTTTCCCTTCTTGGGTCTTTACAAACAATGTAACTATACATAATGATTACAAACATTTCCCATACTTGGGTCTTATACATTTATAAACATTTCCTATATTCAAGTATGCATAAGTATTTTTACATACTAAAACATATGAATTAAAATATACAAATTATCTTTTGAGTTATCCCTGATGCTTCTCATGACAACATCTTCATGTTGCCCTATAGTTTTCCCATTTAAACATGAGTAATGTAACACTAAAGGCACTATTTTAATGTAACGATTATTTTTGATGTGCTCACATAAGATATTCTATCCCATCTTTCACAATGTTATACTGATTTTATTTTTTGGAAAAAGTTACCTTTCTTAGAGACAAATATGGTTCTCCTATGACAATTCCATTAAAATGGAATGGAATTACATCTAATTCAACTTCATATAAAACTTTAGAGGTAATTGTAAACCCTATTTCACATGTTTTACTTACATGTACATTACTACCATCATCTATCTTATCCAAAGAATATGGTTTGAGATGTGGCTTAGTTTTCAAACTTAGGGTTTCTATAACATCTTCAAAAATTAGACTCTTTTGATAGTTTTTATCAAATATATCATCTATCTTATAATGCTTAACTATTATTCTCTTGAAGAAGTGTTGTCTATTTTCTAGGGTGTCAAACTATAAACTATCAGCTTCTCTTTGACTATCATTTACCTTATTGATGTTGTCTCTAGTTTTGATTAACAAGACTCTATCTTTTGCCTGATTGAAATTGCTATTACGTCCTTTGTCTTAAGTTATTACTAAATTTTCCTATCTTCTTTAGGCAACCTTATTTTGGCAATTTTCTTAAGCATCTTTTTAGGACTTTCTTGGGCATAATCAAAAAATACATTCAATTATTTCATTTTTTCATACCTTGATGAGTCATTTGAAGATGCTTCATCTAATGTAGCTATTGTAACTTTGGAGAGTGATTATTCTATCTCTTTGGAGTGTTCTAGCTTGTTGCTTGAGTAATCATTCAACTTAGCTTCTTGGGAAATTTTTCCTTCACTCCCTTATCCTAATTTTGCATGAAGTGGTCTCTTTGCCACTTGGATAGGCTGGATGATTCCTTGACCATTAATGCCAAGGCATTTTCATTCAAATCCCATTTTAGCTAATAGCTTAGAACCTATTCCCTTTGTTTTCTTTTCACATGTGTAGACACATAGGATTGATAAATGTTTAGGGTTAGCACATTTAGTATCCCTAATATTTTTAACATAGCCAAAAGATTTGATTTCATTATTTTCATCCTCTAAATGTACATCAAAGATACATTAATATCAGAGCAATATTTACTTCCAAACTTACAACATAATTTTCATTAATATGACTAGCAGGAGTATACAAATTAGAGGAATCATTGCTATAACTAGAATATACCTTAATTATTTAGCTTGTTTTAAACTAAACCTTATAGGTATGATTGGTCATCAGTTAGGTTCTTTCTCCTGACGTAGTGTCTCTGGCATGCTAGGATGTGAGATAATAATGACCCAACGTGATCTCCTTAGCTTCTCCTAGAACTATGTTAAGAGATACATTATCAGAGAATAGTCCTCTAATGCCAAAATGTAGGAAGCCATATTGGGTCATATGTCTACATACTATGCCATCAATTCCTTCAAATTTCTTAGTGTGAGGTAGTGGATGAGCCCTTATCTACAAACATTATGTGAGACCTTCAATAATATAATTGGCTCCATAACTCTAGTTAAAATAAATCTACACAAACTTCCCCTCAGTAATATTGGTGAAGTTCTGACTTTGAGTTTCATTAGAGCGTATCATAATATCTAGTAATTCAACTGGTAGTAGATATTGCATTATAGATTATGGAGTTATTTTATGATGTAATACTAGTCAGGTTGACTGATTTTTGTTGGGCATAGCTAGTACCTTTCCTCTCTCCTCATTTTTCTTCTTGAACTATAATGGATCCTGAATAGGGTGCATTATCCAGCATCACTTAGTAATAGGGTGCATTATCCAGCATCCTTTTCTTATATCAACATTATTATTGTACTTCCACTTATAGCATATTAATGCTTTATTAGATCTTTTCAATTTACATCTCCTATCTTTGCTTTACCTTTTATTAATATTACTCTTGGGATTGTAGGTATTGCATCATTATAGTGTTGGTGGTATTTAGTAATAACTAAATTTGTGCTAATATTGGATCCATTGTTTACAATAGCTAAATTTAGTTAAAAATAAAACCACAAATTAACTTAGCTCTAATACCAACCTGATCCATAAAATTTATTAATAATACACTATATATATATATATTTTTCTTAACAATAATAATTTATGGAATTAATTTAACATTTAACTTGCAAATAAATTTATAATAGTAATTTTTTAAGTATACAAAGGAGACACCATTAAAAAATGAACAAGATAATCAACACATCCAATTGAATACATATTTTGACACAATGGCCTACATCTTTGGATCTTATATAAGGCCGATCTATTAAAAATGATTAAAAAGACTTACAAGATGTTTTCAAAATAGAATTTCACCAACTACAAAGTTGATCCTTGAGAAAAAATATCATAAGTCCATTTTCAGACTTTTTAAATTTATTTTGACTCTATCTCCTTCTGAAATCATCTTAGCAATACTTTTTATGGATTTTTATTCCAAAAAATTGATTATAAAATGAGCCCCAAGAACTTTATATAGTGCTTTGGCATGCTAGTTTAACGGTGGAATTATTTTCCATTTAATCAAAGTGATAAAGGTTCAAAACCCTTGCCATAGCCTTTGGATTTATTCATGATTTATATCCCAAATGGATATATTTGCATATTTATTAATCCTTTTTTAAGGCATCATTCATATATGGAGAGTGCCAAAGCATTAGGATTTGTATATTACTCAAGCTTCATTTTAATCCATTAGATTCATGACAAGTTGTGGTGTCTAATGCCACATTATACATATCCCACATATGTCATGGGCATTATAAAAGTATATTTTAAATGGACTTTTCCTTCCATTTTTAGCGTGTCATATGCCACATCTCCACCGCTTAGCTTGCATGTTAGAGCATTAGCTTGGAATGTGGTAGCTTGAATTGGAAATTATGGGGAAGTGTCATGGGTTTTGTGGTAGTTTTGGTGACTTGGTCCCTCATGCTCCACTTGGCATGATAAATAATTACATAAAAGTATAGTCAATAGGTGACTGTTAATAAAATTTGACCATGGAATAAGATAGTGGTGGCAAGCCATGTGATGACTTGAGCACCCACCACATGAACCACTCCTAGTATGCCACTTGTAAATGTATAACAAGATGATCCATAGATATATCCATAGTAGGGTCCCCCTCTATAACAAAAGTGGACTCCATTAGCTACAGTCCCTATAGCCAACATTTTTATGTTGCTATGTACATGCTTGTCAAAGATGAAGATGAGAAACCAAACGAACCTAAATTTTTACTTAGACTAGTTACCACATGTTATTATATCATTGGTATAATTGGCATGCTCAAATTACACTACCTATCAATTTGTACTTTCCATGCCATGTCACTTTACTACCACGCCATTATTTTGACCAAGTTTAACTACAAATTTGATTGGTCATAACTTTTGCATATGGACTTCATTTTTAAAACCATAAAATGTGTCAGAAAGCTTGTGATGAGATCTACATCATGGAACTAGATTTGAAACATTCCATTAAGGTTATTTATTTAGTTTTACCAGCTTTGACCACCTGTTGACTACTTTGATTGAAACTTTGATCAGTTACATAAGGAGTATACAAGCTTCATTTTCTATGTTCCACACTTTTGGAAAGGTCTCAATGGGTCCTATGTAGTGGTACAAGTTTTGGTCTTCTTCAGGACCTTTTCTAAATTGACCTCTAAATCATGAAGGGACATGTGGATGGGCATCACAAGATGCCCTAACATGTGAGGTGGAGTGAGGTGACATTGAACCATTAAAATTATTTGCATTAGGTTGGTAGGTGCATTTGGAGATAGATAAATGTGTTGGTTTATTAGATTTTAGGCATGTTTAATGTGACATAGGATGCGTAGGAGAGGTATGAAGAGATAAAGTAGGTAAAGGAAGATCATTTATGATATGTTTTTGAGTAGTCATTTGAACTAGGTTCTCCTTTGGTTCATTTAGCATAAGAATTTGAGGTTCAATCGATGTAATGATATGTTTAAAGTTTTTCATATTAGCTATCCTTTCCATATTAATGTAGGAACAAGGATCAACTATGGTTTGAAAAACATTAATAGATGAGGTGTAGGCATGGGACAATTTCTATTGCTCATTAGTTAGTTAGTTAATGTTGATGTGATTCTGGTTATTTAGATTGAATTTGAGAAGATTGTAGATAGTCTTGATAACATTGTTTTGTTAGAGTATCAAGATTAAAATGTGGACCAAGCAAGGAAGAAAAAATTAATGAGTGAAGATCATGCAAGAATCATGAGAATAACCTATAGTATCATGCCCTCAACAAAACTTATCAAGATTATACCATTTTAGAAGAGGTTTGGAAAGATCAAAGCTCATGGGTTTAGAGGGTGAAATTTTCTTCTTAAGTTTTTCTAGACTCAAAAGAGGGTGGGTTAGGTTAAAATTGGTTGAATTGGATGCTACATTTTGAGGTTGGGGAGGCTTGGATGAAACAATGTTATGAGAAAATGGTTGGAAAGGTTCTTTAGTATTTTTTTGAGGTGTTTCAAATTGATCATAAGAAAGTCTTGCTTTTTTACTTGGTATAAGGCTTCTAAAGTTTGAGGGGGAGAGATTCAAACTTTGTATTGAAGGGGAGATTTAAGAGAAGTAATAAATAGTTTTAAAATAGTATCATCATTCATGTTATGGTCTACTTTGTGAGTTAGATACTTCCATCATTTGATGAAAGTGTGAGTAGATTCATTAAGTACTTACTTGGCATGATGAAATGGCTAAGGTAATTTTTAGGAAGGTCATCATGTTAGAATTCCTTCACTAGAGCATTGACTAAATCCTCTAGTTGTAAGAAGGAATGTCTAATAAGTTGGTTGTATCATTCAAGCATATCACCAATAAGGTTTTGATTAAGAGCTTGGTGGTAGAAAAGGTGTTAGTTTAGATCCATTCCTTATAGAGATTACCAAAAGACTTAAGAAATATAATAGGGTCCTTAGTCCCATCATATGTGATAGTTGGAGAAATATTTCAAATATCTATGGATGTGATGAATGGAGCTAAAGGTTAATTTTGAAGATATTAAAGAATGTTGTTATTCATTTAATGTTGAGGGATGATATTCCCATTGGCATATCTAAGAGAAGGAAGTAAATTTTTTTATTTGGTTGAGACATGATGAATTGATGTAGTTGACTAGTCATGTGTAATAAATTTTGATGCATTTGCATCATTTGGGAGTGTTTAGTCATTTGCATGATGTTCATTTGTTGAATTATTTGTGTAAGAATTTGAGTTGTGTTAATTTATGTATTAGTATTTAAAGGTGGGGTATTAATATTGTTAAGAGGGGGATTATTAGTTGTGGTGGGAGGAAGGGTATTGGTTAGAGGATTCTTAACATTGGTATTTGGAGGAGGACTAGGATGAAGGACCTCAACTATATTACATTGTGTAGTAATTGGTTTTGGATTAGGGAAATATGAAATAAGAAAGTGAATAGTTTCATTTGAAGTAATAAAATAAGTGAGGTTCTGATCTAAATACTTAATTATGCAATGTTCTTGACTAAGTAGAGGCTAAAAATATGACATCATTATAAAATAGTACTAGATAAGCACACAAAATAATATCAACCAAGGTGTATAGATTTGATAGGGTTAACTATATTCTGCACTCTAGAAGACAAATAAGTGTATAGGGTCAACCAAGTTGACTTAGTAATATATATAGGGTATGAGACTAAGCTTGATAAGGATATAGGGTTGAATAGGTTGACTTAGTACTATAACTTGACTAATAGAAAAGAATAAGGGTCAACCAAATTAACTTAGTATTTAAAATAGGGTAGGAAATTGACATAAGAAGGATATATGGTCAACTAGGTTAACTTAGTACTCTAACATGATTAGAATAAAGGAGTACAGGGTCAGTTAGGTTGACTTAGTACTAAAAATAGGGTAAGAAACTGAGCTAAAAAGGATACAAGGTCAACTAGGTCAACTTAGCACTATAACTTGACTGGTAGAAAAGAGTATAGGGTCAACCATGTCTACTTAGTAATGTAGACATGGGAAAACACAATTTTTAAGAGATTATGTCAAAAAATAATAATAGTGTGCTAAAACACATAAATATTTTGAAAACTAATTGAAGTAAGAAATGAAAGTAAACACACAAATAATTATATCAATGTGAGTGATCCAATTAGGGCACAACATAAAACCTAGTACCAATGCTAACAAATGTAAGTTTTTGCATTACAACACAAAATGATCATAGAACAAGTAGTCAACTAAAAATTTAGCGCTAACTAAATGGTCATCCTAAGTGTTGTTAGATTATTATAAAGTGTTATTTTAGGTGTGATAAGTAAGTTGGATGAAAATAGGGAACTAGAAAGCAATCTATGGATGGTTTCAGGACATTTAGGCTGAAAAAGATTTGTGTTGGCAATGGTGTTGGGGTTTACCCCCTCACTTCATAATCCTGTAATGATAAGGGTTTCAGGTGCTTTGCCAATATATACCATTAACCTTGTGTTTATACTTGGCCAAAAAACCAAGTGGGCTTCCCTCTTGGTGATGAAATCCAAGTAGGTAGGCCTTGTGAAGACAAATGTTAAATGTGTTTTGAATATTTTGTGATTTGGTAGTATTTGCAAAAAGAGAAAAAATAGTGAAACTAAATGACAATTTTTAAAATCACCCATTTAGACTATGTGAGATATTCTAAGCATGCAAACAAATAAAAATATAAGTGTGAATTAATTACTAGTATATAGTTGTTGATTCCCAAATTAAGAATGGTATAGAGTCAATTTAGATGAAATTGTATGAAAATAGTATATAATATATTCAAATGGATCACTACTAATTTTTAGAAGCAAGATTCTTGTAATAATTAATTCAACTAGGTCAACTTAGTCTTTCAGATAGAAGATAGGCTATAGAATTAAGTTGACTGGGTCGACTTAGTTTGCTATAGGATTGTATATGTAAATAATATAAACTTTCACAAAATAGAATTGTAAGGAAATACTAAATTGATATAGAGAGAAAGAGAGGAACCTTGGTGGGTTAGACGATGACTATAATTGAAAATTTTCTATGAAAGTGTCTTGAATGCTACTTTCAAGTTCTAAAAACTAAGTCAACTAGTTTACCCTAGTTATATGAAACCTTATTTGTTAAAGCAAGATAAAATGACTAAGTTGACCTACATAACTTAGTTTATTGTTTTGGATGTTGATTGGAAGACTAATTTGATTTTTTTGACTTAGTTTGTTATCTATATGCTAACTAAAATACTAAGTCAACCTATTTGACTTTTTTTTTTTTATCTAGATGCTAACTGAAAGACTAAGTTAACCTATTTAACTTAGTTTATTAATCTAGATATTTATTGGAAGACCATGTCAACCTACTAAAATTAGTTTATTAATCTATATGTTGACTAAAAAATTGAGTTGATTACCTAGCTTAGTTTTGTATTTGGGATTGAAGAAGAGTATTGTGTTGACCTATTCAATCTAATAACATGTATATGATGAAGAATTGTATAGAAAAAGATAGTTGTTCTGATATGACTATGTTAAACATGTGCATAAAATTTAGAAATATACTAGTTAGGTCAACATAGTATCATAAATATATAAAATTCATAAAATGATATAAATTAAAGCATGAAAGAAAATATGTAAGGGTTAGACTCACATTAGGTTCACCAAAATGTATATAATGAGAAATGCAATAGATCTATAAATCAATCCTAACTTGAAAAAGATATATCCTAATTACACTTCCAATTAGGGATACATTAGATAATTGAGGTCATGAGCAATATGGATCTACTAGACCTAGACAAGGGATGTATGCAATCATAAATGAATCATGTCTATAAATCAATCCTATCTCAAAGAAGATAGATCATACCTACACTTTCGATTGAGAATATATTTATTGAATAGGGGCATGAACAATATGGGGTTCGACTAGAACTGATTAGGGGATTACTTGTCAAAATACACCATGATAGGAAGGGTTCCAAAGCCTAAAATATAAAATAATCATGTAACAACCCTAAAAGAGTCCTAGGTTTAATGTTTACTCTATTCTAATAAATAAGGAAATAAATCTAATATAGTGCACACCAAAGCTTGTGGCACAAAGTGTGGGTTATTAAATCAATAAAAACATGTATAAGAGAATCTAAATTAAGCTAAGTATGAATAAGACCCTAATATATGGAATATGAAGAGTAATTTTATTCAAACCAATACCTATGCTACTTCTATCTACTAAAGAGAAGAGAACAAAGTTAGAATATACTTACCTGAATGTGAACCCATCAAGACTTAATTTCTCGCTTGGATAAAGGAGCATTAAAAATTTTTATTGTGGTTTGTAAGGATAACTAAGAAATACCAAAGCATCCTAGACTTATCAACAAGACTAGATTCTCCAAGTAGAAACCCTAAGCTAAGACTCCTCAAGTAGAAAGGTGGAAGAGAAGATTGTAAATAATCATGAGTGAATAATAAATCTTGATTTCATATTGAAATAATGATGAAATTATCTTTTATTTATATGTATATCTCACCCTATATCTTTCTAAATATGTTGGTTGTATGGGATCGACCTAGTCGACCCTATATGTTTTCAGGAGATAAATCACTAGGTCCTAAACTAGGTCGGCCAAAGGGATAACAAATATCTATAGTAAAAATACCCAAAAATAGTATAGAGTCTACCTATTCGACCCTGTATAGTAATTAGAGGCTAAAAAATACACAAGTTTGACCCAGTGGACCTAATATAATCAACTAGTGAAATGGGATCAAGGTGAGGAAAAGAGGGATGGAAAGAGGAAAAGGATTGGAGGAGTGTGAAAGAGAGGAGTAATAGCTTAGGTAATGGTTTTAGGAGATAGTTATATTCTCAATAATGTGGTAATAAGATAAAACAATCTCGTAAAGAACCAAAGGTCTGCCCACCCCTTTCTTAGTGCACCCCTTAAGGCATGCACTAAGAGAGATTGAGTCTTAATGGGTTTCTACAAGATGTAAAGTGTTAGTATTTGATTAAAGTTGAAAATATTATGTGTATACATATTCCCCACTTAAATTTCATCATGTTTCACTAAGTTGTAATAGAGGATGGTGCTTTAAGAAATAATAGGACACATAATGTTAAGGCTAAAAAAAAGTTACAATATTTTACAGAAAAAATAATTGAACGTAAATCACTAAAAAGTAAATAACTAAAAATTAAATGTGATGTGTACCTTGACTTACATTTATTGAAATATGGTTTTCTTATATGTTTTTATTTTTTATTATGGAGGGTGTAGAGACTACTTTTGACAAACCTAAGAACACAAAACTAAACAGCAAAAATAAAGAAATGCAAGAAAATCCAAGATAGTTGGTGCTATGAGGATGATACATACTTGGGAATTTGTAAATATGGGGTGATATATTTTATGCTAAACCAAATGACCAAGTCAAAAACAAGAGTAAATAGGGTAACCAAAAATCCAAGGCTACTAAAGACCAAAAAACTCAAATAATATATCCTTAATTAAGAAAGGAAAAATGACCAAGTAAAACCAATGATACATGTCAAATAAGATGGTAATAAAATAAATAAATGGTAAAATAAGAAAAAATGGTAAAACAACATTGATGAGTAAGCAGTAACAATCCTTATCTCACTCAATAATGGAAAAATGTGCATAAAAGGGAAAACAACATTGATGAGTAAGAAGTAAAAAGCTAACCTCACTCAACAATGAAAAAAGGTGTATGAACACAAGTGTTCATAATAGCGGGATAGAAAAACAAATGATAAATGGTAAAAATAAATTAAAGCAAGTGTATAAATGTAAAATCATGGTGAACAATAATTAAGTAATCTATAGTTGCTCAAAATGTTATTTTTCTCTAAGGATAGATAAAACTAAAATAAAGTAGTGCTAGCATGTTTTTAAGAGATGAAGAAGAAGGAATTAAAGAAGAAGGTAAAATAGATTTGGAATCACAATTTGTCTATAAAGGGGGAAATGAAATTGGTGGAGGGGAGAATGAAGGAAAAACCAAGGTAGAAGAACTCTTTATCGAAGTCAAGAAACTCAAATTAGGTTTATCAAAACAAGAGGACTTTTGACCTTAAAGACTCTAAAGAACTTATCTTAACCACACAAGTCTTAGGTCAAAACATGAAGTAAATAGATCATCCCATCAAAGTTATATGCATGAATATTAAAATTAAACTACCTTCCCACGACATGTTCCCCATTCCTTACGACCCATTACAAAGTCATCAATCTACTACGAAGATTGGGTACTTGTATGAGAAAATAGGTAGTAGCATAGAGTTTGTTGAATTATCCTATTCCAATCTATTGACCTATCACACTCCAAAGGACCTAGGCTCTATGTGAGGTAAAATATGGAGTTTGAGCTTTGATTAGAGATAAGACATGTGTTTGTAATCACATCTTTTGGTATGATTTTGAGTTTTGAGATTTGTATGTTACCTTTTAGATATCATTGCCTTTTATTTCAAATGATTTGGATTTTAAATTTATTGATGGATAATTTCATTCATCGTCCATATAAATTTGAAAAACCAAACATGGGTGCTAAATATGACTTTCATTTGTATATTTGGGATAAGGTTACTAAGAGAGATAACTTTAAAGAGCATGGTGTCTAAGAATCTCATAAATATAGGTGAGATAAAAGTGCTATCTTGAATTCAACATTATTTTATCCAATGTAGAGTGAAAGGAAGGGTAAATAGAGAGGAGTGACACATGGAATAATTTGAATTATTGTAAATTTCAAAAAAATGTGACAAAGGGAAAGACAAGGATACAATGACAGTAGAGTGATTCCTTGTCATATCAATGAGTTAAATGGAGGAAAACATACTAACATAGATTGTTTGTGTAAATATCATCTAAAAAAAGAAACAAAAGCTAAATTTTGAGAACAAAGATTTAAAAAGATGAAAATATGGTAGTTTTATGAGGAGGGTTGGGTCTTATCCGTGGTCTTATACTGCAATTTCATAACAGAGAAACCCAAGGGGTGCTAACAAGAAAATGAAAGATAAAGTAAGGTAAACAAAAGGATGGTATTTTTTTCAAGAATGTCAGGTCTTATCTACAGTCTTAAGAAGCAAATCACATAATAAAAACCCAATGGGTGTCAAAAAAGAGAAAATATAAAAATATAAGAAGACTACGGTACATCAAGAAACCAAAAGACCAAAATAGAGGACTAAAGGTTTGTGAAAGGAAAGAAGGGTTTCTAGCATATGCAGTCACCTGCATTGGTAGGCCAAAACCGATGTCAGTCAGGGGATGCAGAAGGGAAACCAGCATCAGTAGAATATCGGCCAGTGTCGGTCACCTCTAGGAAGGCAGGGACTGACGTCGGTCGCCTGTAGCGGTCTGAACTAGTGTTAACGAACAGTCAGTTAAGTGAATGCAGAGTTTGCATGTTAAAGACTAGTTTGAGTCTTTGAGCCACTTGTCTAAATAAAGTGTATGCATGAGATCTATATAATAGACTCATGGGCTTTATTGTTAAGTGGGAGAATTTGCAGAAGAGCCATGTAGAGCTTGGAGAGTTCTTCCCATGGTGGAATCAAGTAGGATTCCCCATGTATGTATAAGTAAGATCAGGTTTGATATAAATGGATGTGTGTATGCGAGGGTCAGATAGAGATTGGCGATTGGCCAGGGTCCAAGGTGACAGCAATACATCAGCAAGATCATGGAGAGATCTACTCGGACTACCGGTTCGTACTTAGTTGTACTGGATGTACAATGAGGTGAACAACAACTTGTGTTAGCTGTGTGTTGTGACCTATGAGAGAAGATTACTCAGGTGGGAAGATTACTTGGATCCCTTGAGGAGGAAGCCTCACAAAGGTGGAAGAAGAGTGTGATCTCTTTATTGTAATTTCCTTTGTAATGAGTTGAATACAATTATGTGTTGCCTCTCATATTCTGTGTGTTTTCTCATTGATAGTTATTTGTTCTTCTGGTATTTCTGCATGTTTAATTGCTTATACAATGGTAATCATGTGTTCTCTTAAATCTAAAAAGTTGTGTTAGAGCTTTAGGGAGTTTCGGTCCTATCATAAATTACTTGATGGGGATGAAAGAGAGATTCTAAAGAGGCAAGAGAATCAACAATGGAATTTTGATCTCTATGAATAGGCTCAATAGTGAAAGATATAAAATCCTTAGCAAGAGTGGTTGCAATTTGATGATCTGTGATTAGGTTCTAAATTTTACATTGATAATCAAAATTGACTTAGTAGCGCATAAGCTAAGAATCACCTAAAACATGAATGTATTGAATATATAAATCAAGAGAAGCTCTTATGCATAAGATAAGAGCTTCATATTTGACCATATTATTAGTAACATCAAAGTTGAAGCAAAAATATAAATGAATGATCTTGCCAAAAGGACTTGTGAGAATGCAACCTACCCTAGCTCCTTGAAGGCATTTGGTTCCATCAAAGTGAAGGGTCCAAGTATCCTCATACAAGTCAACATTAATTTTAAGAATCTCCTTGATAACCAATTTTGGTTTAGTAGTACTAAAGGGAGTTGTGGATTCATAAAAATTATTGGATTCAAGATCAGTGGTAAAGCTATAAAAATAATATTTGAGAGAAATAGCTTGATAAAGACCTTAGATGTAAAGAATATTGTCACCTAGAATATTATCTTGAAGAGAAAAAGTGGCTAGAATGGGAGTTGCATCAAGTTGATCATCTATGATTTTCCTTTTGGAAACTTTTTAAGTGATGATGTGGAGATCAAATTCCATAAAGAGGACCATCCATTTACTAATTCTATCTCTATGAAGAAATTGTATAAAAATAATATTTTCAAACTTTTATTGATTACTGGCACTATGTGTCTTTTAAGAACCTATCAAGTCTCAATCTCTCTAAGTGTATGCCTTAAAGGGTGTACCAAGAAAGGGGAGGGTAGAGCATTAGTGCTTCATAATAATATTATTCCTTTTTCCACTTGCCATCTACACACTTGTCTCCTAAAACCATTTACCCTAAGCTTAATATTATCAGTCTTACCTCCTCCAGCTTTAACACCCTTTTAGATAGTCGGTTGTACTAGGTTGACTAGGTTGACCTAGTATAATTTAGGAGTATTTCTCACTTTCTTATCTTGTTAGCCTTTTGGCTGATCTATCTCAGACCTACATTTTGTCCTTGAAAAAACATTAAGTTGACTAGGTCGACCTTGTACAACCAAAATTTCTAGGAGGATTTATGGAAAGATTTGCCTATATATACAAGTTTATTTCCCACCAATTTCATAAGAGAAGAATTATTATCAAATATGTATGAGTGAACATCTACTTATTGACCATTCTACTTGAGGAATAATGCTTAGGGATCCATACTTTCTTTGGAGATATGGATCTTGTTTTGTGGAGAAGTCTTTTAGATGCTTAGATAGGTTGTGTAACCTAGAGCTAATTTATCGTGGTTATCCTTACATACCACAATAATCTCTTACAAAAAACCTTGTCCAAGGGAGAGATTGAGCCTCAGTGGGTTCATCTTCAAAGGTAAGTATTTATAACTTTATTTCTCCTTTATAAGAGTAGATAGGTAATGCATTTGTATTCTTCTCTCATGTATTAGGATTCCCTATACATTGACGTGAGTATATGTCTTCTAATACATATATAGTTTAGTTTATTTTATTTTTTCTAACCCCCACTTTGTGCCACAAGATTTGGTGTGCACTAAATTAGATTTACTTTCTTGTTATTAGAATAGAGTGAATGTTTCAAATCTTAGGAATCCATTAGGGTTGTCGTGTGATTATGGTATACTGTAGGATTTATAACCCTTCCTAGCATGATGTGTTGTGACAAGTGATATAAGTGATCTCCTAATCAGGTCTAGTGGATCCCCATATTGGTCATGCTCCAACTTAACAAGTGTATCCCAAATCAAAAGTATAGGTATGCTCTATCTTTTTCAAGCCAAATTTTTTTTATAAACATGATGCATTTTTGATTGCATACATTCCAGTGAACTTGATGTGAAACTAACCTTTATAGGATTTATTTCACTTTCTCATTATTTTAATCAATCTTTTGATCATATATTTTGACATACTGGATCAATTCTATCAACCCAACTATTTTTCTCTATGTGCAGGTTTCCAAGAATAGGAATTGGATAGACCCAGTCAACCTAGTATAAGTTTCCATCCTTTTAAACACCTAGTTTAGCCTACTAGGTTGATCTAGTTGACCTTTTATAGTTTCAACACTTTTTCAATAGGTTTTTGTATAGCTTAATCAATTTTTTTGACCTAGTTTACAAGTTTCTTGAGCATATTTCAAGGTTCCTCATCAACAATATTCCTTCATTGCATCTTTAATCCACCAAGGTTCCTTTATATCTCTCTATTTATCTATTTTCTATCTTTCCTTTCATAGATTGTAATCTTTAAAACTACCCTTGCACAGTGAACTAGATTGATAATGTTGATCTAGTTATATGTGTTGTTTGAAATAATTGGATCAACACTATCAACCCAGTTCATTTTTATACCTTACATCCACTATACAATTTTGACCCTATCAACCTTATTATATAGTTTTTAATATAGTGTCAACACTAAACCTTCTTTAAATTTAGAATTAACCTCATATCTATTAGTAACTAATTCACACTTTCTTTTCTTATTGATTTCATGCTTATAATAGCTCACATAGATTAATAAGGGTATCTTTTTAATTAAACACTTAGTTTCACTTTTTATATTTTATGCACACATGGATAACTCATAAAAATAAAAACAATCACTTTAACATTTTGTCTACCCTAGGCCAACCTACTTGGATTTCATCACCAAGAGAAAAGTTGACTTGATGCTTTGATACAGTATAAAATATGGTTAATGGTATATTCTAGATAAGCACCTAATGCTCTTATCATTATTATGTGTGAAGTGAGTGGGTGGGCCCCAATATCAAGAATGTATCATTTCCACTATAGTCCCTTTCAAATGAAACCACTTGAAACCATCCTTAGATTTTTATCTATTACCTTGCTTACAACTAATTTCCCATCACATTTAAAATAATTCTTAATAATCTAATTAACAATCATGTTGATCAATTAGTTATCTTTACTTTCCAAGTTGATTTATTTCTCTTTACTTAATTGTATGAGCAAAGACTTATAGTATCTAGTGTTAGTACAAGGTTTTACTTTATGTGCCTCAATTAGATTGGCCAGTGTTGATCCAATTGATTGTTTGTATTTTTAGCACTTCTTTAAATTAATTTCAAACTTGTAATATTCAAAACTTTTAGTGATCTATGAATTTGACTCAAGAGAGGATGATTAGTATGTTGTTAGTTCCAAAATGAAACCAAAATGAAAGAAACACACTAATTAGCATAACATCTCTAGGGATAGACACTAGGGAGAGATTAGTTAACAAACATGATTAAAACACACAACTAAAATGCAAAATAAACTCTCTTTTACCTTCCTTGGATGCTCCACAATGCTTGTTGTATTGGCTTACTCAGCTTGTGCTCATAAAGTCCTTAGCAATGGAAGTTTGGCTACCTCCATCTCTCCTTGGTGCCTTTAGCTTATGGCTTGGCTTGGATAGGAATAAATTTGGCATGGTAAAAATATATATAGTCTTTTTGAAGATATTTGAGATAAATAACTTTGCACCAAAATAGATTAGAAATGATGTTCATGGCCTCTCTATTTTATAGATTTTTGCAAATGTCTAGAATCAACATGAACCGTCCATCTTGAGATTGAGATGTGTGGTTGAGGATTAGTTCAAATTTTATAATTAATTTTATAATTATCCTAATCATGAAATTGGAAGAAGGGGAAATTAAGAGGCATGGAATACATCATGGAAGGCATTAATGAGGCATCGAGGGCATGAATCTTGATATTTGTGGCATTTATGGCCTAGGGATGTGTTCCCAAAAAATGAGGTCACCTAATGATGTAGATATTTAATATTCATTTCCAAAAATAAGTATTCAAAAAGTTTCCATGGAATTTTTAATTAAGACTTGATTTGGATTAATTATCTCTTAAGCATGCTTAAGCACTTTGTGCACAAATTACTCAAATTGATCAGAATGTCTTATTATTAGTCCAAAATTTGTCTGGATTAGAATTGGAAGGTAATGTTAGATTTGCTAGATCTATTATCCTATTTAAGATTTTATAAATAAAAAATAACAAAGGCATGTGTCTTTTGAATAAGATTTGAGAGGAAAGAATAGTCCAGAGCACTTAGGTGTAAAATTGGAAAATTGACATTTTGACTTGAAATGATCTGATCAAAGTTAGCTAGCTCTTAAACTACATTACCCCATTTAGGGATATCATAGCCAAAATCAGCACTTGAATATGTTATTTTAATATCATTTATCACATTTTAGTGTTTTTAGGCCAAATTGTGCATTTTAAGTGGAAATTGGCCAAAAGCCTAGTTAAAGGTTATCGATAGCAAGTTTTAGGTGTCTACAATTTGTTCCTATTTGGGAAGGAATTACAAGATATAATCATAATAACATCTTATCAAAGAATGAAAAGGTCTTATATGCCTAAAAATGCAATGATGATAAATTAATTATATGATTCCCCCTCGAGGGAATGGTTGGCATAAGTAGGTCGATAAACGGTCCCTAAAAAAGAAAGAAGTAAAATGAGGGGACCAAAGAAAGGAAAGATGATGGGGTGAAAACACAATGATATTGGAAAATTAGTCAAAATCATTGAGAATGCAAGTGGGATGGTGTATAATGGTTCTCTAAAAGGTGGTTATAAACATTGTACCCTGATAGTGGCAATGTGGTATGATAACACAATGATTTACCCAAAGGTGGTTATAATCATTGAGAAGATGGAGATACCCCAATTAGGATAGACAAAAAGATAATAAAATGCCTTGAATGGGTATAAAAATTAAAGTGGTGACAACACAATGATTTTTCCAAAGGTGGTTATAATCATTAAGAAATGTAGGTGAGATGGTGTGTAATGATTTTCCCATAGGCAGTTATAATTATTGGACCCTGATTATGGTAAGCATGATAAACATGGTCTAGGATGATGATAACATAACACAGAGGGTAATGATAAATTGGAATAACTCACTAGTAGGGAGATGATCATTTAAACTAATAAAGGTTGAAATTATTTCATGGTTAATTACTCTATTTCAGATATGATTGGAAGTGAATCGGGATGTCAGTGCCGAAGAGATGCTGCCATTGCTAAATAGACTTATTCAATCTAAGGCTTATTATAGCAAGTGTCAGTAGGCATCATGGTATAACATCATGAGGACTTGGTCAAAATATGCATGAGGACTGACTCCTGTAATCTAATACTCAATAAAAAACAATGCACCAATGATAGAAATCATGATGACAATGTAAACATATGAATAGGGATGGATTCAAGTGTAAGTGTGGATAATGAATTACCTAATGAACACACATAAACTGAATCAAGGTAATAGTTCTAAAATCAAACAAACATATAGACAAACAAATAAAAATAAGCAAAAATAAACAAACAAACATTGCAATAGAAACCATACAAACATTGCTCCTAGAAAATAGGTGAAAATTGAACAAATAAACAAAATGAGGGAATATAATAAAAAGGAATGGGGTGGCCAAGTTGTCTCCAGCACTAGGCAAGTGGATGCTACCTACATAGTCCATGGATGTAATATACAATAAAAAACTTCAAGCCAAATGTAGTTCTCCTAGAGAATGGGAAGAGTGTGATAACTGATGAAAATAAACATAATGTAAGTGAGAGAAGAAGAGGAAAGGTCTTGCAAAAAAATAGGTGTGTGAGAGAAAAAAGGCCCAAAAGGATGGGGAAACTAAATGAAATTAATTTGCTTGTAACTTAGTAAGGATTCCCTGAATCCTTAAGGCAAATAAGTGGTCAATGTTTTTTTTCTTTTCTAATGATTTTTCAAATGTTTTTGAAATTATTTTGGAGTGTCCCAACTCAATTGAGAATGACAAGACACTAAATGGTTCAATCTCACAAAATAGTGAGAGCATTTAAACTAAGGTTGCTCACAAAATGACAAGAACATGGCTTAGGTTGCTCATAAAATGGTGAGAGCATGGCTGAGTTGACCTCAACAAGTATCAAGTGTTGCCTATATAGTCCCAAAGTAGGACCTCAAGTCACTATAGTTCTACCCTTACAGGGGAGGTATTCAACTAGTGTAGTAGTCAATTCAAACAAAATAGGCACAATTGATAAAAAGGCATAGTAAGACATAAGAAGTGCCAAGTTGGTATGTCAAGGCTTAATGTTACCCCTAGTTTTCTCATAGGTAGTTATAACTAGGACAAAATTTAATAGATCAAGGGTTCTAATTTGACCAAAGGTGGTTATAATTAGTATCAAGACTAGTGGTAAGAAAGGAATAACAAGCAAAGGATGCAACTGGCAAAACTTCTATCATACTATCCTAAAATACAATTTCTATTTGAAGTAATTAAATAAACTGATGAAATGATCAGATACCTTGATGCTAAAAATGTGTAATGAATGGAAAAAACTAAGGTCAAATGGGATAGGCTTTAGAACACACTGGGTTGATAGGTCAGAAATGAAAAGTGGATATGGTGAAAAGGATGAATAAGGATGATATTTGTATAAAGAAGAATAGTGATAAAGTGGCATAACTAAAATGGTCCTTATAGACAATACACCTTAGCACTCAATCATAGTACAACTTGAGATGAATAATTTTCATCAGCTCCAAAAGTTCATCTCCGTCTGGTGTGGCAAGCCTGTATGCTCTTGATCCATAATCTATAGTAATGATGAGAGGCTCTTTCTAATTTGGTTTAAATTTTCTTCTATGCTTCTTCTTAGTCATGGTATTCTTTTGGTTTTATTTTAGAAAAATATCACCAATTTCAAATGTTCTATACTTAGCATGTCCATTATAGTGGCCTTTGAGTTGGTTCTGATATGCTTGAAGACTGTTGAGCACAACTATGCATTTTTCATCAAGTAGGTTTAGTTCTTGCAAGTGAGCTACTTGATAGTCATGATCATCTAGGACATGCTTGAAAGAGATGCACAGTGAATTCAATTCAACCTCAATAGGAAGGATGGATTTAGTACCATAAGCAAGTTAGTATGTAGTATCTCCTATGGGGGTATGATGATTGGTACAATATGTCCAAAGGGTAGGGAATATTTGCAACTGCCAATCATGACTGGCATTATTGATAATATTTTTGAGAATATTAATAATGGTTTTATTAGATGCCTTAGCTTGGCCATTACCTTGAGGGTAATATGTTGTAGAAAATTTTTGTGTGATATTATATTCATTACATATCTAGTCTACATCCTTATTCTTGAATGATCCTCTATTATCAGATATAATGTCAAAAGGGATACTATAGTGGCAAATGAGATAGTTGAAGATGAATTTGTAAATTTGATTTCTAGTCATGTAATTGAGGGGTATAACTTCAGCCCACTTAGTGAAAAAATTGGTGGTGGCAAGGATATGGTTATGGCCATCAGATGAAGTGGGGTTGATCTTCCCAATGAGGTCAAGTCCCCATGTAGAAAATAGCCATGGTGTCACAATTAGTTTTAGAGTTTTTGCTGGAAAAAGAAAAATTTCAACATGCCATTGACATTTGTCACACTTTTTTATATATGCAAAATAATTTTTTTTACCTTCATTAGATGCTCCAAAATGCTTGTTATAGTGGCTTGCTCAGCTTGTTCTCATGAAGTCCTTGGAAATGGAAGCTTGGCTACATCCATCTCTCCTTAGCACCTTTGGCTTATGGCTTGGCTTGAAATTAATTTAGAATGGTAACACTAATTGAAATGGATTCTTGAAGATATTTTTGCATCATAAATTTTCACCAAAATAGTTTATAAATGATGTTCATGGCCTCTCTCTATTTATAGATTTTTTAGAATGTCTAGAATCAACCTAAACCATCCATCCTGAGATTGAGATGTGTGGTTGAGGATTAATTAAATTTTTAGAATTAAGTTTATAATTATCCTCATGATGACATTGGAAGAAGGGTCAATTAAGAGGCATGGAGGGCATCATGGAAGGTATTGATGAGGAATGGAGAGCATAATTCTTGATATTTATGGCATTTATGGCCTAGGGATGTCTTTCTAAGAAATGAGGTAACCTATTGATGTAGATATTCAATATTAATTTCCAAAACAAATTATTCAACAAGTTTCTATGGAATTATTAATTAGGCATTGATGTGGATTAATTAGCTCTTAAGCATATTTAAGCACTTTATGCTCAAATTGATCAAAATGTCTTGTAATTGGTCAAAAATTTGACTAGATTAAAATTGAAAGGTGATGTCAGATGCATTAGATCCATTATCTCATTTGAGATGTTACTGACAACAAATAATAAAGGCATACATCTTGTGTAAGAGATTTGATAGGAAAGAACAATCTAGAGAACCTAGGTGCAAAATTAGCATTTTGACTTGAAATGATATGATCAACGTTAGTTGGCCCATAAATAACATTATTGTATTTAGGGATACCCTGGCCAAAATCAAAACTTGAATATGTCAGTTTCACATCATTTATCATTTTTTAGTGTTTTTAGGCCAAATTATGCATTTTGGGTGGAAATTGGCCAAAATTCTGATTGGAGGTTATTGGTGGCTAGATTTAGGTGTCTATAGTTTGCCCCTATTTGGGAATATGTTTCAAACTATAAGCAAAACAATGTCTTCTACAAGAATGATAAATGGCCTATATGCCAAAAAGAAGATGATGGTTGAGTAACAAAGCTCCAAATGGTTTTGGGAAGCCTAAAATGATTCCCCCTTGAGGGAATGGCCATCACATTTGTTGTTGGATGGTCCCTTGAAAAGAAGTAAGAAGAAAGGTGGAATTAACCAATTATTGAGATTAATCTAAATGAGAAAGTGCTTGCATGCATTAATTTAAAAAGATTATTGATGTGCCCAAAGATGTTTATAATCAAGAATAAAAGTCAAAATAATGATTTTCCCATAGGTGATTATAATCATTAATAAGACCTAGATTGGTTAAAATTGATTATGCCCTAGTTAGGGCTACTTAACAAGCATAACTCAATGATATAACTTGGAATATAGATTAAATATGGGTAGGTGCAAAGTGATGAAATAGATGAATATATGAATAAGATTGATCAATGTGAATGATTTAGTTGCACCTACCAATGAGGAGATGCTCATCCTTATTAGTAATGATACAACTATAATGGCCAATGGGTTAATTTTATAAAAGGAGGGATGGAAGGCTTTACCAGGGTGCCAAAGAGAAATTTATATGGCTCCATTGATTGTAGACCTTCGTGAAGCTAATTTTTGATGTAACATGTGATGGTAGGCTTTATGATATAACACCATGAAGACTATCCAAAAATATACATAAGGACTGACTCTTGATCCAATAAACACTTGAAAATAATGTATGAATGATAAAAACCATGATGACAATGTTGACGTATGAATATGGATAGACTCAAGAATAATGTTTGTAAGGAATCACCTAATGAACACATATAAACTAAGTCAAGGCAATAGTGTTGAAATCAAACAAATAGGCAAGTGAACAAACAAACAAACCAAAAAAACAAAAAAAGAACCTAAAATAAATAAACAAATAAAAATCCTAAAAACAAAATCAAAAGAGAGCATCCTAACAATGACCATACCCCAGTAAGGTAGATGGAAGATAACTAACTAAGCTTAGACAAGACAAATATACTTGGTATTTTTTAAATGTTATGAATATTTTTTTCATTTTGAAGTATCTTAACTCATTAGATAATGATAAGATACCTACTCACAAAATGGTGAGAGCATTTGGCTTAGTTTGCTTGCAACATGGTGAGAGCATATGGAAAGGGGGACTGAGGTGACATCAAGATGAATTGAGCATGACCCACATAGTCCCAAAATGACCTCAAGTCATATTAATTCCATCCACATAAAAGGTAGGTAAAAACCAACTAGGTCCCAACAAGTTCTCAAATTTGGAAAATGGCCAGTCAAATGAAAAAAATAATGGCAAGGTGATGCAACATTGCATGATAAACAAGTGTTTCCCCTAGTTTTCCCATAGTTATGTATAACCAAGATACAATGGTATAATTAAATGATACTAATTTTACCATAGGTGGTTATAATTAGTATCAAGACTAGTGAGACATTGATTTGCCCATAGGTAGTTATAATCAAGCTCACATAAATAAACTTGATAGGATGAAAGATATCTTGTCAGATCAAATATCACATTACTTTCATAGACTATTATTGAAACACATATTGGATTGATTATTGAAACTTGATTAGAATCCTCTCATAAAATGTGCAAGATGAACCAAATGAACCAAGATCAAAATAGGATTGGGTAGGATGACTAAAAATAAGCTTTGGTTTAGATAGGAATGGAATGATATGATGGTATGGTCTTGCTCTAGAATAATGATGGACTAGTAGGATGGTATAATGATAAATAATGATGTTGAGAGGGTTTCGCCCAAGTGATGGGGTAAATGGTAGGATCTATGATAATGGAAAATAGGCATATGTAACAATGGCAATGGTATAGCAATGTGAAATGGTATGGTACATGTTGTTGGCCTAGGTGTGGTTTTTGATTTTGTTGTTCCTATTGGTGGGGAGATGAACATCCTAATAAAAAAATGATACAAATAAAATACTTGATCATGTTAATTTCTATCCCACACATTGTCTAAATAGTTGTTCTATCAAACATGGCCTGTAGATTTTGATGCTGACAATGCTTTTGTGATCTTCATTGGTCATCGATTCTAATTCCTTGAAATGTCAAGACAAGGTATATTTATAGCCTCTATAAAGGAAAGTGTGGCCATGGATGGTGAAAAAGGACAAATAATGGGTGGTAGGTTTGATTGTGAAATGTAATGGTAGATGATAATAGACTGTATAATGGTGGGGAAACAAATGAAGATTAGGAATTTTAGTCACATGTAATGTTGTTGATGCCATATTTGACATAATTTTGGTTGTGGTGGGGCCAAAGACTTGTTCTCTTGATAGGACCACCATATTTTTTTGTTTGATCTTGAGAGTAGCTACTATCTAATTAAGCTATAGATTAGAAGCTATTTTGATTTGATCTTTGATTTTGTCTTCATCAAGTAGTGAAGAAATTTTGTGCTCAGCTATTGGTGCTTGAATGAGGTTTTCACCAATGAAGTTGCCTTGATTGTCCTGTAGTGCCTCTGAGAAGGTTTCACTAAGGAATGTTAACTTTTAACTTTGATTATATTTTAGCGCTTCCTAAAAAGTTTCACTAGAAGATGTTGAGTTCTGACTTGGATTTTCCCCTAGCACCTCTAAAAAGGTTTCACTAGGAGAGTGTTCTTCTGCTACATGAATTTTGTCTTGGCCTCCTTACTCTTCTTCAACCACTATGTCACCATAGATGTAGTTCAACAAAGTGTGATTCTATATATCCCAATAGACACTTATGGGAGATGGAATGTCAATAATATGGCTATCTTGGTTGATGGTAATAGCCTATGGAATGGTAATGGAATGGGGAGAGGCTACACAATCCTCAAAGAAGGTATTAGGAAAAATTATGTTGAAGTTAAATTACTCATCCTCAAAAACTATAGAAGGATCATAAATGTATTCAAATTGATCTACAAGGCATGTGTAACCATTGTTGTAATAATCATGAAAATATTATTATTTTTAAACTAGTTTTAACTCAAGGGACTCTGAATACAATATTGAGACTGATATTGCTTCTAATTATGATGCTAAATTTGATGTTGTTCAAAAATAGAACTTGACTCTAACTTTGATTCTTGATTTGATGGGTACTCTATTATAATGATGTATTGTTGAATATTTGGTTTTGGACAAGTAATGGCCTATAATGGCATAATGGGCTGCACAAAGATTGGTTTGTCAAAGTGAGTCTCCTCTACAATGGGAAAAAGGTCAAGAGACAACTCCTTAGAGACTAACTTGCAAATAGGAGGATATTGAAAAATAGGCACTTGGTCAACGTAATTATTTTCCCAAAGGTGGTTATAAGCATTAAGAAGCGACTTAGCAAAGACTGGCTTGTCAGTGTGAGACTCCTTAATAGCTGGTATAGGATCAATAGGTGATTGATCATAGGTTGACTTATCAAAAATGATTGGTTTAATAAAAACATCTTGGACTGGTTATTTTTCTTGGCTTTGGTTTCCAATGAGTTAGAAAATACCAATTTTTAACATAGCTTGGTCTTCGAAGGATTGCATTGGTTGAGGTTTGGATGGGATTGGTAATGGACAAGGAATGATTTATGATTGGATAATGGTAGGACCTTAGGGAGCATGATTATTTGCATGAGCTAAAGGACAAAGTCCTAAGATGGTAACTATAACATGGTATGGATCATGATTACTTGCATAAGCCAAAAGACTAGGTCTCGGAATGATGAAAGGGTGTTGTGGAGCTTGGTTGCTCATACAAGCCAAAAGACTAGATCTAGGAATGGTATTGGTATTTCTTGGATATTATAGTCTTGGAATATAAATGGTACAATGTGATGCAACATGATTACTTGCACAAGCCAAAGCATCTAAGTCTTCTTCATAAACTATATCATCCCAATTATGAGTTAGCTCATAAGTTAGTTCTTAAATGTGTTCCATGTACTAATTAATGCAAAGAAAGTATGGATCTGTATTCCAAAAAACATTATCTATAGTTGGGTCTTCAAATTCCTCCCCACAAGCCTCTTCATACCAATCCAAGTCTCGATTTGGATTTTGTGGATTTTGACTATATTCCCCATATGGATTATTATAGGGAGAATAATAAAACTCCTTACAAAATCTTTCTATATAGGGGTTCCTAGTGGGATTTTATGGGGCCATTCTATCATATGTTGGATTTTATATGACTCCACCATAAGTGTAGCAAGATATATCCATGTAAATGATGAAAGCACTAAAACAAAAAGGCTTAGAGTCTAAAAACTCTAAAAAACTATGTCCAAAGGACAAATGCTTCAAGCTTAGTCTAACTTGGTCAAAAAGTGGAGCTATATCTCCAATGTGATCTAAAAGTGGAGCTATATCTCCAAAATAATTTATTCTAAAACTTGGCATAAAATAGTCTAACATCAAATATCTAATGTCAAATTTCATACGCACAAAAGGTCAAGCATTTGAATAAAAAAATGCCATGTCAAAGGTCTAGGTTAAAGTGATCCAAAGAAGGTCTAAACTAGGTAGGGGAAAATTTGAGTGACTAGGTCTTTTTTCCAAACATGGAGTCAAAATCTAGGCTTAAATAAATAGGCATACACTAGGACTTTTGGCCAAACAATGTCAAAATCTAGACTTGAAAAAAAGGTATCATATGATTTGATTTAATCTAACAAGTTTGGAAACAACATTGATATAGACCTGACATACGAAATCAAACATAAATATGATCAGTTGACATAAAGCATAAGACAAAAGTCTCTTTGAATAAAGACTATGTTTTCCCAAATAAAAGCATAAATAATGATAAGGATAGGTACTAAACAAATAAACTATCAATAGTTTTAAAATTTGGGTAATCAATTAACCAAAGTTATACAACCCAAAATCTAAAGATCTATGTATTAGCCCCATGAATTAAGGCCTAAATAAAAATTAATCAATGTTTGAATCCAAACTTGACAAGGTTAATTAAAAACTCAATGTTGAAAACTAGGATTTGACCAAATAAGCTAGACAAGATTGGATAGCACGATGGCACAAGACAAAGGTATAAATGGTATACATAAAATGATTCAAAAAAAATGGTTTTTGATACAAAGTGAAACAAGTCTTAAAACAAATTAAGCATCCTAACAGCATAAGCATGCTCAAATGATGTGATCAATGCTATGTTTCGAAAGACTTAAAGGCACAAATGGTTTGACATGATTTGGGCAGCATAAAACTACCCTTCTCAACTCAAATACATTGTTTTGACATGGATTATGAAAAAAAAAACAAGTTTTCATCTCAAAACATACCAAGCAAAAATGGCCAAAATATACTAAGTATAATCATCCAAATCCTAGCAAGGGTATGACAAAATGGGGTTGACTAAAACTATTTGGTTTTTATGCATTGTAGGGGAATCAATTGCATAATGACATTCATATCAAACAATGCAAAAGAAAAGCATGTAAATTGGGTGACTATGGTATTGGCTAGTTGTAAAAAGGTCTAGTCCTTTTTACAACCACTACATCCTGTTGTTCACTCAGTGTAGTGCGATGCCCAAATGCAGATACATCCTATGTGCAACTCAAAAGGAGTACATGAAGTCAATGTCAGGAGATGAAACCCTGGGTCAAATATTTCCTAAATAACTCATGGGAGGTAATGGCATCACCCTCACAACCCAAGTTTTCATAAAAATAAAGAAAACATGGAATAGAAATATTTTAGGGTCATTTTCAAGGTCACCCAAACTTTGATGAGTTTTTGGGGAGTGCTTTACATGACTTTATTTCTAATCCTTAGACTAGGCTATTTGCAATAGGAATGGATCTTTTGATTCCAAGGGTTACTTAAAGGGAAAAAATAGAAGAGCATACATTTAACATCCCTCTTATTTCCAAACAAAAATTAAATCAAGCAAATATTGAAGACAAAAAGCTTGGAAAGATGAGTTCATTTTTAAGCCCAAATGAAAATGAGGTGGTGTTCATTTGACCCCTTGGTATTATTTATAACTTTAAAAACTAATGATATAAAAACTTTTTTAAGCACCTTAAATTTTAATTTAAGCACCAAAATAATGTTTTTAATTCATTTTAGAACATGCAAAATATGTTCTAAAACATGATTTATCAAACTTGAAATCTGCTAGTTACCTGTCTACCCTTAAGGCATCACCCCAGAAGTAAATATGTTAGATTAGAAATAGTTTAAATAGATTTTTCAAAATTTTCAAAAAATTAATGAATCTTGAAGCTAAACTAATTTACAATTATTAAAATTTATGATTAAACACATGGTTTGAAAAAGATCATCCAAAATGGAGTCCATATGACCCTAAACCAAGTATTTTAAAATAGCTCTTAGGTTTGTGTTTTTAAGAAAACACAATGAATAACATCAATTATATAACTAACATTATTTATACTTAATAACTAAAGATAGTTATCTAACCAACATTAGTTACACAAATAATTACTGACAATGGCTATGCCAGCTGATGATGGTTTTACTAACCAATGTTGGTTACTATGTAAACCTGTGACAAAGAAAAATGGCAAATCAAAGTTAGAAAATCAATTTTTAAGATTTTAAATGATCTAAATGAAGATTATAAAGCTGTAAAATTATCTTCTTCATGTGTGGGATGCATCTTGTCCCATCGGTCATGCCATTATGTGATCTAGGAATTTGACTCAAGAGAGGGTGGTTAGCATGGTGTTAGTTCCGAAGTGAAAACAAAATGAAAGAAACATACTAACTAGCATAACATATCTAAGCCTAGAAACTAGGGAGAGCTTAGTTAACAAACATGAATAAAACACAAAAAACTAAAATGCAAAATAAACTTTCTTTTACCTTCGTTGGATACTCCAAAATGCTTTTTGTAGTGGCTTGCTCAGCTTGTGCTCCTTGGAAATGGAAGCTTGGCTACCTCCATCTCTCCTTGGCACCTTTGGCTTATGGATTGGATTAGATTGAAATCAATTTGGCATGATAAATATAATTAAAATGGATTCTTTAAGATATTTTTTCATTATAATTTTTCACCAAAATAGCTTAGAAATGATGTTCATGGCCTCTCTATTTATAGATTTTTGAGAATGTCTAGAATCAACCTAAACCATCCATCATAAGATTGAGATATGTGGTTGAGGAATAATTCAATTTTTTAAATTAAGTTTATAATTATCCTCATCATGACATTATAAGAAGGGTAAATTAAGAGGCATGGAGGGCATCATGGAAGGCATTGATGAGGCATGGAGGGCATGAATCTTGATATTTGTGGCATTTATGGCCTAGGGATATCTTTCCAAGAAATGAGGTTACCTAATGATGAAGATATTCAATATTCATTTACATAAAAAATTAATCAACAATTTTCCATGGAATTATTAATTAGGCATTGATTTGGATTAATTAGCTCTTAAGCATGTTTAACCACTTTGTGCACAAATTAATCAAATTGATCAGAATGTCTTGTTATTGGTCTAAAGTTTGACTCAATTGGAATTAGAAGGAAATGTTAGATGCATTAGATTATTTATCCCATTTAGGATGTTACTAACAAAAAATAACAAAGGTATACATCTTGTGCAAGATATTTTATAGGAAAGAGCAATCTAGAGCACCTAGGTATAAAATTAGCATTTTGACTCAAAATGATCTGATCAAAGTTAGTTGGCCTATAAATTTCATTTCCCAATTTATGGATACCCTAGACAAAATCAACACTTTAATATGTCAGTTTCACACCATTTAGTATGTTTTAGTGTTTTTAGGCCAAATTGTGTATTTTAGGTGGAAATTGGCCAAAATCCTAAGTGGAGGTTATTGGTGTCTAGATTTAGGTGTCTACAATTTCTATAAACTTTATCATATTCCTTGTTTTTATTCTATACATCACCATGAATCCAATGAATTTTATGATTTTCAAAATAGATGAGTATAAACATAAATATAGGTAAAATAAGGAATCTACCTAATTTTAGCCTTTGTTCACTATACAATATTGACCTAGTCAACCCTGTACTATCTACAAACCTTTTTCAACATTTTTACACTATAAAAGATCAACTCAATTGACCATATACATTTTATGAACATTTTTTAGACTTTATTTGTTGTTTAAGATTAACCTAGTTTACCTTGTACTATTTGCATATCCCTTTTTAGCCCTTATTTTCTGTACAAGATCGACCCAATCGACCCTATACTATTTTCTATCACTTTTTGTTCCCCTTAAGTGGCTATCTAGTATTATTTCATCATGATCATATATTTTAATCCTTTTCTTAGTCCATATAATTTCATAATTAATGACTTGGATAATAACCTCACTTATTTCATTACTTTAGATGAAACTATCTATTTTCTTCCTTCACCTTCTCTTAAACCAAAACTAATCACTACACAATGTAATGTACTTAAGGTCACTCATCCTAAATTCCTCATAACACAAATTTTTGGAATCTTCCACCTACAAATAATCCACCTCCCACCAACACTAGCAATCTTCCTCCTACCAACACTACCAATCCCCCCTATCAACACTAATACCCCACCTTAAAATCCACCTATTGATACAAATCAAATTATTTCACAAGTAATAAATAAAATTAACATCATTCAAACAACCAATCAATCTCAAGAGATGAAAATGTAACAACATTTATTACACATGACTAGTAAACCACCTCAGGTCATCATGTCTCAACCAAATCCAAATTTTGTCCCTCTTCCTCTTAGATATACCAATGGGAATATCATCCCTCAACCTAAAATGAATAATACAATGCTTCAAATTCAATATCTTCAAAATGAACCTTTATCCCCATTCATTGCATTCATAGATATTGTAAATATTTCTCTAACTATCACATATAATGGGGCTAAGAACCCTACTATCTTTCTTAAGTCTTTTGGTAATCTCTATAAATAATGGGTCTAAACTAACACCTTTTCTACCACCAAGCTCTTATCCAAAACCATTTTTGGTGATGCACTTGAGTGGTAAAACCAACTTCCTAGAAATTACACCTCATAACTAGAGGATTTAGTCAATGTTCTAGTGAAGAAATTCCAACATGATGACCTTCCTAAAAATTACCTTAGCCATTTCATCAATTCCAAAAAAATTCCTAATGAATATGATCACACTTTCATCAAATGATTGAAGTCTCTATATCATAAAGTGGACCATAAAATGACTCTTTTGAAACAATTTGTCACTACTCTTAAACCTCCTCTTCAGTACAAAGTTTGAATCTTTTCACCTCAAACATTAGAAGAAGCCCTAGACCAGGTAAAAAGGCAAGACTTTCTTATGACTCAATTTGAACCATCTTAAAATACTACTAAAGCATCTTGTAAATCGTTTTCTCATAACATTGATTTATCCAATCCTCCCTAACCTCAAAGTGGAGCATCCAATTAAGCCAATCTTAACCCAACCCACCCTCCCTTGAGTCTATAATAAATTAAGAAGAAATTTCCACCCTCTAAATCCATGAGATTTGATCCTTCCAAACCTCCTCCAAAATGGTACAAACCTAATAAATTTTATTGGTGGCATGCTAATATAGGTCACTATCATGAGTCTTGTCATGATCTTCATCAATTTCTTATTTATTTTTTTCTTGGTTCACATTTCAATCTTGATATTATCATAAAATAACATTATCAAAACTATCTTCAAGCCTCTCAAAGTCAATATCAAGAACCACAATCACATCAAAATTAACTACGTAATGATCAACAAGAATTGTCCCATACCCATACCTCATCTTCTAATTTTTTTCAAACCATAGTTGATCCTTATTCTTACATAAATAAGAAAAGGATAGCTAATATGAAAAATTTTAAACATATTGTTGCATTCATTGAACCTCAACCTCTTAGGTCACATGAACCAAAAGATTACCTAATTCAAATGAATACTCCAAAGCATATTATACATGGTCCTCCTTTACCTCCTTTAGTTATTCATACCTCTCCTACACATCATATTTCAATTTCAACCTCTTTAAAATATACCAAACCAACACATTTTCCAATCTCTGAATGCACTTATCAACCCAATTCAAATCATTTTAATGGTTCAATGTTACCTCACTCCAACTCACATGTTGAGGCATCTTGTGATTCCAATCCACATGTCCATTTAGACTTTGGGGAATCTTATAATGCCCATTACTATATCCAATTACCCTTTGGGGCATCTTGCAATGCCCAGTCTTATTATACAATTCATAATAACAAACAAACCTAGCTTCAATAAACCTTCTGAAACTTATAGATTTATATTTCACATGTTCATCTTTGATAAAAATGTTATCATAGGTCTTAATTATTATATTTTCTCTTGTTTCTTTGTTTTTGTGAATTTTTCTTTCCTTCCTTGAATTTTATTTTACTAGCATCATTATTTTCCTTTACATTCTTTAGTTTTCTTACACATCACATTTGGCATTTGCTTTTATTTTCATCCTCATATACCTCTTTTATTTGTTTTTTTATGTCACTCTTTTCCTTAGTATATTTTTTATCAGTTTACCCCTTCCTTTAGCATTTACCTTTGATGTACCAAAGTCTTCTTTATCTTTTGACATTTCTCTTTTGGCACCCTTGTGGGTTTTTCTTTTGTGATTTGTTTCATAAAACTGTGGATAGTTTTCTTTTGTTTATATTTAACTTGTCATTTTATCACCCCATGGGTTTTTATTTTATGAATTTTTAGTGTAAGACTTTGGATAGGACTCATCCCTCCACATAAAATTACCACATTTTTCATGTTCTTCATCCTTGTTTCCAACTTTAGTTTTTGCTTTTTTTGCTAGATGGAATCTTCACAACAATCTATGTTAGCATGTTTTCCTCCATTTCCCTCATTATTATGATAAAGAATCACATTTTTCTATAATTTTTCCCCTTTTTTAGCTTTTTCACATTTTTTGTGATTTGAATAAATTCAAATTATTTCATGTGTCACTCCTCTTGATTTCCCCTTCCTTTCACTCCTCATTGGATAAACAAGGTCAAAGTAAAGATAGAACTTTTAATTTACCTATATTTATGAGACTCTTAGACCCCATGATCTTTGAAGTTATCTTTCTTAGAAACAAAACCCCATGTATTCAAATGAAATTCATTTTTAGAACCCATGTTTGGTCTTCCAAATCTGTATGGAGGAGGAAGAAAAAAACCATCAAGAAAGTTAAAATCTAAATCATTTGAAAAATAAGGAAATGCTATCTAAAAGGTAGAAACAAATCTCAAAAATCAAAACAACACACAAATACATGATTACAAGCATCCTTATTCTAGTTGAAGCTCAAACTCCACAATTGGACTCATGGTAGAGTCAAGGTCCTTTAGGGTATAGTAGGCTAGTAGATTAGAAGAGGAAAATAAAAAAATATTTTAGTGCTACCTACTTTCTCATGTAATTAACCCATATTCATAGTAGATCAATGACTCTATAAGGGGTCCAGAATAATTAGGAACACATCATGGGGAGGTAGGTGTATTTTACTTTTCATGCATATAGCCTTCATGGGATGATATATATACTCCATTTGTTGATGTAAATCTTGTGTGGCTCAGAGAAGTTATTCATAGTCCTTAAGTTTAAAATTCCTCTTATTTTGACAAATATATTTTGATTGTCTTGACTTCAATAAAGAATTCCTCTACCTTGGTTATCCCTTCATTCTCTCCTCCACCCATTTCATTTCCCCTTTGACATGAAAATTGTGATTCCAAATCTATCTTCCCTCTTCTAATTATTCCTTCTTCTTCATCTATTTAAAAACATGATAGTGTTACTTTGTTTTATTTTTATCTATCATTAGAACAAAACAACGTGTTTTAGTAACTATGGATCACTTTTTTCTTTCATTTGTAATTGTTGTATTACCCTTATGTTGTGGACAACTAAGTCTGCACCCTTTTGCCATTATTACATATATGCCTTCTTCATGTTTGTCTTCCATATTCAATTACATTTCATTTTATTTCTTTCATGTTTTCCTTTGTGCCTATCTTACATGAGATTAATTTTCCCTTTCTTACATATATTTGTTAGAGTTTTTTTGCATTGACATTACTTTTTTCCATTTATGCTTTACATGCTTTCCAATATCTTTTGTCAATTATTCAATATCATTTGTCATTCATTTTCCAATAATTTGTCATTCATTTCCCATTATTTTGTCATTTATTTTCCTTCAATATCTAAAAACCTTACTTTACCAAATCCTAAATTGTCAATTATCTTCTTTGTCATTCCTAACTATCACATGCCTATTTTCTAAAAAAATTAATTTTTCGCTATTTTTTGCACTAAATTCTATAGGTTCACTTGATGTTCTTCACATTGGATGCCTTCACATCCCTTTAAGTCTAATTATTTATCTACAACACTAAGTTAAGTTAAAATTATGTGTTTTTCAAATTCTATCCTTTCATTTATCTTATTTTCTACTTACTACACTTTACTTAGCATCAGTGTTGTGTGTTATTATGTACTATCTCAACGCACTATCCCATGTTTCACTTATGTGACACGTGATGATATTTAAGTGGGGAATATGTATACACATAATATTTTTAAACTTTTATTGATTAATGACACTTTGTGTCTTTTAGGAACCTATCGAGTCTCAATCTCTCTGAGTGCATGCCTTAAGGGATGCACCAAGAAAGGGGTGGGTAGACCATTGATGTTTTGTAAGATTGTTGTTCCTTTTTCCACTTACCATCTACACACTTGTATCTTAAAACCATTTTACCTAAGATTATTCTTCATAGTCCTACCTCCTCTAGTCTTTTTCCTCTTTCCATCCTCCTTTTCTTTCCTTAACACCATTTTGGATAGTTAGTTGTATTGGGTTGACGGGGTCAACCCAGTATAGTTTATGGGTATTTCTCACTTTCTTAGTTTGTTATCCTTTTAGTTGACCTAGCTCAAACCTAGTGATTTATCCTTGAAAACACACTGGGTCAACTGGGTTGACCTTATATAACTATTATTTCTAAGAGGATTCAGGGAAAGATCCACCTATATATACAAGTTCATTTCCTTGCATTTCATATGAGAAGAATTATTAGTGAAGAAGTACAAGATAAAATTTGATTACTAACCATTATAATTAAGGAATAAATCGTAGGTTTCCATACATTCATTGGAGATATAGATCTTGTCTTATGGGGAAGTCTTTTGGATACTTAGATAGGTTATGTTTCCTAGAGCTGATTTATCTTGGTTATCTTTACATACCATAAAGATATCTTGCAAAGCACCTTGGCCAAGAGAGAGATTGAGAATTGATGGGTTCATATTCAAAGGTAAGTATTCCTAACTTTATTACTCCTTTGTAAGAGTAGATAACTAATGTATTCATATTCCTCTACCATGTATTAGGATTCTTTATATATTGATGTGAGTATATGTCTTCTAATACATGTCTAGTTTAGTTTGTTTTACTATTTATAACCCCCACTTTGTGCCACAAGATTTGATGTGTATTAGATTAGATTTACTTTCTTTTTATTGGAATAGAGTGAATGTTTTAAGCCTTAATACTTTATTGTGATTATTGTGTGATTGTGTTAGACTGTAGGTTTTAGAACCCTTCTTAGCATGATGTGTTGTGAAAAATGATATAAGAGATACCCTAATTGGGTCTATTAGATCCTCATATTGGTCATTATCTCACTTAACAAGTGTATCCTCAATTGGAAGTGTAGGTATGCTCTATATTCTTTGAGCCAAGATTTATTTATAGACATAATGCATTTATGATTACATACAAAAATGCTTTGGAGAATAAATGATGAAGGGGGTCAAAATGAGTAATGACATAAGTATTTTGGTAAAACATATAGTGGAAAAGCTTTTGAGCTATAAAATAGATAGCAAGGAAATCTTGCTCAATTTTGGTATAATATGTTTCATAATCAACGAAGCCTTGGATAATGTAGTAGATAACATACTCTCTTCCCATATCATATTATTGGGAAAGCATCGGCCCTACTAAAATAGGTGTGAAATGAGTATGTAAAATAAAAGGTCTATCATTAGAAGGAGGAAAAATTGTAGGTAGATGAACGAATGACTCTTTCATATTATTAAAGGCTTTATGACATCTATCCATCCTTTCTAAAGTAATACCTTTCTTGAGAAGGGAATTGATGGAGTGATTTTGATATTCTACTTTAGGGATAAATCATCTAATTTCCCCAAGTTTTCCTAAACAAGTATGAATGTCAGGAATAAAATGAGGAATAGGCATGTTGATGATAACACTAATTTTGTCAAGGTCAACATCTATGCCATGGAGAGAGACTAAGAATCCTAAATTTTTTCTAGATGTGACTCCAAAGACACATTTTTAAGGATTAAATCTAACTTTATATTTAAGGAGACAATTAATGATGATAGAGAAATCAAAAATATGATTCTTATGATGTTTATATTTAGAAATGAGATCATCCACATAGGTTTCAATAATTTTGTGAATGAGATCATGATATATGTGGGTCATCACTCATTGGTAAGTGGCTTCAGCATTTTTGAGGTCAAAGGAAATTTTGACATAGAAATAGGTGCTCCATTTCATGGTGAAATTAGTATTATGTTGATATTTAGGAGTGATATGAATATGATTGTATCCCAAGAAGCTGTCCATAAGAGATAACATTTCATAACTAGCCATGGAATAAATAATGGCATATATTGAATGTAAAAGGAAGTTATCTTGGGGAAAATCAACATTAAGATTATAGAAATCAATCTAAATGTGAATGACCATAGTGACATTATTATGAATGGGACCAATGTTTGAAATGTATTCAAAATAATCCACTGTTTAATAAATTTAGCATCAAGTAATTTGATGATTTCCTTATAAAATAAAGTGGAAACTTTAAGTGGAAATTTTCTTTGTTTTCTATGTACATGCTTGGCATCAGGATAAGTAATGATGTTATGCACTACAATGCTAGGATCAATACCAGGATGTCCTCATAAAACCAAGTGAAAGCAACATAATATTTGTCAAACAATAAGCTAAAATTATAATTTTTGATAGGTGAGAGTTCATGAGAGATAGTAATTAGTCAAGGACAAGATGGAGTACCATATTCAATGTGAGTGGTTTCTTCAATAATCTTGGAATTTTATTCTTGAAAGAGGTATGGTGAACTAGGTAAGACATAAATTGGATTTTTTTTAGGGTCAATGCTAGAAATGAAGTTGTTGAAGCAAGGAGTTTTAGATTTGAAATTCCCAAGTTTATGATGTTATCAAAGAAGTTCAGGTTCTTGAGCATTAAGTAGCTCAAGGATAGATTAATCACTAGGCAAGGTAGGAAGAGGTCCAAAATACTCAACATCTACTTTAATATCTAGAATTTGATTGCCATGGTGATCATACTTAGAATGTATCTGATGAACATCAGTTGCTGTGGCATCTAGTGTAATTTCAAGAGTAGAAATATATGGATTAGAAGGGGTTGAAATATTAGTGAGTTTAATGATATGAGATAAATTAGATGTAATGATTGGATTGATATGTGGTAAAGGTTTGGAAGGTATAATTTTATCTACCACCTAACAAGTATTGATAAGAAGAGAATTGGCAAGAGGCAGATGACCCTCAAGATCTAAGGTATGATACATAGAAATGGTATGAACATCCTGATTAAAATCATTAATTTGGGCTAAGGTTTTTTGATAATGCTAGACATCCAAGTCACTAGATTGATCTTGGGACATTATATAAATATCATTATATGTTAGAGAAATTGTACATGCTTGAGAATTAGGGGGAGTTTTAGAAGGTAAAATCTCAATATTATTAAATGTATGAGAAGAAATGATGAGATTATTTTGAAATAATTTATCCACTCCAAAATTATGTTGGAATAATTATCATTTATGTAAAATGAATTATAACAGATATGAATGGAAATGTTAAATGGAAGTGTTTGAAAGTGAATAGAATTGTTGCTACAAGTGAATGAAATTGTTGCCAAAAGTGAATGGAAGTGTTGCCAGACGTGAATGGAAATGTGGATATAAATGTTAAAAAAAATGTTGATGGAAATGTTAATGGAATTATTGATGGAAATGTCGACATAAATCTCAATAGTCACATCTTTTGGTGAAGAAATATCTCTTGGATAGGACACATACTTTAAAAGCTATATAAGGGAGAAGAGATGTGGAAGTATAACAAGCATTTGATTTGAATGAAGATCATATAAGTGTGAGAGAGAAGGAAGAAAGGAAGAGTAGAAAATGAAATAGAATATCTCTTAATAAAAGAAGTATGAAGGGTATATTTATTTTAATGAAGAATATTCTTTGAGAATTGTGAAAGAGAGGAGAGTAGAAAGTATATAAGAAAATTAATGAGAGAAAAATTGTAAGAGAAGAAAATTTATCATTCAATTTAAGAAGAAATCATAGATGATGTAATCAATTTGGCTTTGGGTCGGTGCCTCATAGTCTAAGGGTTGGTGCTCCTATCAGTTGGTGTTCATGAATTGGCCAAGTTGGTACTTGGCAAAGGGGATCAGTGTCTCCAGTGGGTGGGTGCCCACAAATTGACTAAGTTGGTGATTAGTTTTGGGATTGATGTCTCTAGTAGGTTGGTGCCTACAAACATTGTAAGAGAGTTATATATATATAAGGAATATTTCTCAATGGTTTTCTCTCAAAAGGGTTTCCATGCAAATCCATGTCTATTTGCATTATGTGGTTTTGCATTGTATTGTTTAATTACCTTGAATATTTTAATTGTAGAGTAACTTGAGGTTTTGGATTTAATATTAATAGTCAAAATTAAAAAAATTATCTTATATTGATTCACCCCCCTCTCAGTATAAGCTTATGCTTAAAAATTGGTATCAGAGTTGGTCCCTTCGATGTTAGCACAATTACTAGAAGGTAGATCTTGGAAAGCACATATGGTAGGATCTCAAGTGCTAGATGGTTTCCACTAACAAATATCCTTTTTTTGATGGAATGAATTACACATTTTGGAGCATAAGAATGAATACTTACTTGATGGCCCTAAGTTTTGATTTTTGGCAAGTAGTGGTAATAGGATAAACAACACCACAAATTTCACCCAAGGATGCCACTAGAAAAAAGGCCAGTGAGAATAATGTGAAATATATGAATGCAATATTATTAAGGCTTTTAAACAATGAGTTTGTTAAGGTTATGAATTATGAATCAACAAAAGAGATTTAGGATAAACTCAACACTATTTATGAAGGTGATAGTAAGGTGAGAGAATCACAAATCCAAACCCACTAGAGGTAGTTTGAAAGTTTAAAAATGAAGAATGATGAAAAAATTTCTGGGTATCTTCTTCATGTTGATGAGATTGTTAATGTCATTCAAGGAATCAGAGAGAAAATTGAAGAATTTGTAATCATTTAGAAAGTCTTGAGATCCATACCTTTGAGATTTGATGTGAAGGTCTCTACCATTAAAGAAATGAAGGATTTAGACATGATCAAAATGGATGAACTCCATATAATTCTTATGGGATACAAAATGAGAACTGAATCTGAGAGACAGTTGAAGAAGGAAGCATCATTTAAGGTCTCAAAGAAAGAGAAGATCAAAGAACCAGAATCAAGTGAAAATTCAAGTAGTGAAGAAGATGAAAATGAAGCTCTATTCATTTAGAAGATAAAGAAAGGATCAGGCAAATATAAAGGAAATTTACCATTTAAATGCTTTAATTATGGTAAAATTGGTCATTTTGAAGCCAAATGTCCAAATAAAGGAAATAATGATGATGAATGAAACAAACCAAATTATAAAAGGGGATTCAAGCTGAGCAAAGACAAGAAAGTATTTGAGAAACAAAATAAAATCCTATACTCCAAGAGGTATAATAGCTCATTTGAAGAAAACAAATAAAGTGATGTTGAGAGTGATAATGAAGATATTTTGTTCATGACTACAAAAGAAAATGCCACCACTAGCAAAGATATCTTTGAGGAAGACGAAGACATAGAAGAAGAAGGTGAAGTGAAACTTAAAGAAGAACTTATTTGTGCATTGAAACAAATGAAATAATTTAAGAAGAAAAATAAAAAACTAAAGTTACAACTTTGAGAATATGAAGTAGAGAATCAAGACTTCAAAGCGAAGACATCACAAGTCCTTGAGGAATCAAACAAGGTAATCATTGATCTAAAAAATCAAATTGAAAAAGTTAAATAAGTTGAGGAAGATTTGAGAAGTTAACTACAAATGAAATAAGAATAATTTAAGAAGTGTGAGATTGAGATCATTACTTTGAAAAAGGACTTAGAGTAAATACAAATAATCTAAAATTTGAAAAGAGCACTGAGGTTTTATATGAGATCTTAGACCATCAAAGATAATTTTTAAATAAGTTAGGCCTTGGCTATGGAGATTAAAAAGAATGTACTAATAATACCAAAATCTATGCATAAATTCTCAAAGAACCTATGAAGAATGAAAGTAGGAAGGAAGAAAACACTGTCAAGAGACCATATGTTCCTAGCTATATGAATGTGACCATGTTTGGAAGTTCCTTTCATGGTTATTTATTTCATTGTAATCACTTTGGTCATAATAAGGTAGAATACAAAAATAGAGCAAGAGATATTGAAGCAAGTAATACAAGTAAAGGCGTTCATAAAGTCTTTGATAGAAACTATAATTCATTTACTTCCCTATCATACTATAATGAGGATGCTATTATCTACAATAATTGAAATAATTATGGACACATAACACATTTTTGTAGAAGTGGGTTTAAATTCTCCAAAAAGGACCAAATAAAAAATCTTCAAATATAAAGGAAAAGAAAAAAGAACCTACAAAGATCTGGAAAAAGAAGTTAGAGGAAGCTAAACAAGATGAAGAAAAATCCATGATTTTTGAAATGACATTTCATGCATGAGATGAAGGGAAATAGTGGTAAATTAATAGTGGATGTTCAAGACATATGACTAGATATAAAATCAAGTTTATCTCATTGAAGAAAGTGAATGAATGTATAGTGAAATTGGGTGATAATGCTACAACAAAAATTGCCAGAAAATGTGCATTGAGTCTTAATAATGGCAAAACAAAAATGGAGAATGTTTTATATGTTGAAGGATTAAAACATAATCTCTTGAGTGTAAGCCAAATGTGTGTTCAAGGACACACACTTAAGTTTTCTGTTCAAGGATGTGAAATAAGGAAGGCAGATATGGGAGAATTAGTTGCAGATGCTCATAGAACCATAAATAACCTATACATGCTTAGAGAAATGAGAGGAGAGAAATGTTGTTTGAGTCAAGTTGAAGAATTTGGATATGGAATAGAAGGTTAGGTCACATAAATTTTGATAATATTATGAAAATCAATAACAAATAGGCTATGTGAAATATGCCCAAGATATCGAAACCTTCAAGCACTCTATGCAAGCAATGCCTACATGAGAAGAAAACCAGAGCAAGGTTCAAAGTGAAGGAATATTCAACCACCAAATCACTAGAGTTGATTCATACTGATCTTTGTGGTCCTACTAAAAGTGAAAGCATGTAAGGTGAGAACTACTTTATGTGTTCATTGATGATTATACTAAAATGATGTGGGTAGCCTTTCTAAAAGAAAAATTAGAAGCATTTAAAATTTTTAAAGCTTTCAAGGCATTAGTATAAAAAGAAAAATAGTTGAAAATAAAATTCTTACGGTTAGATCGAGGAGGTGAGTTTATTTCAAATGAATTTATTGAGTTTTATGAAGATCATGGAATTAAGAGACAATACCCAGCTACAAGGACTCCACAACAAAATGGAGTGGTGGAAAGGAAAAATCAAACCATTCAAGAGATGGCTATAACTATGTTGAATGAATCTAAGCTATCAAATAGATTTTGGAGAGAATAATTGGTTAAGGGGGAGCTAAAATTCTTTTCATCTCCTTGAATGACCCTTTGCCTTTGATGTTAAAGGGGGAGAATGGCAGTATGGGGAGTTACAACAAGGGGGAGTTATAAAAAGAAAGATTTTTTTGGAAGGTTGCCATTAATGACAAAGGGGGAGATTATTGGAATAATTATCATTGATGTCAAAGGAATTGTAATGGATATGAATGGAAATGTCAAATGGAATTGTTTTTAGAAGTAAATGGAAGTGTTTGGAAGTGAATGGAATTGTTGCTAGAAGTGAACAAAAGTGTTGCTAGAAGTGAATGGAATTATTTCTTAAAGTGAATGGAAATGTCGATAGAAATGTTAACAAAATTTTTGACATAAATGTTGATGGAAATGTTAATGGAATTATCAATAGAAATGTCAATGGTCACATATTTTGGTGAAGAGGTATCTATTGGATGGGACACATCCTTTAAAGGCTATATAAGGGAGAAAAAATGTTGAAGTATAGAAAGCATTTGATTTGAATGAAGATCATATAAGTGTGAGAGATAGGAAGAGCAAAAAATGAAATAGAATATCTCTTAAGAAAAGAAGTATGAAGGGTAGATTTATTTTAATGAAGATTATTCTTTGATAATTATGAAAGAGAGGAGAGCATAGAGTATATAAGAAAAATAATGAGAGATAAAGTGTAAGAGAAATAAACTCATCATTCAATTAAAGAAGCAATTGCAAATGATGGAATCAATTTGGCTTGGGGTTGGTACCTCATAATCCAGGGGTTGGTGCTGCTATCAGTTGGTGCTCATAAATTGGCCAAGTTAGTGCTTGGTGAAGGGGATCAGTGTCTCCAATTGGTGGGGGCTCACAAATTTATGGATTTGGTGCTTGGTTTGGGGATTGGTGTCTCTAATAGATTGGTGCTTGAAAACATTATAAAAGAGTTATATATATATATATATATATAAAAGGAATATTTCTCTATGGTTTTCTTCTAAAAGGGTTTCCATGCAAATCTATGTCTATTTGTATTATGTGGTTTTGCATTTTATTCTTTAATTTATTTGAATATATTAATTATGGAGTAATTTGAGATTTTGGATTTAATATTAATAGTCAAAATCAAAAAAAATATCTTATACTGATTCACCCCCCCTCTCAGTATAAGCTTATGCTTGACAAATTCTTGCAAATGAAGGCATCTTCAGGTAAATAAGGCTCTTGAGCATTGTATGCAAGGGGAAAATCAATAATCTCATCAATAAAAAGAATAATAAGATCCCTAGGTAATATAGAAAGAGGAAGCCATTACAAAATGTAAGGAGGTAACTTGGTATTATTTCAAGTATGCTACTAATCATTGGGTTCATCATAATCAGAATCTATAAGAGTAACTTGTAAATCAAGAATCATGTTATGAACATGGGTAAAGGAGCACTATAGATATTAAGAATGTTAGGAATATAATATTATGATTTAGGATTGGGAAGATGAATGTTCCATGGGTTGGGATAAGCTTCATGCTCATACTATTTTCCATTATGTAAGAATTTAATACATTGACTATTGGAAGAAGTAATGGCCCTCATTTGATGAGTGTATGGATGACCAAGGATTATTTTATAAGATAAAGGGAAAATAAGGACCATAAGCTTGGTTTAAACATTCTTAGGTCCAATGGTTAATGGAATCCAAATTCAACCAAATGGATTTTGATTAGTCTTCTCAAAACCATGACAAGTAAGATGGGTTTGCTTGAGATGATCCTTGTTATAATTAAGTTTTTGTATGACCCATAAAGATGTTACATTAGTACCAAAACCTTCAACAGCTAGAGCTTTATAGATAAGAGTGGTATTAATGTCTACTTTGATAAAAATTGGTAGATCATTAGCATGAAAGAGAATTTCATCATTGATCATGTTATCTTCAAGTAATTCAATGGAGGGCTTGGAATAAGGACACATTATTTCAATGGCATTTACATTGGTAGGTTGAGATTCAATATAAGGTGGTTCTTCATATATGGAAGATGGATTGTAAATTTTTTGGATTTTTTGCATAAGGACCTTACGATGATAAGGAGAAGTATGAACCAGCTCCATAAGTGGAATATTATAAGGAATATAGTTGAGTTATTCAAGAAATTTCTAATGAGACTTAAAAGAACTAGCACAAGGATTATGGGTAAATTAGATTTTGGAGCAATAGTTGAAGTTGGAGGGTCGAAAGGAGGAGATGGTTCCTCTTGAGCTTATGAAGCAACATTAGTAGTGGTAGTATCTTTAAGAATTTGTTCCTCTAATTATGGCTTCTTAGGCTTGGTAACATGATCTTTTCAAGCTAGTTTACGATGATAATTGACCTTAGAAGTATTGATATATTGAAAATTATTGAAATATTGGATGTAATCATCATCGATGACACAACCATCCTTGGTATTTGATTGATTGTTAGAAGAATATTTTTGGTTATTTGAAGTAGAATATTGGGAAGTTTATTGGTTTTGGAAAGTAATGGTGTATTCTTGATGATGAAGATTGGTCATATCTTCATGATTAAATGAATCACCAAGCATATAGGAAACATAAAATTTAGTGATCCCTCTAAAATATTCATGAGAATTCCCTATGTCATGATGGAACCAACAAAATAGATTTTGGTCATAACACTTAGGAGGAGCATTGGGATAGATGAAAGGTTTTAAATGTGGTAAAAATTGTTCCATTTGTTGAAATGAAAGAGGTGTATGAGAAGGTGAAGGAATATCAATTTTGGCAACTCTTGGTTTGGTTTGTGGAGCATTACTAGTGATAGTATTAGATGTTTGGAAAGATCCTTTAAGAATTTTAGGATTAGGTTCAAATTGATTCACAAAAAAGTCTTGATGTTTAGCTTCGTTAAGAGCTCCATTAAGTGTTTGGGGAGCAAAGTTTTGAACTTTATATTAGAGAGTTAGAGTCAAAGTGATAATAAAGAGTTTGAATAAGTTATCATCAATCATGTTATGGTTGGCTTTATGGGCCAATGATTTCCATATTTTGATAAAGACATGAGATGATTTAGAGGGAGATTACTTAGCATTGATAAAGTGGCTAAGATAAGTTTTTGGAAGATCATTGTGTTGAAACTCTTTAACCAAATGATTGAGAAAATCATTAAGTTGCCAAATATAATGTTGGGGAAGTTGATTATACCATTCTAATACATCTCCAATGATTTTTTTCACTAAGATTTTAGTTGTGGTGAAGGTATTAGTTTGGATCCACTCTTTGTAAAGGTTTATAAAAGCTTTGAGAAATGAGGTAGGGTCTTTAGTCCCATCATACTTGATAGTTGGAGATATGTTACCAATATCAATTGAGATAATGAAGGGAGCTAAAAGATTATTTTGAATGATTTGAAGAATATTTTTATTAATTATGGGTTGAGAAATAACATCACTTGAGGGATCCTAAAGAGGTGGAAGAATTAAATTGGTTTTAGCTTGAGGATGGATAGTTGGAGGTTGATTAGCCACATTGATTAAATGTTGTTGAAGTTGCATTATTTGGTTGGTGTTATAATTTTTCATTATGTTCATTTGTTGGATAACTTGGGCTAAAATTTGAGTTGTATCAGGAGGTGGGTCTCTATTGGTAGGAGAACTCCCTAATTTGGTATTTGGGGGAGGATTACTAGAAGAAGGATTATTAGTGGGACTATTAAGCAAACTTGTATAAATTACTCACATTAGTTTGAAGATTTTGAAGATGAGAAGTTTATTGATAAAGAAAGGATTAGATCTATAAAATTCATCTTGAGATGTTATTTGTACCATATTATAGTTCATGGATGAAGGAGGGGAAGAGGTGCCCCAAGAGTGATGGTGTTCTTGGTAGGAAAAGAGAGGGAGAAATGAATATACCATATAGTATCTAAATGGATATAAGCTCTCTAGAAAGATTCTGATAGGATATTTCATTATAACTGAAGAGAGATGAATAGAATACAAATAAGGAGAAATAGAGAAATATATTGATAAATAGGGAAGGAAGAAAAGTATAGGGATTACTGGGTCAACCAAGCATAGAAAACAAGGTTTGTAAATAACACATGGTCAACTGGGTCAATCTAGTATAGTGAACATAGGCTAGAAAAATATATAGGGTTGACTTAGTCAACCCAATATAATAGATAGGGAAATTTAAGATGCCTATAATAGGTTTTTAAATGAAACAAGATAAATTTTACAAGTAATTTATAAAATAAATAATATAAAGGAAATAAATAGTTAATTTTATTAACACTGGCCAATCTAATTGAAGCATACAACACAAAACCTTACACCAATAATGGCTAAATATAGGTTTTGCAATACAAAATACAATTGAGAAAAGAGTAATAAATAAACTTGGAAAGTAAAGAGCTAACTAATTGGTCAACATAAATATCTATTAGATTATTAAGAAATGATTTTAAATGTGATAGGAAAGTTGGATGTAAGCAAGGAACTAGAATGGAACTCTAAGGATGGTTTCAGGTAATTTGGGTTGAAAAGGACTATAGTGGTAATTATATAGGCTTGGTATTGGGGCCTACACCCTCACTTCACACACTAAAATGATAAGGGTGTCAGGTGATTATCTAGAATATAACATAAATACACTTTATACTTGACCAGAGTATCAAGTTGACTTCCCCCTTGGTGATGAAATCCAAGTAGGTTGGCATTAGGTAGACAAATGTTAAAATGCTTGTTTATATTTTTTGATTTGGTCCTGTGTACATAAAATATAAAATATTGAAAATAAATGATTAATTAAAAACCACCTAATTAATCTATGTTATTTATTCTAAGTATACAAGCAACAAGAAAAGAAAGTGTGAACTAATTACTACCATATAAGGTTAAATCTAACTTTGAAACAAGGTACAATGTTGATATGGTAAATAGTATATAAATAAAATATAGAATAAGGTTGATAAGGTTAAAATTATACTATGAAAGGAAGGTTTACAAATTAATAGCATCGATAGAGTTGACCCAATTATGTAGACAACACACAAAACATAGAACTGGGTTGGAAGGGTCGATCTAGTTGACTGTGCAAGGGTAGTTTTAAAGACTAAAAATTTTAAAAGGAAATATTGTAAATAAAGATATAGAGATATAAAAAGGAACCATGGTGGATTGGATATGAAGATAATTAATATTTTTGTTCAATAACCTTGATATATGTTTGGAAATTCTACTAAATAGGTTGATTGGGTCAATCAAGATTTACGAAAACTTGTTGCTGAGTGCCTAAAAATGTACAAGGTCAACTGGGTCGACCTAGTAGTCTAGAATAGATGTTTGAAATTTTGAAAACCTGTACCAGGTCAAAAAAGTTGATTCAGTAGCTTATACCTAAAATCTTATGCACAAAAGTTAGATATTGGGTTGATAGAGTTGATCCAATATGGAAAATATATAATAAAAATAATGATGAAAGAATGAAATAAGTTAAATTAATCCTAAAAGGTTTAGTTCATGTTGGGTTCACAAAAATATATGAAATCAAAAATGCATCATGTCTATAAATCAATCCCATCTCAGAGAAGATAGAACATACTTACACTTTTGATTGGGAATACATTTGTTAAGCGGGGGAATGAACAATATGGGGATCCAATAGACCTAATTAAGTTATAAATGATCACAATACACTATGATAGGAAGGGTTCCAAAGTCTACAGTCTAACACAATCAATTAATAATCCTAAAAGAGTCCTAGGTTTAATGTTCACTCTATTCTAATAAACAAGAAAGTAAATCTAATCTAGTACATACCAAAACTTGTGGAACAACATGAGGTGTTAGTAAATCAATCAAAAAATTTATAGAAGAATTTAATTAAGCTAATTATGAGTAAGACCCTAATACATGGAATATAAAGAGTAATATTATTTGAGCCAATACTTATGCTACTTCTATCTACTAAAGAGAGGAGAACAAACTTACAATATACTTACCTAAATATGAACTCATCGAGACTCAATATCTCCCTTGGCCAAAGGGGATTTACAAGAGGTTGTTGTGATTTTTAAGGATAACTAAGAAAGGCCAAAACATTAAGACTTATCCAAAAGACTAGATTCTCCAAGTAGAAACCCTAAGTAAAGACTCCTCAAGTAGAATGGTGGAAGATAAGATTGTAAAGAAGTGTGAGCAAATAATAAATCTTGATTTCCTATTGAAATAATGATGAAATGATCTTGTATTAATAGAAAAATCTCACCCTAAATCCTTTTAAATATTTCAATTGTGCTAGGTCAACTAGGTCGATCATGTACATTTTTCATCCCCTAATTACTATATATGGTTTATTGGGTTGACCCTATACTATTTTTGGTTATTTTTACTTTGAGTTATATCAATCCTTTAGTCAACCTAGCTTGGGACCTAGTGATTTATCTGATAAAAAATACAAGGTTGACTGGGTCAACCCTGTATAGCTAACATATTTGGAAGGATTTAGGGTGAGATATACTTATAATTACAAGATAATTTTATAATTATTTCAATAGGTAATAAAGAGTTATTATTGGCTCACACTTATTTATAATCTACTCTTCCACCATTCTACTTAAGGAGTCTCATCTTAGGGTTTCTATTGCAAGAATCTAGTCTTTTGGATAAGTCTTGGATGTTTTAGCCTATCTTAGTTATCCTTACAAACCAAAACAACCTATTGAAAATCCCCTTAGGATAAGGGAGATATTGAGTCTCGATCAGTTCACATTTAGGTAAGTATATTCTAACTTTGTCCTCCTTTCTTTAGTAGATAGAAGTAGCATAAGTATTGGCTAAAATAATATTACTCTTCATATTCCATGTATTACGATATTACTCATACTTAGCTTAATTGAGATTCTCCTATACATGTTTTGATTTTTTTACTAACCCCTCATGTTGTTCCACAAGCTTTGGTGTGCACTAGATTAGATCTACTTTCTTATTTTTTTAGAATAGAGTGAACATTAAACCTATGAATCTTTTAGGGTTGTTACATGATTATGTTAGATTGTAGGATTTAAAACCCTTCCTATCATGGTGTATCATGATAAGTAATCCCCTAATCAAGTCTAGTGGATCCCCATATTGGTCATGCTCCTGCTTAACAAATGTATTCCCAATCGAAAGTGTAGGTATACTCTATCTTCTAAAAGTTATGATTGATTTATAAATATGATGCATTTTTAATTGCATACAAGGGATATCTTAACATGATAATATCACTAGGGAAGGTTCCAAAGCCTCCAGTCAAGAAAAACTATGTAATAACTCTAATTAGGTCCTATGTTTTTATATTCACTAAACTAATAACAAGTAAAGTGAAATATAATCTAATGCTCCCCAATGCTTGTGGTATAAAGTGGTGGTAATAAAAACTAAAAATTAAACATGCATAGAAGACATAATCATGTCAATGTATACAAAATCCTAATACATGTAAGATAAGTACAAATACATATCTATATACTCTTACAAAGGAGGAACAAAGTTAGGAATACTTACCTTCAAAGACAAATCCATTGAGCCTCAATCTCTTCCTTGGCCAAGGTTATTCACAAGAGGTTGTTGTGGTATGTAAAGGTGATAAGGATAAATAAGCTCTAGGATACACAACCTATCAGTGTATCCAAAGGACTTATCCATAAGACAAGATCTATATCTCCAAAGAAAGTATAAAACCCTAAGCTTTCTCCTCAAGTATAATGGTGGATAAGCAGATGCACAATATATCTTAATTTTTCTTCTCTTCTCAAAAATGGTGAAATGAATATATTTATATAGGCAGATCTAACTCTAATCCCTTCCAAAAGTTTTAGTTGACAAGGTTGATCTAGTATTGAAATTGACAAAAAGTAACTAGATAATGGACTATGTTGGCCATGGCCAACTTAGTTCTTATTAATCTTTTGTAAATAACAATACAGGGTTGATGTGGTTGACATAGTCATGTAAACTACCAAAAAGGGGTTTAGGTTAGGGAAAGAGCTAATGAAGTTGGTAAAAGACTAGAAGAAGGTGCAAAATAAGAGGCAAAGCTTATGGGAATGGTTTTTAGGAGACAAGTGTATATATAACAAGTGGAAATAAGAGAAGAATCTTGTGAAGCACCAATTGTTTTCCCACCCCTTTCCTAATTCACCCCTTAAGGCATGCACTTAGAGAGATTGAGACTTGATAGGTTCTTGCAAGATAGAAAGTGTTAGTAAGTGGTAAAGTTTGATAATATTATGTGTATAACAAAGTCCTATTTATTTTCAAAGGGGATGTTAAAAAGAGTGGTGAAATATATTTTTAGGAAAAGTTTATTATATAGTTCCAAATTGAAATTTTATTTTGTAAAAAAATTGAAACATTTTTTTTGCTTCCATTTAGAAGTGGGGCACATAATATTTTTCTTTCCATTTGCAATTATTTTATACAAAAGTATTGTAGATGATAAATTAAAATCAAATAGTGAAAAAAAAATACACACACAAAAGAATGAGATTTTTAATCTCAATAGCAAAATTTGGTATTAATGATACTTTTGGATCACATTTATATGAAAATTTGTCATGTTTGATTTACTACATCCATCAAATAAAATATAACAATAAAATGTAGACTTCATCACTAAAAATCATTGGGGAAAAATAAATCCAAATAATTTTAATCAAACCGTCTGTCTATTTACCCATTTTCCATGATCATTAGGCATAAATCTTGACAAGTGTAAATTCTAAGTATATAGGGAAGGTACACCCATGTATGTAAAATTTCATCTAAGTAGGTGTCATTGATAGGAATAATCATTTTAATGTATTTTATTAGTGTAATAAACTATTATTCTCTTGTGTTTTTAAACATATATTTCACATACTTCTAAGTACATCTAAAGGATGAACTTATTGCATGTATCAACACGTATATAGGAAGGGCACATATACCAAAAAGTGTGGTATATTAGAATGATGGTGTATAGAAAATGGAACCTATTTTAATGGTAAGGAACCCATCCATATACATTTATTAGCTTGTTCACAATGGAAAAAAATGACCCCAAATTATTTCTTCTAAACTCATAAATTCTACACATTAACAACTATGTTGCATGGAAAACTAGGATCAAAACAAATATAGAATTTGAGAACATTTAGTCCATTTTTAGCTACACATTCACCCAACATGCCTTTAAAACTAATAAATAACATAATTTTGATAAGTAATGTGATAAGTCAAAGTTAATTATTATGTTTAGGGTATTACATGAGGTAAAACCACATATAAGTGAATCTAAAATAGATAAGGAAGCTTGGGATAAGCTCTAAATAGTGTATGAAGACAAAATGAAAGTAAATTCTACATCTCCAAAGTTAGCTTCACTATCTCAAATTTAATTTAGGTGAAAAATTAGGGGCTTTTATAAGACATGTTTTAACCCTAAAGGGCATTAATTAAAGTATTGGGCAAGAAAGTGATAGATGCATATATTTTACCAATAGTCTTAAGAGAAATGCCATGATCCTATAGAAACTTAATGACTACATTGACTACCATAACTCAAAATCCAGTCTTTGAAACTTTGATCAACATTTCACAATAATAAGAGTCTATGCATGTAAAATAATAATAATAAGAGCATGCTCTTATTTCTAATAAAAAAAAGGGAAGAGACCAATAAAATATTCTAAAAACCACAAAATTAAGGCCATCAACAAAATCTATAAGGAAAAAAATATATTTTTACCTCATTTATGGTAGAAAAGGCCACAATCTAAAATATTGTTGGTATAATTCATTCACAGAGGGATCATCTAGAAACAATAAACCCAATAACCAGAAATAATCATAAATGAACAAAAGACAAGGTTAGAAAAATGGAAATGGGAGAAAGAAATAACATCAGCAAGGTAAAATTTGTAGATAGGAATAATATCACTCAGATGAGGATTTACTATATGCTACACAATATCATGAGAAATTAACTTCAAATTTTTTTATTTAGTATGTTGAATTTGGTACAAATGGACACATGACCAAAAGAAATGATTTATTTTAAAACTTGAATGATACACCTTATAAAACTCATGTCTCTTTGGGTGATGATTCATCCTATCCTTTAAAAGCCATTGGTAACATATCCTTACAACTTAGATGACATGAATATAAAATATTTGATGTCTTGTATGTCATAAGACTCACTGATAATATTCTCCCTGATAGTAAATTTATTTAACTTAAACTAAATGTTTATTTTTACTTCAAATGTGGTAAAAATATGTGCCTCATTAGAGATAATTCAAAAATCTAGAAAATTATTACATGAGAATCTGGATTTGAAATAATGTTAAAGGTAGAATTTGTAAGAGGGGGGGGTTTGAATAAATGATCCCAAATAATCCAACTTCAATTTTTATATTTACAAACACTTAATCAATTAACACAAGCATTCATGAATCATACACATCATTCATATCAATGTACAAGAGAGATAATGCAAGATCAATCACATAACACATGACATACATTAGAAACCCTCTTAGGGAATAAAAACCACTAGAAATTGCAATTGGAATACTATATTATAATAACAATAACCAATTTAGACCAAGGAACTACAATACCTATTTAGTGAGACTATAATCCCACAAGGTGCTGCAACACTTGTCTAGCTAAGCTGAAACAACAACCAAACTTATAGCAAGTTTCACCTTACAAGGTGGATGAAACAACATTATATGGTGATATTTCACAACACCTATGGAAATATCCACCTTTTAACTGATGTCTTCAACACCTAATGATGGACCTCTCATTATCACTCTTCACCTTCACTCGTACTCAAACAATAAGAGCATTATTTTTCAAATAGAATTATGACCTATAGGCCATATAAATAATCCTCAATATGTTATGATTTTAAATTCATCCAAAATTCACTCTAACCTTACTTAAATCCATAAAACACACACAAATTCCTCTCTCCAATCTCTCACAATTCTTTCATACAAAGTCTAGAAACCAACACATTTCATTCCATTATTTATAGAAAAATCATGATAATCACTACCTTGGTTGGCAATTAAGAATACCTTCAACATTAAGGCATATCTCACACAAATACATGGCTCAATACAATCTTCATAGGTTGGCCATAGAATTTATGGGCCACCCTTAAGTAACTACACCTTTCAATTAGGCCCTTTATGGTCCTTTTAGGTATCATGTGAACCCATTCACTCCTTTATCGCTTAATAAAATCATAAAATAACATATGACTAATTAAAAATGTATAGGTCCACATTACATGACCCCTTAGTCATCCTAAAATTCTTATAGTCATCATTTCACTCTTATGTGCAAGCTCAATCAACATTCTATGTACATAGTCACCATGAACAAATGAACTATCACCATATAAACCTTTGTTCATACTTTATACAATTATTAAATTCTTCATAATTCAAAAATACCATCTTAATGGAGTCTAAACAATAATAAATATCTTATTCATCAAGATATATCAAAAAAATCTTAGTTAGTCTTCTTGGGTTACTTCCAGAATAAGCATGAACACATAGTAAAATTTGAACCTCAATATATATGATTATACACACTTTTAGATATTTAAATTAGGTTCATTAGATTAAATAAGGAGTCCTATTCAACTTTTATTCAAACAACATGAGCAAATTCATCTTGGATCAAAAGATATGGAACAAACACTAGACATTAGTTTGTTACCTTTATTAAATTCAAATATTCAAATGTCAATGGTCACAGTTAAACTTCGACCAATTTACTCACATATCATGTCTTCTCATATTTATATAAATCATACACCATTGATATTTTTTGATATTTGACACATATTTCACCAATGCCAAACATTAATACTTAGTCACTTTGACATCATCGCATGCACCCTAGAAACTTTGACTTAATGCACTCCATCGATCTTTGTAGATTAGCCAAGTCTTTAACTATCAATGCTCACCATTCGATCAATTTTTATGAACACCCATTCATCATTGGATCTTTATCCTTTACCTTTATTTAGTTTTTAAAAAAAAACACTTTTCCTCATCTTGCTACTTCTTGACATGTTGGAACACACATGCTCCATTGATCTTATTTAAGATTCTTTATCTTTATCTTTACTAAACAACTATCATATTTGACCTTTTGACTCTACATGAAACATTAGATTTTTAGGTATGAACTAATTTTTTTTTATCTTCACTAGGTATATATCTTTAACATCATATAAAGTGACTATGGGGACCAACTATAATATGCCTAGAAAGCCTACTTTACATAGATATATCTTTTACGTCGATTAATCTCGTGACCTCGCATTTTCACCATATGGACACCTTTCATAGGGGAATCTAAAAATGTCACAAACTGATCCTGAAATATTCATGCATGTTAGATATAATTCCATTAAAGTGACTTCTCAAGATATTCTATCATAGAGCTAACTATGCTTAGAACTTGTTTGGTAGGCCAACTTTGCTCTTACATAACTTATTCCATGCTTCAACTCATGATCTAAAATTTGGTGAAAACCAACTATTTAAAAAATTAAACAAACCCATTTGATCAAATTCTCTTGAAATGTAAAAAACATTTGAGATATGACACCATATAAATGCTTACTCGGCTACTCTTGCCACATTGCACATTTGGCTAAGTATGGCAAAATATTGTCAAAATGATTGGGAGCCCAAATTTTTACTTAAATATATTTTGACATGATACATCTCATGACATAAAGTTTAGAATATAATAAATAAGAATAAAATATAATAAACCCATCTGACCATTTCCTCTTGACTCATCCACACATGGTAATGGTGATATCATCAAATTACATACTCAAATTTTCTACCACTGAACCAAAAGTGTCTAGATGAAAATTACGAATAACCAAATGAATTATAATTATGAATCCAAGCACTCAAAGCATATAAATCATCTTAGGTAACTATTTAACATTATTTCACATATTAAATACTCCATACTCATTCCTGAACATATCTAACCATGCCAAAATAGAAGATCAACCAAGCATACTTCAAGCTCATTAGGACAAGCACATTGAAAATTTTGTCAATATCACTTAGAATATCAAGGAACTTAATGCACTCATTGGGTCACCTACATGACATCACCATGACATCATTAAAAATACTCCAACAATCTTCCCCTTTGTCATTGATGTCAAAAAACATCATATATAGCAATATACAACTTACTTTCTCTCTCTTCAAAGCATTCCAACAACATGAACTTTTTCCCATTTTGACACAATGACAAAGTGGCCGAAAAATGATATTGAGGACCTAAAATAACATAAAATAAGAAAGTACCATCTTAGAAAGATGATACAAACTCCCCCTTACTTTGAGCCTACCTCTTCTTACCTTGACAAACTTCCTCTTGCTCTATGACAATACTCTCTTCAACCAAGCACTGCAACCAATGAAGAAAGAACACACTAAAGAATTTAAATATTATGGAACTCATGAAGAAAAATATTAGAGAGACTCCCCCTAAGATATCTGAGCCATTACACATTTTGAGCATATTCAAATCTCCATAGACCATGAAAAACCAACATACAAGCTTATTAGCCTTCTCTATGAAACCACCATAAGGACCCCCAATAGAAATTCATGCCACTCACCATGAAGGAAACATACTCTCAATAAATTTGAAAACTTTCCTTGAAATAAACATGCCTTGATATTTTGGAGATATTGAGCAAAAAGCACTCTTATTCAAACTATGCCTATCTAGCTTCCTTGTAGAGCCCAAAATTTTTATTAAACACATATTCAATACCTAAAAATTCATATCTATATCACTCCAATATTCCCCCTCAAGAACACCAATTTTCATCTCTAGTTTCATCCTCTGCAACAAACTTTCTTCACAAACCTACTAGCTAATTAACCCTCCATATTGACAAAAAATATGAATAACTTAAGAACCACAAACATTCAATTCTATTTGAATCTTAATTTTAAAACCAATTTGGTCCATTCAACCTATTAATAAGCATTAGACCTTAAATCATAAGGTAAACCACATTTATATAAGAGCTTAAAACCCTAGAATCTTAAAATAATCAAAGTCAACAAACCTCCTTCTGGTCAATGCACACCTCTAAAACTTCTTACACACTTGGAGACACCCATGACACATTTTTGGACCAAAATTTGATCTTATACACTATTAGGATCTTTGACTTCCTATAACCCATTTTAGGCTCGCTTGCCCTTAAGCCAAAAATTGAGAAACTAGAGAGCACTCAAAAATATTCAATTTGACTCAAACATATCTTCAAACCACAAAATCACCTAGATCACATCACAAATAAGTTTATATAAGTTTCTAAGTATTAAACTCTTCTTGTCATTGCTTCAAACTAGTTATACCATCTAGAACGATCCATTCTGATCCTATACTACAACACCTTCATAAGCCTCTAGAGCAAACTCATAAACTTATTTTTCTCCCTTAGCTAGTGTCCTTGTAACATCACCAAAAGTATCTATTAATATTGGAAATATAATATTGGTCACACAAAATTGCTTCTCCATAAGAAAAAATTCTCCTAAGAAGCATACCTAGAGACATCCTCTACACCACAATGCTCTACCATGTTTTGAAACTAGGAGTTACCCACAACTCCTCATATTACTTCTCCTCCTTGGTCATATGATACGTATAGTTACTATTTTTATTCTTCTATGGCTTAGGAGAAACAAATTCCTCATTCACTACAACATTATCCTTTTCTTTTATGATTGTATTGATAATACATGGAGACAACATAGATTTATGACATACCTTTTCATTTGAATAATCTTCCTTTCTATTTGGAACCTCATTATTAGGTAAAAAAAATTGATGTGCTTTTCAGGATACATGATCAATAACAAAATAATGTTCACTTGGATCCATACATACCTCAAGACTAGATTCAATGAACACCTTGGTCTTCTCTTTGAGCTTGATCTCTTCATTCTTAACATGAGCAAACAATGAGAGCCCTTGGCACTCTTTATCTTTTGAAGCATTCTCCACCATATAAAATAGATTAATTATACCTATAGTTTCATCATGACTTAAAATTATCACCTTTAGCTTCTATGTGTTGACTTACCTTCTTTACTACACTCTATGATCATGATTAAACTTATGACTCATAGAAATTTGCTTGCAGAACCTAGCAATGTGACCTTTCTATTCAAAATTGTAGAACACCATATTACTTTGATGGAAACATATTTTGCCTTACTATGTTTGGATAGAAACTTTCCATATGTCCTTTTTCATGACAAACAAAATAAACTCCTATTTTTGAACAGGACTCAACTTGTTTAATATTATGTGGATAATGATTTGTAAAGTGTCCCACATCAAAACAATTACATCACTTAATTTTATTCACACCTTTTGACTGATGACCCCATCATATTCCCATGCAAATTCATTTATAATAGGTATCTTTTACACTCTATACCTATGAGTAAATTGATTACATGTATAAAATTAACCATTAAATCTCGCATATCTCATGGCATTTATCTTCTGATCTTATTTGTGTTTAATCTGCTAGCACCTTCATTCCTTATATGATGATTGATCTTCAAAGTATGATTGTCCTATTTCATGTTAGTCTTCATCTTGTATTGAGTTACATTCTTTTGTTCTTCCTCATATACAAGACTAATTATATCAATAGCATGATTTTGAACACTCAAAATATTATCTAGATCACATGAGCTCTTTTAAAATATCACAAATATCTTCACCTTGATAGATATCTTTTCTAGCTCATGTTTCAAAGACTCATTTTTAGAAACATACCTTAAATATTCATCTTCTTTAGCTTTTAGGCTTGTATATATAATTTCTAATTGATAACAGATATGTTTGTTCATATCTTCATATTTCTTGGTGTCTTCATTAAATCTTGCCTCATACACACTAAATTTCTCCTCATAGTCCTTGAGTTTAAATTTTGTCTTATTATTGATCTTCTTCTCAATATTTAGTTCTTTAAGAACATTCATCAAAATAGTCTCACAAACCACCTCATCTTCCTCATCATCTGAATCACTCCAATTATACTTTTTATAATGTGATCAACTTCCTTCCTTAGCCATGAATAAGGATTCATCTTTAGCGGGACCATCATCTTCATGATCATAATCTGAGTCACTATCTTTACTCTCATCTGATGAGCTACAATCTTATTTGGTTTAAACACCCTTCTTTTTCTTGAAGGACTTCTTCTTGTTGTTATACTTTCTGAATCCTTCCTTCCTATATGTCTTCTTATCTTCATTTTTTCCTTCACCATGCTCTTCATCATTTTTCATGCTTATGAGGGAACTTATGATCAAAATGTCATATCTCTACATAATTGAAGCATTTGAAGGGTAGTTTACCGTTATACTTCCCTAAGACTATGTATAATTTCCTAGTAATCAAATCAATTAGTTCATCATCATCAATATTAGATTTATCACCCTCTTTATATATTTTACCTTAGAAATTATTATTAGGCTTCATCTTTGTCTTGAATGCATATTCCTTCTTTGGTGGTATATCATTATTTAATCTCTTCTCATATGCAATAAGGTTGTCATCCAATTGATCCATCTTCAACTAAGTAAGATCATGACTCTCTTCTATAGTATATACTTCCATTTAGAAGTGGGGCCCATAATTTTTTTCTTTCCATTGCAATTATTTTATAAAAAATTATTGTAGATGATAAATTAAAATCAAACAGTGAAAAAAAAATAATACACACACAAAAAAAAATGATATTTTTAATCTCAATAGCAAAATTTGGTATTAATGATACTTTTGTATCATATTTATAGGAAAAGTTGTCATGTTTGATTTACTACATCCATCAACTAAAATATAATCAACAACAAAATGTAGACTTCATCACTAAGAATCATTGGGGGAAAATAAAGCCAAATAATTTTAATCAAACCATCCATCTATTTACCCATTTTCCATGATCAACAGGCATAAATATTGACAAGTTTAAATTATAAGTATATAGGGAAGGTACACCCATGTATGTAAATTTTCATCTAAGTAGGTGTCATTGATAAGAATAATCATTTTCATGTATTTTCCTAGTGTAATGAACTATTATTCTCTCATGTTTGTAAACATATATTTCACATACCACTAATTATATCTAAAGGATGAACTTATTTCATGTATTAACACATATATAGGAAGGGCACATATACCAAAAAGTGTGGTATATTATAATGATGGTATAAATAAAATGGAACCTATTTGATTTTTAAGGAACCCATCCATCTCCATTTATTAGCTTGTTCACAATGGAAAAAAATGACCCCAAATTATTTCTTCTAGACTCATAACTTCTACACATTAAAATCTATGCTACATGAAAAACTTGGATCAAAACCCATATAGATTTTGAGAATATTTAGTCCATTGTTAGTTACACATTCACCCAGCATGCCCTTAAAACTAATCAATAACATAAGTTTGATAAGTAATGTGATAATTCAAAGTTAATTATTATGTTCAGTGTATCATATGAGGTAAAACCACATATAAGTGATTCTAAAATAGGTAAGGAAGCTTGGGATAAGCTCTAAATAGTGTATGAAGACAAAATTAAAGTAAAATTCTCCATCTCCAAAGTTAGCTTCATTGTCTCAAATTGAATTATGGTGAAAAATTAGGGGCTTTTATAAGACATGTTTTAACCCTAAAGGGAATTAATTCAAGTATTGGGCAAGCAAGTGATAGATGCATATCTTGTACCAATTGTCCTAATAGAACTACCATGATCTTATATAAATTTCATGACTACATTGACTACCATAACTCAAAAACCAACCTTTGAAACTTTGATCAACATTTCACAATAATAAGAGTCTATGCATGTAAAATAATAATAATAAGAGCATGCTCTTATTTCTAATAAACAAAAAGGGAAGAGACCCATAAATTATTCTAAACAACCACAAAATTAAGGCCATAAACAAAATCTATAAGGAAAAAAATAATATTTTTACCTCATTTATGGTAGAAAAGGCCATAATCTAAAATATTGTTGGTATAATTCATTCACAGAGGGATCATCTAGAAACAAAAAACATAGTGACCCAAAATAATCATGAATAAACAAAATACAAGGTTAGAAAAAGGGAAATTGGAGAAAGAAATAACATCATCAAGGTAAAATTTCTAAATAGGAATAAAATCACTCAGATGAGGATTTCCTATATGTTACACAATATCATGAGAAATAAACTTCAAAAATTTTTAGTTAGTATGTTGAATTTGGTACAAATTGACACATGACTAAAATAAATTATGTATTTTAAAACTTTAATGATACACCTTATAAAAGTCATGTCTCTTTGTGTGATGATTCATCATATCATTTTCAAGCCATTGGTAACATATCCTTACAACTTAGATGACATGATTATAAAATATTTTATGTCTTGTATGTGATAAGACTCAATGATAATATTATCTATACTATTAAATTTATTTAACTTAAAATAAAGGTTTATTTTGACTTAAAATGTGGTAAAAACATATACCTCATTAGAGATAATTTTAAAATCTAGAAAATTGTTGCATGAGAATCTAGAGTTGAAAGAATGTTAAAGGTACAATCACTGAGAGGGGGGGTGTTAATAAGTAAGCCTAAATAATCAAACTTAAATTTTTATATTTACAAACATTTAATCAATTACCACAAGCATTCTTGAATCATACACATCATTCATATCAATGAGCAAGAGAGATAATGCAAGATCAATCACATAACACATGACATATATTAGAAACCTTCTTAGGGAATAAAACCCACTATAACTTTCAATTGGAATACTATATTATAATAAAAAGAACCAATTCACACCATATAAAAATGATCAAGGAACTACAATCCCTATTTGGTGAGACTAGAATCCCATAAGGTGCTACAACACTTATCTAGCTAAGCTACAACAACAACCAAACTTTTAGCAAGTTTCACCTTGCAAGGAGGATTCAACGACCTTATATGGTGAGATGTCACAACAACACCTATGGAAATATCCACCTTTTAACTGATGTCTTCAACACCTAATGATGGACCTCTCATTATCACTCTTCACCTTCACTCATACTCAAACAATAAGAGCATTATTTTACCAATATAATTATGACCTACAGGACATATAAATAATCCTCAATATATTATTCCTTTAAAATCATCCAAAAATCACTCTACCCTTCCTTTTATAAATAAAACACACAAAAAATCCTCTCTAATCTCTCACAAGTCTTTCATACAAAGTCTAGGAACCAACACATTTGGTTCCATTATTTATAGAGTAATCATGATAATCACTAACTTGGTTGGCCATTAGGCATGTATTAAACCTTAATTCATCTCTCACATTAATACATGTCATAATACAATATTCATAGGTTGGCCATAGTATATATGCATCACCCTTAAGTAACTACACCTTTCAATTAGGCCCTTTATAGTCCTTTTAAGTATCATGTGAACCCATTCACTCTTTTATCACTTCATCCAACAAAAAAAGAACATAGGACCACTCAAAAATTTATAGGTATACATTACATGACCCCTTAGTCATTGTAAAATTCTTATAGTCATCACTTCACTCTTATGTGCAAGCTCAATCAACATTATATGCACATAGTCACCATGAAGAAATACACAATCACCATATAAACCTTTGTTCATACTTCATACAATTGGTAAACAATTAATAATGAACAAATATCATCCTAATGGAGTCTAAAACACTCCTATATTTCTAATTCATCAATACATATCAAAAAAATATCAAAACAAGCTTGATTACTCTACTTGGGTCACTTCTAGAATAAGCATGAACACATAGTCAACTTTGAACCTCAATATCTTTGATTAGAAACACTTTTAGATATTGAAATTAAGTTCATTATATGAAATATGGATCGCTCTTTAACTTTTATTTTAACATGAACAAATTCATCTTGTATCAAAATATATGGCCCAAACACTAGACACTGGTTTTCTCCCTTTATTAAATTCAAATATTCAAATGCCAATGGTAACAGTTAAAGTTTGACCAATTTTCTCACATCTCATGTATTCTAAAATTTATATAAATCATGCACCATTGATATTTTTCTATCTTTGACACATATTTCACCAATTCCAAACATTAATACTTAGTCACTTTGACATCATCTTGTGCACCCTGGAAATTTTGACTTAATGTGCTCCATCAATCTTTGTAGATTAGCCAAGTCTTTAACTATCAATGCTCATATTTTGATAAATTTATATGAACACCAATTAATAATTAGATATTTATCCTTTACCTTTGTTTAGTTTTTAAGAAAACATTTTTCCTTATCTTGCTACTTCTTGACATCTTGGAACACACACGCTCTGTTGATTTAAGATTATTTATCTTTATCTTTACTAAAAAACTGTCACATTTGACCCATTTGAATCTACATAAACCATTAGATATATAGGTATGAAATAAAAAATTTGTATCTTCACTAGGTATATATCTTTAACATCATGGAAATTGACTATGGGGACCAACTGCACTATGACTAGAAAGCCTACTATACGTAGATATATCTTTTACCTCGATTAATCTCATGACCTCGCATTTGCACCATATGAACACCTTTCATATGGGAATCCAAACATGTTACAAAATTATCCTTAAATATTCATGCATGTGAGATAAAATTCCATTAAAATTCCTTCTCAAAATATTCTATCACAGAGCTAGCTATGCTTAGAACTTGTCTGGCAAGCCAACTTTACTCTTACATAACTTTTTCCATGCTTCAACTCATGGTATAAAATATGGAGCAAACCAACTATACAAAAAATTAAATAAACCCATGTGATCACCTTCTCTTTAAATATCCAAACATGTGAGATATGACACCATAAAAATGCTTACTCGACTTTTTTTATGACATTGCACATTTGGCTAAGTATGGGAAAATACTGTCAAAATTATTGGGAGCCCAAATTTGTACTTACATATATTTTGAAATGCTAAATTTCATGACATAAAATTTATCATATAATAACTATGAAAAAAATTTAATAAAACCATGTGACCATTTCATCCTAACTCATCCACACATGGTAATGGTGATATCATCAAATTACATACTCAAATTTTCCACCACTAAACCCAAAGTGTCTAGATGAAAAATATGAACAACCAAATGAATTCCACTTATATGTCCAAGCAATCAAAGCATATAAAACATCTTAGGGACATATTTCACATACTCAATACTCTATACTCATTCCTGAACATCTCTAACCATGCCAAAATAGAAGATCAACCAAGCATACTTTAAGATCTTTAGGACAAGCACGTTGCAAATTTTGTCATTATCACTTAGATTATCAAGGTACTTCATCCACTCATTAGGACACCTACATGACATCACCATGACATCATTAAAAATACTCCAACAATCTTCCCCTATGTCATTGATGTCAAAAAAATCATATATAGCAATATAAAACTCACTTTCTCTCTCTTGAAAACACTCCCACAACATGAAATTTCTCCCCTTTGACACAATGACAAGGTGGCCAAAAATAGATCTTGAGGACCTAAAAATACCATAAAATTGGAAAGTACCATCTTAAAAATATGATACAAACTCCCCCTTACCTTGAGCATACCTCTTCTTACCTTGACAAACATCCTCTTGCTCTATGCCAATACTCTCTTCAACCAAACACTACAACCAATGAAGAAAGAAAACATAAAAGAATTGAAATATGATGTAACTCATGAAGAAACATATTAGAGAGACTCCCCCTAATATATCTGAGCCATTGCACATCTTGAGCATATTCAGATCTCCACACACCATGAAGAACCAACATACAAGATTATTAGCCTTCTCTATGAAACCACCATAAGGACCCCCAATAGAAATTCACGCCACTCACCATGAAGGAAACATACTCATAATAAAATTGAAAACTCTCCTTGAAACAAATATTCCTTGATATTTTAGAGATATTGAGAAAAAAGCACTCTTATTCAAACTACGCCTATCTAGCCTCCTTGTAGACCTTTCTAGAAATTTTAGAGCCCAAATTTTTTATTAAACACATATTCAAGACCTAAAAATTCATAACTAAATCACTCTAATATTCCCCCTCAAGCACACCAATTTTCATCTCTAGGTTCATCCTCTGCAACAAACTTTCTTCACAAACCTACTAGCTAATTAACCCTCCATATTGACAAAAAATATGAATAACTTAAGAACCAAAAACATTCAATTCTATTTGAATCTTAATTTTACAACCCATTTGGCTCATTCAACTTATTAATAAGCCTTAGACCTTAAATGATAAGGTAAACCACTTTTCTATATGAGCTTAAAAACCTAGAATCTTAAAATAATCAAAGTCAACAAACCTCCTTCTAGTCAATGCACAACTTTGAAACTTCTTACACACTTGGAGACACCCATGAAAAATTTTTGGACCAAAATTTGATCTTATACACCATTAGGATCTTTGACTTCCTATAACCCATTTTAGGCTTGCTTGCCCTTAAACCAAAAATTGAGAAACTAGAGAGCACTCAAAAATATTCAATTTGACTCAAACATATCTTCAAACCACAAAATCACCTAGAGCACATCACAAATAAGTGTATATAAATTTATAAGCATCAAACTCTTCCTAAAATTACTTAAAACTAGTTATACCATCCAGAACCATCCATTCTGATCCTATACTACAACACCTTCATAAACCTCTAGAGCAAACTCATAAACTTATTTTTCTCCCTTAGCTAGTGACCTTGTAAGATCACCACAAGTCTCTGTTAAGATTGGAAATATAATATTGATCACACAAAATTTCTTCTCCATAAAACAAATTTCTCCTAAGAAGCATAGTTAGAGGCATCCTATATACCACAATGCTCTACCATGTTATGAAACTAGGAGTTACCCACAACCCATATTCCTTCTCCTCCTTGGTCATATGATACATATAGTTCTTATGTATCATTTTTTGTGGTACAAGAGAAACAAATTCCTCATTTACTACAACATTGTCCTTTTATTTTATGATTGTATTGACAATACATGGAGATAACATAGATTTATGACATACCTTTTCATTTGAATAATCTTCCTTGCTGTTTGGAACCTCATCATTAGGTACAAAAAATAGATGTTCTTTGCATGATACATGATCAATAAAAAAATAATGTTCACTTGGATCCATACATACCTCAAGACTAGATTCAATGAGCACCTTGGTCTTCTCTTTAAGATTTATCTCTTCATTCTCAACATGAGCAAACAATGAGAGCCCTTGGCACTCTTTATATTTTAAAGCTTTCTCCACCATAGAAAATAGATTACTTGGACCTGTAGTTTCATCATGACTTAAAATTATCACCTTTATCTTCCATGTGTTGACTTGCCTTATTTACTACACTCTAGGATCTTGATTAAACCTATTCTGACTCATAGACCTTTTATTGCAAAACCTAGCAATGTGACCTTTCTATTCATAATTGTATCACACCATATTCCTTTTATGGAAACATATTTTGTCTTACTGTGTTTGGATTGAAACTTTCCATATGTCCTTTTTCATGACAAACAAAATAAACTCCCATTTTTGAACAGGACTCAGCTTGTCTAATCTTATGTGGATAATGATTTGTAAAGTGTCCCACATCAAGAAAATTGAAGCACTTAATTCTATTAACACTGATGACCCCCATCATAGTCTCATGAAAATTAATTTATAATAGGTATATTTTATTCTCTATCCCTATGAGTAAATTGATTACATGTATAAAAATAACCATTAAATCTTTCATATCTCATGACATTTATCTATCTAATCTTATTTGTGTTTAATCTGCCAGCACCTTCATTCCTTATCTGATGATTGATCTTCAAAGTATGATTGTACTAGTTCACATTAGTCTTCATCTTGTATTGAGTTACATTCTTTTGTTCTTATTCATACACAAGACCAATTCTATCACTAGCATGATTTTGAACACTCAAAATATTATCTAGATCACATGAGCTCTTTTAAATTATCACAAATATCTTCACCTTACTAGCTATCTTTTCTAGTTCATATTTCAAGGACTCATTTTTAGAAACATACCTTAAATATTCATCTTTATCTTTTAGGATTGTATATAGAATTTCCAATTAATAATAGAGATGCTTGATCATATATTCATGCTTCTTGGTGTCTTCATTAAATCTTGCCTCATACACCATAAATTTATCCTAATAGTCCTTGAGTTTAAATTTTGTCTTCTTATTGATCTTCTTCTCAATATTTAGTTCTTTAAGAAAATTCATCAAAATATTCTCACAATCCACCTCATCTTCATCATCATTTGAATCACTCCAGTTATAATCTTTCTAATGTGAGCAACTTCCTTTCTTAGCCATGAATAGGGATTAATCTTTCATAGGACCATCATCCTCATGATCATAATCTAAGTCACTATCTTCACTCTGATCTGATGAGCTACAATCCAATTTGGTGTAAAGACCCTTCTTTTTCTTAAAGGACTTCTTGTTATTATACTTTGTAAATCCTTTCTTCATATATGTCTTCTTATCTTAATTTTTTCCTTCACCATGCTCTTCATCATTAATATTTTCATGGTTATGAGGTAAATTATGAGAAAAATGTCCTATCTCTCCACAATTTAAGCATTTTAAGGGTATTTTACAATTATACTTCCCTAAGACTATGTTTAATTTCCTAGTAATCAAAGCAATTAGTTCATCATCATCAATATTAGATTTGTCATCCTCTTTAGATATTTTACGTTACAAATTATTATTAGGATTCATCTTTGTCTTAAATGCATATTCCTTCTTTGGTGGTATATCATCATTTACTCTCATCTCATATGCAGTAATGGTTTTATGCAATTGATCCATCTTCAACTAAGTAAGATCTTGACTCTCTTCTATAGTATATACTTTTGGATCAAAATTGAGAGATATAGACCTTAATACCTTTTGGACTACAATAGCCTCTTTAGTACTCTCTCCAATACCTTTAATGATGTTTATATTATCATTAACTCTTTACAAAAAAGATAGCACAAAATCTTCTTCCTTCATCTTAAGACTTTCAAATTGCCTTATGTGAGTCTATAACTTGCTATGTGAGTCTATAACTTAGCAAGTTGGACCTTTGAGTCTCCTTCAAAAATGATCTAACTTTTGTCCCATATCTCTTTAGTAAATGTACAATGGATTAACTTGTTTTATTCAATCTCTAAAATACCACAAGTGATAGCACTCATCACCTAAGAATTATTCTCAAACAACTTATTGTCTGCAACACTAGATGGAGGAGTAATAGGAGCAACATAACTAGCCAGAATAGATTGCCATACATCAAACTATGGGGACATAATATATGTCCTCATCATTATAATCTAAAAAGCATAAATGGATCTATTAAACATCAGTGTTTGATTAGTAGAGAATCCTCCTTGATGACTACCCATATTGTACCTTGGATGACCTTCAAGCTATTAATCCTTTACCAAAGCACCTGCTTTGATACCAATTGTTAGAGGTATAATCACTAGGATGGGGGGTGAATTAGTGAACCCAAATAATCTAAATTCAATTCTAATCTTTAAAAATACTTAATAAATTACCACAATCATTCATGAAGGATATGCATCATTCATAACAATGAGTCAGAGAGACAATGTAAGATCAATCACACAACACTTGACATACGTAAGAAACCCTCTTGTGGAATAAAATCAATTGGAACCTATAATTGGAATAATATCCTATAATAACAAGAAATAAGTTACACCATCTATAAATGACCAAAGAACTACAATACCATTTTAGTGAGACTACAATCCCATAAGGTGTTGTAACCCCTATCTACTAAGTTGCAACAATAACCAAAATTCTAGCAAGTTTCACCTTGCAAGGAGGATTTAACAACCTTAGATGTTAATATTCCAAAAAAACACCTATGAACACATACACCTTTAAACTAATGTCTTCAACACGTGATGATGGACCTCTAATTATCACTCTTCACCTTTTCTCATACTTAAATAGAAAGAGCATTATTCTACCAATAGAATTATAACCTACAAGACATACAAATAGTCCTAAAAATTTTCACCTATTCAAATTATCCACAGGTCACTCTACCCTTCTTTTTATCCATAAAACACAAACAAAATCCTCTCTCTAATCTTTCACAAGTCTCTCACACAAAGTCTAGAAACCAACACATTTGGTTCTACTATTTATAGATCAATCATGATAATTACTACCTTGGTAAGCCATTAGGCATACCTTAACCCTTAAATCATCTATCACACAAAGACAAAGATCAATACAATCTTTATAGGTCAGCCATATCATCTATGGGTCACCCTTAAGGAACTACACCTTTTAATTAGGCCCTTGTAGTCCTTATAGGTCTCATGTCAACCCATTCACTCCTTTAGCACCTCATCAAATAAAAATAGAATGTAAGACCACTTATAAATGTATACGTCCACAATACATGACCCCTTAGTCATCTTTAAATGCATATAATTATCATTTCACTCTTTTGTGCAAGCTTAATCAACATTATGTGCACATAGTCACCATCTAAACCTTTTTTCATACTTCATATGACTTTTAAATCCTTATTAATGCATATAGAGTATACTAATAGGGTCTAAAACACTCCTAAATAGATAATTCATCAATATATATTGAAATAATATCAAAACAAGATCAATTACTCTTCTTAGGTCACTTCTAGAATAAACACAAACATAAAATCAAATTTAAACCCTAATATATTTTACTTTACACACACACACACACACACACACACACACACACACACACACACACACACACACACACACACACACACACACACACACACACACACACACACACACACACACACACACACACACACACACACACACACACACACACACACACACATTAAAATAAGGTTCATTAGATGTTTCATATATTTATCTACATCTTTTCTTTTTATATCATGAGCAAATTCATCCTGGATCGAAAGATATGTCCCAAAAACTAGACATTGATTTTTTCCCTTTGTTAAAATTAAATATCCAAATGCCAATGGTCATAGTTAAAATTAGACCAATTTGATTTCATGTCATGTCCTCCCAAATTTATATAAATAATGTACTACTGATAGTTTTTTATCTTTAACACATATTATGTTAATGCCAAATATTAAATTATAGTCACTTTGACCTCATCTCATGTACCCTAGAAACTTTGACTCAACATGCTCTATTGATCTCTATGGATCAACCGGGTCTTTAACTATCAATTCTCACTATTTGATCAATATATATGAACAGCCACTCACCATTGTATCCTTGTCCTTTACTTTTACTCAATAATTAAACAATGAACACTTTTCCTCATCTCATTGATTCCTAACATCTTGAAACACACACTCTTGATTGATCTTTTGTAATATTCTCAATATTTATCTTTGCTAAACAGCTATCACATTGACCTATTTGACTCTATGTGCACTATTATATCTTGAAGTATGTATTCATATGTACCATTGAATCTTCACTAAGTCTAAATCTTTAACATCATGCAAATTGACGAATTATGGGGACCAACTGCAATATGCTTGGAAAACCTACTTTACACATATATATTTTGACTTGATTAATTTTATGGCCTCACATTTACACCATATAAACACATTTCATAGGGGAATCCATCCATGCCATAAATTTATCCTAAAACCTTCATGCATGAGAGATATAACACAAATTCCTTCTCAAAATCTTTTGTCATAGAGCCAAATATGCTTAGAACTTGTCTGGGAGGCCAACTTTGCTCCTACATAGATTTTGCCATGCTTCAGTGCATGATATAAAATTTAGCACAAACTAACTATGAATAAAAATTAAAAAACCCATATCATCACCTTATTTTGAAACATCCACATGTATGATATATTTCACCATCAAAATTTTTACTCAACTCTTCTTGCCACATTGCAAATTTGGCTATGGGAAAACACTGTCAAAATGCTTGGGATCCCAACTTCCCACTTGCATATCTTTTGACACACTATATTGCATGACCTAAAATTTGGTGCATTATAAATATCCATAAAACTAAACAAACCCATATGACCATTTCCTCTTGATTCATTTGGATGTTAAAATGGTGACATCATAAAATTACCTACTCATATTTTCTACCACTAAACCCAAAGTGTCTAGATGAAAAATATGGACAACTAGATGAATTCTACTTACTCATAAAAGAAATAAAAGCATATAAAAAATATTAGTGACATATTTCACATCCCTATACATCCTCAATACTCCATACTCATCCCTGAACATCTCTAACCATGCCAAAATAGAAGATCAACCAAACATACTTCAAGTTCACTAGTACAAACACATTACACACTTTGTCATTATCACTTACAACATCAAGGCACTTCATCCACTCACCATAAAAAATACATGACATCACTATGAAATTATTAAAAACACTCCAAGAAATAATATTCCAACTTGACTTTGTTCATAATAATAAGCAGGCACTTATTTTATAGGATAAATATATGGGCATGTGATTTTTGGATACCTAGTTGTACTATACCATCATAAAATGGTATGGGGACTTCCTATAATAAAAATTAATACATGTATCTACCCCAATTTTATATCAAAAAATAACATAGAGCATCATTAAAAAATATATTCCTTTAAAACATTAGGAAAATTAGATCTAGTGCATATCAATATATGCAGATACATGAGATCTAGTTACCATGGGTTTCAATATTTTCTCCTCTTTTTTGATTAATACTTATGAAAAATGTGGGTATAATGTTTATAGATAAAGTACCAAGCCTTTAACATCTTAAAATAGTTCAAATCCTCTATATAAATATAAAAGTATTTTAAATCAAAGCTCTTCACTTAGATGAAGGGGAGGAATACACTAGTAAAGCATTCTTAGCTTATTTGAAATAAAATGGTATTCAAAAACAAATGAATCCCTAATAAAATTATTTTTTATAAAGGTATAATTAAAATATAATATAAATGGTGTGTTATATGATTAAGGACTCAAATTTGGCACATACATATTCAGTAGAAGTGGGACACACAATGGTTTATCTATTAAAGAGGTCACCTATTGTAGTTCTTGATGGAGTGACTTCATAATAATCATGTACATGGCATAAACACTTAATATCTCATCTTCAAGTTTTTAAATGTAATTAATACTTGTATGTTATTAAAAATAAGGAAAATAACATGGATAATGAAACCATAAATATCATTTTTTTAGGATATAGTGAAGAATCAATGGCTTGCAAGCTTGTGGATCTAAAAATAAGGAGAATATACATAAGCATAAATGTTGATTTTGATGAGAAAGGTAAGTTAATTTTACATGACACATAATCACTTTATTAATAAATTATACATGTAGATGATTAAATCACTAATGGTGATAATAATAATGGGGATAATGGTGATGATCAGTCAGATACTATAGTTACACCACCCACAAGAATAGTTGAATGTGTATGTAAATTATATATAAATATGATACATGATGCTAATTTTTATGAATTTCTAAAAACATCAATCATTATACCAATTACTCACATCATGATTTGATAAGAGGTTAATTTTTCCCAAATGAGAATTTTTATTGAATCAATTGAGCCCTATATAAGTAAAAAAGTGTTTCATTTGACAAGAGTATTTGTAAAAACATGTTCTATCATCCTACTAGATACTATGGAAAGGAAAGACAATATTTGAAGGATCTTGAGAAATTTAATAACAAGAGAGAATGTATTCAACATCAAAGAATATAATTTACACAATTTATTGAAAACTTTATAGGTTTAAAATAGTTGGTTTTTACAACTAAATAATGAGTTTAAAATAACCTAAAAAACCAGAAACAAAACAAGTAAATAAATAAATAATTATTATTTGTATATCATAAATGATCCAACAAACTCCCCTTGATCCAATGGGGTATAATAGATGAGATAAATAAATAAATGAATCTAAAGTCATAAAAAAAACTGTAAAGGAATTGTAATTTATGTACTATACCTCTCAGTACAAATAAAAAATGATGCCTCTCAATAAAGAATCCCACCCTATGAGTCATGGCATAAAAAGGATGATGAACATGATTAAATCTTGCACATCCCCTATGATCATATGTATCATACTATAGTATAACCATATAAAATCATGTCAATCTACATCGATCTATATAGGCTCTACCCAAAAGACTATCAAAGTGACCAACTTATACTATGTATGGCACATCTCATGAATGCCCAAATTTTTTTGACAACCTTTGTTTAACACTACTGGTGCTAACATTCCCTTCTAACTTGTATTGACACAAATGATTGGTTGAAGACTAACCAATGTTATATAATTTCCCCATATTAGGTGAGAGATGAGAAATTATGAAATGAGAGAAACAAAATTAGACAATAGTGTCTACTCCATGTCATGAATAACAAGGATAGAAAGCTAAAAATAGAAGAAATCAAAAACAAAAGCTAGAAAATGTTATTACAATAGATCTTAGTCTTAATCCTAGTAGCTCATACACGATAGGTGAATCACTAATCACTCAAAATAGGATATCAAGTCTATCTATTTCATATACTTCAGCCATATAAGATGCCTCCTAATTAGATAAAGTGTCAGAATAACCTAGATGGTTGGAGTAACCATAATATCTACCACTAGAATTATCAACATAATTTTATTCAACTTTATTTTTATGTGGAGAACAGGGTCATCAAGAAGGACATACATATACAATATGTCCAATACCACCACATTTAAAACATCTAGGCTCTTTCCTATGCTGATTAGATTAATAAGAATTAAATTAAATAGAGGAACCATTAGAGTGATAATAGTGCTTATGGTGATTTATTTGTTATGAAGATCATGAAGAGTGATGGTGAAAATTCTATGGAGACTATCTAGAATGATTTGAAAGTGTCTCAAAGAGTGTTTCATAGAATGATTCTGAATATAATTTATACATGTCGATGATATTTGTGATGTGACTTGGAATTTTTATAGTAAGAATCATATGGAATTTTAACCATTGAACTTATCACTAAGTGTAAAATTTTCAATAAAATTAGTATACATAAAACTAAGACCATTGAAAGTAATGGATATGAACATGTCATCATCAAATTTTCCACCTATAATACAATACACTTATTTTAGAGTCCTCATGTAGGAGAGATATTTTTATATATCTTATTTAGTGGTAAGCTTATTATTAAGAAAGTGCATTAAGAGATCATTTTTTTATAGAAAAATTGTTTGTCATATAGATATTTTAATACATTCCAAGATTACCATACAATAGTTTTAACATCTTCAATATTAATAATCACCTATGAAGTACAAGATTATTTTAGCAGAGCAAGTCCATGTTTACCACTTTTTTGGTATTCAACTAATTTGGCTGCTTCAGTGGGTGCTATGGTTTTTATTTTGTTATTTCCCATAAGTCATTAAAAATAAGCATGTTTTCCATGTTTAATCTCTATTCCTTGTAGTTTTAAGGTGTTAATAAAATTTTTTAGAGAAAAAACTTACAATTTTATCCATGGTGTTAAAAAAGAATGAAAAATTAAAGAAAGAGGATGATATTTGGGTTTGGTATTTACCAACAAAATAGGTTTTGATTACAAACATTATGAGACTTGTTAAAAAAATAATGCAATATTTACACCTTATATCTCCTTTTACACACTTATATCTCTTTTTTCTTTCATTTTTTCATACAAAATATGTGAAAAAATAAATTTAACTTGGGAGGGTTTGGAAACCTAGATCTCTTCTTCACAAGTAAGTAACAAAGTATAACTAAGAAAATTTCCTTTAATGAATTTGTGTAAAGAACTACAAAATATTCTTGATAATATTAAATTTTCAAATGTAAATTAACAAAAAGAGAAATTACATGCATGGAAATTTGTTACCAAATAGTTTCACTTTGTATGTAAACAAAAATTTGCGCTTTGTGGTTGTCTAGTGGAGCACATAGGATAAAGTAAATAGAAATATTATCAAATATTTTCAAGTACTATGCTTATACGACTACTATATTTTTTCAAGTTGTGAAGCATTATATAGGGCTCATGTACACATTTTGATATGGAACTATCCAAATAATATTAAAAAAAATGTACATGTATGTGTGCCATACAAATTAGTAAAACCAAAATTTAGGTTTTATTTTAGAATAACTTCCAATATGTATATGTCAAGAAATAATTTATTTTGTAGCATGTGGATCTGTATTTTCTCTTCACCTCTAGTCTTTGTAAATTTAACTATGCCATAAATAAGCATGGTATAGACCTCCCCTCAAGTGTTATATACCTATGGGAGTAAAAGGAAATCCTGATGTTTATGTGATTGAGGGTGAAAAATATTCTTTAATTCTCCATGTATTTTAATTTTCCATGACTGAAAATAAAATCTTTCTTCCTCCTTTGATTTCTTTCCATGGTTTTGATACCACTGAAGGATATCTATCAGTGGAGGAATAAGATAAAATGTATTCAATATCAAAGCATATCATTTACATGGTTTATTTTTATAAAATTATAGATTTACTATAGTTGGTTTTTACAACTACTTAATGGGTTTAAACTAACCCAAATAATTTTAAAAAAATAAGTAAATAAATAACTAATTATTATTTTTGCATCATAAATGACCCAATAATATTTCTCTTGTAAAAATAAACATAAAAAACTAGTTATCTAAAATTTATGGAAGAAAATAGGATATTCCTAAAGAAAAACCTATGTTAAAAAAAAAAGGAAAGTTTTAGGTAAAATAAGAATCAAGTTATATATTTGTGTCAAAGAAAGTCATATTTCTCCCAAATTCAAAAACAAAATAAATTACCCCTAAAAGGCTAATAAAAATAGAACTTTACTCCTAGATGAAGAAATGCAAGTAGTTTTTAAATTTAGTTCTGATTATGGTTTATATTACATTCCCACTAAGGACTCTCCTCCTTTGATGGCCACATAAATCAATTTGATGCCGCTAACTTTGAAGATTAATATGAACTAGAATATTATATTATAATACGTTTTCACAACTAGATCCTCAATCTCAAATTGAAAATATTGAAACAATGACTAAAACTCCTAAGATTCCTATTAGTATCATTCACTATATACATGAAGAACTCACTCACATCCACAAACAATAGAGTGATATTAAATGAAATAATAAAGTTCAATTTCATGATCTTGTCAAATATGGAAAAAATAATGGAAAAGAAGATAACTAGCTAGAGTCAAGAATCCAAATCCTAAAAATATGGTTATACACATAAACTTCATTAATAATTATTAAAGGAAAAAATAAAGAAGATTGATCCTACCATAAAAGTTTTAAATGATTTGATATCTACTAGCCAAAATCCAAAAAAAGACCAAAATTAATTTTATATAGTGTCTCTATAGGAGATAATCATTTCTATAAATATTATGGACCCAAATTACAAACCCATTAGTAGAGACTGCCTCATTGACACTAGAGCAAACATGAGTACTGAAAAATTTGGAGTTATTCCATAATACATCTAAGAAGACTCTTCAGTATATTTTGTAATAGTTAATGGATCCAAAACTAGTGTTAATAAGGTTACCCAAAAAATCATTATAAAAATAAATGGCATCATAAAAACTAACAAACTATGGATGTTTGATGTAATAAATATTGATATGATTTTAGGAATGAACTCCCTAAACTAAATTATTCCATATAATATAATCAAGGACCACCTATCCTTAACATTATACTCATAGATTTTTAAAGTATAAAGAAACCATGAAGATCTTATTATAATAGCCACTTGAAATATAAAATAAATCAAAGAACATTGTGAGGAGGATGCTAGTATTTACAAGTACAAGACACACATTATAGTATTTTTTTTTTAATAATAAATAATGAATTTATTATGAGGATACATTTTCTCCCACCACTAAGGTGAAGACTATGATAATGATATTTTCTTTGGTTGTCTAGTTTGGATGGAAATTTCACCAAATGGATGTGAAAAATACCTATGTAAATGGATATCTATAATAATAAGTCTACATGACTCAACTAGAAGGTTTTGTCACACTTTTTAAATTATTAAAAGTGTGTAGACTTATTAAATCACTATATGGTGTCAAATAGGCTCCCCAATCCTAGTGTATAAAAATTGATGAGGATTACATTCAACATGGATTTCAAAGGAATGTTTATGATCTAAATTTCTACGTCAAAAAACAAGGGGGGATATTTTTAATATTTTTGTATATATTGATGATATAGTCATCTCTTTTAGTTTAGTTAAGGTGATTGATGTAATAAATAAAAGTATCAACTGATCATTCAACATGATAGATCTCATGCTACTACACTATTCTCTTAGACTAGAAGTATAACAAAATGAGCAACACATATTTGTGTCCCACATGAAATATACAAATACAACACTTAATAAGTTTTGAATGATAGGTTGTAAAAATATTGATACATGTATGGAGTTAAGGTTTCATTTTTCTTATATAGATCCATCATCATAAGTAATTAAAACTCTCAATCTATAGTTGATTGAGAACCTAATTTACTTGACATCTATTGGGCCAAACATCAATTATGATAATAACTAACTATCACGGTTCATGCATGAGCTAAATATGTCTCATTGGAAATTATAAATGTCAATACTAAGAAAATAATGGGTAAAATGGACTATGGCCTAGAATACAATAAAAATGAGTGATTATTATTACCATGATTTTTAGACTCAGATCATGCATTTAATATTGATGAAAAAATCCACTTATGAATATGTATTATTTTAGGGTCTATATTGGAAAATAAAAAATTTGAAACAATATTTTAATCCATGCAGAGCCGAATAGACACAGAGAGATAAAACACATAGATTAATTATTCACATTGATAATCTTATTTTTGCTCTATATACAAAATTAGTCGGGTAATTATAATTATATAAGAAATATGTGATATATGAATTTGACTCAAGAGAGGATGGTTAGTATTGTGTTAGTTCCAAAATGAAAATAAAGTGAAATAAACACACTAATAAAATAACATCTCTAGGCCTAGACACTAGGGAGAGCTTAGTTAACAAAATCAAATGACAAGCACAACTAAAAAGCAAGGAATGAAAACACAATAATTCCCTTCACATTCCTTGGATGCTCCAAATTCCTTTGTAATCATGGCTTTCTCAGCTTGTGTTTCAAGAGGTCTTCTTCAATGGAGTGTGGCTACCTTCATCTCCTCTTCGCACCTTTGGCTTATGGCTTGGCTTGAAATTAATTTGGCATGGTAACACTAGTTTATTAAAACTTTTAGAACCAATCCTACATTATAAATTTTCACTAATTAAGCTTAGAAATGATGTTGTGAGGCCTCCTATTTATAGATTTTTGGATTTGATCAGAATTAACCTCAACTATCCATCTCAATATTAAGATGTGTAGTTGAGGATTAATTCAATTTTGCAATTAAATTTTTTAATTATCCTCATCATGGAATTGGAAGAAGGGTCAATTAAGAGGCATGTAGGGAATAATGGAAGGCATTGATGAGGCATGGATGGAATGAATCTTGATATTTGTGGCATTTATGGCCTAGGGATGTCTTCTCAAGAAATGAGGTCACTTGATGATGCAGATATTCAATATTCATTTCTAAAACAAAGTATTTAATAAGTTTCCATGGAATTCTTTATTATGCCTTAATTGGAGTTAATTAGCTCTTAATCATGATTAAGCACTTTGTGCACAAATTACCCAAATTGATTAGAATGCCTTGTTATTGGTCTAAAATTTGGCTAGATTGGAATTAGAAGGTGACATTAGATGCATTTTAGCCATATTCCCATTTAAGACATTGCCAACAACAAATAATGAAGGCACGAGTCTTGTGCAGAAGACTCAATAGGGAAGAGTAATCTAGGGCATGCAAGTGCAAATTTGGCATTTTGATTCATAATAAATTGATCAAATTTAGCTATCCCATAAATTGCATTACCCTAGTTAGGGATACCCTGGCAAAAATCAGCATTTGAATATGTCATTTTCACATTATTTAACATGTTTTAGTGTTTTAAAGCCAAATTGTGCATTTTAGATGGAAACTAGCCAGAACCCTGATTGGAGGTTATCGATGGCCAATTTTAGGTGTCTATAGTTTGTCCCTATTTGGGAAGGTGTTGCAAGCTATAGGCAAGGCAATATCTTCTCAAATAATGAGAAATGGTATGTATGTCAAAAATAGGATGATGGTTGAAGAACAAATCTCTGAATGGTTTTGGGAAGCCTATGATGATGCCCCCTTGAGGGAGTGGTCATCACATTTGTTGATGGATGGTCCCTCAAAAAGAAACAAGAAGAAAGGTATAATTAACCTATGGTTGATATTAATATAAAAGATAAAATGCTTGCATGTATTGATATAAAAAGGATATTGATCTACCCAAAGGTTGTTATAATCAGGAATAAAAGTCAAAATAATGATTTGCCCATAGGTGCTTATAATCATTAAGAGGACCTAGATTGGCTAAAGATGATTTTAGCCTAGTTAGGGCTGATTACCAAGCATAACTCAAGGATATAACCTAGAATATAGGTTGAATATGAGTGGGTGTAAAGTGATAAAATAGATGAATAGAATAATGAGATTGATTAGTATGAATGATTCAATTATACCTACCAATGATGAGATGCTCATCCTGATAAACAATGACACAACTAGAATGGTCATTAGGTTGATTTGATGAAGGGTGGGATGGAAGGATTTTCTAAGGTGCAAAGGAGAAACTTCTATAGCTCCATTAATTATAGACCTTCTTGAAGCTAATTTTTGTTGTAACATGTGATGGTAGGCTTCATGATACATCACCATGAAGACTTGGCCAAAATATGTGAAAGGACTAACTATCAATCTAATAAACACTTTAAAAAAATTCACTAATGATAAAAACTATGATGGTAATGTTTGACGTATGAATATGGATAGACTCAAGAATAATGTGTGCAAGGAATCACCCAATGCATACATATATAGATTGAGTCAAGGTAATAGTGTTGAAAGCAAAAAAATAGGCTATAAAACAAAAAAACAAATTGAAAAACAAACAAAAAGATTGAATACAAAAGCAAAAGAAAGCATCCTAATAATGACCATGCCCAAATAAGGTGGATCAAGGATAACTGGCTAGGCTTAGATGGGACAAATATTTTTGGATTTTTGAAATTTTATGAATGTTTTTGGTATTTTGAGGTATCTTAACTCGTTAGAGAATGATAAGATACCTACTCACAAAATGGTGAGTGTTTGGATTAGGTTGCTCACAAAATAGTGAGAGCGTATACAAAGCGGGACTAAGGTGACCTCAACATGAATTGAACATGACCCATATAGTCCCAAAATGACCTCAAGTCATAGTAATTCCCTCCACAAAAAAGGTGTGGAAAATCCAACTAGGTCCCAACAAGTTCTCAAATTTGGCAAATGGCCAATCAAATGAAAATAGTAATGGCAAGGTGATGCAACAATGTATGATAAACAAGTGTTTCCCCTAGTTTACCTATAAGTAGTTATAACTAAGATATAATGGCATAGGTCAATGATACTAATTTTCCCATAGGTGGTTATAATTAGTAGCAAGACTAGTGAAACACTTATTTGCCCATAGGAAATTATATCAAGCTCACATAAACAAACATGGATATACGATGAAAGATATCTTGTTAGATCAACTATCACATTACTTTCATATACTATCATTGTAAACATGGATTGGATTGATTATTGAAACTTGATTTTAATCCCCCCATAAAATGTGTGAGAAGAACCAAAGCAACCAAGATCAAAATAGGATTGGATATGATGACTAAAAATAGGCTTTGGTCTAAATAGGAATGGGATGATAGGATGGAATGGTATTGCTAAGGATAATGATGGCTTTTTGATAGATTGGATAAAATGGAAAGAGGGTTTCCCCCAAGTGATGAGGGTAAATGGATAGAATATAAAATAATGGTAAATGGATATGTAACAATGGCAATGGCATGGTACATGTGAAATGGTATGGTACATTTTTTTGACCTTGGTGTGGTTTTTTATTCTACTATTCCTACTGATGGGGAGATGCACATCCTAATCAATAAATGATACAAAAAAAATAATTGATCATGTTAATTTGTAGCCCACACTCATCTCAATAGCTACTATATCAATAACTTGATGTAGATTTGGATTCTAAGAATGTTGTTATGTTCTTCCTTGGTCATTGATTTTGATTCCTTCAAACATTGAGACAAGGTATATTTGTAGCCTCTATAAAGGAAAGTGAAGCCATGGATGGTAAATAAGGAAAAATAATAGATGGTAGGTTTGATTGTGAAATATAATGGCAAATGATAATGGAATGGGTAATGGTGGGGAAATAAATGAAGATCAGGACTTTTAGTCACACGTAATGTTATTGATGCTAAATTCAACATATTTTTTGTTATGGCAGGGTCGAAGACTTATTCTCTCAATAGGACCATTGGATTTTTTTGTTGTTTGGGCTTGAGAGTAGATACCATAAAATTAAACTATAGATTGAAAGTTATTTTGATTTTATCTTTGATTTTGTCTTCAGTAAACAATGAAGAACTTTAATGCTCAGCTATTGGTGCCTCAAAAAGGTTTTCACTAATGAAATTATCTTGATTTTCCTATAGCACCTTCAAAAAGGTTTCACTAATGAACATTAGATTTTGAATTTTATTGTCTTCTAACACTTCTAAAAAAATTTCACGAGAAGATGCTACATTCTGACTTTGGTTTTCCCATAGCACCTCTGAAAAGGTTTCACTAGGAAAGTGTTCTACTACTAAATGTTGTCTTGGCCTCCTTGCTCTTTTTTAACTACTATGCTGCCATGGATGCATTTCCAAAAAGTGTTATTCTATTGATCCCAATCAACATTTATTAGAGATGGAATGTCAATAATATGGCTATATTAGTTGATGGTAATCACCTATGGAATGGTAATGGAATGCAGAGAGGCTGCATAATCCTTGTAGAAGATACTAGGAGAAATTTTTTTGATGTTGAAGTAATCATCCTCAAAAATAGTAAAAGGATCATAATTTTTTAAATTTATTTATAAGGCATGCATAACCAATGTTGTAACAACTATGAACATATTCTTCTTCTGAATCTAATTCTAACTCAAAGGACTCTAAATCTGATGTTGAGACTGATGTTGATTCTTATTATAATGCTAAATATAATGTCAATTCAAGAATAAAACTTGACTCTAATTTGGATTCTTCATTTGATAGGTACTCTATTACAATAATGTCTTGTTGAATATTTGATTTTGTAAAAGTAACAACTTATAATGGCATGATGAGCTTTTCAAAAATTGGTTTATCAAAGTGAGACTCCTCTAGGATGGGAAATAGGTTAAGATAACTCCTTAGAGACTAGATTGTCAATATAAGGCTCCTAAAAAATAAGCACATGGTCAAGGTAATGATTTTCCAAAAGGTGGTTATAATTATTAAGAAGTGAATCAGTAAATATTGGCTCATCAGAGTGAGACTCATCGATAACTAGTATAGGATTAAAAGGTAATTAATCATAGGTTGACTTATCATAAATGGTTGTTTCAACAAAAACATCTTGGATTGGTTGGCTTTCTTGGCCTTGGTTTCCAATGAGTTGGAAAATACTATTTTTGAAGATAGCTTGGTCTTCAAATGATTGAATGGGTTGAGGTTTGGTTGGGATTGGTACTGGATGAGAAATGACTTTTAGATGGATAATGGTAGGGTATTGGAGAGCATGATTGCTTCCATGATCTAAAGGAAAAAGTCTTGAGATGGTAATGATAGGGCATTATGAAGCATGATTACTTACACAAGCCAAAGGACTAGGTCTTAGAATGATGAAGGGGCATTGTGGAGCTTGATTGATCACACAAACCAAAGGATGAGGTCTTAATATAGAAATGGTTGGGAATTTTAGAGATTGGTTGGTCACACAAGCCAAAGGAATAAGTCTAGGAATATAAATGGTTGGGCATTATTGAGCTTGGTTGCTCGCACAAGCCAAAGGACTAGATCTAAGAATGGTAATGGTATTCCTTGGATATTACAAGCTTGATGGCTTGTATAATCCAAAGGAAGGTTAGGGTTAATCAATGATTAGATAGAAAAAGTATGTCATGAAACTTGATTACTTGCACAAACAAAATCATCCAAGTCTCTCTCATAAACCTTATCATTCGAATCATGAGTTGGATCATAAATTGGTTCTTGATTATGTTCCATATACTAATTTTTGAAAAGAGGGTATGTATTTGTATCCCAAACAACATTATCTATAGTTGATTATTTAAATTTATCTTCATACCAATAAAGATCTTGAGTTGTTTTGTGACTTTTTTCCCATGAATTATTAATATGAGGTAGATAGGAATCTATCTCACAAACCATATTAACATCATTAGGGTATTGATAAAAGCCATAAAAATCATTTTTATGCAGCCATTCTATCATAAGCCAGGTTTTAAGTGACTCCACTATAAGTGTAGTGAGACATATCCATGTAAATGATGAAATCTATGAAAATAAAAGGACTTAAAGTTCTACAAACTTTGAAAAACTATGTCTAAATTACAAATGGTTCAAGCTTGGTCTAACTTGGTCAAAAGGTGGAGCTGTATCTCCAAAATTATTTGAAAGTGGATCTGTATCTCCAAAATGATTTGTGATAAGACTTGGCATAAAACAACCTAATGTCAAATGTCTAATAGCAAATATCATACACATAAAAGGTCAAGTATCTAAATAAAAACTAGCATGTCAAAGGTCTAGGTCAAAGTGTTTGGAACAAGGTCTAAACTAGGAAAGGGAAAAGTTGAGTTACTTGGTCTTTTGTCCAAATGTGGAGTCAAAATCTAGGGTCAAACAAATAGGCATGTGTTAAGACTTTTGGCCAAATAGCATCAAAATCTAGACTTGAAACAAAGGTTGATGTGATTTGATTTAATCTAACAAGTTTGGAAACAACTTTGACATAGACCTGGCACACATAATCATAAATAAACATGATCAATTAGCATAAGGCATAAGACAAAAGGATTTTTAAAAAATGCTATGTTCTCCCAAATAAAGGCACAAACAAAGATGAGGATAGGCATTCAACAAACAAACCATCAATGGTTTTCAATTTTGGGTAACTGATTAACCAAAGTTATGCAACCCAAAAGAGAAATATCTATGTATCAACCTCATGAATTAAGGCCTAAATAGAAATCAATCAATGTTTGGATCCAAACTTAACAAATCTAATTGAAAAATTAATGTTAAAAAATAGGATTTGACTAAATAAGCTAGACAAGATTGGACAACATGATGACACAAGACATAGGTCCAAATGGTACACACAAAATGGTTTGAAACAAATGGTTTTGATACAATGGTAAACATGTCTTGAAACAAATTGAGCAGCCTAACAATATAAGCATACTCAAATAATGTAGTCAATGCTAATGTTTCAAAGACTAAAAAGGCTCAAAATGTTTTGACATGATTTGGGTAGCATAACACTACCCTTCACAACTCAAAGGCATTATTTTGACATGGCTTATAAACAAATAAACAAGTTTTAGTCTCAAAGCATACCAAGAAAAAATGACCAAAATACACTAATTATAATCATCCAAATCCTAACAAGGGTATGGCATGTGGGGTTTACTAAACTAGAAAGGTTTCAATATTTCTAGGGGAATCAATTGTACAATGAATTTCATGTCAAATGATGCAAAAGATAAGCACAAAAATTAGGTGATTGTGGCATTGGCTAGTTGTAAAAAGGTCTATCCCTTTTTACAACCATTACATCTTACTATTTTCTTAGTGTAGTGCAATTTCTAAATTTAGATACATCCCATGTATAACTCCAAAGGAGCCAAATGAAGTCAATGTCAGGAGGTGAAACCCTAGGTTAAAAGTTCCTTAAAGAAATTATGGGAGATAATGACATCCCCCTCACAAGACAAGATAAATATTATAAATAAAACATGAAAGTATAAAGACTTTATGTTCATTTTCAAGGTCACCCAAACTTTTATGAGTTTTTGGGGAGTTCTTTAGATTATTTTGTTTCTAATCCTTAGAGTAAGCTACTTGTAAGAGAAATGGCACTTTTGATTCCAAGGGTTCCCTAAAGGGTATAAATGGAAGAGCATACATGCAACATTCCTCTTTTTTCCAAACAAAACCTAATTTAACAATTATTGTAAAAAAAATTGATAAGTGTGTTCAATTTTAAACCCAAAATGAAAGATTTGGTGGTGTTCATTTGACCCCTTGGTCTTAGTTGTAACTTTGAAAACTAATGATAAAAACACTTATTTAAGCATCTTCAATGTTACTTTAAGCACCAAAATAATCTTCCTAATTCATTTTAAAGTCATTTAAAAGGTGGTTTAAAACATGATTCATCAAATTTGAAATCTGTCAGTTACCTATCTACCCTTAAGGCATCACCCCAAAAGTAAATATGTTAGACTAGAAACATTTTAAATGGATTTTCCAAATTTTGTAAGAAAATATATAGAAACTGAAGCTAAACTAATGCCAAATTATGAAAATTTAGGATAAAACAAGTGATTTTAAAAAAAAAATCATCCAAAATGGAATTCGTATGACCCTAAACCAAGCATTTTAAAATAGCTCTTAGGTTTGTGTTTTTAATAAAACAAAGTGACTGATGTCAGTTATATACCATCAAAATTAGCAATGTCTAACTGAGATCTAACTGATGTTGGTTCTACTAACCAATGTTAGTTGAGCCAAGTAATTGATGTCAATATTTCCTGCCAACGTCAATTCCTTTGTAAACCTATGTCAATAAAAAATGGAAAATAAAGTTATAAAATCAATTTTCAAGAGTTTTAAAGGTCCAAATGAAGATTTTAAAGATGCAAAATGATATTATTCGTGTGTGGGATGCATCTAGTCCCACTATTCATGCCATTATGTGATCTAAGAATTTGACTCAAGAGAGGATGGTTAGTATTGTGTTACTTCCAAAATGAAATGAAATAAACACACTAATAGCATAACATCTCTAGGCCTAGACACTAGGGAGAGATTAGTTAACAAAAGAAAATGACAAGCACAACTAAAAATCAAAGAATGAAAACACAAGAATTCCTTTCACCTTCCTTGGATGCTCCAAATGCCTTTGTAATGGTGGGTTGCTTGGCTTGTACTTCATGAGGTATTCTTCAATGGAGTGTGGCTACCTTCATCTCCTCTTGGAACCTTTGGATTATGGCTTGGCTTGGCTTGGAACCAAATTGGCATGGTAATACTAGTTTCTTGAAAATTTTGGAACCAATCCTAAATTATAACTTTTCACTAATTAGCTCGAAATGATGTTATGAGGCCTCCTATTTATAGATTTTTGGATTTCATCATAATCAACCTCAACCATCCATATCAAGATTGAGATGTGTGGTTGAGTATTAATTAAATCTTGTAATTAAAATTTTTAATTATCCTCATCATGGCATTGGAAGAAGGGGAAATTAAGAGGCATGGAGGGCATCATGGAAGGCATTGATGAGGCATGGAGGGCATGAATCTTGATATTTATGGCATTTATGGCCTAGGGATGTCTTCCCAATAAATGAGGTCACGCGATGATGTAGATATTAAATATTTATTTCCAAAACAAATTATTCAATAAGTTTCCATGGAATTCATGATTAGGCCTTCATATGGGTTAATTAGCTCTTAATCATGATTAAGCACTTTGTGCACAAATTACCCAAATTGATCAGAATGCATTGTTATTGGTTTAAAATTTGATTGGATTAGAATTATAAAGTGATGTTAGATGCATTGGAACCATATTACCATTTAGTTTATTTCCAATAAGAAATAATGAAGGTATGAGTCTTGTGTAGAATATTTGATAAGGAAGAGCAATCCAAAGCACACAAGTACAAATTTAGAATTTTGATTTGAAATGGGCTAGTTAAAGTTAGTTGGCCCATAAATTACATTTCCCCATTTAGGGATACCCTAGCCAAAATTGGCATTTGAATATGTCATCTTCACATCATTTAACATGTTTTAGTGTTTTTAAACCAAATTGTGCATTTTAGATGGAAACTAGCCAAAACCCTGATTGGAGGTTATCGACGGCCAATTTTAGGTGTCTACAAAATGTATTTACTATAATCTAGGATATTATTCTACCTTTAATATTTCTAAAATATGTGAAAAACTCCTATAATATATCTTAGGTATTATATTTCTATTACCAACAATATATACAACAAACACCATACTTAGAATATAATAACAAATTATATTCTAACATAATATATTTATAGTACTAGTTATCATAGTAAAACCACTCATGTAAATAAATATTCCAAATATTACCCCTCATAGTTTTTACATGGTAAAATATAACTCATTATTTGATTGTACCATGCCACCTTCGTGTGCTCATAATCTTCCCTGCATACATGTGCCATCACACATTTCATCCTTCACACTCATCTACAATTGGTTTTCTAGGTTAAAAAATAACCTTAAAAAATAGTTTTCATAGGTTCACCAATAACCTTACAAAATGGTTTTCATAGGTTCACCAATAACCTTATAAAATGGTTTTCTCAAGTTCACCACTAACCTTACAAAATGGTTTTCATAGGTTCACCATTAACCTTACAAAATAGTTATTTCAGGTTTACCACTAACATTTCACCATGATTGCTACAACAATTTTTAGATCAATATTCTCCAAATTAAATATATAAAATGGGTTACATGGGAATATTGTTCATAATTGAATAGTTACAACTATTATTATTTTTTTCACATGCTAAAAAACAAATGTAACTACCATGCTATACTAAAAAATTGAATTCCACACAACTAAAAATAACACACCACACAAAATATCACCACATCATTGGTATAGCCCCATCATTGGTGACTAATGAGAAGTTAATAAAATAACTCCTTCCTCCATGTATCTTCCAGCCTCTAGTATATATCTCAAATAACTAGATCAGTGAAGATAATTTCTCCCTCCACACTCTTGATATATCTTTTGAAAAATGGATGCCAGTTACCCTAATAATGTGTCCTTGTACAATTTTTAATTTTGAAATTTTTGAAAATGACTCAAATATAAAATAGGAATCTATTATTGATGTGACAACTTTGAACTTATGACTCATCACATAATTTATAAATAATTTTGACAATTTTAAGATTTTTTTTTTAATTTTGACTCTAAATACAAACATAATTATAAACAAAATAAACCAAATGAATTAAGATGTATGAATTTATTATATAATCTATGGAAAAATGGAAAAATTTAATAAAAACTATATCTTGTAAAAAAATTACAATACTAAGAATAAAAACATTATCTGAACTCAAAAGGGATGATAATATCTAACTCACAGGAAACTTTAATTACACCTTTAGTAGACTTGATGGGACTTTTGAATAAAAACTATGGACAATATTATTCTTCCCAACATTATGTGGTTTCAATAGTCCTAATGAAATGGGTGTATAGGACATCTATCTTTTCATATGACATGATAAATATATTACCAAAAATTGGTAAATAAACTTGGATGAAACTTCCAGAACACCCTTAGATCAAAAAAATGTATGGGTTCCATGATAGATCTAAGCAGATCATAAAGAGTAGTGAAGATGCTATTTATACTTTCCTTAATATCTCCAAATGAAAAATTAGACGAATTATTAGTTGCATGAATGAATCTCCTAAGGATGAGGTATCATACAAATAACAAACCTTTAATTAATCTTCATCATGGCTTCGAAAAACCTTTTGCATGGGTTGGTAGTGAATTTTTAACAATAAAAATGCATTTTATTAGTAGGCTATGGGCAATAGATAAAAGATCAAAGACACCAATGTGCATACGTATTTAATAGAGATGTTGATAAAAGTAGAGGCATTGACCAAATCATTTCTTTTCAATATTCCTTTTGAGAAATCTTTGGGTTGCTACTAGTTTTCAACCACCATAGGATTCATTAGAGAAATTGATAAAATAAATGGCTATATACACATATAGAGTTGATGCAATGTAAGTATCAAATCTATTTTGAGTTAAACTTCATAGTGCTTTCCTCTTGATTAAGTGTATTAATTTCTCCATCAAGAACACTTGATATTTCCTTCATAGATCCACATTGTACAACAAGTCTTAGTCCTATTGCAAGCAAACATGAATAAAGTATGACAAAAACTATTATGCATGGCTACCCCATATTATCATACATATGCTTGATCTTGTTTGATCTAATACCATTATTGGAAAAACAAAAAGTTAAAACAATATATTAATCCATGCAGAACTGAATAGACACAAAGAGATATAAAATACATAGAATATTTATTCATGTTAATAATATTATTTTGGCTCTATATAAAAAACTAGGTGGATAATTATAATTATATAAGAAATGTATTTCCTATAATCGAAGATATTATTCCACTTGAAATATCTCACAAATATCTAACAAAATCCTATAATAGCTCGTAGGTATTACATTGTTGTTATCAAAAATATATACAACAAACAACACACTTAGAATACAATAACAAATTATATTCTAACATAATATATTCATAGTACTATTTATCATAGTACAACCACTCATGTAAATAACTATTCATGTATCATGAGAGAACAATAAAATAAATTGTATTTCTCAATCTTCTATAGAGGAAAAATATCATGTAGTATGAGAAGTTATTTGTGAAATGATATGGCTATGTCACATATATTGGAAATTTTGCCTATCAAGGCCAAATACCAACCCCTGTAATTGAAAAATTTTCATATCCATCATAGCGTTATTGACTATAAAGTGAGGAGAAAGTTGTTTTCAGTTTCATGTAAATAGTGTCAAGTTTCATCCTACAGTTTTGATAGAGATTCAATTGGTCTTGTGATCTGAAAGTGTTCTGATGAAGATGGTGAAAAGAGAATAGTTGATGACTTTTCACGAGATTTTATAGCATAATTTGATATTTTGAAGGTATGAAACAAGATATAAAATTTTGAAGTGTGATCAAAATGCATAAAAAGTCTATTTGAAACCTTTTAGGAGACCATGATATGCTTTTATGACATTCAATGGCAATTTTCCTTTGTAGAACTATGCTTTTATTGCCTAAAAAGACAAGTTTTGGTCTTTAAATGTTAAATTTGGTGTCAAAAGGACAAACAATTATTTATAATGCCTTTGAACACATTCATATTGATGAATTTAATTTAGTCATAAAGTTTCATACTTTGAAAATGTCATTTCATGCAAGTTTAAGCTTATAAAAAGCCTTCTTTAGCTCACATGTGATAATTTGGCCCTTTAAAGATCATAAAGGACACAAATATTGTTATAAAAATATCCTTGACACTTGGTATTCCTATTCTCACCCTGTATTGGTGTTTTAAATCTCTAAGTGTTAAAGATATGCAAAGAAAAGATTATTTTAATGTAATTTCATGCAAGAGTACATAATTGTACGAACTTTTTCAAATAATAGAGGTCTAGAGTTTGATAATGAAGTTGTTAAAGGTGTTATAGAATAAATTAAAGGAAAAAGGATATAATACAGGCCCAGAACTAATTCCCTCCAATCATCTAGCTTCTTTACACATAGTGAGAGCCCTTCAGGTTTATAAGTGGTACGATCATGAGAGAGAAAATCAAGGTTTACAATTTTGGTGAGAGAAAGGGGCCTTAGATATATTTAAAATATGGAAATTATTTATCAATTTGGTAATTTATCCTTGATGAAATATCCGTTTGAAGTCAAGGCACTCACTATGTCTTCTTAATCCAAGCAAGTAGTCAGTTTTTTGAGTTTTCTCTTTACCTATGCGTCATGGTAGAAAAATTAAAGAATTAAAAATTTCTCATGAGCATGATACATATTTCCATGGCATTATTTAGTGATTTTATATAATTTTAAGGTCCATATGGATCTCAATAAGGCATAACAATGTAAATCTATAGTCTACAAGTATATGAAGAGAGTTTGTATGGTCCAAGAGAGAGAAGGAACATCAAGATTTGTTACATTATTGTTTGTACGGGTTTTATTAATGTTATATATGACTCATTACATATTCTAAAAATTTATTCAAATATTCATAGAAAGTAATCCATTAATGGCTCTCAAGAGTTCTCATGGAGTCATTATTTAACATTTATTAAGGTTTCTTAGCATTTATTAAAGTTCTTAACAAACTCCTAGGTTTTATTTTAGCACCATATAACTCATTAGAAGGCCTGAAAATAGTTAAATATTTCTGAAAAGCTTCCCATAATTAATTAAATATCTTCAATTTAGTCTTTACATATACCTTTCATGATCTTAATCACCTCCATTCCGTTTCATCCATCTTCATTGTCTTGTCACTACCATTCCTCACTATTGTAAAACTTATATTTCCATTCCATCCTTATCTTCATAGGTTAAAATAATCATTCAACCATCATATCACCTTATATTCATCTCTATCTCATATATACACTAAATAAATAGTCAAGGTTACTGATCTTACCCTAGTCATAAAGATGTGTTTTGAAACCATAAAGCTTGCTATGAATCATTACTTATAGCCAATGAAAGGTTATGATAGTCAAGAATTTTCATGGAGATAGAAAGGAAGTAAATACTTAAATATATCTCTTTCAAGTTCTTATTTCATTCCTCCCTCATCAAGTTGCATAGAGAGGAAGGGATCATGTTCATGTTTTGAGACCTTTTCAAGGTCCAAACTTGTACACAATCCATATAAGAGACATGAGAATGATAATCTACAATGATGATTAGAGGGAGATCAAAGACACAAGACTAGGATAAACTTGGTTCTTTGAAAGGAGAGTTTAAAATAAAGGATAAACTCAAATAGAGTGAGATCATTTGAGTAACTTTAGAGGTTTGATTGATTATATTCAAGGTCTATCTTTGCTACATTCCATACAAGTAGTAAAGGGTCTTCATCTATAGTAAAGATTAAGCATATAGACAAGGAGAAGTTTGAAGACTGTTATAGAGAGAGTGGAATTTGAGGATAACTTCAAACAAAGCAAGAAAATTTGAGTAATCATGGAAGTCTGTTGGTAGCAAATTTAAGACCAAGAAACTTCTACACAATTTGTACAAGAGCCAAATATCTCTACATGTCAAGAGTTTCATGAGCAATGGTTTGTTTTTAAGAAGGTAGAATGAGGTGTATGAAGGAGATAGTGTTTTAAGATAATGGTTATAAAATTGGGATCAAAGGCAAACCTAAATAAGGATTAAACTTAGATAAGGTCATTTTCTCATATGGATCACCACCTACAATAGGGTTTAAATCCCTCTTGAAGAATGAAATTTGAATCACATCCATTGTCTAAAAGGTGTTACTATACATTTATGTTCATGAGTTTGTTTGCCTAGTCTTAAGAATCACATGAAATGTGATAAGTTATATTAATCCTTGAATTTCCAATGACACAAAAATATAGTCATTTACTTCATGACATCCACCTATAGCCATAAATAGGAGAAGCCTATCTCTAAGTTATAAGGGAATGAGATCAAAGTGGTCTAATGGTATAGTTTCATGTCATATAAGGATTAATAAGATCAAGTGATGATGCGAATGAGGTCAAGACAATAAAGAGAGTGTTTTAGGCAAGGCTATAGTCAAGATCAAATTCATGAAAATGACCACCTATAGCCATATTGGGTGGTCATTTCCACTCATACATACATATATTTTCAAGGTTCAACTAAGACCATTCTAGTCAAGGAGGATACTTATGAAGTGACTTATACAAGTCAATTAACAAATTGACATCTCCAAAACTTTTCCAGACCACTAAAAGGGAAAATTTTATTGGTAAATAATAATTAATTCATGACTATTCCATTTTTTAAATTTTGGTTTTGGCATTTTTAGGGTCAACAGATGGGACTAGATTATCAAAATTTTAGGGATATAAATAATTTTAGGGGTTGGGTCACCAACCCTTTATAATAATCTATAATATTACACTTCAATTCACCACATAGATATAATATAGCCACACTCGATATCAAACAAGCTAACAAGCAGAACCAAAACCAGAGGACCATAATATTAAATTATAGTGCCAAATGAAGGATCCAAATGACAATGCTAAATAGAGGAACTAAATGGCAGTGCCAAATGATAGTGCTAAACAATAGTGCTAAATGACAGAGCTGAAATATAGTGCCAAATGATAGTGCTAAATGATAGAGCTAAAAAGTAGAAAAAGAATTCCAAAACCTAAATATTATTTCATATTTGGATTCCTATCAAAGATCTATGTTGTTTTTTTCCAATATTCAAAAGTTATGACCTATAGAATCTATCATTAAATTGTGTCATTTGATTTCATTGTTCAGTTGTGTTGTATGGTTTGGTCATATGAAATGGTCATACAACACAATTGAATGACACATCCGAATGATGCAACTAAATGAAAACTTTTATAGGCTATAAATTTTACATATGGACTTAGATTATGATGATTTTTTTAATAAATTGAATATCTCTTTGAGAGGAATACAAATATGTAATAATATTTAGGTTTTTGAAAGTTTTTAATTTCTTATTTGTTATAGCTAAGATTTAAATCCATTTAATTTAGGCATTTGATCTAACCTATAGATTCACCATCACCCATAGAGGATTCACCACAATTATGAACCAAATTTTTAGAGATTCACCAAAAATTTAAAATAGGTTTTCCAGTAGGGCCTCTTAAAATTAACCCTACCACTAAAGTACTAAAAACTCATGAAGATATAAAGCACATACCCTATACAGAATCAAGATTATGTAAGGCCTAAAAACATTATTTGAGGAGTGACTATGATTTATAAATGTTTTTTAAGAGGTTTAAATTGAATTTACGGGTTTTAAAAATCACCAATAGATGATTAAATGGTTACCAAACACCTCCATTTCTCACAAAGCCACCTATAATAGTGTTATGACAGTAATGTCATAATAAGGTTTCTTGAAGAATGATGGTCTGATTAGGGGTATCATAGTTTAATAAGTGACTAAATAAGAGGTGAGTAATTTCAATAAGAATTTTCATGGCATATTAAAATCCAATTCATCATCCTCAAACATAATTACAAGGTAGAAATTAAAAAACTCAGTCTTAGGACTTAAAACAAAGGCAACCTACTAGTCAATTTTGGTAAAAAGCATCTATATTCATCTATTTGCAAAATCCAAGTATGAAAATTGGTATATTTTTTTCATTATGAGTGGTTAAACATACCTATAATCTTGGTTATTTTATTTTAAGAGTGTAATTATCCACTATTTTAACACAGTCAACCACCTATCTATTGACAGTCAAAGAAGGAGCCAGGTAGATGTTTTGGACTGTTATAAGGTTTTTTAGAGGGTTTCAACCTTATGAAAGTTTTTTATATGAATATTAAGGTTATTTTAAATATTTAAACACATATTTATAGTGATCACACTCTAAATTACATGCAAACCATGCCCTTGAGTGCTAAACTAATCAAGCAGGCCTAAAACCCTTGAGAGACACAATCATTAGTTAAAACTATTTCATGGGATTTATATTCGTTTGATGATAATTAGGATAGTTTTTAGGGTCATTTAAAACTTTAATTAGGTATTTTAATGGATAAAATTCATAAATATTATCTTGTTTGACCCTTCAAGCTTCCTTCTTACACACACAATCCTCCACAACCACTCAAATCACAACTTCACTACATAGACATCTATGCACACATTTTTCATGGGATCTTTTGATTATAATGGTTTAATAAGGTTAGATTTACACCATATTCATTTAAATTTATTTCCCATCAGGGGTTTATACGCTATGAACAATCATTAAGAAGTTACGAACCCTTATAACCTTTGCAAAACTATGATAACCACCTGATAAAGGAAAGAAGGCAAATTATGAATTAAAATGGTATGTATGAGATATAAAATGATATTTAATGAATTATTAACTCTATTTATCACCTCCATGACATGTTTTTTGACACGTGTAATACTCATACTATATAGACTAGGTCAAATAAGGCTATTTTGAGATTGCCAGCAATAAAATAAAGGGTAATTACACATTCAATGAATTTGAGAAGCATATAGGTTCATTAAATTCCTAAATAAAATTTTAAAATCCATATACAAGGGTCATTTAGGTCATCTCCATAGGTAGATAAGCATGTGAGTTAAAGCAAGGAGTTATTTACATACAAGTGTAAGAAGAATGGCTTGATTAAGCCTTTTCCATTACTCCAAATCATCATTTATAGGTTATTAATGTTTTACATAGTATAAAATATCCTTTAAAACTCATCATAAAGTCAAAATGTTGAATAACTATGCATACACCTATGCCTAGCTCTCAATATCACTAGATAAGGCCATCAAGAAGAGGTAGTAGAGCCAACGCAAGCTCATGAAGACACTTAAAATCATCATTAACATCACCATAAAGTAATAAGATATATGTATGCAATGTTTGATCCATTGGAGAAGTATTATAATTGATCTTCTTGGCCTAAAATACAATAGACATGCTTAGAAAGCATGTTTTCCACTTTGAGAGGTGACTTCACATTTCAGTCATTGTGCACATATTTTTCATTGAAATATAAGGACTTTGGGGGAGTTATAAGTCCTAATAAACTAATTTTTTGTGTGATTTTTTCACACATTCAAGGCCTAGGATTTATGAATCATCATTAATAACCCAAATCACTCTAAACCCTTGCAAAACCCTACTATAGACTTATTTGTGAAGAATTGAATAAGAATGCATCCAAAATGATTGAAACCTCTTGAATACCACTTAGATCATCAAGTAAAATCTAAGAGATTCATTTCCATGACCATTTATTATATGGATGTTGTATAGACATGGTATAAAATAGGATTTTGAGAATAAAAAGTGTACAAGGAGAGGTACAAGGTGGTTTAAGGAAATTATAATCATTTAATAGTGAATACTAACACTTTTTATTCCTCCTCAAATCATAATATGATCATAAATATGATTTCAAGTGCCCTTGGGAACTCATCCAAAATAGCCAATCTATAAGAAATGAAGGACAAGTTGCCATAGTTAACTAGTTTGACTAATTTGTAGGTGTTGGTTGGCAAAGAGGACTCATTTCATGATATGATGCATTGGTTAATGTCTTGAATGTTGGAGGTATAATCACTAAGGGGGGTGAATTATTGAGCCCAAATAATCCAAATTAAATTCTAATATTTATAAATACTTAACCAATTACCATTAGCATTCATAATTCATACATATCATTCTTAGCAATGAATACAAAAGATAATGCAAGATCAAACACATAATGCATGTCATATGTAGGAAACATTCTTGGGAAATAAAACCCACTAAAACCTATAATTGGACTACTATCCTATAATAACAAGATCCAATTTAGACCATCTATAAATGATCAAGGAAATAAAATCCCTATTAAGTGAGTCTTTAATACCATAAGGTGATGCCACACCTATCTAGATGAGCTACAACAATAACTAGACCTTTTAGCAAGTTTCTCCTTGGGAGGAGGCTACAACCACCTTAGATGTTGTTCTACCATAATAACACCTATGAACACATCCACCTTTAAACTGATGTATTCAACAACTGATGATAAAACTATGATTATCAATCTCTCAATGTATCCAAAGCCACTTATTGGACCACATAAAACTCCCTATTGGCCAAAGGACATTGTATACTTGAACCAATACACAAAGATCAATTAGGACATATTACATATACCAACTAACCCCACTCTTCAAATATATACAATCAATACATCCTTCACACAATAACTATATCATAGTTTTAACAACATGATCAGATGGTCATACACACAATCCACACACTGATCTATCTCTTAGATCAATGACCAAGCTCACACAATCTTCACCTTGCCTTTGCTCACACTCAAAAAATAAGAGCACTATTTTTCCAATAAAATTATGAAAAATAGTTCATAAAAATAATCCTCAAATTGATCTACTCATCAAATCATCTACAAGGCACTCTACCCCTCCTTCACTCAAAAATTCACACACATAAGCCTCTCTCAAATAGCCTCTTGAGCATAATCACCCATTTTACCTCTTATAGGCTTATTAGGTCCAATGACCTATGTAATCATATTCAACACCTTGATCACACTAGAATGTTTGATCCTCTTCACTCTCTACTAGTCCTTACTAACCTGTACCTTCTCTTTCAAAGGTTATCTCCTTCACTTGGATCTACACTCATACTCCCTCATATTTCATTTCACTATTTATATAGCAAACTTGATAATCACTACCTTGGTCAACCATTAGGCATGCCTTAGCCCTTAAGGCATCTCTCATATAAAGACACAACTTAATACAATCTTCATATGTTGGCTATAACATCTTGGGTCACCCTTAAGGAAATACACATTTTAATAAATCCTTTATATCCCTTATAGGTATTATGCGAACCCATTCACTCATTTAGCACTCCTTTGAGAAAAATAAGAACACAAGACAACTTTAAAATACATGGTTCCATTCCTTCTATCCCCTTTGACATCATTAAATGATCACAGTCAACTTATCTCAACTTTATGTATGTTCAAAGAACTCAAACACTGACATGGTGTACATAATCACCACGAACGAACACATAATCAACTTATTAATCATTGTTCATACTCAGGATAGATTAATCACACCTCCAAAATCCATACAAAGCATCCTCATAGAGTCTACAATACTCCCCAATATCCAATTCAACATGAAACATCAAAATAGAAGCAATACAAACTTGAATATCCTTCTCGGTTCACTTGTAAAATAAGCACAAACACAATAAAATTCTAGACTTAATATCTTTGACTGTACTCACTTTCAGATCTTCAAATCTATATATCTAAATTCACCTTGGAGTCCTCTACCTCTTTGATTTTTACTACATGAAAAAATTTGTCTTTTATTAAAATATATTGTCAAAAAATTAGACACTAATTTTTCCTTTAAAAATTCAAATATTCAAACACTAACAGTCACAGTTAACCTTCAAACACAATGCTTGAATTTCATGTGCTCTCAGCTTTAGATAAATCTTGAACCATGGATCTTGTCTAATCTCTACTACATATTCCACCAATTCCAAACATTAAAACTCTATCACTTTGACCTTATCTCGTGCAATCTCAAAATGTTGATTCAATTCACTCTATCAATCTCTATGGATCAGTTAGGTCATTAAAAATCAATGTTCACCATTTGATCAACTGTATGGACACCCACTCATTGTTAGATATTTATCTTGTACCTTTGTTCTATCATTAAACATCATGTACATATCCTCATATCTCTACCTCCTCACATCTTAGAGCAATGTGTAATTTTGATCTTTTTTGAGCTTTAAAATTTTCAAAAATGACTAAGTATGGGGACCCTTTTAATATGCATGAGTAGCCATTTTTGCACCTCAATAACTTATTCTATGCTTACCCACATGATCCCAAATTTGGACCAAATGATTGCTTCACATAGTAAAATATAACCATGTAACATAATTTTTATATAACCCTTACACATGTGAGATATAATGCCATTAAAGTGCATTCTCAAAATCTTCTGACATAGAGCCAACTATATTAAAACCTTCAAAAGAGGCCTAGTTTGAGCAAGCATAACTTTTTTCACACTTCAGTGGATGATCTCAAATTTAGTGTAAATTATCAATACTAAAAACTGAACAAACCCATATGATCAATTTCTATTTACACCTTCACATGTGTAAGATATAACACCATCAAATGATTACTCAACTCTTTTTGCCACTAAAAAATTGTCTATGGTAAAACAAAGTGAAACTACATGGGAGCCTAACTTTGTATATTCATATCTTTTGATTCACTAAATTGCATGAGTTAAAATTAAGTATAAATAAACTAGGAAAAAAATGAACAAACCCATATGATCATTTTGTCCTGAAACCTCCACATGTGCAAATGCTGACCTCATCAACATGCTTAATCAACTTTTTTTTCCAACTACAAATTTGGCTATGTATGGGAAAATAATGAATTCTAATTGAGAATCCAACTTTGTACCCTCATAAATTTGATAGTGCTTTGATGTATGAATTGAGATCTAGCACATAATTACTAGGAACTCTATTGATCACAACCATATGACTAGCTCCCCTTGAGTCATTCCCATGTGGTAATGGTGATGTCATCAAACTAACTACTCAAATTTTATACCACTAAACCCAAAATATCTATAAAAACTATGGAATACAAGATGAATTCCACTTATGCACACAAGTTCTCAAAGTAAGGATCACATATTATAAGACCCCTTGCACATGTTCAATCCTCTATACTCATCCCTAATCCTCTAAAGCTATGTCAATACTTAATATCAACCAAACCAACTTCAAGCATATAAGGACAAGTACCTTGCACACTTTGTAATTGTCACTTAGGTTATCAGAGCACTTCATCCACTAACTAGGACACCTCCATGATAACACCATGAAATCATCATGACAACTCTCCAAAAATCTCCCCCTTTGTCATTGATATGAACACCCATCATAGATAACAATACATATCTCACCTTCACTCTCTTCAATCACTCCCACAATAGGAAATTTATCCCCATTTGACACAATGACAAAGTTGGAACAAACTGATCTTAAGGACCTAAAAATCTTATAAGGATGATACAAACTCCCCCTTACTTTGAGCCTACTTTTGCTTGTCTTAACAACCTCCTCTTGCTCCATGTCAACACTCTCTTCAATAAAGCATTGCAACTAATGAAAAAAAAATATAAAAACACATTAATCTAATGAACCACATCAAGAATAATTTGAGAGGGACTCCCCCTAATAAATCTAAAAAAATTTCACCTTCTGTGCATCTTTAGATCTCCATACACCATGAAGAAACACCATGTAGGCTTACTAGCCTTCTTTCTCAAGACACTTCTATGACCACCAAATCTATGTATACAATATAAAAAATAGAAAACATGAATTGAACAAAATTTATAACATACCTTTAGATACTCATACCTTTTTCTTTTGGAGAAACTGAGCAAAAAACACTCTTCTTCAAACTAGGCCTATCTAGCCTCTTTGTAGCCCTAACTAAAATATGTAGAGTCCATAATTTTTAGTAGACACATGTTCAAGACTTGAAAATTCAGATATAGATCACTCTCATATTCCCCCTTAAGTAATCCAATTTGAAACAATAAGATCATCCTCTGTAATATACTTATTTCACAAATAAACTAGCCAATTAACCCTCTATATTGATAAAAACATGAATAAATGGAGAACCAAAATCCTTCAAATCTCTATAAAGATTGATTTGACCACCCATTTCACCCATTTAGTATATTGAGAAGCCTCATACCTCAAATCATAAGGTAGACCACTTTTCTAGTAGAGCCTAAAACCTTAGAAACTCTAAGTAAATAGGGTCAATAAACCTCCTTCTGGTCAACGCACACCTTTGAAACTTCATGAACACCTAGAGACACCCATCTCATAATTTTGAACCAAAAACTGAGGAAATATACATTTGGTAACATAGGTTTCCTATAAACCTTTATAGGCATGCTTGCCTTTAGGCCAAAACTAAGAGAACCAAGAGCACTTAGAAGTCTTGATTTTAGCTTTAACATATCATCAGACCAAAACATCACCTTGAACACATCAAAAATAAGTGTATAGACCATTTTAAGCATCGAAATATTTATGACATTGCGTAAAACTCATTACACCATCAAGAATCATTCATTTTGATCTTGCACAGCCCCTTCACAATCCTTTAGAGATAACACATGAACTTGATGCTCCCCCTTAACCAAATACTTTATTTGATTAGCATTATCATCTTGATCACACAAAATTTCTTCTCCACATATTATTTATCAGATTCAACTAATTAGTCCTATGATCCTAAGCCCTAACCAATTACAAAGCTCCTCCTATATTTATCATTCATGATGAACATGATGTCTTTAACAAGACTTCAAATATTTTCCAATCATAGTCAATACTCAAATAGAGATACCTCATCTTTAGAACACTATGAACTTACATGGCATACACAATTGGCATTTACCACAAACTTGTTTTCATATTTTCTCTCCAAATAATATCTGATAGCCACCAAGCTTCCTCTGACTGACAAGTGTCTCTTTGAAGCCTAGATAGAGACACCCCTTTAAGCATTAAACATCCTAGAACCTAGGAGACTCCCATATCTCCATATCTTTCTCTAACTTGTAGTCCTACTTGACTTTGAAAAGATAATTGACATCATTCTTTTCTTTAAATTTGTCAACAAAAATAGACAACATAAACTCTTGTCTTCCCTTCATGTTTATTATGGAAAAGAAACCATCATTGGTCTCAGTCTGATCTCTCTTGATAGGCTTAGGTTTCCATACCCATTTATGACCTCTTCCTTGCATACTAAGAGATCCATACACCTTATTTTTCTTTGGGAAATCATTGAACATGTTCTTGCAATACCTATCAATGAGACCAACTTTATGACATCTGAAACAAACAAGATCATTCATACCTTTTGCTTGATGATGATTGTGATCTTCATTTTTTTATCTAAATAGAAGAAAAATCCTCTTGGAATTCTAGTATTTTATTCATATTATATTCCTTCTTTACAATAGCAGGTAGTCCACCTTGATCATAATTATCCTTCATAGTCTTTGGTCTCAACACCATTGAGTGACATTTAGGAGTAAAATGTTTCTTCAAACTATTCTTTTAGAATCTGACAATATATCCTACTTTATTGCAACTATAACAACCAATATCATTCAACATAGCTCTTAACTGATCTGAGTTAAGTCTTCTCTAAGACCAATTACTCCTTATTCTAAGGCTCCATGTGAACTCATTCGTAGAGCTCATCTTTCTAGAATGTCTTGCCTTATGACCATATTGATTACAAAAATGACAAAGGCCATGTAAGGAACTCACATACCTTATTGCATTGGGATATCTAATTGGTCTTAATTCATTACTCTTGACCTGATTTGACTTATTTTTATTTTCTTTAAGCTTGATTATCTTGACAAAAAATTTCTTATGCTCATCCTTTAATGAATCTAGTTTGATTTCCAATTCAATGCATTCTTCCTCTTTAGCTCTTATACTATAAATAATAGCCATCAACTAACCTCTAAGAACTTTGATAGTCTCTTTATCATTCGTATCTTCTTTAGCCATGTCATATTTTATTCTACAAGCTCACTTAAACAAACTTCCCTCAAGAGAACTAACTTGTGCTTCAATACCTTTGATCATATTTCTCATCTTATGATTATTTTTCTTTTTCTCCTTTAGTTCACCAAGTGCACCTATGAGCACAACTTCTAGATCAAATTCTTCTTTACTATTATGGCATAATTATTCATTACATAGTATGTCCGTTTGTTTTGAATAACTATCCTCTTTTGAACTCAATCTTGTCTTGGAATCTTCTATCTAAACCTTGAGATCATTGATAACATTCTCATCTTCTTTGGCATCTTTCTTCAAAGTACATCTTTGTTCTTCAAGTACCTTGATCATATCCTTCCACTATTCATTTTCTTTATTCAATTGCTTAGCCATCTTTGTACCTACTTAGGATCACCTTCAAATTGTTAGGATTCCTCCAAAGGACCCACTCTAATACTAACTTTAGAGGTACAATCACTGAGAGGGGGGGGGGTGAATCAGTGAGCCTAAATAATCCAACTTCAATTGTAATCTTAAAAAATACTTAAATGGTTACCACAAACATTCATGAAGCGTACATATCATTCATAACAATGAGTAAGAAAGATAATGCCTTCAATACCTAATGATATAACTCTAATTATCAATCTCTTAATGTATCTAAATCCATCTTTTGGATCACACAACACTCCATATTGGCCAAAACACATTACATACTTGACATAATACACAAAAATCAATTAAGACATATTACATATCCCAACTAAACCCACTCTTCAACTATGCACACTCAATGCATCCTTCATAGCAATAAATTTATCATAGTTCCAAAAACAATACCAAATGGACATCCACATATTACACATAATGATTTGCCTCTTAGATCAACCATCAATCTCACACAATCTTCACCTTGCCTTTGCTCACACTCAAACAACAAGATCACTATTATGCCAATATAATTATGACCAAAAAGCCATACAAATAATAATCAAACTAATATACTAATAAACTCATCCATAGGGTACTCTACCCCTCCTTTTCTCCATAATTCACACTCACAAGCCTCAAACAACCTCCTAAGCATACTCACCCATTTTGCCTCTTCTAGGATTATTAGTTACAATGACCTATGTGATCATATTCAACACCTTGCTTGGACTATCATGTCTAATAACCTTCACTCTTTACTATTCCCTACTAACCTATACCTTTCATTTCAAAATTTATCTCCTTCTCTTGGCTCTAGACTCACACTCCCTCATCCAAGTCTTGAACCCATCATCTTTGGTTCCACTATTTATAGAGAAAAATTGATAATCACTACCATGGTAAATAGTTAGGCATACCTTATCCCTTAAGGCAGCTCTCACATGAAGACACAACTCAATACAATCTTCATTGGTTGGCCATAGCATCTATGGGTCACCTTTAAGGAACTACACCTTTTAATAAGGCCCTTGTAGCCTTTATAAGTCTCATGTGAACCCATTCACTCATTTATCACTCCCTCAAGAAAAATAAGAACATAAGATCACTTTAAAATATGTGGATCCACTCCTTATGTCCCCTTTACATACTCAAATGATCATATCCAACTTATATCACCTTTGCATATGGTCAAATAACTCAAACACTGACCTAGTGCACACATTCACCATGAATGAACACACAATCAACTTCTTAAGAATTATTCATACTCAAGATAGATTTATCAAACCTCTAAAATCCATATAGAGAATATTAATGGAGTCTAAAATACTCCCTAAAATATAATTCACCATGAAACATCGAAATAACAAAAATACAAGCTCAAATTCCTTCTCAGGTCACTTACAGAATAATCACTAACATATAGTCAACTTCTAGGATCAATATCTTTGATTGTACTCACATTAAAATCTTCAAATCTATATATCTAGATTCACCTTGGAGTCCTCTATAACTTTTCATTTTAATGCATGAGAAAATTCATCTTCTATTGAAAGATATGGTCTAAAAACTAAACACTAGTGTTTTCCTTTAAAAATTTGAATATTCAAATACAAATGGTCATAGTCAACCTTCGAACACAATGCTCAAATATCATGTCCTCTCAGCTTTGGATCAATCTCACATCATTGATATTGTCCAAGATTTAATGCATAGTCCACCAATGTCAAACGTTACACCTCTATCACTTTGACCTTATCTCATGTAATCTTGAAATTTTGACTCAATGTGTTATGTCAATATCTATGGATCAGTTAGGTCATTAACAATCAGTTTTCACTATTCAATCAACTATACAAACACCCACTCACTATTGGATCCTTAAATTGTACCTTTGGTTAGTCATTAAACATCTTTTACCTATCCTTGTCTCTTTACTTCTTGGTATCTTATAGAAATGTGCATTGTCAATCTTGCTCGAGATTGAACAATTTCAAAAATGACTATAGGGACCCTTTCAATATGCATGAGTAGGCATTTTTTCACTTCAATAACTTCTTTTGCACTTACCTGCATGATCTCAAATTTTGACCAGATTATTTCATCACATAGGAGAATAAAACCATGTGACATAATTCTCTTATAAAAATCATATGTATGAGATATAACACCATTAAAGTTCATTCTCAAAAACTTCTATCATAGAGCCAACTATGTAAAAACTTACCTGAGAGGCCAACTTGGAACAAGCATAACTTTTGTCATGCTTTAGTGAATGATCTCAAATTTAGCACAAATAATCTATGGTAGAAAATGAATAAACACATATGATCAATTTATATTTACAAATTCACATGTGAAATATATAAAACCATCAAAATTATTACTTGGCTCTTTTTACCACATTGCAAAATTGGCGAAGTATGGGAAAACACAATCCAACTACCTAGGAGCCCAACTTTGTATATGCATGTCTTTTGACACACTACATTGCATGATCTAAAATTAAGCACAAATAAACTAGGAACAAAAATAAACAAACCCATATGATCATTTAATCCTAAAACCTTCATGTGTGTTAATTATAACCTCATCAACATGCTTACTCAATTCTTTTTGGCCAACTACAAATTTGGCTAAGTATGGGAAAATAATGAATTCTGACTAAAAAGCTAACTTTGCACCCTCATAAATTTGATCATGCTTAGATGCATTAATTAAGATATAGTGTGTTTAACTAATAATGACTATAGTGATCACAACCATATGACTATCTCCCCTTAACTCATTCCCATGTGCTAATGGTGATGTCATCAAACTGCCTACTCAAATTTTTTGCCATTAGACCCAAAGTGTCTAGAAAAACTATGGACTACCAAATGAATTCCACTTATGCACATAAGATCTCAAATCAAGGATAACATATTTTATTATTCCTTTCACATGCTCAATCCTCCATACTCATCCTTGATCCTCTCAAGCTATGTCAATACTGAAGATCAACCAAGCTACTTTCAAGCATACAAGAACACGCACCTTACACACTTTGTCATTGTCACTCAGGTTATCAAATCACTTCATCCACTCACCATGACACGTGCATGACAATAACATAACATCATCATGATAACTTTCCAATATTTAATTCATCATATTTTTAGTTTTTTAAAGTTCTATACTAGTTATAAGGGTCATCAAGTACAAAGAATTAGGCTACTAGGCCTAATTTGGACTAGTAGACCTATTTACTCAATCAATTAAAGTGAATATGGCATAGAAGATTATTTATGAGAGATAATTTGGAGTTTCAATTCTATATAATTGATACAATTCATTCACAACTTATCCTTGATGTCATCCATATGCTTAACTGATTCTTGTGATGAGTTAATTGGTCTTCAACTGATCCAATCACATGCATAACTCATCTTAAGTATCAATGCATGAGATAACTCACCTCAATCAGAATTTTATAATAAATATATTTCATAACATGATAAATAATTATTTTAGACAAGTCAAATATGGCCCACCACCTTATTCTAATGCCAAAGATCTCATGTAAGGAGCATGCAAAGAACTAGACATAGAGAGAAGTCTTAAGGATTATTTATTGTAAACTGTAACTGAAGCTATATTTGAGTTTATTTTTAAATGTCTTATACTTATATAATCTATTCCACTTTGGCTTATATTCTTCTCTTTTTCTATATATTAATTCCTTTAGGTTATTTTTTAGCATCCTTTAGGATGGTATACATAAACTATACTGGAATTATAACTTGCATCTAAAGTCAATAAAGAAAGTTTGTTACACATTCATTCATGGTTATTAGAGTGTTTAATGGTTTCTGATTTATATATAATTTTGATATTTATCTCTTTTTTCATGTAGTTTCTTCAACAACTAATATGATTTCATCCTCTATAGGTCACTTGAAGTGTTAAAGAATATAAAATATGTTGAATAATTTTAGTATGTAGTGTCTTTGAAGACCTTCATTCCTCTACCTTCATATGATATACTAATTTTTAGTATTTTTATAATAAATTATTGTTGACAAATTGTTCCATTTTGATTCACAAGTGTGCCCAAGTTCAAATTATATAGAGGATCATTTATCATTTAAGTGCAATACCATCAAATGCATAGATTTCCCTTTTAGTAATTGTTCTTAACCTTTTCACCCCAAAAATCAATTAGGTTTAGTAATTCATCCAAAATTCATATATATAGGGGATATAGACTCACAAAATAGAGGTCTAGTCTAGCTACAGGTATCCCACAACCTTAGACCATTCCAATGTTAGTCTAGGTTTGAAGCATATCTGAGCAATCTACTTCAGCAGGGTGTAACTTCAGTTGCTAATAAAAAACTTAAAGGATTTTAAGCACCACATAAGTAACCTACCATCTTGTATTCTAATAATAATTGTGTTATTAAACTTGTTCTTAATCCAATATTTCATGATCACATAAAATACATCAAATTAAAATTACATTTTATATGAGAACATTAGAAAACACACCATCCATCGCTAATTTTTCTTGACAAAATAACAAAGTGTAAATGTCTTCACCATGTAACTTACATAGGATAAATCTAAGGATTTTATATAAAATCTCTCTTGTTCACTTCAAACCATTCTAAATTAATGGAGTGATGGGATGTTAGGTTTAACCTAGAGGAGATTAATTCACCATAGTCAAAATAAATGTAATTAAACAAATTTTTATTATTCACATTAGATATTAATTAGATTTTTGTGACATTTTAACTCTCGTATGTTATTTAGATGTATTAGTTAGTACCCTCCTTCATGGGGATACTTGGATGATGCTTATCCTATTTCATAGGACCTATTACAATCATATTCCTTTATATATATTAACCTATTTATGTTTTTTTTTGTTAATTTAACAAAGAAAAAAATTAATATTCATGTTCAATATCAAAAAAACCCAAAACATACATCAAGACTTAGCTAAGAATGAGTTAGATTTTATGTAACAAATGGTTTAGAAGTTCAAAAATGATTTCTTAGGCCTTTAGAAGTAAGTTGGAAACACTTGAGGGGAAAATTCTAACCAAAATTTATCATACCAAAGGTGTAATCACCCCTTAACTTAATCTAATAAAAACCCAAATCCTTAACCAAACAAGATACATGTGACTAATATCTACAAGCTCTTTTTACCCAACTAGTGTAGAGTGCATAACATGACCTAGCATGGAGAATTAGATTGTATTAAGTTTTTGTAATGCCTTCAATATCTTCCCAAAGGATATGGAAGGGTATGAGGTGGTTCCTAACCATCAAAACACAACCAACAAGTCTAAAGTCCCTAACATGTATAGAACCTTGATTACTACCAAGGTGATTTTGACCCTTGAGTTCTTCAATCAAGAGGATAATGATCTTGAATAAGCCAAAAATGATATTCATGCCTTGCAACAATACTATGAAAATAATATGAATTGATTAAGTCACAAAAAGAATCATTTTCGTCAAATAATCCTCATAGTAATGGTGTTACTTCCCATAATAAAAATGACCCCCCATCCCCAAAAGGTAGTAATCAACATCCAACTACAAAAATGTAACTTCCCCTTAGTAAAAATAGATATAAAATTATTAAAGAGATGAAAAAATTAAGGCTGATATCACACTACATAATTTATCATAAATCACTAAACAACATGATTTGATCTTAAAATATTTAATATAAACATCATCCCAAGACAAGTAAAAGACATCATCCACTAATGCAATGATGTATAATAACAAGTTAGAAGTTCCCCAGTTCATTCTCATAGTTAGATTATTTGGGAAGATCTTGCACAATTATTTAGTCGATTTGGGGAAGAACATGCAACATAAAATTCTAGCAAAACTTACACAAAAAAAATTGTAAAAATACATGCCACAAAAACTTTCCTAAATTAAATATCTCATACCACTTGTAATGAAATTACTTATATGTTCACATATAATAATTATATATCACACACTAATAACTGACAACAAAGTAAAATATTAGATAATATAGTAGAGCCACTTTGAGGGGGAAACCTCCATAATAATTAAATAATAGCATAATACTTAATATGATGATCAAAGACTAACCACTACTTCCCATATATAGTCTACTTAGCCATGGTTATTCTATAGGCTGGCCTAACTAAGAACATAGAGAAACGTAATAAGAATATAAAATAGGTTTGTAAGCCACAAGTTGGACACACATATCCCTAGACATGCCAAAGGTTAAGGGTGTATCATAATGTCTTTCTATTAGGAGTCTATATAAAACTAGGTCTAACCTAAATGAAACTAGTTTATGTCATATTATATAAGCAAGGAACACCTTCCCTTAACATTATACTCACATCTTTTAAAAGTACCAAGAAAAAATGAAGATATGATCATAGAATCCAATTGAAATATAAAATAAATTAAAGAACACTATTAATCACATGGTAGTATTAAAAAACACAATGCAAATATGTATCAAAATTGTTTGATAAAAAATAAGGCATTGATTATGGGGATACTTTTACTCCCACTGCTAAGATTAATACTATAATAATGATATTTTCTTTAGTTGTCCATTTTTGATGGAAAGTTCACTAGATGGATTATAAAAGTGCCTGTCTAAGTTGATATCAATCATAAAAAAGTATATATGACTCAAAAAAAAAGGTTTTTTCACACCTAGTAAAGAAGAAAGAGTTTTTAAACTCATAAAATCATTGTGTGGTCACAAACATGTTCCCTAAGCCTAGTATATAAAAATTGATGAACATCTCATTTAACATGGATTCTAGAGGAGTATTTATGATATAAATATCTAACTCAAATGATAATGGATTGGATTGTGATTGTTTTATATATGTCAATGATATATTCATTATTGGTAGTTCAATGAATATGATTGATGTAACAAGGAAAGATCTAAGTTGATCATTCAACATGATAGATATTGGGATACTACACTATTATCTTGGACTATAGTATGGATAAATAATTAAATTTTATTTATGTCCCAAATTAAATATAAGAATACAATTCTTCAAAAAATTTAAATGATGGATTTTAAAAATATTTCTACACTTATGTAGATAAATCATTGGTTGTCTCATAAATATCCATCACCACAATTAAATATCAAGATATATCGATAATTGATTATGATCCTAATTTACTTGACATATGGTATGCTAGACATTAGTTATGTTATCATCTAAATCGCATGGTTCATGAAAGATCTGAAGATGTCACATTGGAAAGTATCAAAGTGAATATTGAGATATATATAAGGGGTACAATGGAATATGGCATAGAATACAAGAATAATGATCAATTTTATTAACTAGATATTCAATTTCAGATCATGTAGGTAATATTGATGGAAAAAATCCACTTATGGATATGCATTCTTTTTTATTTTTTGTATCTAGTCCTATATCATGGGGGAACAAGAAATAAAACTTTATTTCTCAATCTTACACTTAGGCAAAATATCATGTAATAGGAGTTATTTGTGAAATCATATGGTTACATCACATACTTGAATGATTGTGAGCACCACATAATCAATTGGCCATATTGTATTATGACAATGAAGGAGTTTTTCTTAATAACCTAGAGGTATTATTGATCCCAATTGGGACACTATGACTCCACCCAATGACCTTCATTGGGTAGCAAAGGTGAGACTAATCCCTTGGGGTTTATTGATGGGGACCACATGCACTGAACAACCATTTAATCTAGGCCACATGAATCAACCTTGGGACTTATATGGGAAGAACCCAAAGCCCTTAGCTAACTACACCACCCATGCAGGCTTAACTTGTTAATAATCCATTGTTTCATTAAAACATAAAACACATTGAGTTATAGGTACATTTTATATGTTAACATTTTCAAAAACACAACATTCAACCTGAATTTTTCCTAACAAAATAGTAATGTGCATATGTCTTTACCTAGTAAGTTTCACATGATAAATTTGATGATTTATAGAATATTCCTCTTGTTCACTTGATAACATGATAAATTAAGTTGGGGTTTTGGGTTGGGGTGGTAGCAAAGTTAGATATAACCTAGAGGTAATTAATTCACCATAATCAAAATAAATTTTTGTGAATAAATTATTATTAGTCACATTAGTTATTAGTTAATTTATTGTTATAATATTACTAAATAACTTAAATTTAGTTTAGATTGTGATTTTTTAACTCCCTTGTGTTATTTTTAAGGTATTAGTTAATACCCTACTTTGTATGGATATTTGGATGATGTTCATCCTATTTCATAGGCCCTATTACATGAATATTCCTATATATATAAATTAACATATGTAAAATTTATTTTGATATCTAAATAAGTTAAAAAAATTTATGTTCACATTCAATATCAAAAAAAAAAACTCAAATCATATAAAAAGACTCAGCTAAGAATGAGATTGATTCTAAATAACAAAGGGTTCAAAATCTAAACAATGATTTCATAGGCCTTTAGAGGCAAATTGGAAACACTAGTGGAGAAACTTCTAAAATAAATTTGTCATGCCAAATGTATAATCACCCCTTAAATAACTCTAATAAAAACATATATCTTTCGCAAAATAATCTACATTTGATTAACATTTGTGATCTCACTTTACCCAACTAGTATAGAGTGTATAAAATGACCTATAATGGATAATTAGATTGTACTAAGTTATCTAATGCATTCAATATCTTCTAAAAGGATATGGAGGGGTATGTGGTGGTTTCTAACAACCAATACACAAAAAATGCATATAAATTCCCTAACATGTCAATAACCTCTAATACTATCAAGGTGATTGAGACCTTTGACTTCCCTAATCAAGAGGATAATGAGCTTAAATAATCCACAAATGAGATTCATGTCTTGATAAAATACTAGATAAATAATGTGAATTAAGGAGTAAGTCATAAAAAAATCATATTAAACATATATTCCTCATAGTAATGGTGTTACTTCCCCTAATCTAAAAGAAAATAATGATCCCCCACCCCCAAAAGTTAGTGATCAACATCTAATTAAAAAATTCAACTCCCCCCAATAAAAATAGCTATAACATTACTAAAAACATGAAAATAATCAAGGCTAATATCAAACTACATAATCTACCCTAAATCATTGAACAACATGACTTGATCTAAAATATTTAATATAAAAATTGGCCCAAGGCAAGTAAAATGCATAACACACTAATGTAGTGATGCATAAGAACAAGTTAGAAGCTCCCCATTTCTTTCTAATAGTCAGATTGTTTAGGAAATAATTTGCATTATTGTTTGGTTGATTTGGGGGCCTTAACTAATCTATTTGTAGCATGAGCCTATAGAAATCTAGGTCTAAAATAAATTAAACTAGTTTATACCAATTATATAAGCAAGGACCACCTTCCCTTAACATTATAATCACATATATTTAAAGTACCTTAAAAAATTAAGCTCTGATTAGAGTATCTAATTGAAATAATAAAGAAATCAAATAACATTGTAAGGCACATGGTAGTATTGGCAAACACAAGGAAAAACATGCATAAAAATTATTTAGTAAAAAGTAAGGCACTAATTACGAGGATACTTTTACTCCCCCCACTACAATAAATACTTTTAGAATGATATTTACTTTGGTTCCCTAGTTTTTATGGGAAGTTCACCATATTGATTAAAAATTTTCCTATCTAAATTGATATCAGTAATAAGAATTCTATATGACTCAAACATAAGGTTTTTTCATAGTTGGAAAAGAAGGAAAAAAATGTAGACTCATAAAACCATTGTATGGTCTCAAATAGGTTCCCCAAGCCTAGTATATATAAATTAATGAGAATGTCATTTAACATGGATTCTATAGGAGTCTTTATGATCTAAATCTTTACCTAAAATGATAATGAGTGAGATTATGATTATTTTTTTATATGTTGATGATTTATTCATTATTGGTAGTTAAGTGAAGATGATTAATGCAATGAAGAAGTATCTCAACCGATCATTCAACATGATATATATTAGGATACTCTAATACTACCTTTAAATATATTATGGATAAATAAGCACCATATATTTGTGTCCAAAATTAAATATACCAAGACAATGCTCGATAAATTTTTAATAATGGGTTGTAAAAATATTTCTACACCTATGGAGATATGGCTTTAGTTATCTCATAAAGATCCATCACCATAATTAAATACAAACATATATCAATAATTAATTTGGAGCCTAATTTATTTGACATATATATATATATATATATATATATATATTAGTTATGTTTTCATCTAACTCTCATTGTTCATGCAAGAGCTGAAGATGTCTCATTGGAAATTGGTAAAATGAATATTGAGATTTATATAAGGGGTAAAATGGAATATGGCCTTAAATATAAGAAGAATTATTGATTTTATTAACTCGATATTTAAATTTAGATATCGTGTGTAATATTATTGTCAAAAAATTCACTTCTAGATGTGTGTTCTTTTTACTATCTAGACCTACATCATGGGGGAAAATGAAAAAAAAAAATTCTTGATCTTCCACTGATACAAACTATCATGTAGTAGGAGTTGTTTGTTAACTAATAAGGTTACATCACATACTTGAAGGATTGTGAGCACCATATAAGCAACTAAACATCCTATATTGTGATAAAGAAGGTTTTCTTTAAAAAAATCATAATCCATTATTTCATGAGGACACAAAACACATTGAGGTAAAAGTACATTTTGTATGTGAACATGTTCAAAAACACAACATTCAACTCTAATTTTTACTAAAAAAAGAACACCATGCATATGTCTTTACCAATTAAGTTTCACATGATAAATTTGAGTATTTTAGAGAATGTGTCTCTTGTTCACTTGATATTATTATTAATTTAGTGTCGGTGGGGGAATGGGGTGGGGGGTTGGGTTTAACCTAGAGGTGATTAATTCACCATAGTCAAAATAAATGTAAGTGAATAAATTATTTTCATTCACATTATTTATTGGTTAATTAATTGATAGAATATTCCTAAATATCTTAAATTTAGTTTAGTTTGTGATATTTTAACTCCCTTATGTTAATTTGGAGGTATTACTTAAGACCCTACTTCATATGGATATGTGGATGATGTTCATCATATTTCATAGGTCCTATTACAAGAATATTCATGTATATAAATTAACCTATGTAATATTTGTTTTACTAGTTGAATAAATTAAAACATTTTATGTTCACACTCAATATCAAAAATAACCATAACATTCCTCAAAATTTAGTTAAGAATGAGATAGATGATATACAACAAAAGGTTAAAAATCTCAACAATGATTTCTTAGGCCTTTAGAGGCAAGGTGGAAACACTATTTAGGAAACTTATAACAAAATTTTCTCATACCAAAAGTAAAAGAGACCCTTAAATAACCGTAAAAAAACCTAGAGCCTTCATCAAATAATATACATTTGATTAACACATGCGAGATTGCTTTAACCATCTTATGCAGAGTGTATAACATGACCTAGCATGGAAATTTAGATTTTATTGAGTTATGAAATGCCTTATGTATCTTCCAAATGTATATGTAAAGGTATGAGGTGTTTCCCAACAACCAACATGTCTAGAACCCCAAGTATTTTCAGGGTTATTGAGACCTTTGAGCTCCCCAATCAAGAGGATAATGATCTTGAATAAGCCAAAAATGAGATTCATGACTTGGAATAATACCAAAGAAGCAATATGAATTAAGGAGTAAGGCACAAATAAAATCATTTTATAAAAATAATCCTCATAGTAATGGTGGTACTTGCAATAATATGAGTCAAATAATGATCCCCCCATCCCCAAAAGTTAGTGATCAACATATAAATTAAAAAATGCAACTTCCCCCCAATAAATATAACTATAACATTGTTGAAGACATGAAAAAAATCAAGGCTAATATTATACTACATAATCTATCCCAAATCACTGAATAACATGACTTTCTCTTAAACAAATTAATATAAAAATTGGCCCAAGACATGTAAAATACATCACACACTAATGTAGTGATGCATAATAACAAGGTAGAAGTTCTCCATTTCCTTCTCATAGTTAGATTATTTAGGAATAACTTGTAGAATATTTTGGTCAATTTGGGGGCCTCGGCTAATTTCTTTTCAACATGAGTCTATACAAATCTATGTCTAACCTAAATTAAACTAATTTATGCCAATTCTATAAGCAAGGACCACCTTCCCTTAACATTACAGTCAAATTTTTAAAATTTCAAGAAAACATGAAGCTTTGATCATAGTATCCAAATGAAATATTAAATAAATCAAAGAAAATTGTGAGGCACATGGTAGTATTGACAAGCACAAGGTACAACATGTAGCAAAAATGTTTACAAAAAAAGAAGGCATTTATTATGAGAATACATTTATTCCCACTACTAATATCAATACTATCAGAAATATATTTTCTTTTGTTACCTAATTTTGATACAAATTTCACTAGATGGATTAAAAAAGTTCTTATCAAAATTGATATCGATTATATGAACTCTATATGACTCAAACATAAAGTTATTTCACACTTGGTAAAGAAGGCAAAGTGTATAGACTCATAAAATCATTATATGGTCTCAAATAATTTCCCTGAGCCTAGTGTATAAAAATTTATGAGCATCTCATTTAACATGGATTCTAGAGGAGTCTTTATGATCTAAATATCTACCTCAAATGATAATGGGTGAGATTGTGACTTTTTTGTAAATGTTGATGATATATTCATTATTGGTAGTTTAGTGAAGATGATTGATGCAACAAAGAAAGATCTCAATCTATCATTCAACATGATAGATATCAAGCTATTTCACTATTATCTTGGACTATAGTAGGGATAAATAAGAACCATATATTTTTGTCCCAAATGAAATATACAAAGACAATGATAAAGAAATTTTGAATGATGGATTGTAAAACTCTTTATACACCTATGGATATAAGACTTTGATTGTCTCATAAATATCCATCACCAAAACTAAATATAAACATATATCATTAGTTTATTGGGAGCCTAATTTACTTGACATATACTAGGATATATATTATTTATTTTGTTATCTAATTCACATGATTCATTAAAGATCCCAATATGTCTAATTGGAAAGCATCAAAGTGAATATTGAGAGAAATATAAGAGGTGCAATGGAATATGGCCTAGAATAGAAGAAGAATGAATAGTTTTATTAACTGGATATTCAAATTTAGATCATGTAGGCAATATTGATGAAAAAAATCCACTTACACACACACACACACACACACACACACACACACACACACACACACACACACACATAGAGAGAGAGAGAGAGAGAGAGAGAGAGAGAGAGAGAGAGAGAGAGAGAGAGAGAGAGAGAGAGAGAGAGAGAGAGAGAGAGAGAGAGAGAGAGAGAGAGAGAGAGAGAGAGAGAGAGAGAGAGTGTTTTATTTTTTTGATCTAGTCTTATATCATGGGTGATTAGGAAACAAAACTTTATTTCTCAATCTTCCAATGTAATAAGAGGGGTTGTTTGTAAACTAATATGATTACATAACATACTTTAAGGATTGTGAGAACCACATAAGCAACTAGAAATCTTGTATTATGACAATTAATTTGTTCTTAAACTTTTTCAAAATCTATTATTTCATGAAAACATAAAACACATTGAGGTACAAGTACATTTTATATGCAAAAATGTTAAAAAACACAACATTCAACTCTATTTTTGTTTATATAAGAATAACATGCATATATCTTCACCAAGTAAGTTTCACATGATAAATTTGAGGATTTTATACAATATCTCTCTTGTTCACTTGAAATGATGATAAATTATGATGGGTGGGTGGGAGTGGGGTGGGGGGGAATATTAGGTTTAACCTATAGATGATTAATTAACCATAGTAAAAATAAATGTAAGTGAATAAATTATTATTACTCACATAATTTATCAGTTAGTTTGTTGTTAGAACATTCCTAAACATCTTAAATTTAGTTTAGGTTGTGATATTTTAACTCCCTTATGTTATTTTATAGGAATTAGTTAAGACCCTAATTTGTATGGATATTTGAATGATACTCATCCTATTTCAAAGGACCTATTACAATAATATTCCTCTATATAAATTAACCTATGCAAGTTTTATTTTTATAGATAAAGAAATTAAAACATTTAATTTCCAAACTTAATAAAAAAAAAACACCCAAAACATACCAAAATAATTAGTTAAGAGTGAGTTATATGCTATATAACAAAAGGTTTAAAAGCTCAACAATGATTTATTAGGCATTCAAAGCCAAGCTAAAAACACTAGTGGGGAAACTTCTAACATAATTTTATCATACAAAAATTATAATAGATAATTTTCTCATACCAATAATATAATAGACCCTTAAACAACCCTTATAAAAACCTATATCCTTCACCAAATAATCTACTTGTGATTAACATATGCAAGCTCACTTTGCCCAACTTGTGTAGAGTGCATAACACAACCTAGCATGGAGATTTTGATTATAGTTAGTTCTAAAATGCCTTCAATATATTCCAAAAGGACATAGAAGTGTATGGATTTGTTCCTAACTACCAAAACATAACAAACATGTTTGAAGTCCCCAACATGTCTAGATCCCCAAGTATTGCCATGGTGATTGAAACCTTTGAGATTGTCAATCAAGAGGATAATGGCACTGAAGAATTCATATGTGATATACATGCCTTACAATAGTACTATATAAAAAATATGAATTAAATATTAATGCACAACAAAAATATTTTACAATATCTACTCCTCATAATAATGGCGTTACTTCCCCTAATCTAAAGGCAAATAATGATCCCCCTCCCCCAAAAGTTAATGACCAACATCCAAATATAAAATTATAAATTTATCGTAATAAAAATATCTATAAAATTTTTGAAGACATGAAAAAATCAAGGATAATATCAAAATACATGAATCAACCCAAATCACTAAACAACATGATGTGTTATTGAAAGATTTAACAAAAAAATTGGCCTAAGAGAAGAAAAATGAATCACACACTAGTGTAGTGATACCTAAAAACAAGATAAAACATCTCCATTTCCTTCTCACAATAATAATTATTATGAAGAACTTCTACAATTATCTGGTCAATTTATGGGTTTTAACTAATGTCTTTCTACCAAAAGTCTATAGAAAACTAGGTCTAATCCAAATTTAATCAAACAAGATTGCTATTTAGTTAAAGAAATCAAAATTAAAGGTAGTTTGAGATTTTTTTAGTGTTTTTAGGAAACTAAAATTTGAAATAAGAGTCCTAAAAATCATTTACATATAGGTGGTTAATATCCCAAAAACATACAAAATGATAATTAGTCAAGATTGGTCTAAAATTATAAATGGTTATACATGGAAACAAATTTCTCCCATATATGGATACCTTAGATAGGTGTTGTAATACAAATTTGGATCAATAGATATTATCAAATGAAACACATTATCACTGAGTATAATTTTTTAATTGAGAGATTAATTTGGTGTCCTTGGGCACTGTCATTTATACTCTTTTTATTGAACCCACTAGCTAAAAAAATGAAGATATTAATGACTAATTAGGATTATGGTCCCTTTACTTTTATGGAGCTCACTCCAAACAATTTTCAAGAGTTAGAGTTATGTTAATTATTCCATAAGTAAAAATGCACTTGGTTACCTTAAGGCTATGATTGCCCTACACAAATAACATCATAGAGTATGAAACCCTATCCCATGTATACTATTTTCCATAATGCATAAGGTCAGATAATTATAAATATTAGGGGATTCAAAATTGGAAATAATCTAAGGTAAAATTAAGTTTTAATATCAAATATTTTATGTAAATATATACAAACATAAATCATGGCATTTTATTTGAACACTTAATTCCTTTAATATTATCCCCATCCCTCATGAAAATAATCAAATCACTAATTATTTGTTGACATTGGTTAAAAATATATCCCCTATAAATAACATCAATAACTTATAAGTAAATTAATTAAATTCCACTCGGCCTTAAACAACATCGATAATTTCTTAGCGTTCAATGATGATCAACACATTATCAAGTTCATGAAGAATTCTAGAGGCTTTGATGCATAAATTAGCAATTAAAAATCAATAAATATGGAAAAGTTAATGATGACTGAGACAATGATGGAATCATGAAATTAAGATAAAATAACATACCAAAGGGTATGGTTTCACTAGAAAGGATTTTTTATATAAATATATTAGCTAAGAATTATAAATAACCAGAATTCATGAGATATCAATCCACTATATTGAACCTAGGATCAATAAGTGAACCTCAAATTGTCAATGTTGGTCTCAAGTGAACCAATTTGGAGTTGAAATAAGAAAAAATTTTACTCCTATGATATAGATATGTAATTACTTGGACATTAAAATGGATTGAAAAATTTTGACTTGGGAATTATAACACATATAATGTTTAGATTAAATAATGACATAATCCATTTAGGTAGAGGAAATGACATGTGAATCCTATCCTAGAACATATCATTTAGAAATAAGTTAGAAATCTAATTGTATCCAAAATTATCTTTCTATTTCATCATTCCACTTGGGTTGCCAACTTAATTCTTGTCCATAAGAAAAGTGGAGAATCAAAACTTACATCAATTTCAAAAACTTGGATAGACCATCATACAAAGATAATTATCATTTTATATCCCTTTATACGGTAGTTTATATGGTTAATTCCTATGACATGATTTATTTCTTAGATGGATTCTTCGGTTAAAACTATGTCTTATTCAACCAAGAAGACATATATAAAAAAAACATTCACTACTAAAAATTTATTTATTTCTATTTTATCAAAGCAAGAGTCACCTTCTAGTGAGCCATGTATTTTTACTTCTAAGGATTTATTGGTAAGTTAATAATTATTTATATAGATGATTTTCTAGTTTTATCCAAACACAAGTAAGATAACAATTTCACCTACAAAAAATATTTGAAATATGCGGGGTGTATGGTATGTCCTTGAATCCTAAAAAGATTTTTTTTGGTGTCATAAAAGGTAAAATTAAATGCCACATCATCATGAACTAATGTATTTTTATTGATCCTAAAAGATATAGTGTGATTTTGAATATAGGTATTATTAATAGAAAAAGAATTGAAATCCTTCTTTGGCAAAATTAACTTTACGTGTAGATTTATTTTTGGTTTTTTTGATATTCTTAGACCCTTTAAATCTATGTTTAAAAAATATTCAAAGGTAAAATGGAAACCTAAATCCCAATCAACATTCCAAGACATCAATAACTCTACCATGCAAGCACTAGTCATGATCATCCCAAACTTCACAAAGGAATACTATCTTTACTATTTTGCCTTAGGGAATACCATAAAAATAATGATAAAGCAAAGAATCAATGATGATGATCATTCCATTTTCTTCATGATAAATTTTTTTAAGGTTACATACATGCACATGCATTGGTAAAAGATAATAAAATGTGTAAGCACTATATACTCCATAGTAAGGTTCATGCTATTATTCCTACACCTAAAATGAAGCTCATATTTAGCTATAATGAACTTGGGGAGAAAAAACAAATGGATGTCCAAGATTCAAGAATATTATATCGAGATACAATGATCCAAGATGGTTAAAGTCCAAGGCTTCACTCATTTGACTACCAAATTTGTCCCCAAACTCACTATGATGCATATAAATGAAACCCATATAATCTATAATAAATGGTATGACCACATCATCCATTTTACATTATATCACATTTTCCCCAATAAAATTAAAAGAGAAAAAATGAGAGGCTTTAAATTTAAGTTCAACCATTACATGTTGAATATTTGATTCCTATATCACAAAAATTATGAGGAAATATATCTTAAGTACATAACCAAAATTGAAGATGAAGAAACAATGAGACATCTTCATGAGAAATTAGTAAATTTATCCCCCTTCAGGTAATACAATAGTGAATAGAGTACTAGTATATAGGTATTATCATCCCATAATATTTAAATATGTCCATCACCATGTCAAAACATGCCATGAATATCATTGAGGAATAAGAAACATACACATATATGACTTTATAACTAGTTATAGAATGTAGACCATGCATCCACTAAAGAATTGAGTTCATTGGTGTACTCAATCATAATTATAGTTAAGGACATAATTTCATGTCCATGGAAATTGATTTTTTCACTAGATGGACTGAATTAGTAAAAACCAAAGTCAACTCAACCAAAGACATGATTAGGTTCCTTGAAGAAAATATTATCACAAGTTTTGGCACTACATTCACTCTCGTTTATGATAATGGATCAACAATGTAGTTAGTTGATATCATTTAATGGGATAATAAAAATTATATAACCTTGAAGTTATCTTCAAAATACTACCTAGGAATCAATTAATCACACATGTTTAATTCTTGAAGTTATTAAAACATAGTATGTTGTAAATAAAACCAAACCCAAATGTCTTGTTATCAACCAAATTTTAACCATAAGGATGACTAATATAGACTCCTTAAATTTTAAATATCATTGAAACACTTACTATGTTCTGGGTGAGAATTATTAGAGGTGAATCTCTAGGTTAAAGGGCTAGCTCCCTTACACCACAACTACAACTAACCACTAACCTAATTCTTTTTAAGGAAAATGGATAGATTGAGATCAAACACTAATATAATGGAGGTGTGTTAGAGATACAATAACTGAGAGGGAGGGATGAATTAGTGTCCTTATAAACTTTTACTTTAATATATATTCTAATAATTCATCAAGAAACATCATCATATGAACAATATCAACTAGTCTAACAACATAGTAATGAGAGTATACACTTCAAATATGAACACATCATCTAAGTGGAAAACCCTCATGGGGAATAATTAACACTAAGCATATCTTAGACAACTAGTCCTATAAATCAATTAATCAAATTTATTTGATCACCCACTGAACTTGGAGCACCAACCCTAGTCTATCAAGTACCAACTTAACATACTTTTTAGTAAACACCCACTTGCAAGGAAGCACCAAATCCCTTGGTAACTCAACACTAACTTAGCCACCTCTTGACCAAGAACCCACTTATTAAATTATAATTATTCCTTCCATATTTTTCCTTGTTTCAATATTCAAGAGATTATGGTTCTTTTCTTCATCTCTTCACATACTTCTATTCCTCTCAAAACTGCTTCTAGGTTTCTTTGCTCTACTAGGTCTCTTCAAGACTTATTCAGTCATATGACATTGATATCCATAATCAAAAATTATTTTATATATTCATTTATATCTATATACATACATATTATGGTATACATGGCCTCATTCTATTCCTTAATGTGTTGTTTTATTCACTTGCACACACTCTAGTCTAACTCACTCAAATATGTCTAATTAGTCTTGCTCTTATACACGTCACTTAATCTCACACACCTTATTCATAAATTCACACTTGAATACTTGTATTACCATTAAAATAGGTCTTATAAAATGTTTAAAAAATTAATAAAATAATAAAATTGGTTTATCATAGCATATAAGACCAAAAACTCTTTTAGGCCTTAAGGAGACCTAATCCCATTAAACCTTCATAAGAGCACATTACACTTTATAATTATTGTAATTATTAAAAATTACATAAATATTAGTATAAATTCATATATAACTCAAATATACCTTATAAAACTTCAATTTAGGTCCATAATACCCTTTAGTTCCAACCACTTCTTATTCCTTTTCTCAAAATAATGTTCACAATAGGCATGTGCATATACAAAAAGTATGTCTTAAAAAACTAAAGTAAAAACACCATTTTGTCTATAAAAAATGTAAAAAACATAATATAAATAAAAAATACCTCATATTCATAAATATATTTTATATACTTCATAACTCAAATCAGAAGTACACAAACTCTTCTCTACAAATAGCTCACTCAGAATAGCCAACTAGCCTTAAAATACAGTCATGGAAACTTAAAATTTTGAAATTTAAGAAACATAATAATGGAATTAAAATTAATTAATATGATCATAAAACATAATTAAAACAATATACAACAAAAATATCACAAGATCTAATTTAAATTATTAGTCTTACAGATCAATTTGTTGACCTTCTCTTTCACAGTCTTTACTTAGCCAGATAGGACATTTTGGATTCAATATTACAACCTATTACAATAAATTAAAAGATTATAAAAATAATTTATAGTTAATAAAATTCCAAAAAAACAAAATTATGTGCATTATATACATCAACTCATGGCAAAGAGCCTCCAACTCATCACTGCAACTTGCTTACCCAGATCTACCAATTTACATTCAAACATAGTCATGGTGACATTGAATTCAAACACATATATATAAACATTAAAATAATATTTATACATTAATATTATCATAAAATATATTTATAATATATGTAAAATATGAATATATCATGGTCAAATGGAAATATTAGTCTTGTATACCAATCTCATGACCTCACTATACACAAACCTCATTGAGCTAGACAAGTCAACTTGAGAACAACTTTTTGTTATATATAATGATCTAAAAATATTATATCCAACATTAAAATTTATTAAAGGTATAAATATACTACTCCATGTTCCTTTATTCATCCCAAATCCATGATAACACATCCATAGTCACCTTCTCAATTTTGCCTGGTTTTCTCACTGTTTACACCATTAGGCCTTTTAGTGATAGGTCAACTTGTATGACCAGTTTAGAAAAATTGAGGGATATAATCAGATTAAAAATGATAATTTACATTAAATAAAATTCTAAATCTTTTTCCTCCATACTTTTATCAATTTTGACTTGGTCAATTTTGATTGTTACAACAAATTTTTGAGTAACAAGGCCTTTCTTATAGGGTCCACTCACTCACTTGACAAAAAAATCACACCTAGAGGTACTTGGGAGAGTTTAATAAATAATAAAATCACTTAAATATACATATAAATCAGTTTTTGTTTATTTTTATCTAAATCTTTCATATTAGGTCATTGTTAGGATTCTTTGAGGGTTTAAACCATCTTTCAGTCTTAACAATCATTCAAAAATCTTATCCCATAATTATAGAAACCAATGCCTAAAAATTTGATCTAATAACCTTCCCTATATACCATGAACATATTATTCCATCATTAATATACTTCATGTGCCAACAAACACTTGAAAAACCTTATCAGTAGACAACTCTTCATCATGTACATTTGAGAGACCTTAAAACACTTCTTCTTTCTGTTACCTTCAAATTTTGAACTAAAACTTGGTAAAAATACTTTAAAAACATTAAAAAATTATTTAAATGCTCACATGTCCATTTTATCCTTGAAAATAAAACCTCATACCCCATTAGGCCATGCTTTCTCTCTTTGCTCTCTAGGCCTTGACTTGTAAGTCATATTAGGTCTTGAAATTGACCTTATAACCACTTTTTAAACTCTCAACACCTCATAAAAACTCAAGAAACCTTTATCATGATCAAACACTAATATACATCCTTTTATATTCCATGGAAACACCTCATGAAGCCTTATTTGGCTAGGTAGGGTCTATAACCAGTCTAGTTGCAGACTTGGACTTAAAGTCTTACCCCTTTAGGCTTACTTTGAAACTATATTTAGTAAAAAAATGCCATAAATTAATGATAAAAAAACCTCATATAACATATTATGCCTCTATTCTCCCATATCACTAAACCATCATACTCATACCTTCTCACAAGGTGTCTTCATGATATGACTAGTGTTAGGTTACTCAAGCACTCTACCTTCATGTCTCTTTTTATCCTCTAAAAATGTCATTATCATGATTAATATATCACTATAATTCCATATTAAATCTTACCATTCTCACCAATTACCATACATCTTATCACATTCCTAATACCACTCATCTCACAAAGCATCTAAGTCATTGACTTTACATAAGGTATCTTCCTGATATAACTATGTTTAGGATACTTAAGCACTTATTATCAAATATTTACCTTAAAATAATTCTAAATTATTCTATAAATAACTCTTAATCTCATAAAATTCCAAATAACTTATTACATGACTAAGCTTACTCACTTTGCCATGCTACTTGCACATACCTTCTCATAAGGTCTAGACAAGGCTTTACAAGACACCTTGATGCCTTGAGCTATTCCTTCCATGTCATGACCTTAAAACAAAATCAACCAAGTATATATGAGACACTTATACCTATACCTTTCTCTCATGTCAATCACTACAAACCTTTAATTCTCATTATCTTGTCACAACATACATTACTAATTGGCCTTGAAAATCTAGACACCAATCTTAAAATAGCTATTGACAATAACCTCATCCATCATGATTACACTCCCTTTCATAAAATATATTTATCACATCAGGTATCAATGACAATAATTAAAACACTATGACATTAGGTTGACATCAATGATAACATTATGCCAACAAACTTTGCTTTTGTCATTGATGGCAAAATACATTGCAGTTTGATCGATCTCTTCTCCCCTAAATTTGGTAAATATTATTTCATGAACTTTTATCCCCCTTTGAAATCAATGATAAAGGATCATAAATACTACAATTTGTTGGAAATATTGTCATTGATGTCAAAGGTTTAGCATTATTTGTGATAAAGTCCCCATTGCATTTAATGTTGTTGGTAATAAATATATCTTGGCTAATATGAGTTAATATTTATTTCATATTAATGAATATATTTTTGGTTGCATATGAGACAAAATAAGGACCCATGGAGAAGTTGAAGAGCCACGGGATAAGGACAAAAGAAGGATGGGATGCATTTTCCCATGAAGAGTCATCTTGGGGAATACCAAGAGTCACCAAGTGAAGACAAAAGAGTAAGGGCCCAATTTCTCATGAAGGGACACTTTGAGGAATACGAAGAGTCACCAAAGATAATGACAAAAGTGGGAAGGACGTTTTTGGTCATGAAGGGTCACCATATGACTTTTCAAATGCTTGGATATGAAGGGTCATCCAAGATTGGTGCCATTTTCCATGAGGATTAAAGTGTCACAAAGGGGGAAGGCCAAAGGTCATTTGGAAAGATATAAATAAAGACTTGAGAAGCCATTTGTAATGTGGATGTGAGAGGTTGATTTGATATTGTGATATCTAGCTTAGAAGAGCAATTGTGAGAGATGAATATGATTTGTATTTGTTATATCTAGCTTAGAAGAGAAAAGGTGAGAGAGAGGAAGGATATGTTGTATTGATCTATCATTTGTTGAGATAGAAACATTGAGAGATAGGTGTGTGGTATACACAAAGGGGTTGGTGCTCCTGTGGGTTGGTGCTCGACAAAGGGGTTGGTGCTCTTGTGGGTTGGTGCTTAGCAAAGGGGTTTGAAGCTCATGTGGGTTGGTGCTCATGAATTATAGCTAAGGTTTGTACTTGTCAAAGGGGTATGGTGCTCCTATGGGGTTGTTTTCATGAATATATTTGAGATTGATTCTATTTGGTTTTTCCCACATTGGGTTTCCATGTTATATCTGGTGTCTCTCTCTATCTTATGTGGATGTTTATTTTTTGAGTTTTATTGCATATCTTGAATGTTTGATTAAGTGGAATTTGGTGAAGGGAAATTTTTATAAGATACATAATATACTGATTCACCCCCCCTCTCAGTATATTCCATGCTTAACAATTGGTATCAGAGCAGGTTCCTTTTTTGAAAAGTTTTACAGCTTGAAGGTAGATCAAGAAAGCACGATGGCTGGGTCACAGGAAGGATTTTCTACAAATAAGGCACCTTTGTTTAATGGGACGAATTATGATTTTTGGAGCATGAGAATGAAGGTTTATTTGATGGCCCTTGGATTCGACATATGGAAATCAGTGGTGGAGGAATATGAAGAGCCATAGACATCTACAATTACTCTAGTAGAAAAGAAGGCAAGCGAATGTAATGCTAAGCTTTAAATGCTATTTTATGTGGTTTATGAGAATCTAGATTTGTTAAAGCTATGTAATGTAAATCTTCTCATGAAACTTGGGTAAAACTTGAGAATATTTACAAAGGTGATGGAAAGGTTTAGCAAGCTAAGTTGTAGACTTTTAGAAGGTAGTTTTAAAGTTTGAAGATGGAAGAAGAAGAAGATATAGCAAGTTATCTTTTACGAGTTGATCAAGTCGTAAATCAGATTCAAGGTCTTAGAGAAACAATGGATGAGTCAATAGTGGTGCAAAAGGTTTTGAGATCTCTACCAATGAGATATGATGCAAAGGTTTCATCAATTGAGGAGATGAAGAATTTATCCAAGCTAAAGATGGATTAGCTTCATGGTATTCTCACAGCATATGAGATGAGGACAAAACAAGATAAACCCTCAAAGAGAGAAGCAAATTTCAAGATATCAAAGAAGGAGAAAGCTAAGATTCAAGAATCAATTGATAGTTCTAGTGACGATGAAGATGACAATGAAGCACTTTTCATTCGTAGGCCAAAAAGAGGAATAGGTAAATATCAAGGAAAATTACCTTTTAAATGTTTTAATTGTGGAAATATTGGACACTTCTTAGATATATGCCCAGATAAGGTTAATGATGAAGAAGAAGAAAAGCCTACATACAAGAAGAATTTCAAAGGAAAATCCAAGAAGGGATTCAAGAAGAAGAGCCTGTATTCTAAGGATCCTAGCTTAGTTGAAGATAGTGGAGTCAGCGATTCAGAAGAAGAAGAAGAGATTATATTCATGGCTATACATGAAGATGATCAAGAAGAAGAAGAGGAGGAAGCTGAAGTAGATATGGAAGGAGAACTCAATTGTTCCCTAGAAGAGTTAGAAGCTGTTTAGAAGAAGAATCGAAGGTTAAAGCACCAGATCAAGAAAAATGAACAAGAGTCAAAGGAAATGATTGAAGATCTACAAGCACACTTTGAAGAAGCCAAGAAGAATGAAGAAGATCTCATAACACAGTTGGAAATAGCAAGAAAATATTGTGAAAGGTATGTTATGAAAATTGCCTCTTTAAAAGAAGATATTAAGAAAGTTGTCAGTGATAAAGTAATCAGTGATTCAAAATTTGAAGATAACACTAACATGTTGAATAAGATATTGGAAAGTCAAAAAGCATATTCAGATAAGATAGGGATCAGTTTTGAAAAGAAAAAGAGCTATGCTGAAGCTCTTACACAAGAGGAAACAAAAAGGGGAGAAGTGAATAATACAGAGGACATTCCAAATAGTGAAGGCTGGAAGGAACAAAGCTACAAAAGGCAATCAGGTCAGAGATATACAGACATGTCTTATTTTTATGTCTATTGTTTTTATTGTAATGGTTATGGTCACAAGAAATTAGAATGTAGAGAAAGAGCTAACAATTTCAGAAATAAGGAGAAGGAAATTCAAGTAGAGTCAAGCAGAAGCCACAACTCTTTTGCTCCTCTATCAAGCTTTGATGAGGAGACCATAGTATGCTACAAGTGCAACAACTTCAGACACATAGCTCGGTTTTGCAAAAGTGTGTTCGAGTCAATCAAAAAGGATCAGAGTTTCAAAGCTCCATTCATCAAGAAGAAGAATCATATTGTCAAAGATCCATTCATTAGGGAGAAGATTCAGACATGTACATGGCAGAAGAAACAACATGAAGATTATATGATGGTGCAAATAGCTCTGCATGTGGGAGGTAAAGATCAGCCATGGTTAATTGATAGAGGATGTTCAAGGCATATGACAGGAGATAAAAGTAATTTCATTTCTTTGAAGAAGATAAATGGTGGTAAAGTGAGATTTGAAGATAAAATCACTGCCAAGATAGCCAGAAAAGTTACTTTGAGTTTGGATTATGTTAGAACTAAGACTAAGAATGTTTAGTATGTAAAAGGTCTTAAGCATAATCTGTTGAGTGTTAGTCAAATTTGTGATCAAGGATACACATTAAGGTTTCATGCTAAAGGTTGTGAGATTAGAAGAAAAGATTCAAATGAGTTGATTGCAGATGCTCAAAGGATAGGGAATAATGTGTATGTATTGTCAGATATCTTCTCAAAGGCATGATCAAAGGATACATTCAAAGATCGGTGAGAGGAGTTGGGAGTAATTTCTATTACTTCTTGCCATTGATGTTCAACATCAAGTGAGGGGGAGCTAAGTGTTAGCTCCAGGTAGGCCCTTTGCCATTGATGTCAAAGGGGGAGAATAATAGTTACAGGTACAGGTGAAGAAAATAGGTATAGGGAATAGCTACAGGTTGTTATTGTAAGGGGGATTTACTGTATGTTTTCAGATGATAGTATGTGTAGGTGACAGGATGTGGCAATTTCAGCATTGAGGTTGCCATCAATGACAAAGGGGGAGATTGTTGGAAATATTGTCATTGATGTCAAAGGTTTAGCATTATTGGTGATAAAGGCCCCATTAAATTTAATTTTCTTGGTAATAAATATATCTTGGCTAATATGAGTTAATATTTATTTAATATTAACAAATATATTTTTGGTTGCATATGAGACAAAAGAAGGGCCCATGGAGAAGTCGAAGAGCCATGGGATAAAGACAAAAGAAGGATGGGACTCATTTTCCCATGAAGAGTCATCTTGGGGAATACCAAGAGTCACCAAGTGAAGACAAAAGAGTAAGAGCACAATTTATCATGAAGGGACACTTTGAGGAATACGAAGAGTCACCAAAGATAAGGACAAAAGTGGAAGGACATTTTTGGTCATGAAGGGTCACCACATGAATTTTCAAATGCTTGGATATGAAGGGTCATCCAATATTGGTGCCATTTTCCATGATGATTGAAGGGTCACAAAGGGGGAAGGCCAAAGGTCATTTAGAAATCTATAAATAAAGGATTGAGTAGCCATTTGTAATGTGGATGTGATGTTGATTTGATATTGTGATATCTAGCTTAGAAGAGCAATTGTGAGAGATGAATATGATTTGTATTTGTTATATCTAGCTTAGAAGATCAAAGGTGAGAGAGAGGAAGGAGATGTTGTATTGATCTATCATTTGTTGATATAGCAACATTGAGAGATAGGTGTGTGGTATACACAAAGGGTTTGGTGCTCCTGTGGGTTGGTGCTCACGAATAGGTGTTAGGTTGGTGCTCGGCAAAGGGGTTTGAAGCTCTTGTGGGTTGGTGCTCACGAATTGTAGCTGAGGTTTGTACTAGGCAAAGGGGTATGGTGCTTCTATGGGGTTGTTCTCATGAATATATTTGAGATTGATTCTCCATGGTTTTTCCCACATCGGGTTTCCACGTTATATCTGGTGTCTCTCTTTATCTTGTGTGGATGTTTATTGTTTGATTTTTATTGCATATCTTGAATGTTTGATTAAGTGGAATTTGATAAAGGAAATTTTTTATAAGATATATAATATACTAATTCACCCCCCCTCTCAGTATATTCTATGCTTAACACAATTCCTAGAATCCTTCATTCTCCTACTTTAGAAAATATTCTCAAAAACTAAAAAAAAAGACTTAGAGCTACCAATCTTCCCCTTAGATCAAGCATAGTTTTAAATGAATTTTGATCACAAGACCATACATCTTATCCTAGACATGACTAAGATGACTCAAAATTATTAGGCTATCTCATTTGTTCCTATATGACAAAGATATTCTTCAAATGGACTCAGGTATACAAGACTACTTACCTTCCTTTATACACTTTGATGCCATAGAGATGAATGATATCCAACTTATCTTGATAACTCTACATACTTTCTCTATACTACACACCTACTCTTTAAATCTCATGAATTATTTTATAAGTTACCCCATTATCCTTATAGATTTTGATTCACACAATGAATAAAAATCTATTTTGACTTGCTACTAACATCCTCTTAGTTTCATAAGCCATAGCTAATCCATCATGACAACCCTTCTTGTATTAGTTCTATAAAAAACACTTAGTTCACTATCTATTACGATCTCTATCTTGTTTGATAACCTTCACCTCACACAAATAGGGAGTATTGAGTATATAGACCTATGATACATGACCCAAAGGTCATATCCAAACTCCTAGATCATAAAACATCTTTATAATCAACATTTTTCAACCATGTCTATTAGGTATGTCTACAGTCAAAGATATTATTTCAAGGGAACAATCTAGTCCTCCATGTTGGAGAAAAAAGATCACTCATGTTATGTCCATGTGATATCTCAGATTTTATTATTGCATCATTCTATCTCCTTCATGTTTCTCAAACCACCATGGTACATACATCATCATGACATCTTCCTTGCATCAATCTATTAACTAGGTCTATGTTTACATGCTCCACTATGATAGACATCTCTCATAACTTTTCTTCTTCATGATATGAAAAATTGGATAATACAACATGTAACTTAGTCATCTATGACCTTAAGGTCATCTTGATTCACATAGAGCACTCAACTCTCTCTCTCACAACTAATGCATGAAACATCTCAAAAATAATGCACCCCCTTTGTCTGCACAACTTAATCACCATATCAATCAATAATACACATTAACCATCACTAACACAAATCAAGCACCTTGGTACCAATACAAAATCTTATCATAGATCAATATCAAATACAAACAAATACCAAAAACTTACCTCTTAATAAGCCAAAATACTATGCTTCCATCTCAAACTTAACAAAATTCAACATGTCTTCATACCTATACAACACCTATGAAGGCTCAAACAAGAACCCACCATGATTATACTTACTAATGAGTGTCTCTGTGAATCTTAATGGAGTCACCCCTTCTATAGGGAATTAGAAAAACATAAATCCATGAGATTCCTAAATCTCCATACTCTCACAAGACTAAGTATTTTTTGGCATCCTACTATTTTTGATTTTAAACTTATGCTTGACTTTTGAGTTGGCCTCTTTATCATTCTTTTTCTTCTCCATCAAATCTTCATTCTTATTACTTTGAGAAACTATTTGAGAACCAAGACCTCTCTTGTTTCCTAACAAGTGGCTTGAGCAACCACTATCTAGACTTCAAGATTTCATAGAATCTTCCTTTTTAGACTTAATTTTTTTAGTACCATCATTATTTAGTAGAACTTTATTTCTAATTTAATCATCACAATCCATGATTGTGCTTCTTAGGATCAGCTTTAGGATTTTAGGCGTATCTCAAAGGAATAGGATCTAATACCAATTATTGGAGATATAATCACTAAGAGGGGGTGAATTAGTGTCCTTATAAAATTTTAATTTCACTTTAATATACAGTCTAATCATTCATCAAACAATATCATCATATGAAAAATATCAATTAGTCTAGCAACATATTAATGAGAATATACACCTAGCAAATATGAATACATCATCTAAGTGGGAAAACCTCATTGGGAATAAAACCCACTAACCATAACTTGGAAAACTAATTCTATATATAAATGAATAAAATTATGTTGATTTCTCACTCAACTTAGGCTGTCAACTTAACAAATTATTTAGCAATAACCCACTTGTAAGGAATCACCAATTCCCTTAGTGACTCAGTACCAACTCAACCACCTCTTGACCAAGAACCCACTCAATCAAGTAGACTTCTACCTTCCATATTTTTCCTTGTTACAATATTAAATATATGATGTTCCTTTTATTCATATATTCACATAATTCTTGGTGTAATATCTCTTCTTAAGTGATGATATTGGGAAAACCAATGTTACCTATTGGTTTAAAAGCAGATTTCATCTCAGTGCACAAAGGTCTAACTTGCATAATAATCACCTAATTTTTAGTTCCTATGTCACATAGATGCAACAATTCCTTATTGTATTGATCATATACTGATTATTTAATTGATTTAATATATCATATATATTATTGAATGATTAATTATACATAACAATTTTAGACATCTCAATATTGACCTTAAACCCGAATGAGTTAGTGTTGACAAAGTTATTTGACCATAAAATATAAAACTTCACACTATGCTATGGGTGCACCCTAATACACTATGGAATAAACTAAGTAAATACACACTTTAGATACTATTATAATAATTTACCTAACATATTATACTATGTGTATATGATGCTACTATTGGATTGAGAGACTAGAATAGGGGCTTCCTTGTAAATAGGGTATGCATTTTTGTAGCTCACAAAACTCTAAATTAAATAATAAATCTCTATGGAATAATGATATTTTAAAGGTAATGAGTGATTTTATTACCCATTAAAGGTAAATTCCACATATGAAAAATTCAATTACACTTTCTTTGTATGGCCTCTTTGTTGTATCCACCTTTAGAGACCTACTAGGCTTCCTTGAAGCCTTGTTTTGATTGTGCAAGGAGGTTGAAGAGGATATAATCCATGAAAAATATGTGGGAGGTGATAAATTACATCAATCAAATATTATAATAAAAAATAATTTGTTTGGTAACCCTAAAATAACCCTACATTTCACTGTTATAGTCAGACTGTGTAAATAAGGCATAATAGCAAGGGTTGTCTAGATACCATACTTGCCCATGAGATGGAGTTATACAACCTTAGAAATTTATTAATGGTGATTAGAGAATCAAGAATACAAACATTTATAACTTTTCACTATACATATTATCAAATACATAAAACCCTACTTTGAGAGTAGTGAGCACAAATTAGGTCCTACAGGACATTTTTAGGGGTTTCAAGACTCCAAAAAAATATATATGGCCTTATTTTTCATCCCTATAAATATTCCATGCATCAAAAAAGTGTTAAGATGTCAGTAAGTATGACTATCAAAATTCTAGATTGTTACTTGCATAGAGAACATTATGACAAGTTTGTGATGATGAAAACATATCACACTAAATTCGTTTGAAACATTACAAAACTCATTCCTCCATTATAAAATCTCATAATACATCATTTCACCCTCCTTTTCACACTTTCCTTGGCAAAAATTGGCCCATTTAAAATTGGAATAAGCATGATTTACTCCCAAAAATCAAGGAATTGACTCCTAAAAGCATTCAATAGCCCCTAAAGGGATCCAACTAATCTTAATTTTACTCAACAACCTTAATAAACATGAGAACATAATCATATCACTTAAAAACAACTCATGCATAGCTATTTACATGGTCTTAAATACCTTATTTAGTCTTTATCCATCCTTATTCAATCAATTTGACCATTGAAAACTTACTAAAAGACTTACTTTTCACTAATTCAAATTGGAAATCAGAGGGAAGGATCTGTCATAACATTCTAATGGCCACAAGTACTTTCTACAAAATCTCCTTTAAGGTGATGCTCCTACATCAGATGACAACATTGAAATTTATTAATGGGGTCCTAACCATGAAACTACTACTCATTTAATTTCTTCTTGATCCTATTGGTTTTGTTCCTCAAGAGTTATCAAACATTGCCATTTATTTGTGCATCTTTTTGTTCTTTCCTCTTATCTTTATGTTGACATAGATTCCAAACTTTACTTTGAAGTGATGACCATGGTTGAATTTGGATATGTTTCTCAAATGAATAATTTGCCTTCTTGGTGCCAAATGTCTTCTTCATACAAATTTATTATAAATAATACCTAGGTCCCAAATTCTATTATCCTTCCAAACTGTGATGCTTCCATAACCTCCATTTCTTAAGGTTCTCTCTCCTCTATGGATCATACTCTCATTGTCATGGTTGTTTATGTATTCATTTACTATCCACCTTGTATTCATCCAATCTTCCTCATCACAACTATCAAGGTTCCATACAGTTTTCTTTGACCCTTTGTTCTTTGATAGAAATGATTTCAATGTCTTAAACTTAAGACAACAAGTGTCCCACTTATTCTATTGTAACTTTAGAAGACTAGTTTTAAAATGTCTTCCCACCAATTTTTGATGATATTGTATTGCCAAAGTGGTTGTTATTATATAAAATATATGCTTGATGTTCATTATTTACAACTCTTCTAAGAACAATATTTAGACTATGACTCATTGAAACATTGCAATCATCTTTTTTTTTTGTTTTCATTTCTTCCATCATTCTTACTTCTTCTTTTTCACTAAAAATAATGGTAGATAAGAAAGTATGATACTTGAGTGTCTTCCTCACTTGCTTCATCATGCCCTCCTCCTCTCCTTCACTTGTGACTAATTCATAAGCACTTTTCACCTTGTTTATGCAATGGAAATCATTCATATGGAGGTTTAACTTCTTTGTATGTCTCGATTTTTTTTGGCTCTTTGAGTGTTATCTCATTTTCCACGTTTTATTACTTTTCCTAGTCTTCATTGTGAAATTGAGCTTCTTCACTTGAACATACTCTATGTAATTTTAACATCACCTTTTGTTCTTCTACTGGCTTGTCTTCTTTTTGCATTTGCATTAAAATTACCAATTTATCTTTGCTTTGAATGAGTACTATTTAAAATATAAAAATATTTTCATACCTTTACTTCATCTGATTTCCTTCATACTCTAGGCTACTCTCATATTGATTTACCTTCACTCTTGTGGGTTCTTTCTCCTTGATTATAGGCCTAAGTTATACTCTACCTTTTAGACTAAGAGAACTTCCCCACCAACCTTGATTCTCCAGAAGAACCATCTACTATATAATGCCTTTTACCAATTCTACCCAAATAAAAGCATTATAATTTTCCTCTTGTTTCACTTTTGCCATACCTCTCACCAACTCTACTTCTTGAGTAATTAAGGTATATCCTAGGCTTAATTTTGGTCTTTTGTCATGTATTTTATTCCTTCCATCCATTATTCTTGTAAATATAACAACTTCAAACAAATTTTTCTTCATCAAAGTGTATTATGGAATGCATACCTTAAATTTTTCATGTTTACATATCATCAAAGGTATCCTTAGCCATGTCATGTCTTCCATATATCCTTGCTTTACCTAAAATTATTTCTTCCACTCAATGGATGGTGTAGGTTTCACACCTCTTACCCATATTCTCATACTATTCTCATGAAACATAGTATATCAGGGCACCATTAGAGTACTATTAACTTCTTTCCCAATTATTACCATACTTTGATTAGACTCATCCATACCTTATTTGGTAATTTGGTTTTTTATCTCCATGTTTGTATTCTTTTATTCTTGGAAGCTTGTCACTTTCTCAACTCTCCTTATCCTTATTTTCATGTTTTATTCATGTTGTTGTACTGTTATACCAATTTTCCTTTTGGCCATGATTTATTTATACTCTTCAATCTCATGCACACTTGGATTAGGATCTTGGATTTAATGCCTTATTCCTTGTATAGTTGGTAACCGTAAAGATATGCTTATGTTTATGTCAACTTAATTCCTTATTTTATCCTTAAAGAGGTCATTTATCATCCCCATTAGTATTAGATGCTTGTCCTTTATCATGTTCACACCAAGTTTCTATTTTTTAGGTGTAAGAAATTGAGTTTTCAAGTCCTTGATACTTTCCTCATGTTGATTATTCCACCTCTCAAAATGTATTTTTTGCTCTTTAGATCTTACCTCTTTATCATCTAAAAATTCACTTTCTTGAAATGTCATCATGAGAGATATATACCTCCTATTTAGAATCTTCACGGTTCTATCATTTTGTGGACTGATTTTTGTCTCCTTTAGGCCTATTACAAGACTAATTTCTTGATTGTCTACTTATCTATTTTAGTGAATCTTGAATGTTTTATTATGTTTGTCATCAATCCCTTCTTCTTGAGATCCTTGAACTTCTTTTGTTTTATCTATTTTCTCAAGAGGCAAATCCTCCTTTCATATTATGTTCATCAAAACTTGCAACCACACACTTGTCTAAATAGTTAGAATAAAAAATCAAAGGCTTATCTACCCATCTCAAGGCCTCAAAACTATGCATTTATCCTTTATACTTATCATTACTTCTTGATTTTTCCATTAGGCTCTTATTATATTCTTCATGACCTTGTATAAGGTCTTTAGTAATCAACTTCCATATTACATCTTCTTCATCACCACCTTATTATAGTTTTCTGTTGTCACACTCATTTTTGTGACCCATTTCACCTTCTTATTTACCTCTCTCTCTTATTAATAACTCCATGTTCTCTCTTAGCCTCACATGGGCTTGTTTTATCTCTTTCACTTGTGTTTCTTGATCCATTTCTCTAGATACCAACTGTTACACCTTCTTGGCAACACCAATCTCACTTTATCTTTTTAAGGATACACTCATCCTTTCCTCTTCTTTCATGAACAATTAGACCTGATTCTTGGCCTTGTTTAAAAACTCTTTGAATCCAAACACATATTCCTTTTCTCTTCCTCTATAGGTTGATCTACCAAAGACAACAATGTATTCTCTATTCCATCCTTTACCAAAAAGCATTTGTTTATTTTACCATGATATACTAGTTCTCTATCATACTACCAGGGTCTGCCCAATAAAAGATGGCACATATCTATAGTCATAATATCATACAAGACTTCATCCTTGAGGCTAAAATTTTGAAAAGGAACCTTACATTGTTGATTAACAAGAAGAACATCAAGAACTAATGAATAAAAATTTTGAGTTGGCAACAAATTGAGCTCTACGTGAAAAATTTGAAACTAGGTTTTTCCCACCTAGTAGGGCCCTTGAGTGTGACTAGAGAGATCACGGATCTAATGGAGGATACTACTGATGGCAGTGCCTATGGGGACCTAATCAAGAATTTGATAGGGGATATTACATCCAACAAATGGAAGAAAGCACTAATAGGTGAAAAGACATATCCCTCAAAAAGCATGTCGAGCCTCCCTGTTTCCACTGAGGGCATGACCCTAAATATCCCAGATGATTTGGTGGAGAAAATCATGGCATATATGGACCTTGATTTGGTAGGTATGTTTTTCTCATTTTGTCCTACTATTGAAATGGTAAGGAAATAGGTTATGTCTAGGTGGAAAATTAAGGGTAGTGTATCGATCACTGCCATGACAAGAGGCCTATTCCTTTCTAGATTTATGAATAGGGAGGGCATGATAGCTACTCTTGCTAGAGGACCATGGTTGTATGGCCCACATTATCTTACTTTACACTATTGGAAACCAAGATTTGATCCTAATGTGGACCTTAATAAGTCTATTCCTACTTGGGTAAGATTGCCAGGGTTCCCATTGGAATTTTGGGATGAAAAAATCTTCACAGCTATTGGTAATTACATTGGCTAATATGTCACTATAGATCACACAACCAGAACAAAGTATAGATGTGTGTATGATAGATTATGTGTCAATGTTGAAATTAATAAGACTCTCCCTACATTCATAGAGCTAAACTCTAAATATGGGATTTGGACTCAGCTGATCACATATGAAACTGCTACCACTTTCTATCAAATATGTAAAAGAAAGGGACATTTAATGACATAATGAAAATTAAAGCAAATGGGAAGGAAATATGATTCCTTGGTTGAAGGGGAGGATTAGTCTCTCAATCACAGAAAGACTGGCAAGCAGGGAATGAGGAGTAATACAAAAAACCCTGATAATATAGAAAAGGTAGAGTAGGAGACAGGAAAGGAGGATATCTTTTGTAATGGGGGAAAAGCTATCCTAAAGGAACATAAAGTATTGGATGATAGTCAAAAGGCTTTATTAGACACATCTAACCCTTTAGTCAAATAGACTAATATGTCTGAGGAAGGTGAAATAGGTACCAAACAGATAGAGGAAGACAATGTAGAAGACAAAGTTTCAAGAGATGGATAGGAAACAGTAACTCCAAAAATATATCCTACTAAAGGAGAAGAAAACTTACATTTAAACACATACATTTTCCATGCTTTAGAAGTCAGAGACCAAGTAGGAAATTGTTCAGTAATAGATCAAATAAGACAAAATGGTAGTAATGAACAGGAGGAATGGGTTACCCAAAAGAAAAAGAATAGAAAAGGTAAAAAATCTATAGATGTTGGCACTAATCCCAAACAAGGGAGACCAACCCTAAGAGAAAAAAGGCAAAGAGAGATTGTTAGGGAGATTGCTAGTGGTAAATAGAAAACACTGGAGACCCAACCCCTCAAACCCTCTAAATGAGAATCTTATCTTAGAACTTGAGGGGCTTTAACAATCCTTCAAAATAGTTTGAGGTGAAAAAATACATTTTAGATAATAAATAAGATATTTTAGTACTCCAAGAATTCAAGATGAATGAGGAGAGTTTTAGGAAAATTGATGACTACATATGGCCTATGGCGGCTTTTTGCATTAGTCCAGCTGAAGGAGCTTCATGGGGGATTGTAACTATGTGGAATAGTGCTAAAAATTTAGGGATCTCTTATGGCTTATAATAATCACTTCTTAATTATCAATTTCTATTTAAACTCTTTGAATTGGTCATTGATCAATGTCTACGAACCGAATAATAGAGCATTGAGGTAGAATTTATGGATAGACTTGAGCAGTTTTAGGAATAATTCCTAGAACACTGGATGGATGTTAGCTGGAGATTTTAACACTCCTCTATACCCTTTTCAAAAATAGGGTGGGATTATTGATTACTCAGACAGCATGATTAACTTTGCTGAATTTATTAATGATTGGGGATTATTGGATATAAAACTACAAAACCAAAATTTTACCTAGTCCAATAAAAGAAGAGGAGATCCAATGATTTAGGTTAAGTTAGATAGATTTCTTATCTCAAGTAACTAGAATGATTATCACAATATGCATGTGCAGGCTTTTCCTAGAACCATGTCCAACCATTGCCTGATCTTCCTCAATTAGAGAGAACAAGGACAATCTAGACCTTCCCCATTCTATTTTGAAGCTATGTGGATCAAACACAAAGACTTTAGACAAATGGTGTCCCAATGGTGGAAAATTTCTATTCAGGGCACTCATATGTTCAGAATAGTCAAAAATTTCTAGCATATTAAATAAGAAGTTTATGGACAGATTAGATACAGCTTTGGGCAGGTCTTTCAGTAGAAGAAAAACATAGTGGGAAAAATCAAAGATATTCAAAAACAAATGGTGCAAGGGGATGATTCTAAAGGCACTTTAGAAGAAGAGAATGTCTTATCTTTTGAATGGAATAATCTTATTGAAAGAGAAGAGGTTTTATAGAAACATAAATCTCGTGTTCAGTGGCTTAAAGAGGGAGATAGGAACATTGCCTTCTTTCATCTCTCGGCCATGAAACATAGGAAGGCCAACTGAATAACAAAGCTAGTTCTAGATAATGGTGACATTATAACTGAAGATAATGAGATAGGAGAACAAGCCAAGGCTTTCTTTCAGAATCTTCTCACTGAAGAAAATAATGATGATGAGAATGATAGACCTATGAACCAATTCATTGATAAAATCCCCTATTTGATAACTGAAGAAGATAATTTGGAGATGTTAAATCCTATATCTGAGGAAGAAGTCCATGCTGTTTTATTTTCCATGGCATTCAAAGCCCCAAGTCCTGATGGCTTCCCTCCTATATTCTTTTAGGAATATTGGGAGATAGTAGGAGTGGATCTTATGGCTATTATTCATGATTTTTTCAAATCAAGTAAACTTTTGAAACAAGCTAATAATACCTTCATAGTACTTGTTCCTAAAAAATCACAACCTACACACCTTACTGATTTCAAGCCCATTAGTCTATGCAACACTATTTATAAGTTATGTACTAAAGTGCTGGTTATAAGGATTCAACCTTTACTAGACAGAATTATTTCTCCTACACAAAAAGGTTTCATCCCAGGTAGGTAGATTCTTGATGCTGTGATCACCACACATGAGACTATTCACTCCATGGATAAGAGCAAGATCTCTAGTATGGATCTCATGCTAGATATTTCTAAAGCATATGATAGAGTCTCATGGACTTTTCTATTCCAAGTCATCAGAAAATTTGGGTTTAATGATAAAATGTCTTGCTTGATATGGAACGTTGTCTCTTCTGCAAATTTTTTGGTTCTGGTAAATGGTGTACCTAGAGGGTTTTTCTCATCTTCAAGAGGAATTCACCAAGGAGACCCTCTCTCCCCGTACTTATTCATCATTATGGTAGAGGCATTGGCAAGATACATACAAGTAGATATAGCCTCAAAAAAGTTAGTGGGCATCAAACCTACCTCCTCCCTTTATCTTGTGGTGGTGTAATAGTTTGTGGATGATACCATTATTTTTGGCAGCTCATCAGTGATTGAAGCTAGAAGATGGAAGAATATCTTAAATAATTATGCCATAGAATCTAGACAAAGGATAAATTTCTAAAAAAGCAATGTGTATTTCTTCAACACTTTTAATGACCTTAGACATATAATCATTGATATATTAGAATGTGTTGAAGCTGCTCTACTAGCTACCTACCTAGGTCTCCCACTCATGGTCAAAGAGGTATCTCCTAGTTTTTGGAATGGAATTGTGGAAAGAACACATAGGAAACTTCTTGGTTGGAAAGGGAAACTCCTTAGCAGTGATGGTAAACTGTACCTTCATTGGGCCTCATTGCAAGGTATTCCTACATATTTCCTATCTCTTTGTAAAAGTCCTACATATTTTCCTGACAAATTGGAACATATTCAAAGAAAAATCTTATAGACAGTGGTGGAAGACAAACAGAGAATGTCCTTAGTAAGATGGGAAAGATTGTCTTCCAAAATCTCATGGTGGACTCAAATTATGTCTATCAGGAACATGAATAAAGCCCTTCTCTCAAAAATTAGTTGGAACTTGATCCATAAAAATAATGATTGGGGGGATATAATGTATGCCAAATGCATGCATAGCACTGATGATTCCAAATTTCTTCACTAGATGGGATTACCCTAGGGATTTGTGATATGGAATAAAATGCTAAAAAGTAGAATCCTTCTTAAGCAAGGAATTAGATGGAAACTTGGAAATGGTTGGCATATTAAATTCTTGGATGATATCTAGTTAAAGGGCAAGGTTCTCATCACACAAGGAAACTATGGAGAGATTGCTAACTTTGCTACTTAGTTTTTTGAAAATAGAGACAGTGATTATATGGAAAATAACAATGGGATGCAGAGTTAGAAAATTCTATTAGACTGCTATGATCACTTGCCTGAGCTTTTCCCTAGAGTGCGGGAGATCCAGTAGTGTGTTCAAGAGATTAGAATCCCTCTCTTCCCCCATGAAGATGAATAGTTATGGTGTCTAGATAAGAATGGATCATTTTTTTATCAAGTCTACTTACCATTTGCTCATTCTTGAGGCTTAGAATAAAGATGTATGGAAAAAGGTTTGGAATTATAAACTTATTCCAAAAATTAACATGTTTTGGTCAGCTGCTACTCATAACAAAATCCTAACTCAGGATAATCTTCAAAAGAGAGGGTTTACCCTAGTTAACAACTATTTTTTGTGTGGTTTAAAAGAGGAATCAGTTTCACACCTCTTCATCCACTATGATTTTGCCTGGGAATTATGGGGCACAATACTTAATAACTTTGGTATTGAATGGGTTTATAATTCTGACCTTAAAGAAGTAATCCTTAGCTAGAATCTAACCTTCACACATCCTTGGCTTATGGAATTATGGAAGCAAACTCTACCATGTTTGAGTTGGATTTGATGGAAAGATCACAACCACAAAATTTTTAGGGACACTGCTAGAAATGCATCTCAGGTGTATCATTCTTTTGTTAAGACCCTTATGGAAAGTGTCACCATAGCCCAGATTCATGCTGTGGAGAAACCCCTATCTCAAATTAAAAACCAAATTATAGCCAAATGGAAGGTTTTAAACCAGATCCCTAAGTATAATAACTCCAAAATCCTACAGAGACTAAATACTAAATGGATTCCCCCAAAGCCTAACTGGATGAAATTCAACTTTTATGGGGCATCCAAGTCGGATGGCAAAGCTAGTGGAGGAGGAATTATAAGGAATGATAAAGGATGGATGATTGTTGTCTATGTTGATGGTATAAGAAGCCAGAGTAATAACTATGCTGAAGTTATGGCTCTCTTATTGGGGTTAAAATTGGTTATATCCCTAGAAATAAGGAACTTGAGTATACAAGGAGACTCTAAAATGGTCATAGATGTAGTTAATAAAGCATCAAATGTGCGTATTAAGCTAAGTGATATCATTATAGATATTCAAATCCTTTTACAAAAGTTATTTAGAGTGGAGATTTCTCATATTTACAGAGAGGGAAATAGTGTTGCTGATGTATGTGCCAATCTTGGTCAGCAATTTTTAAGTTGGAGGGTGTGGTGACAAGGTGTTCATATTCCCTTAAACATTAGGGATATCATTCAAAATGAGATGACTTGTCAAGGATGAGGTGGATCTATGGCAAGGATAACTCTTGGAGGTGGTCCATGTGGAGGGGGCCATCATGGATCTCAGAACTTGATAACTTTTGTACTCTTTTGACAATCATTCATGATTTATTATATCAAGAGGTTAAGGTGAATGAGCATCATTATGAAGATCAATGGGAAATGATTTCCAAGCATGGGAGTAGACAATGCCATCTTTGTAGGGTATTTCAAATAATGAGCCATCACATCTTCATTATGCATAAGTAGAAGCAAGGGTTAGCAACCATTTTAGAGCTAAAGACTAAATTTAGGAACTCCACGGGTTGGTTCTGCAAATCTAAAATGGGAGGAGACCAAATTTGAACTGAACCAGTCTCCTACTATGAATTCAAAGATAATCCACTAGTTTGGCATTATTGTAAAGAAGGGGGTATCAGTCCATATCTAGAAAGGCTTAATGGTTTCGATGAAAACATGTCTGAGTAATTTGTGAGATCCTAGTTAAATAGGTGGGTCACGGTTGGTGGAATCAATTTTGAAATCTCCAAAAAAAGTGATTTCTATGGCCATAAGAATGAACATGCAGGGGACAAAGCTTCAAAGGAAAAAAAAAATTATGGATCTTTCAAGCCATGAATTATTCTTGGGAGAGGGAGAAGAACTCGTCTCTTATCAAGGAGGATTCAAGTGTGTTAAAATACCTAAGCCTTGGGATAGAGTGTGCTTCATTCACATGAAGTACTTCGTGCTTGAAGGTCAATTTACTAGGTTTTATAATTACCATCTTCCTTTGTTAAATCACTTTAGGTGCAATGCTATTATTAGTTTTCCTTTTTACATGCTCTCCTCTTTAGAACACTCTATCCTTAGGGTGATAGTGAAAATGTCTAAAAAGCTAGATATGAACCCTATTCCCATGCTCCAGGGCCTCATTTTCTACTTATACAACTTTCACCAAGCCCTTGAGCCATCCAAGACTATCAGAATTGATAGTGGCGACATTCCTTCCAATCTGGTGTATAGTGATTCTATTAATGAGTCCTATCTTTCCCTTGCTCTTACCAAAACAAAATATGTTTCTTTCTCCACCCTAGAAGAGACCCCTATTGACACCCCTAGCTCCTTTGTGAGCAAGAAGGGTAAGAAGAGGAAGGTTGATGAGGAGGAAGAGAATATTTGGGAGACTACGGAGGGGACCCACAAAAATCTAGGTAGGGCCATGGGGGACCAAGGTGGCAAATCTTATAAGTCTTCCAAAGTTAATAAGGAAGGCTTCTCCTCCAAAGTTCACAGGTCAGGGCAGATTATTGGTAAACCTACCCTGAAGGCCAAACTTATTGATTATTTAGAAAGCACTTTAGAGGAAGCAACCCAGGAGGAAGAGTCTAAGGAGCTGGAAATCTTGGAAATTTTAGAGGACACTGGAGGGAAGTAGGAGACTAGGGATTTTGAGGTTACTGAGGAGCATGGTGCTAACACTATGGAAACTATTGATAATAAGGGGAAAATTTATGTCGAAGAAGCTAGCGAGGAAATAGATAATGAAACTGATTGGAAAACTAAAATTAGGGCCCTGAAGGATCTTATTAAAAAGCTGGAGTAGAATTTCACCAAGGGACTCTAGAATACAATTCTCTTGAACATGTCTATGCTGAAAGAAGTGGGTAATACTGGGCCTACTAACAATGTAGATAATACTAAGAAACTTAATGATCTTCTCAAATCAATGGTTATGTAAGGAGAGACCCCTCTGACTCTGGTCTTTCCAATTCTTGTGTTTCTTGTTTCTATGTCTGTTGGTTCTTGGCTAGTGTTGTCGTCTCTTTGAAGGCATATTTTGTTTGATTGGCTTCTTGTCTTTTTGCTTTGTGAAGGGTTCAGCCCTTGGTTTGCTAATTTACCTTATCAAAAACAAGAATTTGATGGTCTCTCTAGACCCAAGCTACCTTATAGGGTGTAAGATGCACTAACCTTTCCAAACCCAACTTACTAACCATTTCCTCTAAAACTAAGTTATTAGTGCTTCCATTATCAATAATATCATTACATCACTTACCTCTTCTCTTGCATTTGGTCTTGAATAGACTTCTTCTACACATTGACTCTAAAACTCTAATTTGTTGTTGTATAAGAACTCTTTTTACCAATAAGGATCCTTATTACCTCTGGTAATTTCCTTGATCTATCATCCTCTTCATACCTGCACACATAGTTTCTATTTTTTTCATTATGGACCCTAGACATCTGATTCCTACTCCATGCTTCTTTGAGCATTTGCAATCTCATCCATTTTAGTCATCAATCCTTCATAAATAATTTACATGATCCCTTGTAAGGATGGATTATCCACCTTTACAATGATGTCTACTATTAGCTTCCACTCTCTCTTAATAATGTTTCACCTCTAAGACTTCTTATAGAACCTTGATTCATCAATAAATCAGGTACCTGTTACATTGGTATGTTCTCCTTGGATCTTAGATTGTGCACAATCACTAATGCTTTGATACCACAAATGGTGTAAGCTCTCTTATTATGTGAGGATATTAGGAAAACAAATGTTACCCTTGGTTTATAAGTATATTTTATCTCAGTGCTCAAAGGTTCAACTTGCCTAAGAATCACCTAATTCTTAGTTCCTATGTCACCTAGATGTAACAATTCCTTATTTTATTGATCTTTTGTTGATTCTTAAATCACTATACTATATCATATAGTTTATTGAATGATTAATTATACATAACACTATCAGACCCCTCAATATTGACCTTAAACCCAAATGAGTTAGTGTTGACAGAGCTATTTGACCACATGATACAAAACTTTACACTATGCTATGGGTGCACCCTGATACACTATGGACTAAAATTAGTACATAAACACTTTATACACTATTACAATACCTTGAATAACATATTATACTATATTTATATGATGATATTATTGGATTGAGAGACTAAGATAGGGGTTGCCTTGTAAACAGGGTATGTATTCTTGTAACCCTATAAAAATAAGAATTGAACAATAAATATATGTGGAATAATGATCTTTAAAATGTAATTAGTGATTTGAGTACCCATTAGGGGTTACTTCCACTTATGAAAAATTCAAGTACACTTTATTTATACGGTCTCTCTATTGTATCCACCTGTAGAGACATAATTAAACCTCCTAGAAGCCTTGTTTTGATGGTGTAAGGAGGTTGAAGAGGATCCAAGCCCTAAAAATAATTTTGGAGGTGAAAAATTACATGAATAAATTATTATAATAAAAAAATTGTTTGGGAACATTAAAATATCCCTATATTTCATTGTTATAGTTTGATGATGCAAATAAGGCATAATAATAAGGGTTGGCTAGAAACCATACTTGCCCATGAGATGGGTTTCTAAAACCTTAGACAATTTTTAATGGTGATTAGATCATTAGGGATAAAAACTTTTATATAATTTCACCTTATGGATTATCAAATACATAAAACCCTACTTTTAGGATAGTGAGCACAAATTTTCTCCTAGAGGATGTTTCTGAGGGTTTCAAGACTCCACAAAAATATGTATGGCATTATTTTTAACCCCTCTAAGTATTCCATGCATCAAAAAAGTGTTAAGATGTCACTAAGTATGATTATCAAAATTCTAGCTTGTTGTTTGCATAAAGAACCTTATGACAGGTTTGTGATAATGAACACATCACACTAAATTCATTTGGAACATTATAAAACTCATTCCTCCTTTTATAATAACTTAATACATCCTTTCAACCTCATTTTCATGCTTTCCTTGGCCAAAATTAGCCCATTTACAACTAGAATAAGCATGATTTCCTCCAAAAAATTAGGGAAATGACTTCTAAAAGCACTCAAGGGCCCCTAAAGGGATCCAAATAACCCTGATTTTACTCAAAAAGCTTACTAAACATGAGAACATAATCATATCACCTAAAAACAACTCATGCATATCTATTTACATGGTCTTTAATACCTTATTTAGTCTTTATCCCTCCTTATTCAATTAATTTGACCATTGAGAACTTACTATAAGACTTACTATTCACAAATTCAACTTGGAAATTGGATGGAAGGGTCTGCCATAAAATTTTAATGGCCACAAGTACTTTCCAAAAAATCTCCTTGAAGTTGATGCTCCTGCATCAGATTAACACACTAAAATTTATTCATGGGATCCTAGCCATGAAGACACTACTCATTTAATTGCTTCTTAATCCTATTGGTTTTGTCCCTCAGGAGTTATCCAACATTACCATTTTTTTGTGCATCTTTTTATTCTTTCCTCTTATCCTTATGTTGACCTAGATCCAAAACTTTAACTTAAAGTGACAACCATGGATTCATTTGGATATGTTCTCAAATGAACAATTTGCCTTCTTGGTGCTAAATGTCTTCTTCATGCAAATGTCTTCTATGCTTGTACACATGTCAAACATGTTATAAATAATACCTTGATCTGACATTCTATTATCCTTCCAAAATGTAATGCTTCCATAACCTCCATTTTTAAAGGTTCTCTCTCCTCTATGGATCATAGTCTCATTTTCATGGTTGTCTATGTCTTCATTGACTATCCACCTTATAGTCATCCACTCTTCCTCATCACAACTATCCAGGTTCCATATAGTTTTCTTTGACCCTTTTTATTTGATAAAAATGATTTCAATGTCTTGAAGTTGAGAGAATAGGTGTCCCCCTTCTTCTATTATAACTCTAAAATACTATTTTTTTAGTGTCTTCCCACCAATTTTTGATGATATTGTATTGCCAAAGTTGTTATTATACAAAATATATGCTTGATGTTCATTATTTACAACTCTTCTAAGAACAATATTTAGACTATGACTCATTAAAACCCTGCAATCATCTTTTTTTTTGTTTTCATTTCTTCCATCATTCTTACTTCTTCTTTTTCACTAAAAATAATGGTAGATAAGAAAGTATGATACTTGAGTGTCTTCCTCACTTGCTTCATCATGCCCTCCTCCTCTCCTTCACTTGTGACTAATTCATAAGCACTTTTCACCTTGTTTATGCAATGGAAATCATTCATATGGAGGTTTAACTTCTTTTTATGTCTAAATTTTTTGTGGCTCTTTGAGTGTTATCTCATTTTCCACATTTTATTACTTTTCCTAGTCTTCATTGTGAAATTGAGCTTCTTCACTTGAACATACTCTATGTAATTTTAACATCACCTTTTGTTCTTCTACTGGCTTGTCTTATTTTTGCATTTGAATTAAAATTACCAATTTATCTTTGCTTTGAATGAGTACTATTTAAAATATAAAACTATTTTCATACCTTTACTTCATATGATTTCCTTCATACTCTAGGCTACTCTCATATTCATTTAGCTTCACTCTTGTGGGTTCTTTCTCCTTGATTATAGGCCTAAGTTGTACTCTACCTTGTAGACTAAGAGAAATTCCCCACCAACCTTGATTCTCCATAAGAACCATCTACTATATAGTGCCTTTTACCAATTCTACCCAAATAAAAGCATTATAATTTTCCTCTTGTTTCACTTTTGCCATACCTCTCACCAACTCTACTTCTTGAGTAATTAAGGTATATCCTAGGCTTAATTTTGTTCTTTTGTCATGTATTTTATTCCTTCCATCCATTATTCTTGTAAATATAACAACTTCAAACAAATTTTTCTTCATCAAAGTGTATTATGGAATGCATACCTTCAGTTTTCCATGTTTACATATCATCAAAGGTATCCTTAGCCCTGTCATGTCTTCCATATATCCTTGCTTTACCTAAAATTATTTCTTCCACTCAATGGATGGTATAGGTTTCACACCTCTTACCCATATTCTCATACTATTCTCATGAAACATATTATATCAGGGCACCATTAGAGTACTATTAACTTCTTTCCCAATTATTACCATACTTTGATTAGACTCATCCATACCTTATTTGGTAATTTGGTTTTTTATCTCCATGTTTGTATTCTTTTATTCTTGGAATCTTGTCACTTTCTCAACTCTCCTTATCCTTATTTTCATGTTTTCTTCATGTTGTTGTACTCTTATAACAATTTTCCTTTTGGCCATGATTTATTTATACTCTTCAATCTCATGCACACTTGGATTAGGATCTTGGAATTAATGCCTTATTACTTGTATAGTTGGTAACCCTAAAGATATGCTTATGTTTATGTCAACTTAATTCCTTATTTTATCCTTAAAGAGGTCAATTATCATCCCAATTAGTATTAGATACTTGTCTTTTATCATGTTCACACCAAGTTTCTATTTTATAGGTGTAAGAAATTGAGTTTTCAAGTCCTTGATACTTTCCTCATGTCGATTATTCCACCTCTCAAAATGTATTTTTTGCTCTTTATATCTTACCTCTTTATCATCTAAAAATTCACTTTCTTGAAATGTCATCATTAGAGATATATACCTCCTATTTAGAATCTTCACGGTTCTATCATTTTGTGGACTGATTTTTGTCTCCTTTAGGCCTATTACAAGACTAATTTCTTGATTGTCTACTTATCTATTTTAGTGAATCTTGAATGTTTTATTATGTTTGTCATCAATCCCTTCTTCTTGAGATCCTTGAACTTCTTTTGTTTTGTCTATTTTTTCAAGAGGCAAATCCTCCTTTCATATTATGTTCATCAAAACTTGCAACCACACACTTGTCTAAATAGTTAGAATAAAAAATCAAAGGCTTATCTACCCATCTCAAGGCCTCAAAACTATGCATTTATCCTTTATACTTATCATTGCTTCTTGATTTTTCCATTAGGCTCTCATTCTATTCCTCATGACCTTGTATAAGGTCTTTAATAATCAACTTCCATATTACATCTTCTTCATCACCACCTTATTATAGTTTTCTGTTGTCACACTCATTTTTGTGACCCATTTCACCTTCTTATTTACCTCTCTCTCTTATTAATAACTCCATGTTCTCTCTTAGCCTCACATGGGCTTGTTTTCTCTCTTTCACTTGTGTTTCTTGATCCATTTTTCTAGATACCAACCGTTACACCTTCTTGGCAACACCAATCTCACTTTATCTTTTTAAGGATACACTCATCCTTTCCTCTTCTTTCATGAACAATTAGACCTGATTCTTGGCCTTATTTAAAAAATCTTTGAATCCAAACACATATTCCTTTTCTATTCCTCTATAGGTTGATCTACCAAAGACAACAATGTATTCTCTATTCCATCCTTTACCAAAAATCATTTGTTTATTTTACCATGATATACTAGTTCTCTATCATACTACCAGGGTCTGCCCAATAAAAGATGGCACATATCTATAGTCATAATATCATACAATAATTCATCCTTGAGGATAAAAATTTGTAAAGGAACCTTACATTGTTGATTAACAAGAAGAACTTCAAGAACTAATGAATAAAAATTCTGAGTTGGCAACAAATTGAGCTCTGCGTGAAAATTTTGAAACTAGTTTTTTCTCACCTAGTAGGGCCCTTGAATGTGACCGGAGAGATCACGGATCTAATGGAGGCTACTACCGATGGCAGTGCCTATGGGGACCTAATCAAGCATCTGATAAAGGATATTCCATCCAAAAAATGGAAGAAAGCACTAATAGGTGAAAAGATATATCCCTCAAAAAGCATGTCGAGCCTCCCTGTTTCCATTGAGGGCACGGCCCTAAATATCCCAGATGATTTGGTGGAGGAAATCATGGCATATATGGACTTTGATTTGGTAGGTATGTTTTTCTCATTTTGTCCTACTATTGAAATGGTAAGGAAATGGGTTATGTCTAGGTGGAAAGTTATGGCCTATTCCTTTCTAGATTTATGAATAGGGAGGACATGATAGCTACTCTTGCTAGAGGACCATGGTTGTATGTCCCACATTATCTTACTTTATGCTCTTGGAAACCAAGATTTGATCCTAATGTGGACCTTAATAAGTTTGCTCCTACTTGGGTAAGACTGCCAGGGTTCCCATTGGAATTTTGGGATGAAAAAATCTTCACAGCTATTGGTAATTCTATTGGCTAATATGTCACTATAGATCACACAACCAGAACAAAGTCTAGATGTGTGTATGATAGATTATGTGTCAATTTTGAAATTAATAAGACTCTCCCTACATTCATAGAGCTAAACTCTAAATATGGGATTTGGACTCAGCTAATCACATATGAAAATGCTACCACTTTCTGTCAAACATGTAAAAGAAAGGTAAATTTAATGACACAATGCAAATTAAAGAAAATGGGAAGGAAATATGATTCCTTGGTTGAAGGGGAGGATTAGTCTCTCAATCACAGAAAGACTGGCAAGCATGGAATGAGGAGTAATGCAAAAAACCCTGATAATATAGAAAAGGTAGAGTAGGAGACAGGAAAGGAGGATATCTTTTGTAATGGGGGAAAAGCTATCCTAAAGGAAAATAAAGTATCGGATGATAGTCAAAAGGGTTTATTAGACACATCTAACCCTTTAGTCAAATAGACTAATATGTCTGAGGAAGGTGAAATAGGTACCAAACAGATAGAGGAAGACAATGTAGAAGACAATGTTTTAAGAGATGGATAGGAAACAGTAACTCCAGAAATATATCCTACTAAAGGAGAAGTAAACTTACATTTAAACACATACATTTTCCATGCTCTAGAAGTCAGAGACCAAGTAGGAAATTGTTCAGTAATAGATGAAATAAGACAAAATGGTAGTAATGAACAAGAGGAATAGGTTACCCCAAAGAAAAAGAATAGAAAAGGTAAAAAATCTATAGATGTTGGCACTAATCCCAAACAAGGGAGACCAAACCTAAGAGAAAAAAGGCAAATAGAGATTGTTAGGGAGATTGCCAGTGGTAAATAGAAAACACTGTATGCCTACTATTATGGCCCTCACCAAATAAATAAATCCTTTCAAACACTTATATATCAACCTCAACTAACCTTTTCTATGCTCAATAAGTCACAAATCCTTTGCTCACACCTTGAAATCACCATTAGGCCTTAAAGACCTATTAGGCCTAATTACCTCAAAAACACTATCTTCAAAGATGAAGCTTAAACAACCTGTAAAAACACATTATAGGAAAAATACACATATTTATATAAAATTCATGACCTTATATTCATCATAAAACTCATTATACTCCATCACTCAAGCTTCAAAGTCTCAGGAACACCTCATCAAAAATATCACTTAGAATTGCCAATTTGCTAAAAACCCAGTCATTAGCAATTTGACCTTGAACATCAGTATAAGCACTTTTAAACACTCCAAATGAATTTTTAAGATATCATGGAATTTATATAACATCATAACATTAAAACACTCCATACTTGTCATACATTTACACTAACGCATTAGTGTAAAATGTACCTCTTTCTTCTTTTAGGCCTACTAGAGACCTAATGCATTAGGTCTATCCTCTCCATGAAATAATTTGAACCTCTACGGCCCATATGGCCCTCACCAAATAAATAAATCCTTTCAAACACTTATATATCAACCTCAACTAACCTTTTCTATGCTCAATAAGTCACAAATCCTTTGCTCACACCTTGAAATCACCATTAGGCCTTAAAGACCTATTAGGCCTAATTACCTCAAAAACACTATCTTCAAAGATGAAGCTTAAACAACCTGTAAAAACACATTATAGGAAAAATACACATATTTATATAAAATTCATGACCTTATATTCATCATAAAACTCATTATACTCCATCACTCAAGCTTCAAAGTCTCAGGAACACCTCATCAAAAAGATCACTTAGAATTGCCAATTTGCTAAAAACCCAGTCATTAGCAATTTGACCTTGAACATCAGTATAATCACTTTTAAACACTCCAAATGAATTTTTAAGATATCATGGAATTTATATAACATCATAACTTTTAAACACTCCATACTTGTCATACATTTACACTAGTAATTTTGTAAAAAATTACCTAATAAAAATCTACTTTCTATTATGTTTACATGGATGTCTATATTTTGTTCTAAATCTCTTATTTTAGCACAAGTTGAGAGTATGTTGGAAAATATGAAGTGAAAAAGTTAGACACTTGTTAGTTGCATTTTGATTAAACATTGTCAAATATTGGTGAGGTCACCCATGTCTTCTATAATTTTTATGGATTGGGGAAATAATCATAGCATTTGACATAATGATATAATGTAAAGAATTTTTGTATGTTTGTATATGTATAGTGAATGTGATACCCTTAACTACCTAGATAATATATTTGTCTATTAGGGGTATACTGTGTACAAGCATACATATACAACTAGTACAATAATTTCTATGTGGTATATTTGAAATGTTGTATTATCAAAGCTAAATTTGATTATAGTCAAATGTTTGGATAAGTATATATGTGTATGATATAATAATGATTTATTAATCTGATACAAATCTAAAAATTACATATATATATATATATATATATATATATATGTTATGTTATAAACATATCATGGTATGAACAATATATATAGGTGTATTGTCATTTGAGTTTCATGACTGAGATATAGATGTGTTTAACTATCCCCTCAAACCCTCTAAATGAGAATCTTATCTTGGAACTTGAGGGGCTTTAATAGTCCTTCAAAATAGTTTGAGCTGAAAAACTACATTTTAGATAATAAATAAGATATTTTTGTACTGCAAGAAGTCAAGATGAATGAGGAGAGTTTTAGGAAAATTTATGACTACATATGGCATATGGCGGCTTTTTGCATTAGTCCAGCTGAAGGAGCTTCATGGGGGATTGTAACTATGTGGAATAGTGATAAAAATTTAGGGCTCTCTTATGGCTTATAATAATCACTTCTTAATTATCAATTTCTCTTTGAACTCTTTGAATTGGTCATTGATCAATGTCTACGAACCGAATAATAGAGCATTGAGGTAGAATTTATGGATAGACTTGAGCAGTTTAAGGAATAATTCCTACAACATTGGATGGATGTTAGCTGGAGATTTTAACACTCCTCTATACCCTTTTCAAAAATAGGGTGGGATTATTGATTACTCAGACAACATGTTTAACTTTGCTGAATTTATTAATGATTGGGGATTATTGGATACAGAACTGCAAAACCAAAATTTTACCTAGTCCAATAAAAGAAGAGGAGATCCAATGATTTAGGTTAAGTTAGATAGATTTCTTATCTCAAGTAACTAGAATGATTATCACAATATGCATGTGCATGCTTTTCCTAGAACCATGTCCAACCATTGCCTGATCTTCCTCAATTAGAGAGAACAAGGACAATCTAGACCTTCCCCATTCTATTTTGAAGCTATGTGGATCAAACACAAAGACTTTAGACAAATGGTGGCCCAATGGTGGAAAATTCCTATTTAGGGCAGTCCTATGTTCAGAATAGTCAAAAATTTCTAGCATATTAAACAAGAAGTTTATGGATGGAATAGATACAGCTTTGGGCAGGTCTTTCAGTAGAAGAAAAACATAGTGGGAAAAATCAAAGATATTCAGAAACAAATGGTACAAGGGGATGATTTTGAAGACACTTTAGAAGAAGAGAATGTCTTATCTTTTGAATGGAAGAATCTTATGGAAAGAGAAGAGGTTTTCTAGAAACATAAATCTCGTATTCAGTGGCTTAAAGAGGGAGATAGAAACATTGCCTTCTTTCATCTCTCGGCCATGAAACATAGGAAGGCCAACTGAATAACAAAGCTAGTTCTAGATAATGGTGACATTATAACTGAAGATAATGAGATAGGAGAACAAGCCAAGGCTTTCTTTAAGAATCTTCTCACTGAATAAAATAATGATGATGAGAATGATAGACCTATGAACCAATTCATTGATAAAATCCCCTATTTGATAACTGAAGAAGATAATTTGGAGATAATTAGATGGTTGTTTATGTATTCATTTACTATCCACCTTGTATTCATCCAATCTTCCTCATCACAACTATCAAGGTTCCATATAGTTTTCTTTGACCCTTTGTTCTTTGATAGAAATGATTTCAATGTCTTGAACTTAAGACAACAAGTGTCCCACTTATTCTATTGTAACTTTAGAAGACTAGTTTTACAATGTCTTCCCACCAATTTTTTATGATATTGTATTTCCAAAGTGGTTGTTATTATATAAAATATATACTTGATGTTCATTATTTACAACTCTTCTAAGAACAATATTTAGACTATGACTCATTGAAACATTGCAATCATCTTTTTTTTTTGTTTTCATTTCTTCCATCATTCTTACTTCTTATTTTTCACTAAAAATAATGGTAGATAAGAAAGTATGATACTTGAGTATCTTCCTCACTTGCTTCATCATGCCCTCCTCCTCTCCTTCACTTATGACTAATTCATAAGCACTTTTCACCTTGTTTATGCAATGGAAATCATTCATATGGAGGTTTAACTTCTTTGTATGTCTCAATTTTTTTGTGGCTCTTTGAGTGTTATCTCATTTTACACATTTTATTGCTTGTCTTGGTCTTCATTGTGAAATTGAGCCTCTTCACTTGGACATCCTATATGTAATTTCACCACCACCATTTTTTATTTTACTGACTTGTCTTATTTTTGAATTTATATTAAAATTACCTATTTTTATTTGCTTTGAATGAGTACTATTTAAACTCTAAAATTATTTGCATACCTTTCCTTCATCTAATTTCCTTCATACTATAGGTTTCTCTCATATACCTTTAGCTTCACTCTTATGGGTTCTTTCTCCTTGCTTATAGGACTAATTTGTGCTCTACCTTGTAGACTAAGAGAACTTCCCCACCAACCTTGATTATCCACAATAACCATCTACTATATAATGCCTTTTACCAATTCTACCCAAACAAAAACATTATAATTTTCCTCTTGTGCCACTTTTGACATACCTCTCACCAACTCTGCTTCTTGATTGATTAAGTTATCTCCTAGGCTTAATTTTGTTATTTTGTCATGTATTTTGTTCCTTCCATCCATTATTATTGTAAATATAACAACTTCAAACAAATTTGTCTTCATCAAAGAGTAGTATAAAATGCATACCTTAACTTTTCCATGTTTACCTATCATCAAAGGTATCCTTAGCCATGTCATGTCTTCCATATATCCTTGATTTACCAAAAAAAAATTCTTCCACTCAATGGATCATGTAGGTTTCACACCTCTTACGCATTTTCTCATACTATTCTCATGAAAAATAGTATACCAAGGCACAATTAGAGTACTATGAACCTCTTTCCCAATTATTACCATGATTTGATCAGAATCATCCATTCCTTGTTTAGGAATTTGGATTTTTATCTCCATGTTTGTCTTCTTTTATTATTGGAAGCTTGTCACTTTCACAACACTCCTTATCCTCAGTGTCATGTTTTCTTTATGTTTTTCTATTTTTATACCAACTTTCCTTTTGGCCATGATTTTCTCATACTCTTCATTCCCATGCACACTTGGATTAGGATCTTTTAATTCATGCCTTATTCCTTGTATAATTGGTAACCATAAATACCTTCTTATGATTATGTCAAATTCATTCCTTATTTTTTCCTTAAAGAGATCATTTATCATCCCCATTAGTATTACATGCTTGTCCTTTGTCATTTTCACACCAAGTTTCTCTTTTATAGGTGTAAGAAACTAAGTTTTCAAGTCCTTGCTACTTTCCTCATGTAGATCATTCCACCTCTCAAAATGTGTTTTTTGTTCATGAGATCTTACCCCTTTATCATCTAAAAATTCACTTTCTTAAAATTTCATCATGAGAGATATATACCTTCTATTTAGAATCTTCACTCTTCTATCATTTTGTGGACTAATGTTTGTCTCCCTTAGGCATGTTACTAGACTGATTTATTGATTATATCCTTATCTATTTTTGGGAATCTTGAATGTTTTCTTATGTTTTTCATCCATCCCTTATTCATGAGATCCTTGACCTTCTTTTGTTTTGTCTTTTTTCTCAAGAGGCAAATCTGCTTCTCCTCCTTTCATATTATGTTCATCAAAACTTGCAACCACACACTTTTCTAAATAGTTAGACTAAAAAATTATAGGCTTATCTACCCCTCTCAAAGCCTAAAAACTATGCATTTCTATTTTATACTTATCATTACTTCTTTTTTTTCCATTAGGCTCTCATTATTTTATCCATGACCTTGCATAATATCTTCAATAATCAACTTCCATGTTACCTCTTCTTTATGAATACCTTTTTGTAGTTTTCTATTGTCACACTCATTTTTGTGACCCATTTCACATTCTTGTTTACCTCTCTCTCTTTTTAAGAACTACATGTTCTCTCTCAGACTCACATGGTCTTGTTTTCTCTCTTTCAATTGTGTTTCTTGATCCATTTCTCTAGATTCCAACTATTACAGCTTCTTGGCAACACTAATCTTACTTTATCTTTTTAATGATACACTCATCCTTTCCTCTTCTTTAAATGGTTATTTTATGAACTATTGAACCTGATTCTTGGCCTTATTTACAAACTATTTGAATCAAAACACCATATTACTTTTCTCCTCATATGTAGGATAATTAGTCAAAGACAACAATGTATGCTATATTCCATCCTTTACCAAAAATCATTTCTTTATTTTATCAAGATATACTAGTTATCTATCATACTGCTAGGGTCTGTCTAATAAACTATGTCACACATATATAAGCCTAATATCACACAACTTTTGCCTTGAGGCTACCAATTTGAAAAGGAACCTTACATTGTTGATTAACAAGAATTTGATGGTCTCTCTAGACCCAAGCTACCTTATAGGGTGTAGGATGCACTAACCTTTCCAAACAAAACTTACTAACCATTTCATCTTAAACTAAGTTTTCATTGATTCCATTATCAATAATAACATTACATCACTTACCTCTCATCTTGCATCTAGTCATGAATAGACTTCTTCTTCATATTGACTATGAAACTCTGATTTATTGTTGTATAAGAACTCTTTTTACCAATAAGGATCCTTCTTACCTTTGGTCATTGCCTTGATCTATCATCCTCTCCATACCTACACACATAGTTTATATTTTTGTCATTCTGAACCCTATAAATTTGATTTCTTGTTCCTTACTTCTCTAAACATTCAAAATCTCATACATTTTAGTCATCAATCCTCCATGAGTCATTTCCATGATCCATTTCAAGGATGTCTTCTTCACCTTCACCATGATGTCTTCTATCATCTTACACACTCTCTCAATAATGTTTTACCTGTAAGATTTCTTATAGAACCTTGATTCATCTATCAATCAGGTACCTATTAAGTGAGGATATTTGGAAAACCAATGTTACCTATTGGTTTACAAGTAGATTTCATTTTTGTGCTCAAAGGTTCAACTTGCCTAAAAATCACCTAATTCTCAGTTCTTATGTCACCTAGATGAAATAATTCCTTATTTTATTTATATTTTGTTGATTATTGAATAATTTTAATATATCATATAGATTCTTTAATGATGAATTCTACATAACAATATCAGACCCCTCAATATTGACCTTAAACCCAAATGAGTTAGTGTTGACAGAGCTATTTGACCACAAGATACAAAAATTTACACTATGCTATGGGTGCACCCTGATACACTATGGACTAAAATTAGTGCATACACTCTTTATACACTATTATACTACCTTACCTAGCATATTGGACTATATTTATATGATCCTACTATTGGATTGAGAGACTAGAATAGGGGTTACCATATAAATAGGGTATACATTCTTGTAACCCTGTAAACCTAAGAATTTAACAATAAATCTTTGTGGACTAATGATATTTGAAATTTAATGAGTTCTTTGAATACCCATTAGGTGGTACTTCCACATATGAAAAATTCAAGTACACTTTCTTTGTATGATCTCTCTATTGTATTCACATGTAGAGACCTAATTAAGCCTCCTAGAAGCCTTGTTTTGATGGTGCAAGAATGTTGAAGAGGATATAATACATAAAAATAATTTTTGAGGTGAAAAATTACATCAATAAACTATTATAATAAAAAACTATTTATTTGGAAACCCTAAAATATCCCTAGATTTCACTGTTATAGTCAGATGATGCAAATAAGTCATAATAACAAGGTTTGGCTAGAAACCATACTTTCCCATGAGATGGGATTCTAAAACCCTAGACAATAGTTAATGTTGATTATATTCTTATGAATATAGACTTTTATATCTTTTCACCATATGGATTATCAGATACATAAAACCCTACTTTGAGGATAGTGAGCATAAATTAGCTCCTAGAGGATGTTTCTAGGGGTTTAAAGACTACAAAAAAATATGTATGGCCTTATTTTTAACCCCTATAATTATTCAATGCATCACAAAAGGGTTAATATGTCATTAAGTATGACTGTCAAAATTCTAGCTTGTTGTTTGCATAAAGAACCTTATGATAGGTTTGTGATAATGAACACATATCACACTAAATTTATTTGAAACATTACAAAACTCATTCCTCCATTATATAATCTCATAATACATCCTTTCACCCTCCTTTTAATTCTTTCCTTGGCAAAAAATAGCCCATTCACAACTGGAATAAGCATGATTTCCTTCCACAAATTAGGGAATTAACTCCTAAAATCGCTCAAGAGATCATAAATGGATCCAAATAATAGTTATTTTACTCAAAAACCTTACTAAACATGATAAAATAATATTATCACCTAAACCCAACTCATGCATAGCTATTTACATGGTCTTAGATACCTTATTTAGTCTTTATCCCTCCTTATTCAGTCAATTTGACCATTGACAACTTATTACAAGACTTAATTTTCACAAATTCAAATTGGAAATTGGAGGGAAGTATCTACCACAACATTATAATATCCATAATTACTTTCCACAAAATCTCCTTGAAGGTGATGCTCCTGCATCACTTCTATTCTTTTCAAAACTACCTCTAAGTTTCTTTGCTCTACTAGGTCTCTTCAAGACTTATTAAGTCATATTAAATTGATAACCATACTCATATATTATATTATACATTAATTAACATATCTCTACATCTATATTATGGTCTACATGACCTCCTTCTACTCCTCAATGTGATTTTTATTCACTTGAACACACTATAGTTTGACCCACCCAAATAGGCCTAATTTGTTTTGCTCTTATACAAGTCACTTGATATCACACACATTAGATATAAATTCATAATTTAATACTTTGGTTACCATTAAAATATGTCTTATAACACATTTAAAACATGAATAAAATAAAATAATATATTTTTTTATAGCATATAGGACCAAAACCTCTTTTAGGCCTTAAGGAGACCTAATCCCATTAGGCCTTCATTAGAGCACATTACACTTTATCTTTATTATAAACCTTAAAAATACATATATATTATGATAAATTAATAAATAACTCAAATATACCTTATCCAACTTCAATTTATGTCCAAAATACCCTTTAGGTCTAACCATTACTTGAACCTCTTCTAAAAACACTGTTCACAATAAGCTTGTGTATATCTAGAAAGTTTATCTTGAATAATTGAAAAAACACCATTTTTTCAAGAAAACATGGAAATAAATAACATATAATAAATATAAATTACCTCAAAGTAATAAAAATATGTTATATACTTCATAACATAGAGAAAAATCACATAAACTCTTCTCTACAAATAGCTCACTCAGAACTACCAATTAGCCTCAAAACATAGTCATGTAAAATTAAAATTATGACACATAAAATAACACACTTAGGGAATTTAAATGTATTTATATTATCTTAAAACATATTTAAAATAATATAAAACAAAATATCACAATATTTAATGGTAATTATTGGTCTTGTAGACCAATTTGTTGACCTTCTCTCTCACTGTCTTTACTCAGCCAAACAAGACATTTTGGCTTCAATGTTCCATCCACTTAAACTAAATTTAAATTTTATGAAAAGAATGGATAGGTAATTAAAGTCCCAAAAAACAAAATTATTTGAATTATATACATCAACTTATATAAAAGAGACTCCAACTATTCATTGTAACTTACTTGGATATGTCAGTTTACCTTCACACACAATCATCATGACTTTGAGTTCCAACACCTATGTAGATACATTAAAATGATCCTAATTAATTAATTTTATCATATAATATATTTTTAAAAATTATCATATATAAATATACCATGTTCAAATGTAAATAATGGTCTTTTAGATGAATCTCATGACTTCACTATACACAAACCTCACTGAGCTAAACAAGTCAACTTGAGATAAAAAAATTTTCTATATAAAATGATATAAAAAACTTTTATACAGCACTAAAATTTATTAAGAGTCTTTAAAAACTAATCCATGCACTTATATTCATCCCTAATCCATGATAACACATCCCTAATCACCTTGTCACTTCTACCTACTTTTTTCATTGTTTGCACCATTAGGCCTTTTAATGATAGGTCAACTTATATGACCAATTTAGCACACTTTACGAATATAAATTGATCATAAACCATCATGGAAATTATATACAATTATTAATGTTTTTAATCCATCTATTCATTAATTTTTACTTGGTTAACTCATACTACTACAATAACTTTCTAAGGAACAAGCCCTTTCTTATAGGTTCCACTCACTCACCTAACAAACCAATCACACTTGGATGTGATTTGGAGAGTTTAATACAACCTAAAATCACTTAAATATCCATATAAATCCATTTTTGGCACTTTTAATTAAAATATTTCATATTGGGTCATTGTTAGGGTTCTTTGATGGTTTAAACCATCTTCTAGTCTTAACGATCATTCATAAATATTAGCCCCTCATTCCAGAAACCAATGCCTATAAATTTTATCAAAGACCCTTACCCATGTACCATTAATATATTAGGTCCTAATGAAGATGTTTCAAATGCCAAAAAAACATTTAACAAACCTTCTTAAGTAGATAACTCTTCATCTTGTGCACTCGAGAGACCTTAAAACATGTTTTCTTACCTTAAACTTCAAATTTTGACCTAAAACTTGGTCAAAATACTTGAAAAAACATGAAAAACTTATTTAAATTCTCACATTTCCATGTTAGCCTTGGAAATAGAACCTAATACCCCATTAGGCCACGTTATCTCTCTTTGCTCTCTAGGCCTTGACTTCTAAGTAATGTTAGGTATTGAAATTGAACTTATAAAACCTCATAAATAAATAAATAAAACTATATTATGATAAAAAAAAATACAATACATCCTTAATATGCATTTAAAACACATCATTTAGTCATGCAAGTTCTAGAACTAGTCTAGTTGCGGACTTGGAATTAAGGTCTTACCCTTGTAGGCTTATCTTGAAGCTATTTTGAGTATTTCAATGCCAAAAATTCATGATCAAGGAACATAATATAGCTTAATATTCATCTATGTTCCCATATCACCAAGATATCATAGTAATACCTTCTCATAAGGT